>JAUPFZ010000019.1:9150000-10350000 GCA_036937285.1 Euphydryas editha
AACTACATTTTGTGGCGCGAATTCCCTATAGTTAATATCGACTCTAATTAACTTTTTGTCAATTTTTATTAAATTATCTGGTGTCCTTGACATTTAAAAGTATTGTTATTGCTGTTTAGCAATCTCGAAAATGGTAGATAAAGTGATAAAAGCGAGCAAAATTATTGCGCTGCTTGAAGAAGGTTGCAGTCAATGCTTCGTGGCTCAGAGGCTAAATGTGAGTCGGTCGACAGTTCAAAGGACCTGGCAGCGCTATCAAGAGACCGGTTCCGTCAAGAGAAGGCCTGGTTCTGGCAGAAAGACATGTACCGAACTGCGGGATGATCGTTTTCTAGTTAGTCAAGCGTTGAGAAATCGCAAATCTTCTTATGTGGACCTCAAGAACACCCTCGAAGAAGTAAGAAATGTGCAAATTAGTCTATGGACGGTCAGGAGGAGGCTTCTCGCTGCTAATATACACAGTCATCGCCCGGCACGCGGCCCTAAATTACTCCGTGGACATCGAGTTGCCAGGCTTAGCTTCGCTCGAAATTGTGTGTCATGGACTCATGAAGACTGGGATAGGGTATTGTTCTCCGATGAAGCCAGGATATCTCTGCATGGTGAAGACCGACGTCGGCGAGTGCTACGTAGACGAGGAGAACGCTTTGCAGAGGCATGTTTTGAAGAAATCACACCTTATGGAGCGGGCTCTGTTATGTTTTGGGCAGGAATAAATTCTATGGATCGTACGGAGTTAGTCTTCATCGAAAACGGTACACTGACTGGACACCGATACATAACGGAAGTTCTAATTCCTTATGCACAACCCGCTTTAACCGCTCTTGGCGAAAACTCAATTTTTATGGACGACAACGCTCGCGCCCACCGGTCTGGCGGTGTGGATGCGTATATGCTAGAAGTCGGAATTCGTCGTTTGGACTGGCCAGCTAGAAGTCCGGACCTCAATCCCATAGAGCATGTCTGGGACGTTCTGAAGCGACGAGTGAGATCAGTGCAGCCGGCTCCGCAGACCATCAGAGAGCTAAAGAATGTGATTACCGCGGAGTGGGAACGTATTCCCCAAGAAACCATAAAAGATATACTCAGTAGCATGCCCAGACGAATGCAAGCTGTGATTTCAGCAAGAGGGGGTCACACTCAATACTAAACTTTTATCTGCTTTTAATGTATTCAAGAAAAACAAAGAAATTAACGCGTTTCATTTTTATTTAGCGAGCAGGTACAATCATAGTGTTTTGAGCTTAAACATTATTTCTTAATAATTTAATTAAAATGTTATGATAAAACTGATGAAAACTATTCCTTTCTAATTAATTTATAAAATTCTGAGGATAACAATACCTAAAATTGTCAAACAAACTAATAGAAACTATAAAATAGTTCTTTGCTTAAGTGCCCGTTTTTTTTGCAAAAGAGTTTATAAATACCTTTTCATCAACAAGTAATAAAATTCTACATAAATATTAACTATTGTCACTTACATATATCTCTATAAGTAAAATAATTAAGGGGCTTAGATGAGCGAATGACCTTGAGCGTTTGAGTTCCGCATCTCCTTCCAACACCTTACCTGCCCCTCGCTGCCCGAACGCACAGGTTCAACGAACCTTTTTAACTAACGCCATCTCTTCGCTAAATAAGGAATTTTAGGTTCCGAGCCCTCTATATAATATCTATAAAACTTTTTCGTTTTTTGCTCCTAATGCGAACCCATTACATACACAATCTAAATGTAAAGTTTCTTTTTATGAAAAATGACTTTTAATAATAAAACTATAAAAAACAAACAAAAATTAAAAGTGACATTAGACAATAGAATAATAATAAAAATCTTTTGAAAATAATTTATGTAATATCCACTAAACATTTATTTTGTAATAAAATCATCTGTAAACTTACGACCGTTGATCATAAAGCAGGTAACAAAATATGTATCAACAAAATATCAATATTTTCTTCAGTTCTAAAAAATAATGTTTATGGAAGTATGTTGTACGTAAGTATATGGGAGGGCTGGTATTACTTACAAAATTTTATTACCTAGATTGCAATATGGATGTCTACGACCAGAACTTTAGCAGGTACGACAGGGCTCTCGGTAATTTTTTTACAATATCATATTCAAGCGCATATTTATATATATTTTGTCAATTCTTTTTTTTTGTAACTTAATTTAAGTATTTGTAATTTTATATGTTATTGTATGTATTAAATGTATTTGTAATTTTGTATGTTTGTTGCTTTAATTGTATACACAAATACTTCTTTTGTTTATTTTTTTTAAATTGAACTACGTATATTTTATTCTTTTTTTTGTATAAATATTATTATATATTTATTATATATTATATATTATTATTTATTATATATTTTTTACCTTTTTTTAAGTATTTCTTTTATTGTGTATTAAATTATTTAATTTTTATGTGTAACAGTGTATAAATATCTCTCAATAAAATTCTATTCTATTTGTTAGGGTCCTATGACTAAAAGAGAAATAAATAAGACTAGTGGACTGTATGTAGGCTGGTATATTGACCTTACAAAAATAATATTATAAGATAGGTTAAACGTGCGTCGCCGGTGGTGTCCCGATGCAAGTCTCGTACTGCGTGGAGCTATTGGCCGTGCTACGGCCCCCGCCTGCTACCCGCTGTATCCCCGTCGCAGCGCGCGGGCAATATCGCTCGAACAAGCTCCCCGGGTTGAAGGGTAAACTTCAAAGAGGTAGTGGGCAAATGTTGTTGAAGACGCGCCGTATCGTGCCCTTCTTTGTCTTGATATCCGCCACTCTCGTCGCTCCGTCACCTCCTGGATACACTTGCACAATACGTCAAAGACACCACAATAGAGGAGGCAGGGCCTTTTCTTTTATGAGTACAAGAGATCCTACTTTAATGTCACTGGAAGATGTAGACCGCTTGGTCTTCTGTTGCAGTAGATGTATGTACTCCGTATGGTACCTGTTCCAAAAATGTTGTTTAAGCTGCTCCACCCTTTGGAAGCGTCCTAGTCGGCCGATACTGATTTCTGTTAACTGTGGATAAGGTACAGATGTTAGTGGTCGTCTAATCAAAAAGTGGGCAGGTGTTAAGGCAGAGAAGTCAAGAGGATCGGAGGACAGAGGAGTTAGAGGTCGGGAGTTTAAAATTGATTCAATTTGTGTAAGACACGTATACAGCTCTTCGTACGTGAAGTGATGCTGGTGCAGCAGTCGAATTAAATGATGCTTGATCGACCGCACGGCGGCCTCTGCAACGCCATTGAAATGGGGAGAATAAGGTGGCGTGAAACTAAACTCGATGCCTTCCTGTGCAACACACGAGTCAAGATTAAACGTCTGCAAAAAAGTATTTAGTTCATTACAGGTGCCTACAAAATTAGTTCCACTATCGGATAAAATCGTGCGTGGTTTACCACGACGGGCTATAAACTCTGAACAGTCCCGACGACGCCGTGTCTAGTAGGACCGGGTTCCCATCACAGCCCAATACGGACACAGGGGCGTTACTGGAGGCGCATTAAGTAGCGCCTCCTACGCACCCCCATTCGTCGCCCGCGGATGGAGGCCACGTCGGCGGCTTCCTCTCTCACCCACTCGTCGGCCTCCTTCTGGGACATTACTGTCTCGCAGAAGAAGACTATCGCCTTCCAGGACTCGTCGTCACCGAGCATCGCGGTGATGACGCTCGGAAGCGACAAGTCCCCACCGAGGACCGACGTCAGACCTTGACGCAGCGCCGCCCATCTCGGGCACACCTCGAGGGTGTGCTGGGCAGAGTCCACCGCCGCGCCACAATCATAACATTCAGTCGTCAGCTCCCTCTGGGCCGTCCGGCACAGGTAGTCACCAAAGCAACCGTGCCCGGTGAGAACCTGCGTCCGACGGAAGTTGAGGGGCTTGCGTTTTCGACGCATCCACCGCTCAAGGACTGGGCGAATGGCAGTCGTTACGCATGTACCGTACGGCTGCCCCGCCAGGTCCTTCCCCCACCTCCGCATAAGCGCTTCCTGCCCTATCCGACGCACCCGTAGGATCCCGTCCAACGTAGGGTTCTCACCAAGAGCCCTCCTACCCGAGATATATGAGTAGGTCTCGGCAAGAACGCTGCGCAGCCTATCGTCCCTGTCCACGTCCTGGGAGCGTCTCCGCCTGCTCCGGGTAATTGTCTCCTGGCCCCGTTGCAGGCGGCCCGGAGGCCAGCTATCTCAGCCGACCACCTGTAGAGTGCCCGCCGTGGGGATGGACGCTTCGTGGGCGGCATGGCCGCTCTGCAGACAGCAGTAAATGCGTCGCAGAGCCGGCTAGCCGCCTCATCTACCCCAAGCTCCGAAAGCGGCGGGAGACTCCAGCGGCCGACGATTGCGACTTCCTCTGCCAGTTCCCCGTCGAGCTTATCCATAGTGATATTAGCTCATATTGCACTGGTGGTTTATATTTAGCGAGTGACACACCGTACGCGAGCAATAATATTCGGTTTACATCGAATTGTACATACATGCGAGTGGTGGTAGCGGTTGTTCCAGTGTCTATTGCATCATCTTCAGAAATACACCGTCGTTTTCTGGAAATTTTAATTATATATCAAAGTATGATCTTTATTTCACAAGTATGCTTAATTAAAAAAAATCAAAAAAACCCGACTGCGTAAAATACTCTTATTATAAACTAAAAAGAATAAAACAATTTACTAACTTTCATTTGATACCCATATTGCTACAGTAAGAAAAAAAATTCAACTCCCCCCCCCCCCTCATTCCGCCATTTGCGGGCGCCGCGAAATGGACATACATACATACATACATAAATACATACATACATACATATATACATACATACATACATACATACACACACACACACACACACGCACACGCACACGCACACGCACACGCACACGCACACACATACACACATACACACATACACACATACATACATACATACACTCGAAAAACATAACTCTCCTTCTGTCGCAGTCGGGTAAAAAAAATTGATTAAAAAAATAAGTAAGATATATAAGTATTTTTCCTACACACACAAGTAACTGCATAAAAAAAATAATAAACAAAAACATAATTCTACGAAAACTAAAATTTTTTGAGGATCGAACCTAACGTCTCAAAAACTTGATTCTGTCGCCAGACCACAAAGCAACGCTGTCAATGCAGATATTAGTGAAATAAAGGTACACTAACAGCAATTGATTAACTAGTTAATTAATAAATTATAATAATTTATTACTTACCTTTGTACTTTTACCATATGTAAACCTTTATTTTTTCGGGCCCTTCTGGTTCCTCTTCTTTTTTTTTAGCTCTTTATTGCCCATTTTACTAGTATTTGTTCTGTATTTTCGTGAATATACGAAGCGCGTTTGGAGACTAAAGCGACACACGTCTATTTAGCATCACGTTTAGACTGTCACTGTCGAACGCAGCGAGTAAGTGAAGGAGAACCGATTTGAAATCGCTCGGAATGGATGGCGTAACCGACAAATTATAATATTGATAAATCATGAATGAAAAGTACAAAAATATCGAAAACCCAACATCAAATAATTCAATTTTAACATGTTTAATATTCTGAGAAAACTTTTAGGTGGTTGCTCGTTTGCTTTCTTTATTTAAACCGTTTCAAACCATTTCAAAGACCTTACTTTGTGATTATTTTCTATCGAATGAAGTTATTTCTATCGTGTTTTCGTAATTTCACCGAAACAGTAAATATCTTGAAGATTTCTATGCATATTTTTTAAATACGAGAAATCGCAGTACTTTTGCTGAATATGAATTTCTTTAACTGCAATAAATCCCGACCACCCCCTTAATAGAAGTCTGCTTTTGTGCGCATGTCACGGAAATAATGTTGAATAGATTTCAATTAAGTTTTATTTCTTAGTCACTAGGCTCTTATTTGAGAAATATATTGGATAGCCACATCAATAGTAAAACTGTCACTGTATCTTGGCCGTGCATCATCCCAAAATGACTGTATAAATGAAGATAAAACTGGACACGATTTGGGTTAATATTACAAGCTAGGACACTTGATACATTTTATACTAAAATTCAGTATAGTTTTCGTGGAAGAAGGGATGAACTCAAAATGTGTACTTTGTTGTAATTAATTAACGCGTTGTCTGATTTCATTCATTTTTTTTGGTCAGGAAGTTGTAAGATTGTCTCGTATTTATTTTAATATTAAAAATATTAGTTAAAGTTAGTTGAGTTTGTTTTTAGGTTTATCCGATTATGAAAATGGGCAAACTATCATTTGAATCACGTTTTATCATAATAGGTGACTTCTGGTTTGTCTATAACAATAGCCCCAGAACGTTTTAAAATCATTTCATGCGAAACATTTTCTCAATTGTATGAAACTAATGACGTTTTTCGATTGACAAAATGAATTAGTAACTTCTGAATAGCTAAATACAATATGTATATATTTGCAAATTTTAGTCTAAATATTGCAAGTATAATTTGGTTATTTTTAAAAATGTATTGCTTGTATTTTATATTGTATGCATGAGTACATATTTAAAGGCTCTGTTTATTTTAATGATAAAATGGAACATTTATTGGACCCGTATCGTCTGTGTATGTGTGCCCGTCTGACATTCCTAATTTTACTCCAAATACACTGGATCGATTCAGTTGAAATTTGCTACAGATAGGAATTACTTTGACGCAGTTGTGCACGTGTATCGTAAATAAACAAATTTCGAAATAGACGTATTTTTAAGCGGCAAATAATAAAAAGAAAAAACAAGTACGAGTCGGACAAGCGCACGAAGGGTTCCGTACCATTATCTATAAAAACGGCGAAAAAATCACGTTTTTTGTATGGGAGCCCCCCTTAAATACTTGTTTTATTATAATTTCGTTATTTATTTTTAAAGTGAATATATAACTTAATATTATGCGAAAATTTCAAGCGTCTACCTGTTGCCGTTATCAATATCGAGCAAAAACGAGCAAAAAAATCATGTTTGTTGTATGGGAGCCTCCCTTAAATATTTTTTATTCTGCTTGTTAGTATTTGTTGTTATAGCGGCAATAAAAATACATCATCTGTGAAAATTTCTACTGTCTAACTATCACGGTTCATGAGATACAGACTGGTGACATACGGACGGACGGACGGAGTCTTAGTAATAGGGTCCCGTTTTACCCTTTGGGTAAGGAGCCCAAAAAACAGGTTAAAAAATGTACTCGTATCATATGAGACCAATATTAAACGAAAGAGCAAATTGTGTGACTTAAAAACATAGGTCTGGCTTTAATTTTACAAACGTGTCTCTGTTACTGGTTTCTGAGAATTAAATTTTTTTGCCATGAACTCGTTTTTTACCTACTTGACAAAATGAATGAAGTATTTATGGTTATAAATTACTCATTATTAATATTTTCATTTCTTTGTGTGTACATATTCGATAAATAGGAAATAGATTTTTTATAAAAAATAAAAAAAAATAAAATAAGTGTAACTTTTATGGCTTTTGAGCTCAAAACTTAATATAATTACGTAATTTAAAAAAGGAAGAAGATTTACTTTGCTCGCTAAGTGCGAAAACATCATAAGTATAGTCTATATATGTATGTGAAAGAGTAATTATTGTTATTATAAATAATTGGTTTTCTTTTATTAAGTTATGGGTAGATACGTAAGTTTCTAAGTTGTATTTCTTACCCAGTAATGTAACATTAATACAACTATATCATTTTATATCTGTCTATTACAAGCGTTTACGTCGGCGAACGAAACAGCGTCTCGACAATGACATACATTACAACGAATAATATTCTACGAGTAAAAAAAATGTCGTGTGTACGGAGTACACATGTCAGAAGTGAAAAATCTTTGGCAAACTCAATTTAAAATTTATTAATAGTAATAATTAAACATTCTATTATTTATTTTATTCACGCGTTGTTTACGCGTTGCTAGGACACGCGTTGCTAGGATACGCGACATCATACTATCTCATTCTCTCCTACACATTTTTGTATTTGTGTCTCTTACCTGTCGTTTTTTCCGTCGCATCCCGTTTCAAGTCACAACGATTCTAAAGAAGTTTTACTTCAATAAATATTTCCAATAGTTTCATTCGGCAGTCATTATAAATGTAAATACCAATTGCGATCTCGACTTTAGTTGGCAGCTGTTGGACGACTTAATGCAGAAAACACAAGAAGGTAGTTTCGTTATGTTAAATCATAATATAACTAAAAAAAGGCTAGGAACTTTATTTTTTGCGGATTGTGATCTATAAAGCCCGCAGAATCCCCCCCCCCTTCTTTAAAGGATGGTATATAGAAGCCCAACAGTCTATATATAATTCTATATGAAATATTTCATAACTTTCGAAACTCAAACGAACTGCCTTTAATTTGGTTTAATTCATACTTACTTCATTTTCTATATAATAAAACAATGATAAAAAATTCTCAGTTTTATTATAAAATTTATGTGAATATTTTAATTTTATTTTAATTTTAATATTTTTATAATTTCTCAATTTTCAAATTTTGCACACCTACAAACTTTCGCAGTAGTAAGTGTAGTAAGTATAAATAAAAGAATAATAATAATAAAATAATATTTACATTTATAGTTGTATATAATAAAATAATATTACATTATAGTTACATTTGTAGTTTCTGGCGTGAATGTCCTTGTGGGTCTCCATTAAGTGCCTTGAAAGCATGTAAATCCGTCTCGGTTTTTTATATATACTTTTTCATTCGTACGTTATTTTACTTATAAACTTTGCTCAGTACTTTTATTTACAGGTTGTTTGAGTTCAGTTCGGTTCACATTTATTATATTAAGATTACATTTATTATTAGAACACAAGTTTTAAAACAATATTTTATATTATTTAATCATCACTATTGGCCGTGCGGTGACTGACAGAGAAAAATAGTCCCGACCCCTTTCTTGCCTAGGTGTCGTAATAAGCGATACGAGCAACTATGCACCGATTAGGGTGGTGATGGGCATCAGCGTCAACATGTCCTGACACAACATACTGCGCTCGCCAACACGTTTGCCAAGCGTGGCGATTATTGGCAAAATTATGATAAGCAAAAAAGAGCCCAGCCCAAGTTTCAGATGGCCCTACTCTTCCCAGCTACGGCAGCGGTCCGGGTGATGGTAGGGCAGGGGGTGTTAAGAATCTCCGAGTGAGATTCCGCTGCCAAAACTTGTTTGTGCTAAAACAATCACTTTTAGTCCAAAAGAATAACACCACTTTATCGTAAAATTTATAGTTTATGGAATGTAAATATAAAAATTAATCTAGAGATCACAGGTCTACAAGTATTAGAAAAAAGAGATAGAGTAACGATATTAATAAAACTTCTAAAGTATTCATTAAGGAATAAGTAGAGGAGATATTCGTAACTATGCATCGTAAAGTATCTACGCTATTAATCACGTTTAACAAATCACACTAAGAATTCTGGACTGGTTTAGCTCTCAGTGGCTATATAACTTTGAAATCAGCCAATTAAAGATGAAGGTATATAGTAGAATTTAAAAAGCGGATGATAATTCTCAGCACCTAATTCATGATTAGCGCTATTATCCATAGCTAATCTGAAATCATTAGTTTATTTTAATTCATTCAGTAGCCGTACCATCCAAATAGTCTATAATGTATATACATTCATAGGTCTACACAAGTTAAGAAATCATAAAACAATAAATAATCATAAATATTTCTGTTTTCCGACATAAAAGAAACGCCTTATTACTTATAATAGCATATATAGCAACCTTCTCTATTGCTTTTTTATTTTACGTATAAGTGAGTTTCGGTTTTCTAAGCATCACTTTAAACGGATGATGAGATACATTGTAGTTTATAGTTCGGCATCTATGTATATGAGAACAAGTTATGTTATAAAGCGATTGTGTAGTAATGATTACGGGTCGGTCCAACAATTCCAAACCTTTGGTCCGAAAAACATCAGATGATCTTGACAAAATTAACTTTTTCCTAACGGCAATTTTTTATTAATTTATTTTTTAAATAGTAGGTCATAACCTAAAATGTTTTACTGAACACATAAATTACATTTTTTGGTTTTTGTGTGCAAGTCCTACAAACATTAGCATATATATTCCGTAGTATCCTACCCCGTAGGAATTTCAAGAAAAAAGAAAGCCTATTTATTCTTCTGAATCTCCAAATATCAATGTATCAAGTTTCATTGCAGTTGGCTTAGTAGATTTTGTGTGAAAGATTAAATAAAAAACAGAAACACTTATCCATTCAAAATTTTCGGATTGATGATATTTGTGGGATGATTATGTCTTGAGGAATAAGTGCAATAATTGAAATTTAAATAAAAACACCACATTTTCGTGTAATGTATAATTCCATTAGAGAAGATGCAGGGTGATGCATTCGGTATGCTGTTAGAAGTGTACAGACTTGGCGGTCAAGGGAATAAAAATCAGTTTGAGACCATCTCAGGTTTAGGTGATTGAATACATAACCTAACTGTTAAAGGTTTACCTTGTTACCACCCGATAGAAAGCTGTTGAGAATTTTCTTCAGCCGGCCAAAGAATCGTTCCTTTACCAGTTGTTTCATGGCTCTGTCGTCAATGCCCAACGCCTCCGATATTCCGAGATATTTGTAGGTTTTACCGTTGTTGATAGATCTGACAAGGAAAGTCCTAGTATTAGTATATAATATGCAACTTACTAACTGGTAAGTTGCATATGTTCCGATGAAGCAATTCTACCTTGAAATAAGTTTTACTGCTATCTAGTATGGATCTAAATTTTTGTTCTCAAAAATATTAAAATCAACCATTCAATGAGGATTTTTAAGAATTTTAGGTATATCATACCTGCTGCCAATATTAGAGCAAGAATTGACAGAAAATATGTAACCCTATATTCTTATATTTCGTAACATAATTCTTACTCTCGTGGAGCGCTAGGGATGTTTCTGTATATTTTTATAAATGCTTTACTTTTTTTTGGTAAATAGTAAGGAAAGAAAAAATTGCATAGGCTTACATTTTGTTTAAATATTATCAAATATGAAAGAAATTTATAAGGAATAATAAAATAAAACGTATAACAATAACAGTTTATTTTTGATGTCACAGTAATATTTACTTTTTACGTTCAGATAACAAATAAGAAGTTGGTTATTCAAGTTATTGATAAAAATCTTATTATGTAATGAATATAGAAAGTAACAACGATACTAATTTTTTTACTAATTTTCGTGGTAGGTATAAAATATTTAAAAAAGTAACACATCATCAGAAATAATTAAAAAAAAAAAATCTACGTGTTGTAAATATTTCATAGCTTTTTTTATCGTGAAATTAAGTTTCATTAAGTATACTTGATTAGAACTTAGAATGCATATCTATATATTTATAATATAAATAAATAAAAACACATTTTATATTAATATGCGGTTAAATTTTAACCTTAGATCGGTCTCATAAAATAACAATAAAATAATATACCACATATTGTGTATGATACAAAAATAACATATTATTTAAGATAAAAATTAATTTGCCATTTCACAAAGAGAAGAATGGGAAGAGAAGAGACGTTTATTTTATTCTTTACATGATTAGTTTTTAACTCAGTATTTTTATTGACTTCTTTGCATCAAATAAGTTTAATTGAATAATATATTTTAGGTTTTTACAAATATATACAAAATGTTATCAACAAAAAAGTTGATTGCTATTTCTTTTTCAACAGAAAGTCAGTTTATTATTAATAAAGTAGAACAAGAGTATTATAAACTTATATATATGGCACTAAATAATATAATCGAAACAATAACATAATTAAAAAATTTATAACAAAACGTTAAACTTGGAAATAATAATTATTATCTCAAATATAACATCTTATTAATATTCTTATTTATAAGAAATTTGGTTCAATGTATGGTAACTAATATAATATACTAGTTATTTTAATAATATACTAATATTTACAGTGACCTATAATATTTTCCACTATCGTCATCTCTTTCTTTTAGACCAATCTTCTTTTATCATGTCAGAGCCCTTTTCTCCAATCATAATAACAGCAGCATTCGTGTTACCACTGACTATAGTTGGCATAATACTAGCATCTATTACTCTTAGACCTTCTATACCATATACTCGTAATCTAGGATCAACTACAGCACCTGGATCCCAAGATGGACCCATTTTTGTTGTTCCACACTGATGATATATTGTCATACTTATTGTTCGCACTTGACATTCAATATATTCGTCCGACATAAATTTATATTGCTTACAATTCGGTAATGGTTTCATATATAGCTTTGATCCGAATTGTTTAAACGGAGAAGCGTTGGCCACTTGAAGAGCTATTTTTATACCTTCGATAAGTCTATTTACATCCAAACGATCTTCGTGGTATCGTGGGTTCATTATCGGGTAATCAAATGGGTTAGAACTTCTAAGCCTTACATAACCTCGAGTATTCGGCCGTAACAAAAGAGGCATTATAGTCCAAGCATCCTTATTTGCTATAGGTCTGTATACTGTGTCATAAACTTCATCAGTGAGACCTAAAATTTTTCTTACAATTTGACCGTTATCCGAAGAAAACGACGCAGGTGCCATATGAAACTGTATATCTGGCCATAAACCCGAGCTGTTAGCATATTTGGTATTTACGAAGGCTACGCCTTCTAACCCTCCCAATGTCGTCATTGGTCCTCTTTCATTAACAACATAATTCATCGTGACAGGGAAAGCTTGAAAGCGATTTTGAACAATTGCAACTGGTTTGTCGACTAGAAACGTCAAGCCTCCCACTCCCACATGATCCTGCAAATTTTCTCCTACAGGCAAATCTTTTAAGACCTTTATTCCGACGTTCCTTAAGTGATCTTTTGGTCCTACACCAGATAACATTAGCAATTGTGGACTATTTATTGCTCCGGCAGACAATATAACCTCTTTTCTAGCATAAACAATTCTTTTAACTCCGTATTTTACATATTCTACTCCGTAAGCTTTCATTGTTAGCGGATTAATTAGGATTCTTGTGGCTTGTGAATTAAGTGATATGTCAAGATTTCTACGAGTTCTCACAGGTCTTAAGAATGCTTTAGCTGTGCTGCATCGTGATCCCCGTCTTATTGTACCTTGAGCTATCATGAACCCAGTCTGAATTTCTCCATTAATATCTCTGTTTTCATATCCTATTTCTACACCAGATTCAACAAATGCAGCAACTAAAGGAGTTCTCCATGGTGCTTCTTGTACAGTAAGATAGCCTCCACGACCATGATATTTATTGTTAGCCAAATACGGATTCCTGTTATCTTCGGATTTAATAAAATACTTGAGTACATCCCGATAGGACCAGCCCGGATTTCCAAAAGAATCCCACTGATCGAAATCATATCGATTTCCTCTTACATAAATCATGTAGTTGAGGACGCTGGATCCTCCAAGCACCTGAAACATTTAGAAACAAAATTATAAGTTTTACTTTTAATATGGACTAGCTGTGGTCGCGTCGTAGTGGCATCAGTTTCATTTTAATATAATGTCATGTAAGTAATGAGAGGCACAACCACAAATATGAAGCAGTTTCGCTGTAATTAATACACTAAATAGTCTAGATTAAACAATCTGTCATCATAAAAACTCTTCAACTTCAAACAACGATCATCGATCATATTAGGTAATTTAGTGCAACTGAGCAACTCTGATGAACCGAAATCAAAGCGCTATGTCATTGTGGAATGCGACTACATCCATAAAATTAACGTCATATTATGTCAGCGCCATCTATTGTTATTAGAAGTTGTAGGCCACTAACGTAATTCCTCTTTCTCCTCCATCATGTTTAATAATCGTTATTTTAGATGCTTTTTTAGTTCTCACTTAGTTAACATATCTCGTCATTCGTATAAAAAGAAAATCATAGATTAAACCGATCTTAATAAAAGAAACACAAAATTTTACTTAATTATATTTGTACTTTATGATTTTTTAACTTATAACTTAAGAGGAAAGGATATCGGCTCTTTCTCCACACATACGTAGTCGACTGTTTCCTTTTTATTTAATTAAAAATTTGAGTGCGTTTGACCTCAATCTTGTCTGATGGTAAACAACGATGAAGCCTAAGGTGGAGCATGCAAACTCAAATAATGCCTGTTCACTCTTGCCTTAAAAATCCCTAGGTTGTACGTATCGGGAAACAGTGACGCAGGAAGAGAATTCCATTCCTTTGCAGTTCTAATAATGAAGGAAGATGCGAACCGCGAGGTACGAACCGGAGGAATGTCGACCACGTATGGATGAAATCCCTGCCCATGTCGAGTTGTCCGATGGTGGAATTACTCCTCCATTTCCTCCCTGGATATTGACACTAGATCAAATATTTTTGTAACATAAAACCTTTAACTGCTATGATCATGTCCCTATGTCTTGGTTTTTTTCATATTCCTATTATCATAGGGAGTAGGAGTCTTCAAAAACTAGAAATATTGTCTATTTTTTAATACATTTTCAGACACTCGTTAAAAAAAAATTCCATATTTACAAAAAAAAACGAGAACACAGGAGCATAGCTGAAGGTTTGTGTTAGTTACATTTAAAAAAATGGCATGGTTTGGAGAGGAAATAGTCGACTACGAAATGCTCTTTTGTTCAATAATAATTATCTACCTAAAACGGTCTGAGCTACAGTTGTACCTTTCTTGCTGTTTGTGGATAGGTCTGGGGGAGCAAGACAGCAACATTTTATTCAAATACCAATTTTTATTTAAGACTTTTATTTTAAAAGTCTCTCAAGTACCCTTTCCTCTTAAGCAGTAATGTGTGTTGAAACAAACAGAAATAATATGAAACATATAATGATAAAACATACATGAAAATCCGTTAAAAACATGTTATCGTATAGGTCATACAAATTTTTTCGGATGCTTATGTTTGTGTTGTGTATGTTTCTTGGGTACATAGGTCTACGAAGCTTTTATGTATTATTTCAATATCTATATAATATAAAAGGAGAAGTCCTACTAACATATAGATGCACGCACAGCCGTAACGGCTAATGGTAAAAACTTGTTTAATTCAAAATGCGGACGCGCACTAAGAAGGGATTTTAAAATTTAACCTTAAAGGAATAAAGTAGAGGTTGCAAGTTGGGATGGAAAAATCTTTTTTGCAACGATTTTGATAAAATTTGAGATTCATACTCTTAAAAACATTTTATTGAATACCTGTTTCATGGTTTATTCATTATTGGAATTTAGCCCTTAAGGGTGCAAAATAGGGGTTGAAAGTTTCTATGGAAAATATTTAATATCTGCTCCAATTTCTATGAAATTTATTATCCGAGCTCCTAAAATATATAAATAACAGTAGAAGTGTGTTCCGGTTTTTTAAAAAACATCCTCAAGGGTAGTAAAATAGGGGTTCATAGTTTGTATGGATGATATTTAAAAATTATTATCTGGGCTCCTAAACACGAATTATTGAAAACGATTAAAACACTATTTACCTACTATTAAAACACTTAGGTAGGTAGTAAGTATTATTATAATAATATAATTAAAGCGGCGCACGCGCTACACGCGTTCGTTTCATTCAGCTGTAAAACGAAAACACCCGCGACTTCTGCTGCAATTTCGAATGAGCGCTTAAAGATCTACTTTTTAACAAAATTGTTCTTGACATTATTTGATTTCAATGAATATCTTAGAATATATCATAGTATTAAAACAACTCTGCAACGAAATAATGATCTCAAAAAATGAAAATATGATTTTATTGCCACATTATTATTAGCCAGGCATACGAATCCTTACGAATGAAAAATATTTCATCAACAAGGCTTTATGAAGTTAAACTTTGTCTTTTATAGCATTTTAATTTGGACCCATAATAGGAGATAATGTAAAATCAAATAAAACGATCTCGCGTTGCGTCGCTCGCTGGCAGTAGATAACTGCCAAAACTGAAAACACACATTAATAATTAAACAACATAAATTAGTGCTTTGCTGCTGCCGTACCTACGACAAGTGTAACCGTTATATTACGTAACTCTCTTCAATAATTTCAACAATTATGCATACAAATCCTTAGCTGAGAGTATAAAAACAAAAGTAACTTCTGTCTGTCTGTCCGTTTGTTATTTTGTGTAAATGTATTTTTCATGGCTAATCTGCTGAGCTACTTGTAATGAAATTTGTTACGGATAGTCTAAAGACTGGGGAAGGATATAGGTTAATTTTTATCAATACACCACGCGAGCGAAGCCGCGGGAGGAAGCTCTTGTATACCTAAACAGTACTGAAATGACCATACCATGATAATAATTGATCTGAAAATTATCAATGCATGTTTTATTTTTATTACCTTTCCTCGTGGCCAACTGCATCTACGTTTCTTAAAACCTAAACATGCATATGAAGTTGGTTCCGTCTTATATTGCCAGTCCAACTTCGTTAGTTGTAGGTAGCCTGCTAACGAAGGGACGTCGGTGATCTCGTTTTCATCAGGTCCTAAAAATAGATATTTTTTTTTGTATATTATACACGTTTTATCATTTAAAGATCGTAAAATATATCTTGTATCTATGCAAATATGATCCTGTTTTTGGAAAGTGGAACCAATCGACGTTATGTAACCGTACTGATTCTTAGAGCACTTTTGTTCAGCAATTTCGCGATTTTATTACAGAAGTTTATTTTAATATTCAATAATTATTTCGACAAACAACTTGTGTATTGCTTAATAAATTGAATAGCCTTTTTTATTAAATATTGAATGCATATGAAATTTTTCGTTAAAATAAGATTTTTTACGGTCTTTAAATGATGGAACGTATATAATAACGTTAGACTATAATTGCGATGAATCGTGTCTGTTATAATTAAAATAGTTAATTTTTAAGAAAGTATTTTAAGAAACACAGTATACATTGTATGGGCTTCCTATAAAATAAAATATAAGTAAATAAATAATTAAACGTAACGTATTAAATTTAATAAAATCATACGTATCATCAAATTAAATAAAACGATTTTGCTATAGTAAATTTACACTTACCACTTTCCAGTAATAATAGATTCCAGTCTTTAACTTCTGTTAATCGATTTGCCACCACTGCACCCGCGGAACCTCCTCCGACTACTATAAAATCATATTCTTTCCTCGGTTCTTTATCTAGAACCTTCGCTTCTGGATCATACGAATTATAATTGTGGTAGGTAAATGCTCCTAATAAAAGTGGTATAAGCCAAAGTCCAGTAACACTTACGGTCTTTAGAGCCGTCGATGCTAAAAGAACGTGAATAGCCATTTTATCTTCTTATTATATAACTTTGTAGATATGGCTCGACGAGTCTTATCTCCTTATAATATTATTGAATTTCGTTTTACTTTGGTTTATTGGTAAGACTAGGTGAAGTGGAAGGTTCCTGTTTCTGTCTGGTGGTTTGCATTTGCGCATAACTTTTTTAGTCCTGAGCGGCGTTGATTGACGCAGCGACATGTTAACAGTCGCGGTTGCGTCTTGAGAATAAGTTTTCTGGTATCTGAAATTACACAAAAATTTCAAATTATAATTTGAAAAAAAATACATATGAATTTATTACAGAAATTTTACAGTATTATACATATTTACAATTCAAAACTTAAAATAATTATTTACAAACAGTTCAGGAATGGTGCCAAGAATACTAGCAGCATTTCCCCGTTGAACGAGGAAGATTTGAAAATAATTCTTAATTTACTATTCATCATATGAGCCGTTGGATGTCCACTGTTGAACGTAGGCCTCCCCCATCGACCTCCAGAGCGACCGGTTCAAAGCAGCCTCCATCCAACGGCTTCCGGCGACTTTCCTCAATCCTCCATAATTTACTGTTACTAACATTTGTTTTCTTTTGTTTACAGGTATAAATTGTAACATCAGAATACCTCATGAAGATTGAGGTATTTGTTGATATTTATATTTACAACTAGCTTTCCGCCCGCGGCTTCGCCCGCGTGGAATTCGGCTATATCGCGCGACATGGTAAGCCTACTGCCCGATACGCCCCCCCCCCCCTTTCCCCGTGCACGCTTTTTTGTCTTTGTCTTAAACAATTGAACAATCTTACATGATTTATTTTTATGTTTGACAATTAGGAACTTCTATACAAATTTTCGTCCCCTATTTCAACCCCTTCTACCCTTATTTTCGCGATAAAAAGTATCCTATGCCCTTCCCGCACGCGCACCCCAGCCTTGGTGACGCCCCCGCTCTTCGCAACGGCCCGTGCAGCAGAAATCGTAATATTTTAATTTCGCCATAACTTCAAAACCAAACGTCCAATTTTAATCATTTAAAGACCAAATATTATCTACATAAACTGTACTTAGTGATGAAATGAATTTATTTTGATAAGGATTAATAGCATGAGTAAAATAAACGCGTTTAAATGTAGTCCAAAAAATTCAAGATTTTTAAATAAAAAAATGGTTGTTGTGCCTCACTCGACATAGATAGGTATAGTGTGTCGCGGACTTTATTGTAGATATTTATAAGATCTACAATTAATTGGAACATTTTATGGATCTATCTTTTATAGTTTAGGCAGCGTACGCAAAATAAGTAACTTTTCTGGTTAATTTCTTACACCTTGTGTCCGAAAAACCCAAATATCTTACGGAACCCTATTTTTTCCAAAATAAAATATATCCTATGTTACTCGTGGATAATGTAGCTTTCAAATGGTGAAAGAATTTTTAAAATCGGTCCAGTAGTTTTTGAGCCTATTCATTACAACCAAACAAACAAACAAAGTTTTCCTCTTTATAATATTAGTATAGATAACAGTTTTCACTAGTATTAGTATTAGAAAGTTGTGTTATAAAACAATACATTTTATATAATTCGCCCCTCAATCAGACCAGTATTATAAAGAGCGAGATAAATAAGTGAGTATAACGTAGGTGTAAGAGGGACAGAGCAGACGCCTATTTCCTTGTTACACGGAAGATATGATCTATTTCTAGACTTTCGTGAAAGTGATCTGGTACTTTATATTATTGTTAATTGTATAGATTCGACAACCGTTCTGATGTAGTGTTGCGAATAGTCACTTTGACGGCGGCGGTCGCAAATTCGATTCTCGCTCGGGGTAAATATTTGTATATGTACAAATGCCTCGGAGAACATGTAAAGTTGTCGGTCCCGGTTGTTATCATAAGAACATGATAACGATCGTTACACCTGGTAGGAAATTTATCCGCCAACGAGGAGCAGCTTGTGGGATTAAGCTCTAACCCTTCTTCTACATGGAAAAGAAGCCTTTGCTCAGCAGTGGGTGGCTTACAGGCTGATACAGTATAGTACACTACCGCTCACAGTATATAAAAACGGTGAAAGCACAACTCCTCAAAAAATATGGGGATGATATTTGAATTGCCGTAAAACTACCAAACGACTATACTAATTGCTTACAATTTTTCTCATAAATAAAAAAAGGAAAATTTGTGGTTTCGTAGTAACTCCAGTTACACATAAGTCGCTCGAAGCACAAGAACAATGTTCGTATTGTGTTGTTAGTTGATATAAACAGAGCGTGACGTTGTTTAAGTATCTCGGTCCGCGGTTACAAGCCTATAACGTTTAACTACGTGACTTACTGCTAGCGTGAAAATCGAATTACCGCGATTACTTACTATATTGATCGGTTACCTGAGCTATAATTACAGAAATAGTTATGAGATCTGATCGGAAATCATACACATGTATAGGGATGTTCATCGGAAAAATTATCGATAACTTATAATTATTTATCGTATCGTGTTAACTGATGTGTGTGTGTAACTGATAGTTATCAATAATTGTCCGAGCATGAACGTCAGCGCAGCCTTCGCAAATCTACGTCATCATAACGACACTTGCCAAGTAATCAAGGGCAACATGTCGGGATTGTATATGGCCGCTTATAACACCACAGCCGGCTTCGTGAGCGCAGTCGAGGCTGAGGGACTAAAAGAAGGACCTCAGAAATTTAACACGCCTAAAGGGGACGCAGTGGTGGTAGTGGCCAGATGCACGAGGGTGATGCTAGGCGACCGGATAATTGAGATGGCAAAAACCATCACGAGCGATCCGGAAGTCGGCGATGTCTTCGGGTCTTGGGAACTGCCGGCACTGAAATGGATCAATGGAGTTCCCGGGTGCGGCAAGACAACACATATAGTCGGGAACTTCGACGAGGAAGGTGAAATAGTAGCCACAACCACACTCGAAGCGGCCAAAGACCTGAAAGAAAAGCTAACGCACCGCTATGGCAAAAAAGCCAAATCAAAGGTGCGCACTATGGCCTCTATCTTAGTGAATGGTTTTCATGAGGGCGTAAAAATAAACCGTTTAACGGTGGACGAAGCCCTCATGAACCACTTCGGGGCCATAGTCATGGCCGCCCGATTGTCGGAGGCTAAGGAAGTGGTCCTCGTCGGAGATATCAATCAGTTGCCATATATCGACAGGGACAACCTGTTCGTAATGCGGTACTGCAGACCCAACATGACCACACACATCACATGTGAGTTGTCTTGCACTCATCGGAACCACAAGGATGTTGCTCTCGCCATCAACGAGGTCTATAAAAACATCTATTCCTCAAACTCCATTGTCCACTCTCTGAGAATGGAGAGGTTCACTGGCGCTCGAATCCCTGAAAGAGAGGGCGGGACCCTATACCTGGTTTTCACACAAGAGGAGAAGAAGACGCTGTTAAACCAGGGATATGGTACAGGGCGGGGGTCGAGCGTCATGACTATCCACAAGGCGCAGGGACAGACACGCGAGAGAGTCATCATCGTCCAGACCAAGGCTAGGAGGCTGCGGATTCATGACAGTGTTCCGCATGCTGTGGTCGCGGTGACTAGACACACAAAGACCTGTATCTACTACACCGACGACGGTGGTGACGCAATCGGTCGTTTTGTTCAAAAGGCGGTGGAGGCTACATCAAAGGAAATACTCGAGCACACCCTCAAGATGGCGATACAAAAAAGAGACTCCTCTGTCATTGAGAATGTGTTCGAACAGCTGAGGAGTCTCTCGGGGAAGACTGGGACGGAGTCGGATAAATGAGAAAAAAAAAAAAGTAAAACGAAGATTGCAAACCAAGACTGGTGGTGAAGATGTGATGGCTGAAAACTAGACAAAATAATCTGGTATGTTGGTTACAAAAATTAGATAAATATAACTCAAAGCATGTAAACGAAAGAATGTAAATAGGCTAAGGTAGTAAGAATGCATATAGGCTAGTATGAAAATATAAAACAAAGTACCTATATACACAATAGAATTAAAAAAAAATGTAAATAAATAGATATAAGAAAAAAAAAAGAAAAAAAAATATTAAGTTAAGTTTATTTTTTAAGTAAGTTAAGTTTATTTTTATATATTAAATCAGCGAATTTGTGGTCAGTGCAAGGACTCGCGATAGATAAAGATCCTAAGCTTAGCTTAAGTTTCGTTGTCTAATTAAGTACGCATGAAACATAACAATAACAATATAAAAATGTAAATAAAAAAAAGGCATGGGCAAATAAAGCCTGTGGAAGTATAGTAAAAAAAAAAAAAACGTCATCATCACTTTTAATGAAAAGTCTAAAAACGTATTTTATCGCGTTTATTTAAAGTTACTGTTTTTAACAATATTTAATTTAAAAGTCGTAAAAGGTGGTGGGTGTTCGGACACCCACCAACTCAGTCCCCCGAGATCATGGACGCTGTAAAGGGTTCGAAACGTCGGGAAATAATTTAAATTAAATATTGTTAAACAGTAACTTTAAATAAACAACTTTTAATAACATTTAATAATTATAGATAATTATCAAATGAAAAATTATCGAGTAGTTACGAATTATCGATAATTATCGCACATTCCTACATATATACAATTATTAGTTACTTGGTAATTAATTATTAAACAGCTAACTCAGTCAAAATTTTAGTGATTGTCAGCGGTTACCTGAGCTTTAATTCTCATCTCTCATCTCATCAGCCTATAGCAGTCCACTGCTGGACGTAGGCCTCCCCAAGCTCGCGCCAGACATCCCGGCTTTCCGCAATCCTCATCCAGCCAACACCGGCAATCCTGCGAAGATCGTCGGTCCAGCGGGTCGGAGGGCGTCCCACACTGCGTTTGCCAATACGTGGTCTCCACTCCAGGACACGTCTGCTCCAACGGCCATCGGTCCTACGACACAGGTGACCAGCCCACTGCCACTTCAGCGTGCTAATCCTCTGGGCTACGTCGGTCACTTTGGTTCTCTCGCGGATAGTCTCATTTCTGATCCTATCTTTGAGAGAAACGCCGAGCATAGCCCGTTCCATGGCACGTTGAGCGACTTTAAATCGGTGGACCAGTCCCTTCGTCAGTGTCCACGTTTCAGCACCGTATGTCAACACAGGTAGGACGCATTGCTCGAAGACTTTCGTCTTCAAGCTTTGCGGAATCTTCGAAGTGAAGACCCGACGAAGCCCGCCAAATGCCGCCCAGCCCAACTGAATCCTCCTCTCGGCTTCCTTCTCGAAGTTGTTTCGGCCCAGTTGGATGGTATGGCCTAGGTAGATATAATCCTGAACAACTTCGAGGAGGATACCATCAACCGGTCTCGGCATGACATGCTTGTTAAACATAACTTTCGTTTTATCAAGATTCATGCCAAGACCAACTCGTCGGGAAGACTCATTTAGGCTGGTCAACATTTGGCCTAGCTCCTCCAACGTCTCCGCAAAGATGACGATATCGTCAGCGAAACGAAGGTGAGAGATGTAATCGCCGTTGACGTTGATGCCTCGTCCCCCCCAGTCCAGGGTTTTAAAGACGTCCTCCAGCGCAATGGTAAACAGTTTCGGTGATATGACATCGCCCTGTCTTACCCCGCGCCGAAGGAAAATCGGTCTTGTCTGCTGGTCCTGGATATGAACGGTCATCTTCGCCGCGTCGTACATACACCTCAACACCTCGATATATCGCCAGTCGATATGACATCTCTGCAGAGAGTCCAGAACAGCCCAGGTCTCGATGGAGTCGAAGGCCTTCTCGTAGTCCACAAAAGCCATACACAGCGGCTGATTATACTCTTCGGTCTTTTGTATAATCTGCCGAACAGTATGTATGTGGTCTACGGTGCTGTAGCCTTTTCGAAACCCAGCCTGCTCTGGTGGTTGGAAGTCGTCGAGCCTTGTGGCGAGACGATTCGTAACGACCCTCGAGAAGAGCTTATAGACGTGGCTCAGAAGTGAGATAGGTCTGTAGTTCTTCAAAAGAGACTTATCGCCTCTTTTGTAGAACAGTACCACCACACTCCTGGACCACGCCTCCGGTGTGGTACCTCGTTGGATGACGGCATTAAAGAGTCTAGCTAAGGCCTCCAGGACAGGTCGCCCTGCGGCCTTAAGAAGCTCAGTCGTAACGCCGTCATCCCCCGGGGCCCTCCCGTTTTTAAGCTGCCCGAGCGCCGCACTAATCTCGCCGACTTCGAAATCCGGGACGTCTTCCGAATAATGGCGCAGCAGTGGTGCACGTGGATCTTCGGCGCCCTGGGTCTCAGACTTCTGTACGCTCGACGAGTACAGCTGCCCATAAAATTTCTCAACCTCTTCTCGGATCTGAGGGCGGGAGCAAACGGTTCTGCCATCAGCTGTTTTTAGCTTCGCAAGAAGACTTCTTCCCAATGGTTTTCGGAAAACCTTTGACCCCCTATTCTGCTCAATTAGAGTCGTAATGTCTCTTGTATTTGAGCAGCGGAGGTCTCTGCGTATGAGTTTCCTCACCCGCTTGGAAAGAGCCTTCTGCTCTGGCGAAGCTGCTTGAGCCGCGGGCATCTCGCGCCTCCGCCTCATCAGATCCAAGGTTTCGGGAGAAATTTTGGACTGCTTAACTGGTCTCGTCGGCGTAAAATGTCTCCGACCCAGTGAATACACCGTCTTCACCACGTTGTCGGTCATCTGATCCACGTCGCCAGTGGTTTCCAGCGAATCGAATCGGTTTTGGAGTTCCAGTTGGAACTGCTCGGAACCACATAGTATTTGGGGCAGCGTGGGTCGGATAATAGATTTCATCAAGCGGACTCGCTCTTTGCGTAGACTTATATTCAGAGAGCCCCGCAGGAGCCGGTGGTCGCTACCGGTGTTGAACCTATTAACCACTGAGACATCTCTGAATATATGCCTTTTGTCCGCTATGATGAAATCTATCTCGTTCCTCGTCACAGTATCCGGGCTCTGCCATGTCCACCGCCTTTGGGGCTTCTTCTGAAAGAACGAGTTCATCAAGAAGAGCCCCTCCGATTCGAGGAAGTCGACAAGCATCTGCCCCCTGCGATTTCTGCGCCCCAATCCGTGTGGTCCGATTACCGATTCGTCGCGGTCTTGTACTCCCACTTTAGCGTTAAAGTCTCCCATAACAACGTTGTAGAAAGCCGAGGTCGTGCCATGCAGAGCTTTCGATATATCCTCATACAAGGCTTCGACCTCATCGTCAGAGTGTGTCGAGGTCGGCGCATATACCTGTATCACTTTCAGGGAGTACCTGTCAGTGAGTTTAAGTACAAGGTACGCTACCCGGGTCGACACACTGCTGACCTCTACAACGTTGTTATTGAGAGTCTTGTGGACCAGAAAACCGACGCCACCTTGGGAAGGACCATCACCTTCACGGAAGTAGAATAAGTGTCCGGAGTCCAGGATCATCGTGTCCTCACCCTGTCTTCGGACCTCAGACAACCCCAGAATACTCCATTTTATATGGCTTAGTTCTACTTCGAGTTCGGTGAGGTGATGGTCCAGCCGTAGACTGCGACCATTATACGTTGCCAGGTTCGTCACAAAGCAGCCTCCCGTACCCCGGAGATTCTTGGCACCCTCTGCCCCACCGTTACCGCAGCCGCTGCCGTGGCCGGGAATAGTGGGGCCGCCGGGAACTGAGGGCCGTATCCTTCTGCGCGCACTCATTGGGGGTGATTGCCCATAGTCACCACGCTGGGCATGCGGGTTGGTGACCGCAGGGCCGGCTCTATCGCACCGAAGACGCTGCTGCCCATCCTCGGCCTGTGTATTTGAAAAGCCAGCATTAGGATGGTTATCCCGCCATCTATCGGCTTCAACAGTTCCAAGATGGTGGTGGAACTGTGGTATCCCTTAGTCGCCTCTTACGACACCCACGGGAAGAGAGGGGGTGGCTAGATTCTTGATTGCCGAAGCCACACAGCAAGCTTTAATTAATAGTTATGAAATCTGATCGGAAATCATACACATATACAATTAGTTAGTTGGTAATCAATAATTTATTAAACAGCTAACTCAATCAAGATAAAATATAGATACAATTATTTTAATTAAATAAATACTAGTCAAGCCATGCGGTTTTACTCGCTTTGACTTTAATGATTATTCCTCTGCTTATACATAATATGTCTTATACATAATAAATCAATTTGCTATATTCATAGTAAGTTGGTGTTAAAAAAATGTTTGTGTGTGTATTATTGTTTACACAAAACGACTTCGTTACGATTTCAATACAATTGTTTATAGAGTAATAACTCCACTTCTAGACAGTGTATCAAGATGAAACCTACACCAGAGTTAAAGACCTTCAGGATGATAGCTGTAAAAACAGCATCCTCTTTC
Source organism: Euphydryas editha (assembly GCA_036937285.1). Classification (NCBI taxonomy): domain Eukaryota; kingdom Metazoa; phylum Arthropoda; class Insecta; order Lepidoptera; family Nymphalidae; genus Euphydryas; species Euphydryas editha. Next base: position 9,175,699 of record JAUPFZ010000019.1, read on the forward strand.
ATCCAACTAATTTTGCGTGATACGGAAACAAACACATAGACAGACAGAGAGACAAACGAAAATTCCCAGAATAATTGTTTTGTCTTCTATTGTTCTCATAAAGATCCTATAATTCGTGTTTCCTAAATCTCTTATGTACAAAAATCATCCGGTTACAGTTTTATTATATGTGTAAAGGAATGAGATCCATTTGATTTTTTATTTACTCTTAAACTATGGTGTGCCCCTTCAATAGCAGTAGTGACACGTATTATTTATTAAAACATATTGACACTTCATTATGGTCAAATATAAAAGAAATACTTTATTTTGGACTAGCTGCTGCCCGCAACGTCGTCTGCGTGAACGCTATACAGCACCAAAAATACCTACGATTATACCTTTTAAAATAACATTCATTTACCCGTTTCTTCTTTACATTTCATATTTACAGAAAGTGGAGTAACAGAGGGAGACTGTTTTTTGTAAAATTGGCCTTTAAAAAGTGCTTATTTTCAGCCTGCTTTGAATAAATGACTTTATGGTGATTTTGTTGAATTAAGTCCGAAGTTTTGACCAGAGCAGATGGAGACAATAGTAAATAAAGAATACATAATAGGGTGAAAATTCATACTTATAGGACTTCTCGATAAACAACATTAGTGGTTGGCTCTCGGAGGCCAAAATGTAAAGAGAGTCACGACTGGAGGCCTGTGTGAAAACAGCTCGTCCTGCGGTCGACACCCGCTACCCTCAGTGTCTGCGCCTGCGACTTATTGATGGTCATCGCGAAGCAAACACTCACGGGGAACTGTGCGACCTTGAATTTGAACGGGAAGTTATGAGGTATGAGGGGAATGCGTGGTATAAATACTGTCTCGTCGACGCCACAACCCGTAAGGATTTCCGCCTCAATGGTGTGTCTGTGGAGCGAGATGACTTTAAGGCGGGTCCCGTTACACAACTCCGGAGGAGATAGGTTCCGAAAAAGCATAAGCATGTCTTATCTTTATGATATATATGGCGTGCTTAATTTTCCTCTTTCTTCGTTATTAAGCTCAAATTGCTTACAGCAATAGCGCGCCGTTTTCGAGTTTAAATTTTATTATAAATCTATGCAGTTCTTTTTGAGTTCTGTTTTTTATTACATACAGACAAACTCGATGAATTTTATAAGACATAGATGAAGCAGCTTAAAACTTATATAAACACATTTTTTAAAATTGTCTTGCTCATCTCTGACCCAGGGGCCACACTAGCGGGAAACGTCAATGCCTATCATCGCGGTAGACATTCCGATAATTTTAGCGCGATGAAGTGAGTGGCTACACTTGAAAGTTCAACGTCAACGCCCATTCTTGGCGATAAAATTGGCGCTAATGTTATTTGAATTTCAAGCAAGATAGACGTTGACGGCGCAACTCTGTATTTGATGAGTGTAATTTTTTTTTTGTATAAATAATAAATAAATAAATATGTTTAACACACACACACACGGTCGTCTGTAAGGTAGGCAACCTAATGCCTGTGTTTTAGGTAACAGCCGACTTATATACATTTTTTTAAAATAAATATACATATAAATAATACATATATGAATACACATACATTACACCCAGACTCGGGGCGGGAATCGAACCCACAACCCTTGGAGCAGAAAACAGGGTCACTGTCAACTGCGCCAACGGGTCAGTCATCATGAACATATGCATGCCATCAACTTCCGGCTATCTGAGATTAAATAAGAAACATATAATAATAAGTATTAATTATGTATATCTATAAATATTATTGAACGTTTTGCCAGACGACCTGAGATTGACAGTAATATTGCATTTGCAGATGGGCAGATGGCATAACAATAATAATATATAATAAATATATGTTATACAAAATAATGATAATTCAGTGATAACAAATAATTCAATTCCGTTCATAAAAGTATGTAATTTATCATCAATGTTTTCTTATGACGTCAACACGTAAAAATTATTTATCGTCCGTAAACCGACTTTACAGACAAACATTTTTCATTAAGAGTTATTATATCTATTATTACTATTATCTATTCAATTAAATTGAAACAACATTTTTATACTTTACAAAATAAAACAACATACTCTGTATTTACCTGTGTCTTTCATTTATTTATATATTATATATTTCAGGCAATTGGAATAATATTAATGATACATGTGATTATATTACTGTTCAATTTTTAAGTGCAATAAAGAATAAAAAATATATTAAAGTAATTAATGTGGCTTTTACATAATTTTTCGATCTTTTATTATCTTTATTTCACCGAAAGTTAAAGTTGTTGGTTAAGTTGTTTTAAAAGGTAATAATTCCGTTATTCGTCGCTAAGCATCATTTTGTGACGCACGATTCTTATAAATTTTGAATCTCGAATCCGTAAACGTAATTACTTTTTCGTTACTCCACTCCATAGTCATAGTATATATTTATCGAAAACAAACACGTGCGATTCCGTCGCGCTCACGGTGCACAATGACATATGTTCGTAGTGTGCTGTGTGGCCGCTTCAACGTATTAAGGGGTCTGGCCACCCTGGATTATTTTTTTTTAATTTTTTTTTTATTTTTTTTTTTAATAAACCCTGAACTGTAACGGACATTTTAAGACCTGTTGCGTATCGAAACACTCAAAATTGGCCAAGTTACAGGCATCTTAATTTATATTATTACACACTTATTTTTTAATATTTTCAAATAAAATTTTACAATGTTATTTTTGAAGCCCTTTTGTGATATTGAGTAAAAAAATAAAAATATTCCGGCCCATAGTTTCGAATTTATTAATTTAATTAAAAAAACAGTGCATTTTTTGTTCCGCCAGGGTGGCCAGACCCCTTAACTCTCGCGGTTATCTCTTTGATGTACCGCCACTTGAACTATCGCCCAACGTCCAACGGCAATGTGAATGCCGTTGTAAAATTATCGCGATGAGTCGTGGCCACACCTACGTTCAACGCCACAGTCAACGGCATTTCCCGGTGAGTCGTGGCTACACCTACGTTCATCGCCATAGTAAACGGCGTTTCCCGCTAGTGTGGCCGCAACTATCGCCCAACGTCCAACGGCAACGTGAATGCCGTTGTTAAATTATCGCAATGAGTGGTGGCCACACCTACGTTCAACGCCACAGTCAACGGCATTTCCCGCTAGTGTGGCCCCAGTATGAAACGAATAACGATACCATTTTTAAGAAGAAAATTGACAACTCCATCTATGATTTTTAAAAACAACTATTAACCTCTCCAACATGATCAATTTTAAATTATTTATACCCAAAAAGGGCTTACACATGTAATTCGACTTGATGTTTTTAAAATCTCATAGATGTCGCTGCTTTGAAATTGTCTTGATACTACTTATATTCATTTAATTATGTTTATCGGCCTAAGTTACTTAAATTTCGTGATTTTTATAATGTGGAGCTAGCTTATAGCATGGTTATTAACATAATAACAACATTAAAATATGCGTCGTTAGATTACACGTTGTTACAGAATGCGTTGAAGAAATAAAGGTTCACTACTCGTTTCCCGTGGGTGATAGCGTGATAATATGTAGCCTATATGTTGACCCGACTTCTTAATAATATTCGTGCCAAATTTGAAGTAAATCCGTGCAGTACTTTTTGAGTTTATCCCGGACATACATACAGACAAACAGACAAACAGACAAACAGACAAAAATTCTAAAAACTATATTTTTGGATTCGGTATCATTTGCAGATCACACCCCAAGTATTCTTTAAAAAAAATATTTAATGTACAGTTTTGACTTTCCTACCATTTTATTATATGTATAGATTATTTATAAGAATCGGATAATAAACTTTAAATGTCGATTCTTTGTTTTTTCAGTTAGGTTTTTTTCACTATTGGTATTTTGTTTTGTACGAAAAAGTCTAAGAAAAAAAATTGTAAAAAAGACCTTTGTTTTCAGAGCAACGCATATTTTGATTTGCCGGTTCCAACTCTAAGCAATCATTAAAATAGTCGAGTTGTCTTACATAATATGTATAGAGTTATACACGTTGATTTTTTTTTATGTTTGTTGGATAGGCAAACTGGCAGACGTTCCACCTGATGGTAAGTGGTTGACGTCGCCCATGAACATAAACTAGTTTATCTGGAACTAGTCCAGGCAACTCATCTATGTGTTGCCTATCCAGAGACATAAGGTGTTAAAGTCTCGGTGCCAGTCATTACACTGCCTGTCTTGCCCTTCTCTCCGAAACACAGCAAAGCTGTTTCACGGGAGAAACAAGCAAGATGGTGGTACCCATGCAGCCGGGAGCGCGGCACAGCGCATCCCTCCCACTGGTGTATTTATATCAAGGTTTACCCCTTGTTACATAGAAATTATATGTTATTGCTTATATTTAAAAAAAATAGCTTTTATTATTAAGCTTCAGTTCTTACAGCTAACAGTAGAATTATTACACAAGATTTAAGTAATGAGCATATATTTATCTAAGAATAATGCTAAATATAATTTTTTTTTTATATTTCTCACAACGCTGCGAACTGGTTAGCGAGTTGCAAATAAGTTACGCAGCTCCACTGACTTATTGGTAAACAAACCTTATGTAAGAGACGGTCCAAATTAGTAAATCTGTGGCATTAGGTGAAGGTCGTATCTCGAACTTTCGATTGTTTCACACTCGAGTATATGAGTGCATTTCTTTGTATAGCAATAATACTTGTTATATGCAATTATGATGCTTTTCGGAATAAAATAATAACAATTTTTCATTATTAATATACATATGTGTATGAGAGTGACATTTTGCACCATGTATAGAGTATAGACAAGATCTGTCTTGCTTGTTACATCATGAGCACTAATTGCGGTTTCTCTCTAAGATTGCAAATTTTCTAGAATGCTTACTTTAATTTTTTTTTGTATTTTTTTTTAAATTATTTCTATTCCATGAAAATTGTCGCGTTTAAAATTTTTCCGTTTTGTATAAAATCTACTTTTACATAAAAAGCATCGTACTCCAGAGCGACCGCTTCGCAGCAGCCTCCATCCAACGGCTTCCGGTGACTCTCTTCAAGTCGTCTGTCCATCTCGTGGACGGCCGTCCGACGCTGAGCCGGTCCGGGGTCTCCACTCGCGAACCTTCTGCTCCATCGGCCGTCAGTTCTACGAGCTATGTGCCCTGTCCACTGCCATTTCAGCTTGCAAATCCGTTGGACTATGTCGGCAACTTTCGTTCGTTTGCGAATCTCGTAATTTCTGATTCGATCTCGCAGAGAAACACCAAGCATAGCCCTCTCCATTGCACGCTGTAAAAGGCCCACAGTCAGAGACCACGTCTCTGGATGTTATCACTGGTACCACACGTTTGTTGAAGACTTTCGACTTCAGGCACTGAGTTATGACAGATGAAAAGCCGTTTTTTATACAGTATACATTAATTTAAATATCGAGGCATATTTGTCATCATTTGTCATCAGTTGGAGCAAGATCACAGGTTTACCAAAAGGTTAATTCATTAAAATTATTTCAATAATTGAACTATAAAAACTTAACAATACAAAGGTATTTTCATTTTTTTTTAAATATTGACAGACACATGAACGGTTACGTTTAGGCACGACTTATAAAAGCAGCAGGATGTTCAATTCAATGATTTTTGTGTGTGTTGCAGAGCTGCAGATACTCTATCTCTACTTTCGTTTTTCGCAATGCCTAATATTGCGAATTAATAATAATGACACATTACCTTAATACGCTCGTTTCATTGTATCACAATGTAATTTCAAAAGGAATCACATTGAAACGAAACAGAAATATATGTTATAAGTGTCGCTGTAATACTTGGATTAACTTAAAATTAGTACGTGTATGAAAATAAAATATATAAATATATTACTTTTTACTGGGTTATTTTTTGTGTAGTGAACCTTGTTATGTGCTTATAAAATTACAAGGTCTATAGTAATGGATCTAAATATTAAAGAATTTGAAAGTTGAGGTCTTGAATATTTTTATCACTACATGCTATAAAACAAGGACGCTAATCGCGTCTTTTGTCACGTTCCCCTCTTTATTCTACTAATTAAAAATAAAATAAAATTATGATACGGTTCTTACTGTCATTTAGAGCACTTACACACTACACGCTAATAAACACACACAATTGTATTAAAAGTTTGGTATAATTGAAATAAATTAATGAAACAAGAAACTTCAATGTTTTAGTAATGAAGTTTCGACAAATCTTTCGAACGCTTGCATGGCTTATGCTAGCTAAACGGGATATATAAAAATATTGCACTGAAGATTAGTCGATCGTCGAATTATTAATTTAAATCTTTAAATTATTCATTATACTAATGAAATATATAATTAACCTTGGTCGGGAATTTCACCATATCCCATTAATGAATTCTTTAGAAGCTATCAGTTTCCATATTATGTGTAACTATTACTTCACACACAGTATAAGTTTGTGTGGGCCGACGATGTGAAGCCGCGATATGCGTATAATGTAAATTGAACTCATGTGAAGCCGGACGGGTCTCCAATTATATACAACAATAATTCAATTCATATAATTGTGTATTAGTATTTAAAAAAAACCCGACTGCGTAAAATACTCTTATTATAAACTAAAAAGAATAAAACAATTTACTAGCTTTCATTTGATACCCATATTGCTACAGTAAGAAAAAAAAATCAACTCCCCTCCCTTATTCCGCTATTTGCGGGCGCCATTTTGAAAATTTATATAGCCTATGTCACTACTACAATTTAGACAAATACAACGACACCTCATTTGTCAAAAACCATCCAGCCGTTTGGGCTGTAGGGTGTGCCAAAGAAATGGACATACATACATACATACATACATACATACATACATACATACATACATACATACATACATACATACATACATACATACATACATACATACATACATACATACATACATACATACATACATACACTCGAAAAACATAACCCTTCTTCTGTCGCAGTCGGGTAAAAACTTCGGGGTTTTATACTCCAGACTATTGAATTTTACATTCAGTGAAACCATTTATGATTAAATAATCCAACCATTTATGATAAAATTTTATGTGTAAAACTAGCATTTTTAAAATATAAGATTTCTTTTAAAAATGCTTAAAATAAGCTAAAATATATATTTTCCAGACAGAATTGTAACACTTTGATGTGTGAATTATTATAATATAAAATAATTTACTTTTCACTTCGTAATTTTTAATTAGCTATTGTAATTTAAAGCATTAGAATTTTTGTAAACAAATAAAAAGTAAAATTCTATATTAAAAAAAATCTTCAAAACGATTGACGTAAATAAGCGTTCGATGACAAATAAAACTACTTTAATTTTAAATGTTTTAATATGAAATACTTACTTAGAAAAGAGTATATACCTAATAGAGAATATCATGACACTAATAAAACCTTGATTCGTTGTATTATAATATATATATTTTGACTGTGAGTTATTGATTTTATCAATACTTTTTATTAACCATTCAAAATAATGTGTTTGAGTTAAATCGGTTGGTCGATAGCCAGTTTATTTTTATTTTTATTTTAATGATATAAGGGGCAAACGGGCGGGCAGTCGGAGCCTTCTGGTGACTACCGACGCCCATGAACATCTGCATAAGAGGATGCAGATGCGTTGGCCTCAATATTCCCCCAAATAGGCCAACGCATAAACGGCACGAAACGCGACATCATAGCTGTCACTTTACACTTTTTATACTCGTACACCAGTTGCGAAAAAAAAAAGAAATTAAGTTTTAGGAATAGATCATAAGGTATTCTATATGATTATCCCCTTAAGAGGACGAGTTTCACTGGTTGGGTAGTTCTAGTATCGTAATTCTTAGTCGGTGTGTTATAGACATGTGTATCGTAACCCGATTTACGTATGTGTTTACCACCGGGTGAAGGCCGAAGCAGCTATTACTTTCACTCTTACGCAGTCGAGACAACTTCCCGGCTCCGGTGATAAGTGATGTCATCTGACCTTCAGAGTTATGTAACTTAAGGTAGGTCGCAATCAAGTATTTAAATTATTTTATATATCGACTGCGAATGAAGCATTTTAGTCTAAATATAGATAATGCCTTAGGAATTACGTTACAAATTTTTTAAATATCTACTACTACTACTACTACTACTACTTTTAGGTTTTACTGTAGGTATATTTGAAAGTGATTTTTAAAAATCGTGTAAAATTTACTATAGCATATATAAAATTGCATAGGTAACCTATGAAATAGGTATGATTTATTATGAGTTAATAGTACGAGCTAGGACACCGGATACTTCTTATCCCGAAATTCGGTACGGTTCCTTTGGGAGAGGGGTGAAAGTCTAAATGTGTAATTCGTTGTAATTCATTAGTGGTTCATTCATTCTTTCCTTGTTAGATTAAATTCTTGACTGGCCCGTTGGCGCATCAAATAGGAATATACAATATCGCGGTCAAACAAGAATATACAATATTTTAACTTAATTCCGATAATTGGTAGATAGATTAACATTTGCGTTTACTACTCCACTCCTCTGATTCTAATCTTACTCAATAAACAACCTTTCTAACACGATGAGAATGTTTCAAAACTTAAATTCAGATTAGTGCATTCAAAAAAAAAAAAATTAGTGTAGTTTATGGATGGATATTAATCCAGATAAAACGATTCAAATCAACAATAATTTTACATAAGGTTTGAATGCCATCAATGTGTAATTGGTTCCACTAACATTTGCGTTACCATTATTTAGGCATTAACGAAATTCTTAAGCAGTCTACCGTGACACAGAATGATACACACATGCTTTGTTGTTTTCAAAGATTACTTAATGACGTTATTGTGTACAAATTCCGGCCGGCTAAAAGCGACCGTTCACGTAGAGGCTGGACATTTTTCTAATAGTGACGTTTTAAAAGCGACCTGCTAATTAATCGGCATGAGTAAATTCAAAGTGATTAGATAATTTAGCCTTTTAATCTTAATGTGAAGCACCATTCAACAGTATAACAACATATATTTTTTTCTAAGCGTTTCGCGCTTGCGAAAATTTTATAAGTAACAAGTAATAATAATAAATATGAATTACAGAGCAAGTATAATAATTAAAAAAATTCTTAATATAAATAAATAACAAAAAAGCGACTAATAATTAATAATAATTATGTATATATCTAATTATAGAACTTATGTTTATGTCATGGTTACAACTCGATACAAATGATCTAGAATTCTCGAGCTTTACATTTAATAGGTTTCATTAAAAATGTTACTGTCAGATTGACTTAATCGCAATCACATTATCTCGAAAACTAAAAGCCGGCATATCGCCGGTTCTGCATTCGCTTTTGCAAGCTGTTATATAACTAATGACTATAGTTTTGTAACTCAAGGACTCGCGGTCGTGTTTCTGCATTTTTTCGATCGTAGTTTTGTAGATCTATTAAATACAAATATTTTAGGCAAAAATAATGTTGTAAGACAACAATTTTCGAATATTAAACTTATTATTTAATTTTAACGGTGTTTCAATATCGTTACACTTGTTCTAATTTGTACCTGTCTTTTAATTGGTTCAGTTGTATGGAACTGCATAATTATGTCTAAATATTCGTATTGACTGATATAATTTTAGTATTTGATTACTTTAGAACGTAAATACCGTTTTTTTTATATTTGTTAAAAAGCTACAAATTATGAAATCTAAATTATTAATTAATTATAGGTAAGTGCTGATATTTTTTTTTGGTTTGGAATAAATCTAGCAAGTAAGTTAATATTCCACTTGTAATGTATTAAGTTGCAATCGAAATAATCAGAATATTTATATAAGTTATTCCAGTATAATACTCACACTTGGAGTTCACGGTTGGAGTGCAACCTCGGCCACGATATTGTTAGCCGTTAACCGCAGTCATATCAGGGCTTCCTGCGTAAGAGAACCTTAGTATTTCCTTCATTCAATAGTACTGATCACTACTCCTTATTGATATTTTATTTAATAGTATTTCTGTACTGAATGAACGATCATGATATGATGTAGATGGTAATTTATTAATATTCTTATCAATAATCGTATCAATATTCTTTAGAATTTAACTTGTTAATAAAACCAAATTATATATTCCATGAAGACAAATAAAACATTATAAAAACCTTTATATAATCTTATCAGAGTATGATCATTTTTAAAAATTATATGCGTAGAGATACTTTTTTTAAATTGTTACATTATATTAAAATATATTATGAGGTAAGAAATTATCTTGTTAATTAAACTGAAACAATTCCAAAACAATAGTATATAATTATATACTTTATCATATGAAACATTGGCATATTATATACATTAATTATTTATCGAAAAAGCTATTCAATTTATTAAGCAGTACACAAGTTGTTTGTCGAAATAATTATAGAATATTAAAATAAACTTCTGAAATAAAATCGCGAAATTGCTGAACAAAAGTGCTCTAAGAAACGGTACGGTTACATAACGTCGATTGGTTCCACTTTCCAGAAGTAGGATTATATTTGCATAGCAAATCGAGCTTATAAACGATTTCATGGTGAGGGCATTATTTGTACAACTGTTTGGAATGTTAATAATTAAAGCGTCTTCGATTGTTATGTAAAAATAAAGAAACTCTTGTGTTTTTATCGTAAAGGGTTACTTGTATGACATAACTGCAACGTGTGTAATTTTTGATTAGATGATACTCGTCAATTTTATCTGCGTTCCTTATTGTACCTATATAACAGCGTGCAAAAAAAAACGTCTAAAAGATTGGAAGCAAAAGTATATTTGTTTAAAAAATTTCTTTCTAAACAATGTAATACTAACAAATCAGTGAACAATAGCGCTTATAATAAACGTTGTGTCTTAAAACGATAATAACTTTATATGAATATAATACTCAATCCTATTTCGGGTTGTCTGGAAGAAATGGCTAACTAGCCATAAGACTACACAATGTGTACCTCTTGTACTACACAATGTGTAATTATCTTAAGTTGTCTGTATTATTATTATTTTGTATTTGTATATTGTGGTTGTACAATGAAGAGTAAATAAATAAATAAGTAAATATAAAGTTATTGAAATATAACATTCTATATCTATATATGAAATGTATATGAATAATATATGAATTAGTTTCGGGTTTATTTTCTAAGAAAGTACACTTGGAAGACTTAATTGAAATCTATTCAATGGTTTTTCCGCGATAAGCGTACAACGGCAGACCTATATAATATTATTTATATAGATTAGAGATTTAGTTACTGATCCGATATTGTGAGTGATGAGTGATGTTATATAGCCCACGCTACTTTTGTGTAATCTAGCCTGCAATATTATGATAAAGAATAGTCATAGTTTAGTTATTTCAGTGTTATATTATAAAAACAAGAACTTAACGTTACATAAGATATACAGTTACTTATAAAATTGAAAAAAAAAAGTATTATTAGCCTTTTTAATTGATATAGAAAATATTTTTGAAAGTTTTAATATTATGATATCGTAAAGTTTTGCCAGAGTCATAAAATGGCTCTGTATTTAGTAACTTCCTTATGATTAAATATGTAGCTACCGTATTATAAATCTGTCACTAATATGTATACCTATTTACATAATGCAATAACTTAAAACACAGTAACATAAGTAACATAGTACTACACTGTATAAATAAATAAGTTATTTTATATATATTTATTTTCTTAATTTTATTTACTTTACTCAGCATTTATGCTAAATAATCCTATAAATACGTAACTACCCTTTTTAAGTTTAAATACACTCGCGATTTTCAAAAACCGTTTATTTTCAAAGATAAAAAATGGGTACGTCTCATACGGTCTTGTCGTGACCACGGACCATGTACCTACCTGTTCCGAAATATCGACAAAATTCGTCAAAAAAACTAACGTGGTATGTACCCTTTTTATCTTTAAAAATAAACTGAATATGCAACTTACGTGGGCTTAGTGACGACTTTCATGAAGGATGTTAACTTTAACTAAAATAGTTATTAAAATTTTATATCGACAAATAAAAGTGTACCTAAGTTCCAGTGGCTTTTTATTTATTGGATTCTCCTATACATTACGAGTAATTTTTATTTTTATTACATATCACTGTAATGTGAAGATTAAAAGAAAAAAAAAACCTATTTTAATAAATTAAATTTTGATTTTTGTTCTTGATACACTATTTATAATTAGAATTATTTATTAAATAATAAGATTATCTAATTCAGAATTTCATTCTTGTGGAATTTTGAATTCGCTGTCAAAAGCTAACTAATATTATGCAATTTCTTAATGCTCCGCATAAGCTAATACAGACCGGAGACTAGTCGCATGAAATCTTGACATTCAATAACAACAGACAATCGATCAACGATTAACGATCGAAAATTATATGCCAAAATATAAAAACGACGATACAAAAAAGTAAAATGAATATATTAAAAACTTATATTGAATCTAGTTTAAAATTTTACAGTATGAGCCTCCTCGGAACCCGTCGTTCTCTGATACAAGATTAATTCGTCAACAAATTGTTATGATCTTAAAACTTCGATGTGGTCACGTTGTTCTGAATAAGTTTGGATATTTGAAGAAAAAGGTTACTTCATCTATTTGTGACATTTGTGGCGTAGAAGATATTTAACATTTTTTGGTAGAATGTGTCCGGAACGGAGATAGGAGGGAGAAGATAATTAAAAAATTTGATGTCAATTTTTAAATTATATAGGAATTTTTCAAAGCATATTGGCAACCTCTATGTCTGGGGCAGTCAAGATGCTTTATAGTTTTAAATTTAAATAAGACGGTATAATAAGAGTTAATCATTGATTTGTTGATTGTGGTTCGGGAACGATGGGACTGGCATTTTCATCTTAAATCATTAGAACAAAACCTTATATTTAAAAATATTGTTTAATTATATTTTAATAATTTTGAATAATTTAAGAGTCTTCGTCAAATATGATTACGAATATTTTCATTATTTACTCATTCCACTCTTTTATCGTAAATTTAGTAAATTTATGTTTTTATATAACTTTAACTTAATTAAACCCGTTTTTATTATTATAAATAATATATACCGAGTCCTGACGTGTTATTAAAAACCGGCCAAGTGCGAGTCAAATTCGCGCACGAAGATTCCTAACCATTATGTATGGGAGACCCTTTAAATATTTGTTTTATTTTAATTTAATTATTTTTTTTTTAAAGTGAATATAAAAACTAAATATTCTGTGAATATTTTAAGCGTCTACCTGTCGCCGTTATCAATATCGAGCAAAAACGAGTAAAATGATCACGTTCGTTGTATGGGAGCCAGTAGTATTTGTTGTTATAGTGGCAAAAGAAATACATCATCTGTGAAAATTTTAACAGTCATACGGCGAGTTGCACGAAACCGTCGCTAACTTTCCGTTAGTTAAGTTGCAATTAATCTTAAAATTAGTTGATCTTATGATTAATTTAAAGCTGTTGGAATTAATCATCCGTTAGATAGATCTTTAATTAAACTAATTTTTTTTGTTAACTTAATCAGATGTAGGTTTCGTGCAACAGATAATCACGATTCTTGTGATTAAATTAGTTTAATAAACACTTAAATTTAAAATTTGTTTCGTGCAACTCGGCGTAACTCTCACGGTTCATGAGATATAGCCTAGTGATAGAACGGGTGGACGGACGAACGGACAGCGGAGTCTTAGTAATAGAGTCCTGTTTTACCCGTTGAGTACGGAACCCTAAAAATTACATGCGCAATACCTGTCTAAAGTAATAGTTTATTTGTTAAATATTACCGTATATTATAATATAATTTCGGAGCAAATGTTGACCTCTCTTTTGGCAGAAAAGAAATAGTTATACTCAGGCCTTTTTTTGTTACTTCTTTTTTGGGGGCACGTTAATTCTCAAATTTGTATCCATAATTTTTATACTCCTTCCCCACCTCTTACCACGTTTTTATGGCAATGTTTGGATATTTTCGAAATTCCTTTTGGGGGCACTGCGTGCCCCCGCGTGCCCCCACAAAAAAAGCCCTAGTTATACTCAATTTGCATTTTTATACTATAAAACGCACGTGATTTTATTACTCTACACGCACACTTAGTGACTGTATCTATACAAGCTTAAGTTACACAGCATCGCTCGTCAAAATTACTAACAGTCTTTGTACTTTTTCACGGTGATACTACAAATTTATATTTTCTACAGGAGTCTACTCACTAGACCGTTTTGTTTCATAACCTATATATCATATATATCATAACCTTGCTGAGAGAGTACAAAACAGTCATATCTATGACATATCAACCCACAAGAACGTGCTGACGAAGTTTTTATTTATTCGTTCAGGACGTGCTACGTACAATTTTAAACATTGTTTCAAAATAATAAAAAAAAACTTCAATTACGAGTAATCATAAAAAAAAATTATTAATAAAAAACTGAAAAATAATATTTTTTTGATATTTCCATTGGAAATTTATTCTGAAACCTTTCAAGAATTGCTCCAATGAAGGAAAAAATCTCAAATTTATAGTTTAACAATTGTCACACTTTCAATGTTCACGTTCGAGCAGAAAATTATTTTTAATTAACTATTGCATAACTAATTGAAAAATTGTGATTTAAATTTTATTAATAAAATATCCAAAGTAGGCGTGGTTTACGCAAGCCAGAACACCCGTTTTAGGAGGTATGTTCATCCCTCTGGGAAAATCAAAATATTGTTCCTACAGTTCCGGGAGCTGGGACTTTTTTTTAAGAAATTTTCTAGTCTTAAGGAATATTTTTTTTAAATTTTAAAAATATGAATTAGTTTTTGGGATATTTACAAAAAACTAAATTTTGCAATTTTTGCAAGCTTTAGAATATTTCTAGAGTTTTATATTTATGTATAGTGATAAGGTCGTCGTTTGTAAAGTTTTTTTTTGTTTTTAATTCTGAATGATTTTTTGTCTATCGAGCTTTTATTCATTGGTCAATAAAATTTAATTCATTTATTTATTCTTTCTTTGATATTTAAATTATGTTGATAAATAAGTTTCTTTTTTTTTCTGAATATACCTCTATAGGTCAATCAATATTATAATTCAATAAACATGGTGTGAAGTGACATCACACGATGTCATTATTGAATACATTCAAATTCATTTCATCACTCGTAGTTAAGTATTTTTAGAGTATTTGTCTAATCTCGTTGAGAATTCGCACTCGACTTCCGTAGATTTGTTTGTTTAAATGTTTCTTACATAACATAATATGGCTAAAGTTTTTACTATATAAGGTTACAGAATACGACCGACATAATGGCTCGTTAAGGTTTTGTACCTTTAATATATGCTCGTTAATCATACACTCTTTATGTTACCGCTATAATACTCTTTATTGCACACCACAATGAAGAAAACAATACTCACAACAAATGAAGAAAGATGTACAAAGGAGGTCTTATCGCTAGTAGAACGATCTCTTCCAGACAACCTTTGGGTATAGGACACAGTAAAGTAAAAGCGGTTAATGAAGTGTGATTTAATTAGTTAGTATAGAATTCATTCTTAGTTTAGAATAGAATTTATTTAAGGTTCTTGTAGTAATTTTTTATTTTTATAAATACTAATGATAATATCATTCAATATTTGATATTCGTTTATTTGGTTAAAAATAATATATTAACCACTGTTTAGCATATAATATGTGTTTTTTTAAGGGAAGGGATCTTTGTCTAGCATCACGATGTTTATAAGCTGTTATAATATATACTATACTTCGTAATGAAGAGTAATGCAAATATGAATAATGTTTAGTATGATTTATTAAGTCGTAAATAACACATCTCTTTGTTATCAGGAATACTGCCAGTATCGCTTGATTCTGAGAAAATATATCAAGTAATTTGTGATACTATTTAACTATTTATCTTTAAAAATATTACATAAGGAAAGGAAAGCGAATTTTCGAAATTAATATTCAGTAGATTAATTTATAGTTGTCGTATAATATAATCGTGTTTTTTTTTCTGATCTTATTTTATAAAAACTTATATATTTTCACTAATTTTTTACGAATAGTTAGCGATAAAATATATGTACTTAAAGTACTGTAGTAATATTTTTTCTTCGACATTCAGTTATCAATTACTATTACCAAATAATAATAATTCATTAAAAATATTAAGTGCGACCCTTACAAATGAAAAAAAAAACGTTTTTTTTTTTGTATTATTTCATAAGTTAACCTACAGAAATTTTCGTATAAAACATTTTGACTCTTCAATAATCTAATTGATGCTTTCGTAAGTACACGTTTTTCCCTATTTGTTAATTCGTAATGATAAACAGTTCATAACGTCCAAACATAAGTAGCAGTCGCGAGTATAATGCACCTGAGCTGTGAAAAGGTTTATGTCATCGCGTTGCGTAAAGCGTTACCTTACTTCCCCTATGATCTTATGCAAGCAGTAGTGGGACGTTTCTGGAACTTTGCGGCTGAAGACAATTGTTCCGTATGACGGATATAATTTATTCTTTATCTCGTGTCTATGACGGCCGAAGTATAGTTTGGCCAGGGAGTGAAGTTTATATGTTTACTTAGTTAACGTAACAAACCAACAAGAAATTTTCGAGGGTATTTTTTATATTTAAATTTTGAACACGATTTTTTAGTATACTATCTCTCAGAGTACTGAGACCTGAGCTTAAACTAAAACACTATAGTTACAATGACGTTAAATGCATCGATTATAATTTTTCATAAATTAGTCAAAGATATAGCTTAAATGGCTATATTTGAAAAGAACTACTTTCTTTTATCTGACATAATCAGAACTAGATTGATTTCAAACGTCCCAATTTAGTATCACCCACACATAGAATTAATTTTTTTTTTACAAAAATAATAATAATAATGATACAAACCAACTCCTTCATAATTGTCCTGTCTCCGTACATTTGTAACTGAGACATGTTGCGCAATTTTTTTTGGTCTGATTCCGTTGATTTCAATTTTTTTTACGGATTAATAACACTAATATTTAACGCTTAAGTTTATTGTTAGTGTAATAAAATAGTTTTTTTTTTTCTTATAGATAAAAATGTTTAAACTTAAACTTTTTGTATTTAAATATCGCTTTAAAGTGTCGGCTATTGATGTCTGACTTAGTTATGATGTCTGACATTTCTGAACTTAACAATCCTAATACCTTGTAATATTTATCGGAAAATGTCTTAAATATTTCCTTTCTAATGAAAACGGATTACGTTTTAATGAATTATAACTGAGTATACATTTTGACTTTCATCTCATCTCATCATCCCAAGGAAACCATGACGAATTTCTGGATAAAAAGTATGTACCCAGTGTCCTATCTCGTAGTATGAACTCAAATCGTACACAGTTTCGTATAAATTCATCCAGCAGTTTTGTCGTGATGCGCGGCCAAGATACAGATAGACAGACGGGCAAAAATTAAAAAATATAGCATTTTGGCTTTAGTATTGATTATTATAAAGTATCCCCCATAAAATTTTCAAAACATCTTCAGAATTGGACCTATTACAGTTGTGTTACAAGTATAGGATTCCTAAATCCCAAATAAGTTTTGTATAATGAATGCCACCTAGTATATACATATTATAAAAGCTACATATTATAATAGCTAAACTGTATATGAACTACCTTCGTTCACTGTGACGTAGTCGGATCACACATTATTTCTACTCCTATCGTTTGTTACATAAAAATTGCACTTGGCTGTGATTCACACATGAAGAACAATGACCCGAATCAAGTTCTCTTGCATCGATTACATACACATAGGTAAATACGTCTGATGCAATTCTATCGAATTTAGCTGTTTGCATAAACGTATAATGAAAATTTTTAAATATCGTGTCTTTATAAGTTAAGAAGTTGACCACAACTCCATCTCGATACGTATCATAAACAAAACACCTTATAACAAAATTGATTTAAAGCTAAAAGTAAATAAATAAAAATACATATTATTGGTTTATTACTTAATGTTACTTAAGTATATGTCATTTCTTTGGATTAATTTTTAAAGTTTCAAACAATTTTAGGCTAATAAGATACGACTTCTATGACTCAATGTTGGTATTATTTGATAACTTAATTTCACACTGATGATAATCATTATGACGCAAGTGGCCTTGGCATACAAACGAAATGCAATCACGAATATTTTAATGATATTAATTATCGTAATCATAAAATGTAATAGGTCATTGATCGACACGACACGACGCGCGACGTCTAATGTGTTTATAGCAAACTAGATCTAACCCGTGGTTTTTCCTGCGTTAAATTTAATTTTAATTATATTTTTTCTTTTTTTGGTTGCTCTTTCCTTCTTATGAGTTGAAACTTGATGTTTTTAGGTATTACTAGTCTAACTCGGTAAACCAACTATTTCATATATACTTTTTTAAAGGTTGAACTGCGATAGATGAGATATAGAGCATTCTAAAGAAACACGCTCATACAACAATAGTATACATGATTATAATATATTTATTTTTTAAATAACTTTAAATCTAGTATCTAATATTTTAAAAGTTTGTTAAGTCTTAGGCGATACTTACAACCATTGCTGATGATTCTTTCAACACTCCTTACACAATCACTTTCAGTAAGTATGTCTCGTCTCAATGTCTCTTAGGTCACTGTAACAAGATCCTTTCTAATTAGAATTCCTTCGTATCACTAATGACAATGACGATTATGCTGTCGTTCTTCAAATGTAATTGTTACTATCTTATCTATGCGTTATTGTTTCATTTACTCTCACGATTTTTCTAAAGATGTCCGTTGACCCTGCGTTTATTGTGAACGTTGTATCAACATTAGCAACTGCGCTATATCGATCAAAAAATTACAACTTAAGAAAGCATTACATAAAAATTCAAACGAAAATGGAATTATTTAATACTTATATCAATGTTTGTACGAATCAACTGCCGGTATTTACTAACGATAAATAAATAGAGTTACATAACATCTAAATAGCGATTATAAATAATGATTGTAATGTCGATTAAATTGACGGTTACAAGGAAATAATTAGAGGATACTTATTCTTCTTTTTAATAAATTTGATTCGTAATGCTATTAAACTAATACTCGAATATTAAATTTAATATAAAAGTTCGCAAATAAATAATAACCGATAGGCGTTATTAAATATACAATTTCACTTAATGTTAATAACATGTGTCGGTTTTACTCGATATTTTCTATCCAGAAGTTAAACAAGAGTTTGACTAGTTTAAGTTACGTTACATTAGGTAATATTACAGCACTTAAACTAAACTGTTATTACAACTGATTTATAATGTATTCAATCTATATTTTTTTTGCGATCACGTTTTAGTAAACAATAAAAGATTCGGCAGTATCTTAAAAGTTCAATTTAAAAGAAATTGAAAGGTGCCTATTCAGATTTATTATAGGTTATTTATATAGCACAGTCACTGAAATAAATAACACATTTAATTTTTATTAATTCAAACCCTACGACATACTATGTCTTTAATAGTATATTATTAAAATACACTATATACGAGTGATAATCGTTATAGAAAAAAAAATTGTTTAAAAATAAATCGATACTAACAATTGTTGAAAGAAAAAAACTTTTGGAATAATGTCGAGGTTCGCGGCAACTGCGCGTCGCGAGTCCGCGTGTTTGACTGGCGTTGCGCGCGCGCCGATGCTGTAATCGCTGTGGGGTTACAGGTAAATCGTAATATGTGTTACGAGGTGCCTTATGTCTATGTGGGTCGCCGTATTTGTAGGGTTGAACCTGACGTATGTCACGAACCGCACTACGTTTTGTAATATGTTCGATTGAATCTAGCGATTATGATAATAATGAAAGCAATGATTATGTCACATCGACTACATTTTTAAAGTGCATTAAAAATGAATTACTTTATTTATTTCTCGTAACAACAATTTACAAAATAACACGTTATTTGTGCTTGGCTACAAATTACTCTTAAGTGAATATCGTTTTATTAATAGAGTATTTTATTTTAAGAAGTCTTGATACTGATAAATTTATAAAAATCCGTATTTTGCCCAAATTAAAAAAGTAATATTAGGATATTATTAAATCGTTTGGTATCGATTAGTTTGTATTGTATTATAAGGGTTAAAACGGTTCTTTGTCGAGAATCTACTTTATTCGATTTTAGATTATAGGAGGTTTCATCAATAGTACTCCTATCCATGTCATGGAAAGTGAGCTTTCATTACAACCTCTATTTCTTCGTAGGGAGTATTTGAGACATAAATTTTATCTAAAAAAATAAATCCTGTAAACAAAATTCAATTTACCTACTACCTACTAACTAATTATTAACGCATTTAATTTCATCTTACCGTTGGCAAAGAAAGAAAAAACCTTTATTAGCTTCCATTCATAATGTAAAATTCCATCTCAGTTGGAAATGTTTTCTTTAAATATTTGGATTAGTTGAATTAATTTACAAATAGTTTTTTTGTTAAACATATTTATTTATTTATTTATTAAATTAAAACGTTCTTACACTAGTTTACAATTAAATTTATTTTACCAAAATCTATGTTCAGAGAATTATGAAGCGTTTTATAAGATTTTCACAGATGGATCCAAAGTAGTAACATTAGTGGTGCGGCGTTCTGTGATTCTCAAATTAATTTTAAGGCTAAATTTCAAATTGATTGTGCATTGTCTATAATGCATATAGAATTAATAGCTATAGCAGAGCCTTTGTCGTATAATTAATCAATTGATGGGAATAAGTTTGTCATTTGACTGACACGTTGGCGTAGTTTGCAGTGACCCTGTTTTCTGCTCAAAGGATTGTGGGTTCGATTCCCGCCCCGAGTCTGGGTGTAATATTTGTTTATTTATATATATGTATTTTTAAATGTATATTTATAAACGAAATATTGATGTCCCATGGCATGGAGTTATTAGAGAAGTTGGTGGAATGAACTGTGTCTTGGCATTTCCTTTGTCCAAGGAGGCTAGGGCTCTGTATAAACTTGTAAGGCTGGGTTTGAGAGTTAGATGAACTTTTTCAAGCTCAGTCTTCTAGTAAAAGAAGACGTATAGAGCGCCATAGTCATTTTTTTTGTGACCAAGCTCTTTAAATTAAGATAAAAAAAAACTACTTTATTAAAAGAAATTAATTTTTAGACTGCTGAAAATAAAAATGATTTATCCGCCAAATAAAAATAAAAAATAAAAAATGAATTCACCAGGGTTTTGTATATTGTGCCATCTCCTCCCCGGGATGGGTGTCATCTGCTAAACGGATGACACCCTGCAGCTATATTCCGGAGTCTGTCCCAGTATGGCGACGTACGATACCCCGGTTTGGGCGGATCGCCTCACCGCGAGAAATAAAGCAGCGCTGCGCGCTGCGCAGAGGGCAATCGCGGTGAGGGTGATTCGGGGTTACCGTACGGTATCGTGGGCTGCAGTTACTGCTCTAGCTGGTGACCACCCGCGGGAGCTCGTGGCGGAAGTTCTTGCCGAGAGTTCTTGTCGAGACCTACTCATAGGTCTCGGGTAGGAGGGCTCTTGGGAACCTCACGTTGGACGGGATCCTACGGGTGCGTCGGATAAAGCAGGAAGCGCTAATGCGGAAGTGGGGGGAGGACCTGGCGGAGCAGCCGTATGGCACACGCGTAACAGCTGCCATTCGCCCGGTCCTTGAGCGGTGGATGCGTCGAAAACGCAAGCCCCTCACCTTCCATCTGACACAGGTTCTCACCGGGTACGGTTTCTTTGGTGACTATCTGTGTCGGACGGCCCAGAGGGGGCCGACAACTGAATGTTATGATTGTGGCGCGGCGGTGGACTCTGCCCAGGACACCCTCGAGGTGTGCCCGAGATGGGCGGCGCTGCGTCAGGGTCTGACGTCGGTCCTCGGAGGGCACTTGTTATTCCCGAGCGTCATCACCGCGATGCTCGGCGACGACGAGTCCCGGAAGGTGATGGTCTCCTTCTGTGAGACAGTAATGTGCCAGAAGGAGGCCGACGAGCGGGTGAGAGAGGAGGCCGCCGACGTGGACTCCATCCGCGGGCGACGAATGGGGGTGCGTAGGAGGCGCTACTTAATGCACCTCCAGTAACGCCCCTGTGCCCGTGTCGGGCTGGGATGGGAACCCGGTTCTGCTGGACACGGCGTCGTCGGGACTGTTCAGAGGTGAGCCGGACAGTCCCCATAGAGAGAAGTCTGGCCTTTTCGCCGAGGCCAGCCTGTCGCTGGAGGGATACTGTTGCCTGCATATCCGGTACCCTCGAATTAAAGCGGCTGAAGGCTCCCGCAGGGGTTTAGTACGGTATTGCACTCCCAAAGCGCCGAGTCCGACATAGGTCTAGGACTGCCGACCCGGGCGTCCTGGATATCATCCGTAAATGGATTCCTCTGCGACAAAAAAAAGGGTTTTGTATATTGTAGGTTGGGTATAATGTGCTATAGACTAGACGTCTTGCGCGCTTCCACCCACATTGGTATATAAACAGATAAAATTGTTTCGCGTTATCGGGTATACCAATATAGAATAAAGATTATTCCATTAAGATTTATACTACAGGCTTGACCCTGGACGGCCGATGGAGCTTTGGTCCGCGTTTCACTGAGTTCGCTCTGAGACTCGAGAGTGCCGCCGCTGCGTTGGAGAGACTCCTGCCCAACGTAGGAGGAACGGACTCCCATTGCCGGCGCTTATACGTCGCCATAGTACAGACCATGACGCTGTACGGTGCACCCATTTGGTGTGACGCACTCATCGCTTGGAACAAGACCTTCTTAAGTAGGCCTCAGAGGGTCATAGCGGTGAGGGGGATACGTGGATACCGTACGGTGTCATGGACGGCGACAACACTTCTCGCTAGTGATCGGCCCTGGGAACTCCAGGCGGAGGTGCTCGCGGAAGTGTACCGTTTCAGGTCGAGCTTCAGAGCTAGAGGACAAGTCCCAAGTGCGGATCAGACGGCTCAGATCAGGGCTCAGGCTCAGAGAGCCCTGATCCATTGGTGGAAGGAGACCATGGAGTCCCCAGCGGCGGGATTAGTGACGGTGAATATTATACGTCCCCATTTTCGTTGCTGGGTCAGAAGGCGGCACGGGGTGCTGACCTTCCGGCTGACGCAGGTACTTACCGGGCACGGTTTCTTTGGCAAGTACCTGCATAAAATCGCGGGAAGGGAAGCCACCGCTGCCTAACATCACAAATGCCTTTAGCACAGACAAAAAATGGAAGATCATTTATATATAACTATTAAAAATAGAAAAAAGAACTTAAAATTTATCCCCGTGGAATGGTCATTTTTAGCACAGATCCAGAAGACTGTTTTCCGTAAATTGATAAATAATGATTATCACCGTCTAAATATAACACAATTAATATACATTTACGTATTTTAAGCAGGAGGTAGTATTTTTTTATTATTATTACAAAAAACATTATGTGTTTGATGACGTAAATAATATCTACACTTTTTAAATTTATATAATCCTGCTGAAATTAATGAAGAAATATTATTTAATTATCGAGTTTTATACGTTTTAATAAGTAACCTGTTATTTTCGTAATTATTACATGATCGAATCATATTATTATTATTTAAAATTTAATAATTGTGTGATTGAAGCGCGTGGTACAGAAAACAAGGTTTAGCTAACAATGTTCTCGATTATAAGGAAACAGGCACGATTTCATCCAGAAAACGAAAGTTCCTTAATTAACGTTACGTCATAATATACGTATCTACACTGACTTATTATTCTTACGATTAGATTGTTTCCTTGTTACGATAAAATTTGTTGCTTAAGATTTTTTGAAATTAATATATAGAGTTGATGATTCGATTGCAACATTAAAAGAAACTACAAAAGTTAAGCGTATATACATATATATATATATATATATATATATATATATATATATATATATATATAGTCTCGTCAATGTATATTCAAGTACAGTATATTAATGTATGTATGTAAGCAATTTTTTAGGATTTAGTTATAAAAAAATTAAGTGACAGAATGTGAACAGTGAACAGATT
Source organism: Euphydryas editha (assembly GCA_036937285.1). Lineage (NCBI taxonomy): Eukaryota > Metazoa > Arthropoda > Insecta > Lepidoptera > Nymphalidae > Euphydryas > Euphydryas editha. The sequence goes on from JAUPFZ010000019.1 coordinate 9,199,863, forward strand.
AAGTGACGGATAACGAAGAAGAATAGTAATATGATTACGTTTACACCTTGGGCAGGTTACGCTAGAAACCTTCGAATAATCTATTAAATGAGCTATATCATTACCTCTCACTTTTCAATATGCATAATTCAATTTTACTTTTTTCCTGTTCTTTTGCTTCCAAATTTTGTTTCACTTTTAGTTTTATTTACATATGTATGTTGAAATACTACACATTTGTGTGTGTTAGAGCAAATAATACTTATTACGTCGAGTTTAAGTGAATTATAGCATTGAATAGGTTCCAACGGACTGATCTTACAAATTATCAAAACCGATCTGGATAAATCACTTTGCGTTAGATAAGCTCTATAAAATCACAGAATGTTCAGAAACAGTGAAGCAAATGTCAATCGTTCTGACAAATAAAAGACAAACACGAACGAAGTAACAGCGACTGGTCGACAAGCGAGTCGTTTGGGTAAAATGTAGAAACTTTTAATCCTATATGTGGAAACTTTTAATTGGCATTTATGTACCTATTTGCATATTTAAATTTATGTTATTTAGCTATAAGTTTTCCTGTATAATAAATAAATAAAAAACTGCAGGCTGGTTAGTAGGTACTTGATTTGAAAAATTTGGAATATAACCTTTCTTTTTAGTATTTTGACTGAATTTTTTTTTTAAATAATAAATCGTGAATTTGACGTTAGTTCTGATATTATGGTGAAGTAGTCGCCTTAACGGCGGTGCTAGTGGGTTCGATTCCCGCTCAGAATAGATAACTGATAGAAATTTCGGATTTTTAACAGGTTTTTACCTATGAAATTGCCGTTTTTGATGAAATAAGTTAACGGACTTTTTTTCTATATTTTTTATTTTTATTATTCAAAGTAATTACCCATGGAATCAATGTATTTTTGCCAACGTAGTGGTAACTTATTGATGCCTTTCTTTAAAAACTCTGCTGGACGGGAGGCAAAAAACTCTGAGCGCTTGCAATTGTCGAATAGCATCCAGCGTGTCTGTTGAGCAGTGCAAGGCACGTCTCGACGCGTATTTCGCGCTAGCGTTCATTCAATTCGTGAGGCACCCATTTGCCGAGCTTCTTTACCTTGCCAATTTGACGCAAATGGATCAATATTGTTTTAGTACTAACCTCAAAAGCTGCTGCTAATTCAGCTGTAGTTTGAAAATTATCAGCCTCCACAATCGCATTTGATTCGTCATTGTCGACAAACATTTTCGGCCGACCACGTGGTTCTTAGGTCAAAATTTCCGGAACGAAAGCGAGCAAACCAATAACGGGTGGTACGATCGTTAGTAGTGTCGCACCGAAAACGTCGTTGATGTTGCGTGCCGCTTCTGCCGTTTTGCTACCACGACGGAACTCATATTCCATAATCACTCGAATTTTTAACATATCCATGATGACGAAAAACGTACAAATGCGATATAAACAGATAGAACTCTAACCATTAAACAAATGGCTAATTATAAAAAAAGAATTCTATATTTTTAAAATAAAAATAATTTGGAATCCGAGTTCTTAGCTGTAGGATTATTTTTTTGTTTTTGTTTTGAAATAGCCAGTACGACGAAACGGCAATTTCATAGGTAAAGACCTAATATAATATGGTATAGTAATAATATCGAAATTTTATCGTTTTCGATTACTTTTACGGATATAAGATTTTTAAGTAACGCTTTGAAAGGTTGGTAACGGCTATTTTTGATAGGTTATAATCAGGGGCTAGAGTGATTATTATGGCTACTTATTTTTAAGTATGTAAATAACACACCATGAATAAAAAAGGAGCAAAATAACTTATTATGAAATAATTTAATGGAATCGTTACGTTTCAGATATTAAAATGTAACTGTACAAGATTTGTGTCGGCTCAGATGGACGGAAATCGGCTATCACATATTTCGTCTTCCTTCGCCCATATCTGAAACTGTTTAAAAATTTTATCAGATTCGGTTACAGTTTCGAGGATTTATAAAATATATTATGTTTTTTGAATACTTACTGTTAGAAAAGTTCTCATTTTTTGTTTGATGATTGATGACTCGTGTGATGACTCATACCATACGTGTCGGGATAAAAAATAACTAATAAAACGGTAATTTAAAAAACCAAAAAAACCCGAAAGCGTTTCTGTGTAATTTGGCGCCAAAAATCCGCCATTTTTTTTATTTTGTATACACACAGTGTCACTCTTACAGTAAATACGAATCTAATGACACCTCTCAAGCTGAAATCCATCGAGCCGTTCAGGCCGCAGAGCGTGCCAAACAATTATACATCATACATACATACTCGTACATACTCTCGAAAAACATATCCCTCCTGGCGCAGTCGGGTAAAAAGTAGCTTATACGTTACTTTGGATCATCGGCTATCTACGAACGAGTAGATAAAGATTAACAAAAATCGAGAGGAGTTCTTTAGTTGTATTCTTAAGGTGTATAAGTTCTGTAAGTCGTTGAACGTTTAGTGATCGTTTATATTTTGACTCGTGTCCACGGAACCATGCGATATGATGTTCGCATTATGTAAGTGGTCTACGTGAGCTCGGTTCTTGTGCCCTCGATGTGAAATCAACTCCGGCGCAAACGCAATGAAATATGTGCGATTTGAATTCTAATTCGTTTTACCTTAGTTTAAATTTGTTTACTTTTTGTATAACAATAGTAATTGAACGTGTATGCCTAAAATTTGTGGTCGTTTTTTTTGTTATATATGTAGGTCGCAGGCCTTGGTCAAGCATTAATCTGTATTAGATTGAATGTGTAACAGGCAGACCGTGGTTCAGGACAAGGTTCGACTTTGATTGTATGTTTAAGTTTTGTACGAAGCGTAATTTGATATAGAAAATTCTATTAATTAAGGTTCTCTACATAAAAATATGTTTGTACGGACGGTTTTACCTTGGGTCCTAATGTTGCGATTTTAAACATTATTGACTAATACATATATAAACTTTCATGTATTAGAATGTCTGTATATTGGAGAAGGTCAAAAGCTATTAAACATTCTGCTATGACATAAAGAAGTAGAGCAGAAAATATATGTACAAGTGACATCACCTTAGTCGTTAGTTTTCTAAACGGAATTCGAATTTAGAGGGAAAATTATATTTAAAAAGTAATTATTATTTAAGAGTATAAAATGTCGAATGATGAAGATTATTTTATAATATTGGTTAAGGATATAAAAAAAATTAAAGTGTAATTTAAAACGCTTTTTAAAACTTTACAGTTTAACAATTTTTTACCCGACTACGATAGAAGGAGGGTTATTAAATTTATTTCCCGACGTTTCGGATCCTTTACAGCGTCCATGGTCACAGGGGACTGAGGTGGTGGGTGTCCAAATAATGAATTAATTGTTACATACTCCGCTTTTTATACAATTTTAAATTATGTAAGTGTAAGTGTAGTGTAGTGTAATTGATAGAAATGAAGTAAAAATGTCCACGTTGCAATCGCATTTAAATTTATTTACGGTAAAAACGAAAGCTGATTAATAACGAATAATAAACTAGTATAATAAATATTGTGAAATGTATCTAGATTTATAGATCGTAATGATCGGAAAGATTTTATTTCGTAATCTTTGTGTAGGTACATTTTTTGGGTTCCCTAAGACTGGATCCACCCACAGGATCATTTCATCTATCATATCCTTTCTACGCGACCGATACAGTTTAGAGTTATTGTACACATTCTATCACCAACACATAGACACTTAATGTAAGTAAATGTGGACTGAACTGAATGCTTAATATGAAGTTTGTTGTTTTGGTGAAATCAAAAAACCTTTTGCAATAATGATGATCTTGTTCTAAAAAAAAAGGTCTTCGATACATAGGTAACGAATTAAAAAAAGGAGGTTATTTAAGACTTTAAATGAAATTCGATCTAACCGTCTAACGCTTAGGTACTTATCTCTGAACCTATTATCTCTAATTTTTTGAAAAAATATATAGAAAATATTCAATGCTTATAAAGCACAGGAAAACTTCAAATCTATGGTCTTAAAATAACATGGTTTACTCTCACAATATTGTGTGTTCGTACATCGTCGTTCGTACATTTTTAGTAGTATATATATATATATATATATATATATATATATATGGGTGTTTCTCTGCTATTTGGAAACTTGTCCATACAAGACTGTCCTAAGCAAATTTTATTAATTGTTGAGAATGTTTGTTACTAAAATGAAGGACAATATTAAATGAAATATATCTCTTTGAAAAGCCCATTTATTTTCGTCCTGGTTTTTGAGTTATAGACGATTTCATTCAAAATCGTGACAGATAGATTTTCTTTTAATTCCTTTATTGCTTTATGCTGATGAAATATGTTTATTTCGTGGTTATATTACGCATCCAATTTTTTGTTTAGTTCTTGTATCAGTTCACGCCGACGAACCATTAAACTTTTTTTATTTTGTTAGAGGTCGTACTTTTTTCAACTTGGATGCTGATATTCTTGTTGCTATCATCAAACTCTATGTAATCGGGATTCGGGAATCAGGACTTGATAAAACCTAAAGAAAACAGTCTCTTGCGTTATAAAACAGCCTACTGTGCTATGAAATGCCAGGGGACTGTCGGCCAGAGGACTGTCATTTTTACATGTAAATTTAATAAAAACTAAATCGTCTAAACTTATCACATTAACGAAACAAACGTGGTTACATACTTAATAATCAATTAGTTTAAACAAATATTTGTAATTAAAACTCTTAAAATATGGAAAAAATGGCTAACCAGGGGACTGTTTTATCTAACGGCCGAGACTCGTGGTTCACTAGCAGACTCAGTGGTGGCACTAACAAAATGGCAACTGCCCGCCTATCTATACCGCCGAACGAACTTCACACTGAATGCGTTCCGTTTCACGATGTTAACGTTTCGAGCGAATACAAAATTTGACTTAAGCGCGGTTTTCAAATGTTATCAGAGGACTGTTTAAAAATTTGAGGACAGCATTCACGTCGAGATTTTTCGATTAAATTTTTATAGTAAATATATAATTGTGATTTATAAAGATGCTGACTGTCTTTTTTAAAAGTATTTTAATACATTTTATTCAGTATCAACGGTAAATAAAATAATATTGGTCACAAGACTTGCAATTCGGGAAAAGGGACATACCAGAGGACTATGTTTTGAGGTGTTTGAGATTGATTTAAAGAAATATTACATTATTAAATTATTAAATAAGGTATAGCGTGTCAAGAATACCTAATACTTTGTCATTATTCATACAAAAAACTGAGAAATATTAAAATTTATTATATAAAATTTGCTTAGGACAACGATTTTCCATTTAGTAGAGAAATACCCATATATATATATATATATATATATATATATATATATATATATATATATATATATATATATATATATATATATATATATATATATATATATATATATATGGTGATAATGTAATGTTTTTGTTAAGGTAAGGTTGTGTTTATTACACTATTACAATTTTGTTTTTTAACATTACAATAATATTTAATTTTACGATCAAATTTTGTAACCGTTTACTGTTCAAAAAGTAAATTGAGAGATGCTACGAAATAGTAATACCATATATATATATATATATATATATATATATATATATATATATATATATATATACTTATGTATTCTTTTCACGATCATTCGAGAATATAATTATATGATTGTCTAGTCTTTGAATGATTTTAGTATTTAATTCTAAATTCTATAAACCTTTTAATGACAAGACCTCGTGGACCTCATTTTATTCCATTGCAGATGATTATAATAAAAGATGATTTATAATAAACCGCCATATATGGCGTATGCGAGTTACAAAAAGTATACCTACTGTATCCATGAAAACATATTTTTTGTTATTATAATTTAAATTTATGTTTCTTACATTTTTAGGATTCCTAAGCCAAATGGCAAAAAACGGAACCCTTATGGATTCGTCATGTCTGTCTGTCCTTCCATATGTCATAGCCACTTTTTTCCGAAACTATAAGAACTGTACTGATGAAACTTGGTAAGTAGATGTATTCTGTGAACCCCATTAAGATTTTCATACAAAAATAGAAAAAAAAAAAAACAATAAATTTTGGGGGTTCTCTTGTTTAGAAGTGAAACTAAAAAAAAAAATTCATCAAATTCGTACGTGTATGGATAGGTCTTCAAAAATAATATTGAGGTTTCTTACATCATTTTTTTCTAAACTGAATAGTTAGCGCGAGAGACACTTTCAAAGTGGTAAAATGAGTGTCTCTCCCCCTGTAACTCCTTAAAATAAGAGAATGATAAAACTAAAAAAATATATATGTACATTACCATGCAAACTTCCACCTAAAATTGGTTTGAACGAGATCTAGTAAGTAGTTTTTTTTAATACGTCATAAATCGTAAGCCGCAATTTACCTTTCATTCAATCAACTCAAATATAAAACAACGAACTACAAGAACTTTTATATGATTTTACTTGCTGCTTCGGAACCCTTCATGGGCGAGTCCGAATCGCACTTGGCCGCTTTTTTTTAAAAAAATAAACGTGTTTCATTGAAACAAAAACAAAAAAGAAAAAAATTGTTGTTAATAAACCAAATATTGAAATATAACTCCAACTTACGTCGAGGTGTAAGATGACGATGCAGTACGTAACAGTTACCTGTGATGTATTATTATAGCATCTCATACTTTCATAAGCAACGTTTCAATATTATAGAATATTGCAATTGTGCAATAGGAAATGCATAGTTCGCTGCATTTAAACCTGTCGATTGCGTGCTCTCATTAAACACGTTTTATAAGTTTTCTCATTCTACTATGTTCCATCGTATTTGTTTTTAAAATTTCGAATTATGTACACTAGGTATATCCATTAGCGAGATTACGATTATATACTTGTATATGTTGGTTTGTGTATAAATGAGTGTATTTCTAACATTTAAATTTCTTGACGAATGTGTTGTTCAATAATTATAAACGAAAATTTTTTATGGTTACAAATTAATAGTTGAAAATTGCTTGTAAATTAAAAACCGATTCATTAACCCCCTGATTGCTTATCTCTCATTTTTTCTTATGTCGTTTAAAATAATATCAGTTATTTCTTATACCAAATATTTTTTAAATTCTTCAATTCATTATTTACATTGTAGTTACGTTGTGTAATCCGTGAGTTTAGAAGGAAATAAACACCTTTTGAGCCGAAGTTAATTCGTTGCATGCACATCGTAGTTGATACAACAGAGAGATGAGATGATACAACATGTACAGATGTAACGCCACTGATGTTATGTGTCATGAATTGCAAAAATAGCAAAGAAATATGATGAAATAAAAATATAAAAGACTAGGAAAATTCCATTTTTTAGAGTTGTATTTCAATCAAGAGTTTAGGATATCATTGAGCCATGCTGAGAGTTATGATATCGAGTCATCATTATCAACAGACATCTGATTTGTAGTCTGGATAGCGAATCTATGGAGATAAATAAATGTGTACAATAGCATTATAATTAGACTACTATTCTCAGTATTAAAAACATGTTTATTTAACTATATATAATTAATCAACTATCAAAAATCCTCTAACACACGAATAGAAATAAAAAAGTCCTTTTTTACTAAATTATTATATAAATAATTTGAAAGAGACATCTTGCGTCGAATTATGAAACTATAAAAAAATTACGTTTAATTTCACCACTCTCCAATAGGTGGCGTTGTTACTATTAATTCAGCACTTCGATAAGAGATGGCAAATTATGTATCCACTTTAGTATTTGGTATTTATTTAATTTGTTCTTATTAATTTATATAACTTATAAGATAACAAAATGACTGGAGTACAACGGTATTTTTAAATGCTGTTTTTATAAGCGTGCAACACTGGCTTAATCTAGGATTCATTAGACCATCAAAATAATGCTTTAGGAAATTGTAGAGCTTAAGACGATCTACAAATTAGCGAGAGCATGTGTCGTTTTCTAAGGTGTACTCTCTATAATTTATTATTAATTGTTATTCAAATAGATATGTTAGTTACCTTTGGTGTTTAATAGAGCTTAAAATTGTTAGACTTTTACACTATATCATTAAATCAACGAAGGAATAACGCTTATCTATAAGATATATCAGTTTCATAATGGGCAATCAAAAAAAAAATCATTCAAAGTGTTTACCTATAATATATCTATATATTTTTGCAAGTTGTGTTAGATGCAGTATTGTCTAAAAAATAATAATATTTTATATATATGATTATATTATTTTGTCCCTCATTCAAGAGAATATTATTAGTATGTTTAATTCTCATTCCTTTAATAATTTCCTGTCATACTGTTCTCTTATAAATATAAGAGTGTAGTAGTAAGAATAAAGATATACGCGAATTTTACATATTTAATTAAAAGTCTACATCGGATTTTATCGCGTTTATTAAAACTTTACAGTTTAACAATATTTTAAATTTTAAATTATTTCCCGACGTTTTAGACCCTTTACAGCGTTCACAATCTCGGGGGACTGAGGTGGTGTGTCCGAATAATGAAATCCCGAGATCATGGACGCTGTAAAGGGTCCAAAACGTCGGGAAATAATTTAAAATTGAAAATATTGTTAAACTTTAAAGTTTTATTAAACGCGATAAAATCCGATGTAGACTTTTAATTAAATTTCCTTTCATATTAATAAAATTGTGTTTCCTTTATCTATTATATTTTCTTATATGAAAACGAAAATAAATTGTAATTAGGTGAACGTAGGAGACGATAAAATAATAGTTATGTTTTAAATTGTTTATTAACAAGTTTTAGTATAATAAAATTATGTACATACTTAATTATAATTGTTTTAAATATAAACAACTAAAAGTACTTTGTGACATAAATAGTTTTTAGCGTCCAATGACTATAAATAAACACACATCACCAAATCACTGTCATAACACAAGCCAATCTTCTTTGATCATGTCGGAGGCTTTCTCGGCTATCATAATTACGGGAGCGTTCGGGTTTCCGCTGATTATCGTTGGCATTATACTGGCATCGACAACCCTGAGATTTGCCACGCCATGTACGCGCAATCTAGGGTCAACTACAGCATCTTGATCATGATTTGGACCCATCTTGCAAGTACCGGTCGGGTGATAAATTGTAAATGTAAAGTGTTTAAGACAACACTCCCAATATTCATCACTGAAAAGTACATGCTGTTGACAACCCGGCAAAGGAATATTATGAGGTCGCGATCCGTATTTCTGAAAAGCAGTCGTATTTGACAAAGCGAAAGCGATCCGAATTCCCTCTGTCAGCACCTTTATATCTTCTTTGTAAGCGAAATAGTTGGGTTCTATCGAAGGCGGTTGAAACGGGTTTCTGCTTTTTAATTTTATCCAACCTGAACTCTTAGGGCGCAAAAGTAGAGGTAATATTGTCCATGTTTCAGCGTCCTCTATCGGCTTATAGACGGTATTGTATACTCGGTCGCGCAAATTTAATATCTTTCGTATTTGCTCTCCACCATCTGAATTCACGGAACTAGGTGCGAAGTGAAATTGTATGTCAGGCCAATTCCCAGATGGTGGAGCATACTTAGTATTAACGAATGCCAAACCTTCGACACCTTGTGTTGTTAGAGGGCCTTTCTCATATAAAATGTAATTCATCGCAACTGAAAATGTTTGAAAACGATCCTTTTTAAATGTAACCGGTTTGTTTACAATAAAGGTCAGACCACCTAACCCGACGTGATCTTGAAGATTATGACCTACTTTTAGGTTAGCTACGAGTGGTATACCATGTTCCCTTAAATGGTCTGCTGGACCGATGCCGCTTAGCATCATTATTTGAGGGGTAGCCAATGCTCCCGCCGACATTATCACTTCTCGCTTAATTCTGACCTTATATTTTTCACCGTTGCGATAAAATTCTACACCATAAGCTTGTTTTTTGACTGAATTAATAAGTATTCGCGTAACTTGTGACCCCAGTGCTATATGTAAGTTGTTTCTATTCCGAACTGGTCTCAGGAAAGCCTTCGCCGTACTACATCTGCTTCCACGTCGCATCGTTGCTTGCGTCAGCATAAAACCAGTTTGTTTTGCACCGTTTATATCGCGATAATCATAACCCAGTTCCATTCCACCTTTTAAAAAAGTGACGGCTAACGGTGTTCGCCAAGGGGCTTCTTGAACTGTCAAATATCCCCCGGATGAGTGATAGGGTGTGTTCGCTAAATAAGGATTGCGATTGTCTTCAGATTTCAAAAAGTACGGTAGCACCTGATCGTAGGACCAGCCGGGATTACCGAGAGCCTCCCACAGATCATAATCATTGCGATTACCTCTTACATATACCATAGCATTGAGAACGCTGCAACCGCCGAGTACTTTGCCTCTAGGCCAGTTGCAACGGTCACCATTCATTGCGAGGCAATAAGAACGGTTTCTGGAAGGTGTCGTTTGGAATTTCCAATCCATTTCGGAAAGTTGCGTATAACCAGCTAGGGCTGGGATGTCTGATATCTCGTTTTCATCCTGACCAGCTTCAAGAAGCAGCACCGACCAATTCCCGACCTCGGAGAGCCGAGACGCGACGACAGCGCCTGCTGACCCTCCGCCGACCACTACAAAGTCGTAGATCGGCATTATCTGAAAAGTAAAAAAAATAATAATTAAAGCTACAAAAACACTTTGAATTATGAAATAAAATTTGATTATATTTATTTAATTACATTTTCTTTTGCAAAACAATACCAAAGGTAAAAATTATAGAATTAAATATGAAAATAACCACGTTGCATAACTTGCAACAGGCGCCCTTATCGCTAACACAGCGGTTTCTTCAAGTGTGGGAATGAGCGCAAAATACGAACAATAATATTAAATCAAATATATACAAGTACGCCCATATACTCGTACAAACATACATACACAAATACCCATATACACGTAATAAATAACTTGACAAGTGGAATGGTGCCAAGAATACTAGCAGCATTTCCCCGTTGAATCGCAATTCCGATTCTTTGGGCAAAAAATGCACCAGCCCTCTTGTCACCAGTGGAGGCTATGAGTCGTGGGGTTAATTCTTTTAGAAAATTTTTAGCACTGCTACTCCAAGGTCCAAGTGTTTCGACTGCAAACGGCACAAAAATATAACTTTGGATAAGTGACGAATATTTGTGCCGTTTAGTCATTTCAGCCTTCTCCGCAGCGGCGGACATGATTTATACCAAAACTGTTTGTAAATAATTATTTTAAGTTTTGAATTGTAAATATGTATAATATTGTAAAATTTCTGTAATAAAATTTACCAGTTATGGTTCTATACTCGACAAGCGAAAACGATTAATTATAGTTGATATATTCGTATTCACGTGCAAGATTTCGTTCGTTACGACTTTTTACTTACAAAATTATATTTATTGTATATATCTGTATAATAAGATTGTAACCAGGCCACTTCTGTATATAGTGTAGTAGTTATTTTTTTTCAAAACAATGATAATTAGTTGTTTGTACGAACGTACAAATCTCAAAAGTATCTTAGTACTTACGTACTACGGTTCTTAAAACGATTATAATGAAATTTTTAATTATTATTATACTTTATGTACCTGGTCACAACTTAGGCTGTAAAATATCACGCTACGACTCTTATGAGCAAACCAGTAACCATTAACGTTAACGTGGATGAAACCACGCCTGTTGTTGAATAATATGCATACATATATGTATATATTTTAAATATTAGAGACTATAATAAATAAATAAATAAACGTCTCACACTTAACGGCCCCCAGTAGGATGTGAATCCTGTGTCGGGGGTCCGGAAACATACACAACACAAGCACAAACGCCCAGACCACTACAAATATGTGTATAGCCTATACAAATATTTGTCATGTGCGGGGATCGAACCCGCGACCGCTAGCGCATCAGCCAATTGTTGTGACCACTGCGCCAACGCGTCGTCATATACATATATTCATAAATTATCGATTTCGATTAATCTTAAATACTCACAGTGTTGATGTCCGTTATGTATGACTCTGGATCGTATTGTTGATATCTGAAGTATGTGATTCCGAGAGCTAAGAGTGGTACCAGTCCCAGTACGGTGATGGGAGAAGGCGCCAAACTTGCCAAAGCTCCTGCCGCCTCCATTCTTATCGTTCATATACATCTACGTCTAAGCTAATATTTACAACTTATCCTACTAATCTCAACTAAATCCAATTCTCTATCTTTTTCCGCTGTTCTTCTGCCGATATAATTTTAGGGGTGTAATTTCTTATACCGGCCTTTTTAGGCGTCGGACCTGCTTTTAATTTAGCTTTCTCAGCTTCACTGAGGTAGCCTCTCAACCTTGCACTTTTGGTATCGTCTTGGTCGTCAAAGAGTTGCTTGTAGTGTTTTTCTTTGGATATTTTAATGGGTTTGTAGATTTCTTTGTTTATATCTTTGTAATGATCGTTTTTATATAAGGATGTGCAATAGTAATCACTATTGGTTGATCTGTCGGAACGGCATTCGTAAACACTAGAGCCACTTCTGTAGCCACTGCTCTCGGTCGATGAGTTGTCACTTTTGAAACTCTCGGCACTTCTTCTTGCTCTGTGACGTTTATAATCTTTTGTATCGTAGTCGCTCGTTCGATAGTCGATAGGAGAAATTTTATACTGTATCGTATTTTCGTATTTGTCTTGGTATTTATTTACAGGAGCAACATTGGCGTGAGCGACGAAGGACTGCTCTTGACCCATGATGATACGAGTGTTCGGGACCTCCGCAGAGAAATTTTATTTCTGAAAACAAAATTATATTTTTATTTTTATCTTATTATTAATATTCGTTACCTTTAATGTTTTATTGCAAATTAACCAAGATATGTAAAATATTTTGTTATTCTTTCGAAGAAAAATTTTATTTTATCATCTTAGTAGTATTGTTTTCTTAAAATATATAGTGAGTTTATTATGTAGTAATAATACTTTACTAAACACTAAATTCTGACAACCGTTCCGGTGTAGTGGTGCGAGTAGTTGCCTCAAATCCGGTGGTCGAGGTTTCGATTCCCGCTAGTAGTAGATATTTGTATTTGTGCAAATATTTGTTTCTAGTCTGGGTATATGTCCTTGTAGGTCTCCTCACTGTGCCTCGGAGAACATGTGAAGCCGTCGGTCCAGGTTGTTATCATATATACCTGATAACGATAATTACTTAGTTAACGGTAGGGAAATTATCCGCTGACCGGCAGTGGAGCAGCGTGGTGGATCAAGCTCATGTTTGGACAAGTGGCCTTTACCAACCAGTGAGCTCAGTTTCAGTTCATATATTAAATGTATTAAGTACTACTAGGTTAGGTCGTTTAAGTATTACATAACGTATCATATAACGTATTATCATATGAACAACATACATACATATGTATGTGTATAAATAATAAATAGCACTTGTCAACCCAATAATAGGAAACAAGTGTATTTCCTACGGCGTGACTATACAATTGCAAAAGCTATTAAGCAAAGAATAGAATTCAATATGTATTACATACAAAGGCAGGTCAAGTACTATACATTACTACAGTTAGTTGTCACAGTTTAAATAAAAATTTCTCTTTTATAACGAAACCTTTTTAATTATGCCAACATTATTCTATATTTGTAATTGAACAGTATTATATGAATTGATTCATAATTCGCTTATTTATTATATTAAAATTATGTATTTAGTCTAAAGTGCACGATATATATCGATATTTTGTAAATACTCGATATACGAGTATGTATGCGATATACCGTATCAATGCGATAGTATCGTATACTCTAGTATCGATATATCGATATTTTTATCGCAATCGAAAAAAATATCGATATATTTTTCATACGATATATCGCAAATTATTTATCGTTACAACGATACGATATATTATATCGAAAAATAAGTCGATAGTTTTTTACATGAATATCCCTGGACCATCGATTCCGGCTTCATACGTGTGTAACTAATTAATGAAGATAGTAAAAACATTTGGAAGAAAATATAAATTTAAGCTGAATTAATTTAAGCTGATTTAAGCTGAACGTTGATTTAGAAGTGTGCGATAATTATCGATAATTCGTAAATAGGTACTCGATATATGCATTCGATAATTATCGATATATTTTTATTTGTTAATAATTAATAACTATCGATAACACAATACTATAATTATCGATGATAAAAATATCGATATTTTTTCTATGTACATCCCTATTGCCGATTAAGTGATTTCAACATCACATTTAATGTCGACAGGCAGTAACTCGGAATTAACGTGCTAGTGTTGTGAAAAAGGAAAGATGGATTTTTCATTTGAAGAATCGACTTTTATTGCTATTGCTTACGATGACGAAGAAGCTACGCCTGTAAAGAGAACCGACCGTACACAATCACGGTGTAAAACACAGGTCTCGCAAAGACAATAGTGGAGGTGCGTCAGCTTAATGATGGCTGTTCTTTTCAACTTACGGCCGCCAGAGTCATGATAATAGATGGGTGTTCTGTGCAACGAAGTCAAATAATGTTTTAAACATTGTCAAATCCAAACTAAACAGTTAAATAACAAAACGAAAATGACAAGAAAATCGCAAAACAATTATTAAATAATGTGTTATGTACTACTATACTTGGGAGAGAAAAATATACGCCGTATGATTGATAATGAGAAATGAGACTGAGTCGCTTACAGTCACTTGTTACTCAGCCGGCATGCGCAGTGCGCACTGCACATCGCACCCATTGATAGCAACAACGTATAGCGGCGTTGACGCGAAAAAAAAAATATAACACGATCGTACTAATCGATAATAATAAAATAAAATCTCAGTACTGAAATTGGGCTTCGTTGCAAGACTTGTATTTAAGACCGTACTCATTCAATTCAATCAGTTTTTCGTCGTCCATTTTCGCTAGATAGGTAAATAAATGCACGTGTTTCCGTACCTAGCTCTCCGGACCGAACGGAGCAACTGTACATACGCAGCGGAGGAATCACGGACGAGACTGGGCATGCGCGAGGCGGGATGTGCTAAACATCGTCACCGAACGATATTTTTTTCCTTGACGTTTCACGTTCCCGTCCCGTCCGAGCATGATGCATCTGTGACGTATATTTTTTCTATGAAACGATATTTCCATTTTCCAAAACTACATCCCTTTCCGTCCGCATAAAAACACGTTAAGTGCAGCCGTGTAGCGACCTTTAAATATACGATATTGACATGTTCGGAAACTTTTATTAATATTTATAATTTCGTTTCGTAATAATCGTAATAAGTTTGGCCAAAAACAGCGTCAGTTATTCTACTAACAAGTCTGCGATAGTTGACTTGATAGTGAGCGGAGTAGAATCACTACGTTTCATATCCCGAGTTCATCACTCGCTGTTCAGTCGAGTCAGTTAAGACCCTCCTGATGGCAATGATAAAACGTTTGCTTTTAGCTCTTATTCAACGCGCAAGAACACAACGATAGCATGTTTTTTTCCGACACAGCGACATCTAGCGGTCGTTTGCAAATTACATTCACGGTCGACAACCTCTGCCCTGTTCCGTTATGAGTGGATACATTTTTGTTATAATTATGATATCTCTCCTTTTATTATATAATAATAATAAAGATTTTTAGCATTATAAATTTGCTTTTTATATAACTAAAAAGTTTATAAATTTCGTACAAAAATATCCGAAAACAGAATTTATATCAGGTACTGAATTAAAATTACAAGTTTATAATTTAGGTTTTATTTTAAGTATACTGAAATAAGAAAATATACATACAAATTGTTGAATTATATTTATATAATTATTTTGCATTTGATTTTAAATTTTTTTTGTCTGTCTTTTCATGTAAACGAAATTCTGTTTAAGTATACAATACCCGTCACTATTCGATGTCTATCTCTGAAATCTTGTGATTCTCTACAGCATTTAACTTTCACCAGTAATTTGGTACTGTATTAAGATGTTGCGTTTAAGATTTCCATTAAAAATTAAATATATATATATATATATATATATATATATATAAATAATACAAATTCTTACTCGAGTTCATTTATTTGTTTTAATTTTTATTTTTAAGCTTTACTAAAAAAAGTTATTTCTTATTATAGCGACCTTAGTAATAACAAGAACTTCGGTGATAAGTCATTGTCAATTAACGGTTCAAAAGATACAGTCTTTTGACAAATGGGACAGCATAGACTTATTGTTAGTAAAAAGACCTTTTGTTCACCAAACCCTAAAATGTTACGTGGAATATTGAAATATTCTGTGTTTTTGTATGAATATAATGTTAATATTTGGAGACCGTCGTTCTGATCACTAGTACGTAAGTAAATATGCTTTATATCTCTACCAGGAAATGGGCAGGCAGGTGTCAGTGTAGTGTCAAATGAAGTAAATATGTACCTATATAAATTAATCAACTTATCGATAAATTTCAATGCATGAAAAGATCCAAAAATATTACTTAATTATTCGAATGTAAATTTTGAGATTACGAAAAAGAAGTTTCGTTAAATAATTTTGTCTTTTAGTTCAAGAGTTCAAGGTTTGAATAATTCTGGTTACAAATTACGAAAACTAATCTCAACAATCTTAGCTCGGTACCACTGTTTGTTCGTGATATTATGTTTTAAGTTTTCACTCTTAACGATTCGTGAAGTGCTAATTATTTCACGTGTTACGGGGCTGTATGTAAAGAGAGTTCACTATTACTTTCGTATTTAGATTATTTTAGTATTCCGAACATCCGAATGAAAAACAGAAATCTTATATACGGTCACTCGAATGTCGGTCACAGTCAATTTTCTCCGAATTTAATTAATCGATTCGGTTAAAATTTGTTACAAACAGGAATTTATTGAATTGGTCACCAATTACGGACATGTAAAGTAAATAAATGTTTTTCGTAGAATACTTAGTGCAATTAAGTTTTTTTTTTTGTTTTCGCTCAATTTTCATGTCGTAGATTAATTTTTCCTTGTTCGATTTTGTGTCAAACTGATAGAATTCCTGATAGAAATCCTATACCCATGTATTATTTCATTGATCTCATTGAAAATTGGTTAGCAGATGGAGATTTTAATCAATTCATATAGTTAAATCACTACATATTAATTAAAACCTAACTCTTCTATAAGGAAAACTGGCCTATGCCTAGCTGTGGAACGATTATAGGCTGTTATATATATATATATATATATATATATATATATATATATATATATATA
The DNA here is from genome assembly GCA_036937285.1 of Euphydryas editha. Classification (NCBI taxonomy): domain Eukaryota; kingdom Metazoa; phylum Arthropoda; class Insecta; order Lepidoptera; family Nymphalidae; genus Euphydryas; species Euphydryas editha. The sequence goes on from JAUPFZ010000019.1 coordinate 9,217,162, forward strand.
TTATAATACTATAATATATATATATATATATATATATATATATATATATATATATATTATAGTGCTAAATAATGATATTTTATCGAAAAAAAATCTCATATTTCTATTTATATTTGTTAAGAAAAAAAAAAAAAAACTTCAGAACAGTAACTATTAACCACACCGTCGCAGTTGCTAGTTTGACATTTTTCGTTAAATATTTGGATAGGCGATATAACTGTTTGTTTTGCTGACGTATCCGGACCTCCGTTTGAAGACCGTTTACATATCCAAAAATACTCACGTATGACTATGAGACGCAAGATTTTTATATGTCACTGAACGTACAACAATAACTAAGCGTATGTCTCAAAATCTCTACTCATAATGAAACTGTACCAGGACCGATTCATGATTCTTAAATTTTGGAATAAGCGATACGAAATTGTATTTATTTTTTTTTAATTTTGTCACCTGTCCGTCAATATCATGCCAAGACTACGGGATGGATTTGAATAAAACTGAACGATTTAAGTCCACAATACGAACTGGGACACTCTAAACTTTGTATCCCAAAATTCTGTACCTACGGTTCTCTTTGGAGAGGGAATAATAAAATAGGAGTAATAGCGAACGAAGTCGGGGGTACAGCTTGTATATAATAATTGTCTTAAATCTGAATCAAATCCGCATATTATTTAATAGTGAATCTATTAAGCTATTACTAGAAATAATTACCACACTAACCAGCAATCATAAAATTTTAATGCAATATTAAATGTAAATATTTTATTGTATGATATCGGTATAGTATAACAGTTTACAAAGTTTATATATATTGTTATGTTAAATTGAGGAGATAATTTTGTAATACGTATAACCAAAAATAATAAACTAAAAGTCAACCGCGACACTTAAACAATTACGAAGCAGCAAGCGTGGTAATCCACTTGTTTCCATTGTAATGGAAATATTTATTTATTTATTTATGCTTTATTGTACACCACAACATACAAATGTAATATAGTAATACAGATTACTTACAATAATTACAAATTGTGTAGTACAAGAGGCGGTCTTATGGCTAATTAGCCATTTCTTCCAGACAACCCGAGATAGAAATGAGTATTTATTTGAGAAATCGGATAGGTGGTGCAGTTATATTACAATAAGCTTACATACACATATCTACACATTAATACTTACAAGCAATACATATTACACACTAATATAATATAATAATAATATAATATAATATAATAATATAATATAATATCATATAAAACAATAAACTAATAAATATACCAGCAGTATCTCATAGCATTTGTAGTCAATTACGCCATAAAAATTAAAGAGAAGCATGATATTAAAATTATAAAAATATACAAATAAATAAATTTAATTTGAATCGTGCCCAGCATTAAGGTAATGCATCTTAACTAATTTTTTAAACGTTGGGAGTGATTTGGCTTCTTTAACATACAATGGTAGACCATTCCATAGCTTAATTGCCTGAATGGTGAAAGACTGACTAAAAAATTTAGTTTTATGAACAGGCAATTTTAACATTAGTCTCCTTGAAGATCTAAGTAAGGAATGATCTCCAATGAATTCAAATTTATTTTTTAAATAAGACGGAGCCTTTGAGTCAAATAACACACAGTACAGAAGAGATAAAATATGCAGGTTTCGGCGAGAACGTATTGGAAGCCACTTGAGCTTAGAACGAAATTCAGAAACGTGGTCATATTTGCGAAGGCAGAATATAAACCGTATAGCAAAGTTTTGAAGCCGCTCAAGCTTATTAAGTTGGTCCTCTGTTAAATTGACATAGCTTACATCTGCGTAGTCGAGAATTGATAGGAGGAGAGAATTTGCCAACATAATCTTGGTAGGAATTGGCAAGAAAGACTTGAGGCGCCGTAGTGTGCTCAGCGCAGCAAAGGTTTTTCTGCTGACTTCTTTTATTTGTACTGACCACGACAAAGTCGGATCAAGCTGTACACCAAGGTCCCTTACGGTGGCACAGTAAGGCAAACTAACACTGTTATATGCGATGGTAGGTAGTGTAGAGCGATCAACCCCTGCAATCAAGCTTGGAGTGCCAATAATTATGACCTGAGATTTGCCAGGGTTAACATTAAGTCCGTAGCGCTTGCTCCACACAGAAATGTTGGCTAAATCTCTGTTAATTAAATCAATAGTATTATGCAGATCTTGAAGCGTAGTGTGACGATAAATTTGGACATCGTCTGCATACATATGGTAGAGAGAAGAAATAGATTGAGTAATCGAATTGATGAAAATTGAGAAAAGCAATGGAGATAGAACGCCGCCTTGAGGTACCCCGGCTTGGACATCACACCATGAAGATATGACATCATCATAGCGTATACGTTGTCGTCGCCCTTTAAGGTAGCTCAGAAACCAGTCTGTCACCGATTGAGACATGTTAAAAGCGCACAACATACTCAATAAAATATCGTGGTCAACACAATTGAACGCGTTACTAAAATCCAACAGTACTAATACTGTGAGTTGTTTGTTGTCCATAGCCAATCGAATATCGTCGGTAACTTTGACTAGAGCTGAAGCAGTACTATGACCAGAACGGAATCCAGACTGGAGAGGATCTAAGAGGGAATGCTTGTAAAGGAAACTGTTTAATTGTTCGAAAACTAACTTTTCTAGGATTTTTGAGAGGAAAGGAAGAATAGAAATCGGTCGGAAATCAGATACACAGGTAGCACTAGATTTTTTAGGAACCGGGATGATATGTGCATCTTTCCAGTTTTTAGGAAACGTACTACATTTGATGGAATAATTAAGGATGTGTAATAAAGTAGGAATAATTATATCTAGAATAGGAATGATCATATTACGGCTTAAGCAGTCGACCCCGACGGCATTCGATGCCACAGACAGCGCAGCTCTTTTAACATCACTCTCGGTGAAAGAGGAGAAAGTAAACGGTAGGATGTTAGAAGTTGGAATCGATGAAAGATAACTCAAAGTTTGATGCTTATCAACATCATTGAGTATCGAAGAAGAGGAGAAATGCTTATTGAGAAGTTCAACGTCAATATTTAAAGAGATCTTACGAGATGATTTACCAACTCCTAGTGTTTCGAGAAATTTCCAAGTTTTAGCAATGTCGCCGTTTTCGACAGATTTATGGATGTGGCGTCGTTGAGCGTCTCTACATAATGTATTGCAGCGATTACGGATTTTTTTATATTTATCCCGGTTTCGGTCTGTGTTGTTAATTTTATATTTAAACTTGGCTTTGTTTTTTTCAGCAATTAAAGTTTTAAGCTCCTCAGACAACCAGGGAGCCGGAAAGTGCTTTAATCTGACAGGCCTTACAGGTGCGTGTTTGTCATATAGCTGGATTATTCGCATATTAAACAGCTCCACCATTTTGTCGATAGAGTCAGCATCAACAACCTCAGACCAGTCTAATTGACGAGCATCATTATAAAGAAGGTCTTTATCAATTCCACCAAAATTACGTTGGAGAAGTATTTTGGATTTGGATTTAGGAGGACGAATTTTATATGAAAGAAAGATCAAGTCATGATAAGAAAATATATCCGCGGAGTGTTGCCCATATTTGAAAACTGAATCTGGTGATGAGACCATAATAAGGTCAAGAAGCGAGGGGGTACAGCCAGGAGAATGGTGTGTAGCAGACAGAGGTAGAATATGCAAATTACACGATTCTGTTATCTCTAACAGTTTTTTACTGTTTGTGTCGCCTTTCAGTAAGCAGGTATTGAAATCTCCCATTATAACTACGTGGCTGTAACTATGATTTAGGTCTTCTAGGATATTTTCAAAATTTGAGAAGTAATTAAAAAGAGATGAAGGATTGTAAAACACACCCAGAAGTAGTTTAGTGTTGGAAAGGTTAACTTCAATAAGTAAATGTTCAGCCGTATCGGGTTGAGGAGGTTGGGTAGACGAACTAATGATAGTGAAAGGAATGTATGACCGTAAAAAGATCGCAACCCCTCCACCCCGCCTACCAATACGGTCGTTACGAATCAGCTGAAAGCCTGGTATTGAGTATAAAGTGGATGGCAAACAGGGCTTAAGCCAAGATTCTGAGACAAGGATGGCGTGTATATTGCGCGAATCAAAAGATGCAAGCATATCGGGATAGTGAGCCGGAACACTTTGAGCATTAATGTGGATTACATTAAAATTTTTCAGGCAGTCTGAGAAGTAAGAATCAAGGGCGACATTTAGAGCAGGAAAAGATGTACTGTGGTAACTATCATCACTGGATGATGTATCAAATGGTGAGAGGGAAAAATACTGATCACTTTCAGTACTCATTTCGAATTATATATAAACTAAATAAACAATAAATTAAATATATAACAAGATATATATATGCTATATATGTATAAATAATCAAATAATATCTAATAGTATTAATAATAAAATTAAAAAAAAAAAGGATAATAACATGTGATTAAAAAAAAAAATATATATAAATAATGAAGCATTATTTTTCTGCACAAACTGCTGGAGCTGATTTAAAAAAAAAAAAAAAATCGAGAAGAAAGTACACCTCACACAATAAGAAGTGAAAAATAGAAAATAATTATTCCATTCGGTACACACGAAATAAAAAAATAAAATAAAAATAAAAATACAAAATGCACTTAGGTTAATAAAGATAAAAAAAGAATAATAATAAATAAGAAGCCTTATAAAAGATAAACAAATAAAAGGATTGAAATACAAAAATAGTTACAAAAAAAAAAAGAAAAATAATAACAAAAAAGCAACCAAAGAAATAATAATAATAATGCCATGCCTTACAACTCAACTACAAAAAAATAAAGTAATTAAAACTTAAAATAAAAAAGAAACAAAAATACATAATTAATTTTTATACATGGTATGTTAAGATTAAAAAAAAAAAAAAAAAAAAAAAAAAAAAATTAAATCATGTAATCAAATGTCTCAAAATGAAAGAGTCCAAGGCTAGATTTTAGTCTTTGACAGATTGAAACTGTGTCACTGTTACTTCTACTTATAAACACTTGTAAACAAAACATTTGTTAGGAGTGAATACGAAATTAAATAAAAAGTTAAAAATATATAAGGAAATAAAACATAGTTACAACCCAAGCAATAAATTGAATTTAACAAAACATACCAGGTAGATTATAGTAAGAAATTTAGGTGATTTGAATATTATCATGTATATAATTATAATGTACAAAGTGCAAAATCACGTCATGGATTTCAAAAGCGAAAGCATGAGACATAGATGGATATTAACATATACAAACTAGTTATAAACAGACAGGGCAGTAAAAATACAAAAGCAGAAAATAAGTTAATAATAGAAATGAGCTAACATATTAACAGTTTTATGCTACTTATTTAAATATTATCATGTGTGTGATATACAAAGTGCAAAATCACATCATATATTTCAAAGGCATAGGCATGAGGCATAAATGGACATTAACATATACAAGCTAGTTAAAAACTGGTTGGACAGCACAATACAAAAGCAGAAAATAAATAAATAAAAGAAATGAGCTAAAATATTAACAATTTTCCTTTCATTTTCCATTAGCCACTTATTTAAATATTAACAAATTATATGTAATGTACAAAGTGCAAAATCATATCATATATTTCAGAATCAAAAGCATGAGGTATAATAGGAAATTAACATATACAAACTAATTACAAACAGGAAGAACAGCAACAATACAAAAGCAAAAAAAATAAAAAATTAAAAATAAAAATACATTATATATAAAAAGAAAACGAATGAGCTAACATATTACACTTTTTTTGTTGCATTTCTACGGGTACCAGTATATGAAGAGGGACTCACCCTCTTAGAGCGCTCTGGAATTTTGTTAACCGAACCCTTCTGAGGCATACGATTGTTCGATGGCAATTTATCAACGGGAGCATCAGACGGAGAAGAGTCTGTGTTCTTAGGGAACTGCTCAATTAACCCTCCTAAGAACTCCTTGTCCATCAAGCGTTTCCGGTCATTGTTAGGAAGCTTTACATATACTATACCATTGTTAGTCCAGGTATTTGAAATGCCAAAGTGTTTCCTGGCCATCAGGAAGATGGCTTGACGGGGCTTAGTCAAGAACTCGCTTACTGACACTGGTGATGATTTAAGCTTTTTTTTATTACTCCAAATTAATGACCTTACATTCAGATCATTAAAGCGAACCAGTACAGGCCGTATTTTACTATCAGATTTCACCCCTAAACGCTGACAGTACTGAATTGTAGTTGAGTGAAAATTCGAAAAACCCATTGTATCCTGTAACGTGTTGGTTATGATGGACACTAGAGATTCATCATCTGACTCTTTAAATCCATAAAATAGAAGGGCGTTCTCCCTGGTACGGTTGTCAATGTCATCAATTTGAGTAGCAAGATTCATTGTAAGAGATTTGAGTAAGTCTAGGATGTTAAAGACTGTCTTTTTAAATTCCTTAAATTCACTCTCCAACCTGTCAATGCCTGATACTGAAGATTGTCTGTCTGGTGACCTCAACTGACTCTCGAATTCAGACATCCGTTGTCCAAGAGAGTCAGCAATGCTTTTGTGAACCTCAAGGATGTCTTCAAATGTTGTCATTTTAGTTCACTTTTACACAATACAAGATAAACAGATGTACTCAGAAGACGCAAGATGTGTGATGAGTGTGGTGCCAACAGTTGTGCAGATTAGGCCAAATTAGTGCATAAGCACCGCTGCCTTCATTTACTTCACTGATTTATTTGTATACAATAAAGGAAATTACAAGTTTTAACCAGTTAATAAATTAATCACTGTATATTTTTTAAATAAAAACTGAGGAGAAACACAAAAGACGTGTTGACTTTTTGACACCTACCCGCAAAAAAAAAGCTAATAAATATGAAATACTTTTCAAACATTCGAGAAATAATCAAAATTCAACCTTATAATAATTGCAATAACGTTGTCCTAATGTATACCAAGATCACTTTGAAGATATACCTACATAAATCGTAATGGTAAAAATTTTAAAATAAACACTTTTAAACTTTAAAACTCCTTGAATTTATTGAAGTTTTTGCAAATATGATTTTCTGTATTGTTTGAAACAAATATTTAACGTCAAACAGATTTTATACACAAACAAAAGTGGGTATTATAATTATAATGTAATCTATACAAATACGATATAGCGAAAGAGTTTTATATGTAAGATTGTTTTTGTGTTAGGTTACATGTTTGTTAATGAATATTATAGGGTGTTAAACACCATGCTGTTACATGGGAGCGAAGCAACGATACTCGTATAAAACGCATTGAGTTACTATTACCTACTATACGCTAGCAATAATAGTTCAATGATAAAACGCCAGCGCACGTAATTACGCCTAGACATTTCTACCAAATATTACGTACTTAAATTCATATATTACAACATGGGAGGATAAGTGGACAGTGCAATACTTATTCGTCGCAAAATAAACAGATAGTATATCTGATATATTAAAAATATTTCAAAACGAACGTTGACCGCTAACCTCAATAAAACAGGTTCCGTTTCATAAAAGTTGAATCTGAATCGATATGGCATAAAACACATCTCTCGCAATTTCTTATATACCTACTTTGTGCCAGTTCGTTTGGCTACTTGACGACACATGATGCAAACCACAAGTCTTCAAACGACTTGCCGATCTCAGGCATGCAACACGAACACTAAAATATTTAAAATAAAGAAGGATGAAGTTGCATAGAGAAGCCTTTTCTTTTTCAAGTATAAAATTTGTACTTTTTTTCATGTGTAATCCTTATAAATAATTATAAATGGATTATCTAGGCTACCTGTCTTTTTTACCTGCGTTCACTTCTTATTACGGAATGTATGTGCAATTTTAAGAATAGTTTTAATGTCGTATTGCAATATTTAGAACATATTTGGAAGGAATAATTATGAAATGATTATAATTAAAAATCAAAAAACACGACCACATAGAATAAAGAAAAAGAAATATATTACATAGAAGTAGATTTAACATAAATCAATAATTATATCTCTATAATTAAAATATCTAAATTATCATTTTTGCTAGTTGTTAGTAACTAGTTTTGTATTGGATTTTTGAAATTCTTTATTTTTCAAAGTAGCAACAACTGGCTTTAACAATCTTAATAGCGCTCTAACGTAAAGAAATAGACATTATGTTAAAAAATTAATGAGCGAAATGTGTTTTTTTTTAAAGTTGTTTAACTTGATTTTAACAAACATGTATATGTATTCTTAGATATAATAGTGGTGGGATACCCTTAACGTGGGAAATATGACTAGCACTTGACTGGTCTTTAAACGTGTGTTTGTAAAGTTTTGTCATATATACGAGTGTTAACACCTTTGAATTATAGATTTCTAGTTAAACTAGTTCTATTTGTGTTCCTTTTCGTTTATATCTTTTAAGGATAAAATAAATAAACGAAGATTATAATTTTATTTGTCACATTTAAGAATAACTCTTAATTTAAATACGAAAGTTGTTTTGAAAATTCTTATAAAAAGTTATTTGAAATATATAATAAATGCTGACTCAACTAGATTATTAATTAATTAACTAAACTATACACCCGTAATCCGAGCTTGTGATTCGCTTTTATGCGTTGTAAACCTAAAAATAATTTAATTGTCAGCGAGTTTAGCGCTATAAAACGCACTAATCCAAAAAAATCCCGTTTTACAATTATGATATTAATAATGTACATGATTAGTATTCTACGTGATTTTATTGATTTTTTTTTGTCATTTATTTATTTTAAGTACATACCTTTGACTGTGTACCAAAGCACGCAAAAGTAGTTACTTTGCATATAGACTGTGTAGATGCTTGACGCACACATAACTCCCACCAAGATCATTTAAGACATCACCTACGTATTTATGTATTCCAATTAAATAAGTCGATTCGCAAAAAGTTATATTTTCATAGAAACCTGTAAAAGTACTTCAAATTGTCTATAGCCCTGATTTTTTAGTGCTATGGTATTTTTATTCTCTATAAATATTACGATAATAATATAATTATTTATATAATTATATAATCTATATTCAATTGCTTTTTTTTAGTTAACTCAATAAGAACGTTTTGCAATATCCTGTAGTACTTTATGTAAAAAAATCAAGGTTGATATTCAAATAAGACTAATTTAAAATCAATGTAGAGCTTACATACCCAAGACTCTAGCAGAATATTAAATCCTATTTTATCAAGATTTTTCTATATTTTACATAAGAACAAGTGTGGTGTGTTTTATTAATTATATGAATATAATTTATCTTTTAAATAAAAGCCATGTCACTTATTTTTCGAACTTAGGAATTGATATATTACATTAAAGAAATACCATCAAAAACATAACTTGTAAAAAACCAAGTCTCGCAACTCAGTTCTTCTACTATAAAAAGATGTGAGATCCATGTAATACCAAGTCGGTTAATTTATTCAGTTCCTACTTAAGGGTCCTTCTGTCTTAAGTTATTACGTAATTAGCTAACCTAACAACATTTTATAGTGGCCATATCAATATTAAAAATCTTTTATGTCTTAAATAAATAGATTCACTTGGCAATTGCAAGAAAACACAATGTATCTCACAAGTAATACATACGAGTATTATATTAAATAAGATTGTTTAGTGCGATTGCCAAGTCAATCTATTTATTTAAAACTTATATATTACATTAAAGAAATCCTGATGTATTTTGTTACAGAATATGAGCTCTAATATATGTTCTTAGTAACGATTAAATACTCTTTGCAGTGCAAAATTATATTAATTTATACAACTGCTTAGGAAAATAAGTGTTATGCGTATCGTTATAAATAATAATTATAGTTAAATTAATCTCGCCAAAATATTTTATTTTCAGTTATGCGGTAATGACGTAACGCTCTGTATCTACTTCTTATTAATTATAATAAGCTTTCATTCATGTCTACCATTCGTCATTTTAAACGTTTGTAGGGCGGGCACGTACGTACAATAAACAAAATTTTAATTGCAGAGTTTCAGTATTGCGTCATAGCTTTGGTCTTATATGTGTCGTCTAGGGTGTCCGGCTTATATTAAGGTAAAGATAATTATCAATATTTGAAGTTTAAAGCCACGAACAACATTAATTACCACGAGATACTTTCATTGTGCTTCAATTTACGCCAAACCCGTTTAAAAATTCATAACATAATTTTATTTATTGTTATATTAAAAAAACGAAAGTGGGCGTATTGAAGATGATATTATATTAGTTTCGAACCTGACTTTTCCACGTTCACAAAATGTGTTTGGACCTAAGGTGTGATGTGAAACTTGGATGAGTAAGATTTTTATGTATCTTTAATATCTGTTACTTGTAAATTGGTTATTAAGATTTTGAACTATGTATGTGTGAGTGTGTGTTTGTGTGTCAGCTTGATGTTTTAAATATTTTCTCTAAGAATCTTTCTCGATAGACAGATTTGAACAAATAAATAAACTCATAATTTTATTTATATAGTAAGGATATAATGAAGATGAAAGAAAAATTTCAGCTCTGCTAAAATAACGTAAGTCTGTACTCGAAGCTTTGGCATCTTATTTTGATTAGGTAACGGGACAAAAATATATGATTTTGTTTTGAATTCCTTTACCACCGTAGGTACTAAGTTTTTTTTTAAATATTTTTATGCTTAAAAACATATCAGATGCAAAGTAGGTACCTGTTTCAATCTTTTCGTGTATAATAAAGGTTTGATGAGGTGAAATCCTTCATATATCGTTGTACCTTTTACTTTTTTGTAATAAAAAATTTAATCAAACACAACGCAATTCTTTAGTATGTCAATATACCGTATGCCGTGTGTTGTAAAATTTTAATATAAATTAACATTGATACAACTATTTTTAATAATATTTATCCTTTTTAATACTTGATTGTATTTATCAATTATTTGTGGTTCATTTAATGTCAGGAAAATCACAAAACCTATGTAGATCCCTTTTGAAAAAAGTCCCTAGTTATAACAAAAGGAAAAGTAGATGCTAAATTAAACTAACGTCATTTGCTTTGATTCTATCGATCGTTCATTGATCCATCTCATCTGTTATATTGTTTATAGTATAAAAAGGTTTGTGAAAATTATCAAGATTAATTTGGGTAATCATTATATCATATATATAACGTGGAGGTCTAACAACAGTATAATATGTGTAGGAACTCGTAAGTCGACCGTACACATTTCACCACTTAAAAAGACAGGTTACGTTAGGTGTACGTGAGAAGCCACACGTCACTACGCCAATAATCCATTTAAATTCACAACCAACTCGATTCGAACCGATAATATCTAGGACACTGCTTGTTTTTCTCTAGACACGAGAGTGATCGATAAATGATCTGAAACTATACTATAACATAGTTAATTCTAGACATGATTTTGAACAGAACGAATATAGGTAAAGTACATATACAGAATTTGAAGCCTAGCTGATAGCAAAAATAAACTACTAGCTAAGGAGACCAACAGAATATTAAGTTTAAGAAGATAATATTTGGAGAAAATACTTTGAAATAAAACTCCATTTTAACAAGTATAATTCCTACGATAAGATTGTACATCTTATGTAATTGCTATTAAATATGATATTCCTATATTGCACGTCTCATACTGCGAAGACGTTGAGGTTGTGCTTTACTCTCGACACGTCAAAATCAAACATATTTTTCTTAAACTGCCTCTATCTCAATCAATTGGCACTTATACGATATGATGATTAAATGTATTTCAAGAAAACAATTTAAATAATTTATCTCATATCCTGTAAAAAAAAAGCAATTTTATCTTATTATGAAAAAAAAAAATCCTTTTGAAAAATAATTACGTAGACGTCCGGATGTTTTTTTACGAGGTGGTCACGAAAGCTTCCGAAAAAATGGACGTATCGAGACTGGTTTTTGTTTAACATTTTCAGAATAACATCAAGTAGCCTATACTATAGCCTACCTATTTCATATCAATAGCCCAGTAGTCGTGGTTTATGAATAAAATGGTTTACATTTTTTTATTATCTAAGATCAAAATAGTGCGAAATATTTAAATTTAAAGCCTATTTTGTTAAATTGTCTAAATAATAGGTACAAATAAGTCATTGTACGTACGACTTGTTTTTTTTTTTTATTTAAATTAGATGAGTGATATGAGGCGTGCACTTTTGGATTATTTATTATATAATTAAAAAGTTTTTCAACAGCCTTTTTTTTTTAATCTAGATTCCTTGGACCTTAATGTAGATTTCACATTGTAGTTTAGGCACTGTTTCCTAAGTTGGAGAGAGTTGACATCAATCATTTCGTTTATTCATTGTTTAGACAGTTACTGCTAATATGTATTGCGTAACGTCAAATCATAGACAGAGTATGCACTCTCCATTTCTACTAGCACGTACTCCTTCAGGGCGGCGATACCCGCAATGCTAGTTAAATTGCTTAACCAAATTATGAAACAGAATGATGTCAGGTGTTTATCTAAACAATCACGGAATCCATATTCATACTATGCTGTAAGCGATTTTATTTAAAAACAAGTTAGTGTCTTACCGGGAATAGAGTTACTTGATTAACAAACGACAAAACTAGATAGACTGAAATGAAAAACTTTGTAATTTAATTGACAAAATATTATTTTATCATATTTGCTATCATTTTGCGTGTTGTGTTTTGTTGTGGTTAGGCAACGAGTAATTAATTATATTTCACAAAAAGGTCTAAAGTAAATGTCTGAAATTACATAATACTCGTAGGCGATGACCTGAGGTTACTTGTCTGTTTATTATTGTTTGAACGAATTAATTTTACAGAAAAAAAGTATTTGTACAGAAAAAAGAAAAACTAATCTGCATATTTTTTTTAGTAAAATAAAACTAAATTTATTCAATAATAGCTTTTAAATAAGTTGAGTGAGCATGTTTTAATAAATTTAAAATTTAATTTTGAATGATTCTTGTTACGTTTGAGCATTATATAAAATTTAACGATTATATTTTAACAAATGTACCTAGATATCAAAAATATCAAGCAATGTATGTTAATAACATTATTCTGTGTGAAAGTTTTTTTAACGATTTCGTTATGTAAATATTTAACGTTTCCGCAAATATTGTATTTAAATATTCTTTATAAGATATTCCTCATTGTATTTCTTAAATCTGTGACTGATTTAAAAAAGCTAAAAATGTTTATTTCCTTCCCTCGAACTTACCTTCCCCGGAACGATCTAATTTCAGAACCTACTAATTTTAATAATTATTTTTGTGTATAAAGGTGTTTTAATAAAACAATACTAACAATAATATTTAAAAACTTATTTTTGCTGTTAAATGAAATCATTTAGAATTAACTATGAAAGCAAGTAACTTTATATATTTAAAAGTTTAGAATTTTACTCGATTTTCTGTAAAAAAATTATATTAGTTTTAGTTTATAGCGTAGGTTTTGATTAAAAGTAACGCTGATTTTAATTTAAACGTACTATATTTATTTCCCGTCGGTTTAATTATGAACTAAAGATATAAAAATATCTTTTTTTAATAAAGCGTAAAACTTTGTTTGAACGCGTTGAACTCTAATAGCAATAGGCTTTAAAAAAATCCACACGAAACGTATTATATTATTTATAAGAAGGACTAAGTAATAAAAAAAATCAAATAACTTGACAAATATCACAAACTAAACGCGGTTGAAATAGCGCCAAATAGCGCTGAAATAGTTTTTAATAATTCGATACTCGTGTAAATAATAAAATAAACTTTCAAATATTTTTATTGCCTAATTAATTGTAATTTTTAAACGTATTTGGTCAAATATTTGCGTGTAAATTAGGTACTACTATGATAGGTAACACAAGTATGAAACTAGCGACTTTTATGTCGCAACGAAGACTTTAATCGTGAGGTTAAGAAATTGAAGCTAAAAGGAATGTGCCCACTTGTCAGATACATTTAAACTGTCCGTTAAACTATTTCAAAAACTGTGGAAAATATTTTTCATCTTGTAATCTTTAATCAAAATCACATCGACCTTTAACAATTATGTAAATTTTCTAATTATATTTGGGGCTAATAGCTTTTTTTTTGCAATTCTGAAACAAAATTATTATTGGAATAATATTATAATATTATTGGAAGAATATAAAACTATTATGTTATATTCTTTTTTGGAGTCTACCGTTTTTGTTGTTTCTGTGCGTCTTCCTTGGAATGTTACGAGTAATTTTAAAGATTTAGATTGATAACTGGTATATATAGGAAAGTCATGATTAATTGTAAACAAAGCCACGCATCTAATGTTGGTACAAAAGTGGTTGGAATCTGGACAGACCGGTGAATAAGGAAACGTTGATTGTGGCCAGAGAAATGTGAAATTGACTTTCTATTGTATTACGAGCTCAGAAAGGTCACTATGCCGTGCTCCGTTTTAGTGTATTTGTTCTTCAATTGTTCTAGTTTTTTTCTCTTCATCTCGAGTTCAATGCAAAAACAATAAAACATTATTTAATATACTTCATTGCGTAAGACTATCTTAATGTACTCGTATAATTTATTTTTAGAGAATTATTTTTATGTAATCGTTAAAAGACCAAAATTATCTGAAGAAATATAATGTTTTTTTTGACGTGATAACGTCGTGTAAATCGATGAACGCCGGCTGCACGCGCGAAAAAGCTTGACTCATTGTAACGTTCCGCGAGCGAGAGCGCGGAACAAGCGATAGAGAGGCACGATCGCCCTAAGTGTTCGGCTCATGACGCATCTATCTCTCTTCCACTCCATCGGCAGATGCGTTCGAGTAGAAGAGAAACAATATTTGAATTAACGAGTGCAAATAAATGTTAATTTATCGTGAAAATTGTAATTTTCAATTAACTCCCTTATATTATATAAAATAATGATAATCGAGGGATAATAATTTAATTCATACAAGTATGCAATTTTTCATTAATCATCATAACCATCATCACGTAAAATTATCGTCCATAAGCCGACTTTATAGACAAACAATTTTTTTTGTGTATTAGCCTGACACCACAAACGTTATTTGCATGAATAAACCTTGAATCAATAATTACTTTTATTTTATTGTTCATTAAATATTTCACGCATCGTCATGAAGGATGATTCTGTAAGAATTGATTTTTAAGATGAATTTAGTGAGTATTATTTAGGTTAATGCATCAAAGTTGCAACTTTCTATTGTAATTAATTCCATACGATGCTCCGACGCACCGATAGAATAAGTTATCTTCGTTGACCGTTATTGTGTAATGAGAACATGAGATTCAAGTGTTTGTTGAAACGGTTTTCGCGATGTTGATTGTTGTTTTGAAACGCTAACCTAACCCTACTTTATTGTTCATATGCAATTGTTGCAAAGTCTTAAATACTTTAATAACGATCTTGAAAATAAAAGTAACTTAAAGAAAGATTTTTAAAATCGGTTCTTTTATTACGTTCACCTTTGCAATATTTGTAAACCTTAATTATCTAATATAACTGTTCTATTTTATAGTTATTAGTAGCATTTGCTTGTTAAAAATAAACGATTTGATTAAAATACTTCAATGTGAGTTTTGTTAACGTTTAATTATATAAAACATTAAAAGCATTATGCAAAACTATCATCAAAAAGTCGAAACGATAAATAAATGCTGTACTTTATATTATAGTTATTAGTAACTAATAGAATATATATGTTTTATTATAAAATGTATCTTTATATATATATATATATATATATATATATATATATTAAAAGAAGATATTCGTAAGATTTTTCTTGTCACGATGAAAGGGAGGCCACATGATTGATTTGAAATGTAGGTCAAGGATGAATAGTTCAACAGGTTGTCAAAGAAATCATCAAAACCTTTCTAGACAAGGATTAATATAGACGCGAGAAACCAGTTTATTAACTGCAGTTTGAAATGATTTTATTCGATTAATTATTTTTTTATTTGGGCTATCATGTGAAACGTGGACGTCTAGAAAGTACGGGTCTCTTTACTTTTACGTTATTTGGTTTATATAAACATCGTATCAAAAACTAAATTGACTTCGATTCGAATATGAGTTAAAATTTCATTAAAGGTATCGTATATTTATAGAATTTTATTTTAAATACGTAAGTTTTTACAGTACAGTACGTAGAGCTTTTAAATTGAATTAAATTTGACGGAAGTGAAGCCATATTTGGAAGTTTGAATTAAAGTAAAGTGGGATATAATTGTAAAAATTACCTTGAATCCATTTTTAAATATCCGGTAACAGGAAAATAAATTTATCACTTGTTTATGTTGTTTCAGACTTCCACTAAATCACTCTATCAAAATATGTTTGTTTCGTTTTTTTCACCACAAATATCACTTAAATTAGAAATAGAGTCATTTAGGGTTTTATTTGAAACATTCACCAAAGTCGATAGAAAGTAGTATTCCGGTACTTTCATCGCAGGCGTGCGTCGACGCACTTGGATACCGAGCGAGTGACTGCTACTCCTCTGGTGTCTGCTGTCATTGATGTCTTCGATATTATCTAGCGCGTTGTTTGAACTTTTATTTTTTATGAAGATTTTTGTTAAGTTCGCGTTAATAGAAGCTTTTTGCGACCTTCATTTCGCGATAGTCATTTTTTAAAAGTAGCTTAGTCAAAGTACGATTAATTAGAGCTCCTGGATTTTAATATGTTATATACTATATATTTTAGGAAAGTATAATAGAAGTGAGACAACTCAGATTAATGAAATTGTTAGAAACTAAGATACCAAAACGCGAGGTTCTGTTTACTTATATTTTGAGATAAATATAGTTATTCGAAGTTATAATATAGTATATTTTATTTACGGGAAGATTTCTGTATTATGTGATATTGAAAAAAATATATAAGTAACGTAAACTTAAATGTTTTGGCTAAATATTTGATTTGTGTTTCGCCAGTTTTGGCCTCTGTATATCTGTCTAAATGTAATGTCGAACGTCAGCAACAAAGTAAATCTAAATGCAAACAGAGTTATATAAAAGTTACTAAATAATTATATAAAATACTAAATATTAAAAGCATGTTTTTTTTTATTTCTGGAATTACGAATCAATAAGATCTAATACTTACTTTACTTTCAAATAGAGATTAAACAGGTTGGCTTAGTGACATAAAATTTGGCACTAAGCTGTTAATATAAAATAGCAGATTTAAAATTATCTCCCCAAAAAGTTTATACAGAGGAAAAAAGCCATGATAAAGAACTAGTTTGATTGAAGTAGTGAGTGAGTTGTAGGTTATATGCTAAAGGTCGTGAAGCTGGCTTGACCAACCTGAAATCCAAAACTCTGGTATACTATGTGTATATACTCCTTTAATTCACTGTACAAAACGTACAGTGGATGAAAGAAACTAAACTGACATCAACCCTTTCCCCATCCTCAGCTCACTCCTACTTCCTTAGCTCTTCAGCCAGTAATTCTTTTGGATCTTCTCTGCAGTCTCAAGAGTTTTTGGGCGCTTCCGACAACTTAATAGAGGACCCACGTGCTCATTTATCGGTTACTTACATATTTATTTTTAATTTTGATTGTTTTAAAATATTGGTGGAAAATCGCGTGATAAAATAACAATTGTTTAAATATGTATGTTAACTACTACTGTGGTCCTGTCTAAATGTATTAGCTTCATAATAAGTAGCTGTTGTGATATTACTTAGGTACCTACATATTCATAGTTATATACTGGTTATTTGATTTAGTGAATGGTACGAATCGTTCCAGTTTATTACATCGAGTTTAGATAACGCTTTGAATTATTTCTGACGGTAAGTTAAAAAACGTATTACATAGAGTTTTAATATAAACAGTTAGGTAATTGGAATGAGTAAATAATTTTAGTAATTTTCTTATATTGACAATAGTTAAGTTGATTTGGTTCTAGGTATTGTTGACTGCTTACTTCAGAACATCGATAATATAACTAGAGGCGTAGCTACCGCCGTATCAGCCGTATCAATGATACGGGGCCCCCGGCCTTCAGCCCCGAACTTGTAGGGACATGAAAGACTATCAGACTTGTTTATAGAGACAGGGCCGGATTTAAGGGAGGGCTGTCACATAAGAGGGGCCCCTACAATAGACATTTCGGGACAGAAATTTAAATTTAGAGATTACCCTGTTTTTTTTTAATTATTTTGGTTCTATACTTTTTTTAGGAATATATACCTATAGACCGACAGAGTAATATTCTTGTTTTTTATTATAGGAATTATAAAGAAAAATGTCGGTGTGAGACGCGACGAGCTTTTTTATTTATTTTAGTCGTCGTACGCAAAGAAATATATTGGGAATCAAAATTTCAGATCAAGGGACCTCCATTCCTCTGTTGCCCCTGGCCTCCACACCTCTAAATCTGGCCATGTATTAAGTGCTTTTGTTCCGTTATTGAAAAATCTTTACCCTTCATTTGGGCCCCTTTACAGATTTTGATACAGGGTCCATCTAAGCCCGCTACGCCACTGAATATAACATAAGTTTATTGTAATGATTCCCAAAAAGATTTGTGGGGAGTCCACATCAATGCCAAATATTTTATGGGATTCGTGAGATACAAATGAATGATAATTAAAGATTAAAAACATTAAATAAACACTTTATGACAAGCAAACCATGTTTATAAAAAGTAAAATATTTAGTCGGTATATTCATATTTATTTCAGGATCTGTATTCAAACTTAAATCATTGTGTATATTGAATAAATATAACATGTATGTTAATGCATTCATTTTGCTGTATTTTTCTCTGTAAATTAATTTTTTAGTAGATATAAGTATTTTAACTGCCAGCTCTATAACTACAAAAACCTACATATTCCCGCTGAATATCAAAAGTAGATCCGGATTTCTACCTAAAAGGGATAAGGTCGGTAATTTGTTGATGAGACGAAAAAGCTTGATGAACTCTTTTTTATACTATACATTTATTGAAATAAATGCGTTTTTAGTACCAACTAGTTTAATTATTCTAGGCAACAGAATTATTTCAACGCAAAAATGTCAGGGCCTTTTTTATTTCGATAATTATAATTTATTTAGTGTATCAAAATTGTATAAAAATATTGGTCAGCAGTACGAATTTTTAATTATTACATATTGCCATCTAGCGGTGAGTAGTTGAATTAACAATTAAACCAACGACATCAACTAGAAAGCTCTAGCTCTGTTAGGTTATGTTCAACCATAACAATTTTATATCAAAACTAACAATAAGCGAACCGCGCGATTCACTTGATATGAATCACATCGTGATTTTTTAGAGCATGCAACCATTTTTAAAATACGGAGATTTAGAAATTAGCTCGATAAAAAGTCATTAATTAAGAAAAAAAAAATACAAGAAAAATCTTAAGCCATTCAATTCATTATTATTTGTGGGTTCATTAAAATATATTTAATTTATAATAGTAGACTTATACAGAATATAAAACAAATTTTAACGAATGCATAATATTTTTTAATAACCCTTTTACAAAAACAAATATATATTCTTATATCTTACAATACGTTGCTATTTTATTTCGTTAGGCGGTAAACTGTAAACGACTCTACAAATAAATAAAATTAAAATATCCGTTTGCAGTATTAAAAAAAAAAACTTTTTACTGGATAAATGGGATTGTTTACTTATAACTGTATTTATATAAAAAAAAATAATCATAAAAAAATATAATATATAAAAAAAAGAAAAACGGCTACGTTTTCGGTTGATGTCCAAAATACTTTAACTGATGTTAACGGTACTTCACTAGCATATGTAGTGGTTTTAGAATGAGTAAATTAGGATACTTTTATCTTAGATAGAATTAGGGTTCCACGTAAAATGCTAGGGGCTTCAGCTCACGTATAGCAGCTAGTTCTTAACTATTCGACGCAGTACTGGATGATTATTGATTTTTTACGAGTTGTATAATTAGTAAAATAACTTTATCGATTTTTATATTAAAAAAAACACAAAATTGTTGTATATTTTTTCTGTGACTTTTATAATAGACTAGCTGTGACTCGTGGTTGATTTCGCGTAATCACCGATCTCGTGGGCATGTCGAGAATAATAGTAGCACATGTGTTATTTTGTATCGCCAGCACACCGTACCAAGCTTCATTGCAATCGGTTCAGTATTTTTTGCGCCAAAGAGCAACAAACATCCAAAATTCCGAATTTATAATTATATATAATAGGATTATCATTTTAATTGTAATCTATGTATTATAGGTAACGGTCTGGTAATAGGTCTGTTCTAATATTATAATAATACGAAAAATTTCGTACATCTGTTTACTTGAACGCGTTGATCGCAGGATTTGATCAGATAGTAAAAGTTAATTTTACGTTAGAAACAATATTTATCGAGGCTATAAAAATGTCGCTACAATTTGTAGAGCAAACTAGAGAAGCATTAACATAAACACAAGTAAAATAGCGCAAGTCATTTAGTTATGACGTAATAAAACATGTTGAATATTATGATGCAAGAATATAATAAAATCATTTTAACCAACTTGAAAATAGGAGAAGAGGCTCAATTAGATTGTAATATTTCATGTTAGTTACCTTAGAATTCCGTCATCTATTAACCGATAGAGATTTTTTTTGTTAGTTTGTGAGGTTACACTACATATAAAATTATTCATTTGAAATATGTTTTTTGAATTTAATTTTTTTAGAAATTTTTTTTTGTCTTTTTTTTAGATATGTTTCATTTTTTGTAACACTAAATATATACAGTAAAAACGTGGACGTAAATAAGTATAACGAATATTCGTAATCGAGAAATCGCGAGAAAGATAGATGTTCTCGCTGAAGTCAAGACAAAGTTACGTAAATCATACACGTTTCACGTTTATCTGTAACAATACGTTTATTTTAGTGAGGTTTCGAAATATTTATCGCCAATTACTAGTTAAAACTATTTTTACGATATTATCACCGACTGACTTTGATTTATATAACTGAATCATTTATTTATTTCTTATTTTGTTTAATTAATGCGTGTAAATATTATAATATATTTATGTCACTAAAAGTCCATATATTAATAGATTTTATAGTAATAACTGAAAATTATATAACGTTAATACGTTACATAATAATTTATATAACGGCAGTTTAACTATTTGTAAATAAATGTTAATAATTAAATTTTTTAATAAATTTTTACCATGAAGATTCGATTCCTATTGTTTTATTTTATATTCGCGCGTGTAGGAAAAATGTTTATTTATAATAATGAAGATTGTAAGTGTAACTAATAAATATTCATTTTAAAAATAAACAAGCTATATATTAATTATATTGTAAAACTGAGTTAAAATTTATATTTTCTGTAAAATATTTAACGATAATACAAAGTTTGGGTCTTGTAGTAAATCCGGCTGAATTACAGGCACTAACTAACTAAGAGTATGTATTATTTATTGCCTATCTTCAAATAATTCCTGTGATATATAATGGTACCAATATAGTTAAAAAAAAGTACCCATCAAAAATAATAATAATAACAACCTAAAAATGTTGATAAAAAAGGCATGGGCAAATAAAGCCTGTGGACGTATAGTAAAAAAAATATATGATAGTAAAAAAAAATATATGTGCCAATATATGATAAAATAGTACCCCTAGTTAATTATGTTTACACAGCTTTAACAGTGACTTGTCCTTTTTTTGTTTTGAGGAGAAAAAATGTACCTGACCGCACATTCCGTTGTCCAACAACGGGGTAGTGTGGGGCCCTCATATTCGCCTATTTAAATAACCCGCCGTGCGCCCATACCCGCCTTTACAAAGCGGACCACGGGTACCCCGTAAGCCACCTTCGCGGTAGTCTGTTTGGGCGGACGGTGGAAAATCGGCAGTGACTTTTTCTGGTTCAAACATATGAACAAACTTTATTTCATTTCCTTAAAAATCTCCAATATTTATTTGTAATTAAAACTTTTCTTGTTCAATTTTTTTTCCTCTTATGGATTATGTTGACTCCTGTTTCAATGACGTTACTGAAGAACAAGTCACTATAGTTGAGAGGTTACAGAACTAGTGTATTCTCTCCATTTTTTGGACTTCGTAAGTTCGACCATGTCTCTAAATTTCTAGCTGAACTCGAATGGCTTTCTATTTGGCTTTGCAGGTATACTTAATTCCTCTGTCTCCATTATAATATTTTATTCAATCCTTTATCGCCTAATTATCTCCGTAAGCGTTTAAAATTTTTACATCCTCCTGGTTCCTCCTTATTCACATTCTTCCAATTTTTACTTTAATTCCTATACCAGCCACGGAATATACGCAAATATATAATTTTGTTTTTGTTATTATGTAATGTTTTCATCTTTCTTTTATGAAATTGTACGTCTACCTCTTCTAATTTCTGTCTGTAATTAGTTGAATCAAAAGTTGAATTACTTTTAAATGAAATTACTTTTCGGTTGTGCTGGAAGAAAACACTTTTAGGGACATCTTTATACTTATGTTTCAATAACATTTATCTTTTTATAATATTATACGTATAATAAACTAAAAAAGTTTTATAAGATTCCTATAGAAAACATATCGACAAACGAGGACGAAGTACTGTATTAATGTTATAGATATATAAGATCAAATAAGTTTATTGAAGATTAAGAAACAAAATCCGTCAAAGATGATGATGATGAAATATTTTAATGTTAGTTTAGTTTGTTTTTTATTATTGTCTTAAAATTTTTGTACATATTTAAAGTACAGCGAAAAAACATTAAGGTTTAATTTGTGTGTTATTCGATATATTACAACTTACTATTATACTAAAACTATCTATAACTATACTACAATCAGTAATAGCTAGGTCTACACAAATACAAAATTTGCCATTCGTCACTCAACAGTTTCGATTTGAAAATTGAAATTTTGCAAAGGTGCAATGAGAAAACGATAATATTTTTTTACAATTGTCTAAATTTTTGACTAACGAATTCATTAAATACTAAATCATTTTGATCGTTTGTCAAAAAATAAATATGTACATACTCGTATATGTAATTAATTTTTATTACTGATTTCGTAAAATAGGCATCCAAAAATGTTAAGTGGTGTGTAGGTACTTGTAACGGAAGTACAAATTTCATAACCACGATACAATTACACTTACATAACATACATTGTAGTTATCTTAATGGGAGATTCTTCTGTCAAGTATGACGGACATAAACGAGTTGTTATTCTTTTTTTTTTAAATGTCCATATTGGATTTTATGTCACTTTAAAGAGTTTACCGTTTTTCTTTCAGCATATCAGCAATCAGCAAGTATGCAAGTTTACTTTCAAAAATTTTTTTTTAATAATTATTATTAATACTACATTATGTACGAAGGTGCACGCATCTATAATATGTTACCTAAAGATATTAAAATAGTTAAGTCCATGCCTACATTTAAAAAATTGCTTAAACATTACATAATAAACAAAATTTAACAACCAATAAAATTGTCGCTTCTAGTGTAACGCACTCCGCGTTACCAATAGTTATGCATTCCTATGTTTTGTTTTAAAAAATACCCACTTTATTTTGTTTTTTTTTTTCTATTCTATTGTGTGTTGTTCTGTTTAAGTTGTAGGATCGTATCGAAGTCTTAATATATTTGTTTATATTTATTTAAATTAGTGATTAAGTTCACCACTGTCTTTAAATGTTACTATGTCATAGAATAAGTTTTTCTCATGTAAGTGAATGAATGTATTTGTTCTTATGAGAAAATAAATTTATCTCAAACCTCAATACTAATGGTCGCCCAGTGGTCGAAATTCGACCTAATCTATAATTGACAGCATTGTCAACATCATAAAAATATGATTGCGCATAACATAGTGAGCATATGCAGCCATCATTGGATCTGATGTGTGATAGTAAATTTCTATAAAAAATTCGTTGCAAGACCTGTATTTAAGACCGTGTTGACAACTGACTTTGCCAGTCAACATAATTTGTGTATACAATATGTCATTGTACATATGTGTGTGTAGTGTTTGAATTTAATGTATTTTTTGAGCAATATTAGAAAACAATATTAGCATACTGCACTTCTTCTCCATATAAACTTTAACTGTGCCAAATTTCATACTTCTCCGTCCGCGTAATTTTCGTTAAAAGGGTTACAAAGTTTTTGCTTCACGTATTAATATATAGATAAAATAGTTTTTTTTTTAATATCAAATAATTTAAATTAATAAATGTCTGTAATATAAATTAGTACATGTGGGTAATTTACGTTATTTTTTTCATGGAATCAATAACTCAACTAAGAAAAACAGCTACCTTCATAAGTCACGCAAGATCGTGAAACACACAAGATGCAAATATGTCGTGTAATTATGTAATTATTCTTCCGTCATTCGATTTAAACATTTATTCGTGAAAATATTGTAGATATTTTGGATTCCGTAGTAAAATGATAATGTCATATTATTGAAGTATATATAAATATAGTTTTTTATATACTTTGTTATAAATTTATGATAATTATCAAGATAACTATTAATGCGTAAATGCAGAAAAAATATTTATCTATAATAATATAAAAATAAGTCGGGTTTTTCTTCCTGACGCTATAATAAACGCACGAACTGATTTCCACGGTTTTGCATTCGTTGGAAAGGTCTCGGGCTCCGTGAGTTTTATAGCAAACAAAATTCAGGAAAAATGTTAACAGAAAAGCAGGGAAACAGGGAAAATCATTTTTCACATACAGCGCCATCTCTGATACATAGCATGTACTACAAACCAATATGGTTTTGCATGGTGGTGGAGCAGATGGCGCCAGTAGGTGGTGTGAGTACCCCTCACGAAAATAAGTACGTTTCATTTTTTTTCAATTTTTATCCCTAAACGAAATGTTACAAAAAACGAAGCCATCTGGTGGCGAAACGGAGTTCGCCGGGTTTGATAGTATTATATAATTTTCTCAATCTGTGTAAAACTGTTGACTTTTTAACATCCTAGTAAAAGTCATATTCTAATCCACATCATATATATTACTATCTCATTTTATTAAATTAATATTTAATATTAAGTATTATAAATTTCAAGAGTTTGTTTACGTTTTAATCTCAGAGATATTATTCTCTGATCTCTCTATATCTCTGATAGATCTCTATCAGTCCGATTACATACAGTTTTACATAAGAAAACCGGTTTAGTTTAGAAGGTTAAGGATTATAACATAACGGTTTATCTAGGTAATAAATATTAATAACTTAATTTTCTTTGCTTACATATTTGATATTAAAATTAGTGATAGTCGTCCAAACCTTGACATCAATAGAATTTCTTAGGCTCTATTACTGTTATAATTTTGCAATAAAATTTCCATTATTATGTAATTATTTTAATAAGAAACCTATTATTAAACATTTATATATTTTTGAAAGATTTCAAGGTGTAAAGATATTGATTTGATTAGAAATAATATTTTTATTTGATTAAAAGTCTGAGGACTGAGGTGGTGGTTATTCGGACACCCACCACCTCAGTCCCCCGAGATCATGGACGCTGTAAAGGGTCCGAAACGTCGGGAAATAATTTAATTTAAAATATTGTTAAACTGTAGTTTTTAATAAACGCGATAAAATCCGGTATAGACTTTTAATCAAATGAGTAAAATTTGCGTAAATATAAGAGAATTATATTTTTATGTTAGAAATAAATTAGACAACTTACACGAGCGGAACTATAATAAAAATGGCAGCGAACGATGTGACATGTCAATGAAATTGACAAAAGTCAACGAGAGTGTAACCGCGTAGAACGACTAGTGTATAAATATTTTGTAACAATCCCAAAAACATTGGCTTCTTTTTCGCTATGACTCAGTAATTTTAACATTGATTACGTAAAAATTAATTACGAAATAAGTGCGAAGAGTCGAAATGTTTTATACTTCCCTCCAATTTTCCTCGTTAGGTTTTAATATTCATTTGGACGAACGCGGAAGTAGAGCTATGTGTGTGAAAATTTATGATTAGTTATAGTTGCCTATAAACACGTGCACCGGAAGAACTCAAATACGCTGGTGGCTAAAGTATTCAAGAGGGATAGCGAAAAGCTAAGGATGATAGAACGAGGGCGATGTTTGATTTTAGCCCTTTAATTAATCGTGTAAGGCAGTAGTCGGTATACGTCGGTATACGTAGTAATAACTAAATACTTAGCAGATGATAGTGAGGTACTACCCCGTCAGCTAAATTTAAGCACAGCTGTATATGAATTGGAAACAGTCATAAAACTACGTACTTCCCAAAAATAAATCAAAAAATTAATATTTCGTACTTCAAAAATCGGAACAAAATGATAATCTTGGGCATATTCGGGTAAGAACACTAAGGGCCGAAACACATAACGGCGTTGCGGCGCCGCAACGCTAAAATCGGCCACCGCCAATTTTAGCGGCGCGGCACCGCCAATTCCGGCGTTGTGACGTCATACTTGTTGACCATGATTTATTGACATTTTGTGTCTATTTTTATATTTTATTTTTTTGTGTCTTTATTAGACATGGGTATCTCAATGAATTTTTATGAACTGCAGATAAGCTCATGAGCCATATGCTTGAACCGGAGCTGTGAAACGGCTCACAGTTCAGCTCAATTGTTGTTATAGGTATTGTTACTTTTAACCACTTTTAACTATTAGATTTACAGCTAATTTATGACTCGGTTCAAAAATGACATGTATGATGTACCTAAATTATAAATATGTAATAAAGCAGCGTTTCGAAAAGTTATTATAGTGATATTTTTTCTATCTTACACAATTATAGGGGAATGCTAATTTCATGCATATGATAAACGCTAAAGTAAGTTTCTTTGTTTGTTACGCTTTCACGCTTTAACTATTCACCTGAATTACGATTATCATGAAATTCTGCATACCAGTTGTCTGGGGTACAGAAAAGGACATAGAGTAACTACTTTACGTACCGACTACCGTTGGTGCCTGTACCATGCGAGCGGAGCCGCGGACAAAACCTATTTATTTATATTTAATCTATAAAACTAATATAGTAAGATATTAATTTATGTATCACTTTGTTTCAATTTTGTTTAGGCTTTATGAGACAAAAATTGTTTAAAATTCTACCAGCATACAAACTTGATTCACAAAATTATTTCCGGTACAAAGGATTACTTTTTATGCATTCTACTAAATAACAACTCCACAAACAATAATTAACAAATTTCACGTGAACTATAATATTTAAAATAATTAAATTAATATCCACAATAAAAAATCACGAAGAACTGGTTACCCTACAACAACGCTCTTTTTCGCGGCGCCGCAACGCCGCAACGCAAACTGCCGATTTTAGCGTTGCGTCGCCGCAACGCCGTTATGTGTTTTGGCTCTAAATGAAAATCATTGAAATTAATGTTTACAGTTATGGTGTTATAAATTATAATTTTAATAAATGATTGACATATAAGGGTAAGCATATTAATACACCAGCATTACTTGCCACTTCAGCTTCTTATCGATGACGGGCAATATTTTTAATAGAAGGTATTAAATAATTAAAATAAGCATATGTAATGGTATTAATACTTACATAATATTTTGAAGTGTATTATGCTGCTATTTTTGTAATATAGAGTCGATGAACTTAAAACTATTAGTTATACTTGAACTTTACACGTCAAATGTCATTTTTATATGTCAAGTGATAAAAGAGTGTAAATATTTATTTTGATTAAATGTTATAAATCTATTAAAATAATAAATAAAATGACAACCCTATTTTAATAATTATCTGTTAGTGTTAAAAATTTCGATATTATTTTATTATTTATTATCGTTATCTCACACGTTCACTTGTAATTACTATGATTAAAATTACTTTGTTACGAAGAAAGTTTAATTATTTCTTTACATTCTCGAGAAATATTATGCTCAGTAAAATAATTGAGGAAGAAGTATATCACAATTATTATATAATTTGTTGTTTTATATAAATTTTGTTTGCCGTGCAGTAACTGGCAGAGAAGAATAGTCTCGACTTCTTTCTTGCCGAGGTGTCGTAAAAGGCGACTAAGGCCATAGTGGTGCGAACAACTGTACACCAACCATGATAATGATTGGCATCAGTGTTACTATTACCTTTTGTTTTGGCGGGAAAAAATGTACCTGAACGCACACCCCGTCGTCCGGAGAGACAACGGTGTAGTGTGGGGCTCTCACCCACTAAAAAAACCCGCCGTGCGCCCTCACCCGCCCTTACAAGGCGGACCACGGGTACCGCGTACGTTGCTCCGTGGTCCGCAGGCGGCAGCCCCATCGGGTACTCTCTCCTGTGCGACGCCCTGCGCAGTGTTACTATAACCTGTCACAACACACTGCGCTCGCCAACCCGCCAGCCAAGCGTGGTGAGTATTGGCAAATCCCGCCAGAGATGTTGAGAGTAATAAGAGATGATAAGCTGTGGATATGGAATAAATTTAGTACGGAACAGAGAGATTATAACTGTAATTATTATTTTATTACTTTCGGTTGCACGGTCACTTATATAACTTTTGATTCCGGAACTACAATGAGTGAACTTTAAAAGATTTACCTTACTAGTGGTCGCCCAGTGGTCGAAATTTGCCCTAATCTATAATTGACAGCATTGTCAACATGATAAATATATGATTGCGAATAACATGGTAAGCATATGCAGCGGTTATAAAAATTTCGATGAAAAATTCGTTGCAAGACCTGTATTTAGGAATGTGTTGACAACAGACTTTGACAATAATCAAAATTTCTGTATATAAATAAGTAAGTAAGTATGTTTATAAATAAGTACAATACACACGGTCGTCTGTTCCCAAGGTAGGCAACTTAATGCCTGTGTTTTAGGTAACAGTTGACTGATATACATTTTTTTAAATAAATATACATATAAATAATACATATATAAATAAATACATATTACACCCAGACTCGGGGCGGGAATCGAACCCACACACCCTGGAGCAGAAAATAGGGCCACTGCTAACTTCGCCACGGGCCAGTCAAATATATGTATATTGTACATGTGTGTGTCGTAGTGTGTGTAGTGTTTTTTTAAATTAATTCAATATATTTTTCGAGCATTATTATAAAAAATATTAGCACTTCTTCTCCATATAAAATTTAAGTTAACACTCACTTCTAATTTCTTTAGTAAGTCTCCCACTTAGCACCTTCCGCTTAACTTCTTCTTCGTTGTAATATTTTTTTTTTCAAAATCCCTTTTCCAGCGTAGTTATAGTTAATTATTAGTGAAGACTGTTAAATGGCTCTTAGATGATTATTTATAAGACTGATTGTACTTGTAAGCTAGCTGTAAGTCTTCCAAATAAAATAAAATAAAATATAAAATAAAAATAAGTGTGCCAAATTTCATACTTCTCCGTCCACGCAATCTTCGTAAAAAGGGGTAGAAAGTTTTTGCTTCACGTATTAATATATATAGATAATTAATGCTCTTAGGTTTAGTATGGTTAAGAAGGGTAGTTGGTATTATTTATTTTATTCCTACTAAAATTATAAGTGCATATATAGATGAGGATGGATTTATTAATATTTGTTTTTTTTTTACACAAAAGCTACTAGAACTTTTAGATTTGCTTGTGTTGTCAAAGGTCAATTAATATGTAGTGGACTGACCACAATTGTTATATAAATTGCAAATGGTTTGCATAAAAAAGTTATATTCAGGACCATGACTATCTAAATTATAAATAGGTACATTTTTATAGTGAGTTAACTCGAGCAATATAGTACAATGGCTAATATGTGAGTGAATCGATATTATGTAATTATTTTAATAATATACGTGTCTTTATAAAGCTGACTTACTAATAAATATATATTGTACATAACATCTCGTTATAAGGAAATATTAGTTACCGTTGCTTGTGAAAGTTTCATATAATTATAAAAAAGCTTTAAGAGTTTGTAGGATAGAGTCACTAATTTTATAATTTTTTTCTATTATTTTTTTGCCTAAAGTTTTTTCAATTTAATTTTTAATAAAATAAGTCTCTAGTAATATGTAAAACAGTGCTTCATTAATATGGATATATTTTTCAGACTTATAATTACATTGGCACTTTCTCGTCGTTAAATATTTAGTGTTTAGATAATACGCACGAATATAATATATAAATCTTAAAAAAAAAAAAAAAAAACATGAAGTTATTATTAAACTATGTAGACTACACAAGTGATGCTAGTCCTCGTAGGCACCAACACTCATTTATTAAGGGAGTATTATCCTAAAACTAAATAATTGAGTGCAAAATGCAAATACGTATCTTTAAATTATAAAAATTTGAAATTAAATTAACTATTACTAACTACTAGCCATTGAAAAACGGTTAAATCTCGTTTTATATACATATTAGTTTTTGCTTGACTAGACGACATGTTTTAACTTGTGTTGTATTAATGCATTATATATTAATGCTGAGGTCCTCCAAGGATTCTACCATAAGCGCGATATCGTCGGCAAATCGAAGGTGAGTGATGTACTCGCCGTTTATCTTGATGCCGAATCCTTTTCTTGAAAATCCTTGCTTGAAAGCGTCTTCCAATGCTGCGGTAAAAAGTTTCGAAGAGATGATATCTCTCTGTCTCACACCTCGCTGCATTGGAATAGCTCTCGTGCTATGCTCCTGTACTCAAACCGACATAGTAGCGTTATTGTACAACCAATTCAACACTTTGGTATACCGGTAGTCAATGTGGCAACGCTGGAGAAACTGTAGCACCGCCCAAGTTTCGATCGAATCGAAGGCCTTCTCATAGTCCACAGTGGCCAATATACTCCTCAATTTAATACAATGCCCGATTATACTCCTCGGTCTTCTGTATAATCTACCGCGGCGTATGTATGTCATCTATGGTACTCTAGCCTTTTCAGAAACCGGCTTGTACGGGAGGCTGGAAATCATCAAACATGCCCGTCCGACGATTCGTAATGACCCTAGAGCTTACCGCTACCTACCAACAGACCCTACAGCTTGGGAAGTAAGTATACTGTTCCGTCTGTTTACTTCATTTAAGACGACTTGCCAATAAATACTTTCGATATTTTGGTACCTACTTATTTAATAACCGTAGTACTATGGTTACTCAGACAGATATTCTTCTTTGTAAATATAAATTGGACAATTGGTATTACCTGTGAATAAAAAAAAAAAACCTTTTTTTATTTAAAAAATACTTCTTAAGATTATATTTTCTTGTGTTGTATTTAAATGTGCAATAGTATGGTTGTCGTATCGCGTATCTACCGTGTCCTATATTAGTTTTATTTTTATACTTAAGTATTGGTTCACTTCTATCTCGTAAAGTTCCTAAAACTAGGGAATGCAAATCTCGCGAGATTGGGGCTCAAGCGAAATCTCGCGAGCTTATGAACAAGAATACTGCTCGCCAATTCCGAGATCTCGCGAGATTGGCAGTTTTGTGTTTTTTTTTGCAAATAATCATAATATTTGAATAAATTAAGAAAAAATAATAAAACTTATAAGTATTATTAGATAAACATTTATTTTCACGAATTTTTTCTTCTTTTTATGCATCAAACATTGTTTGATGTATCTGTCTAAAATTTTTAATAAACTTTTAAGTAGTAAACTTTGACTTACGTATCTATCAAATATCAAATGAAAGAAACAACAAGTTTTCTCTTTAATATAAAAAAAAAAATCTTTTAGTACTGAAACAGTTCTTTTATAACAAAAAAAAAAACAACGAGAAGTCAAAAAAAATGAAACATATTATCTAAGTTGAGTTGACTATTAAAATCCTCCCGTCCGTGTCAGTCCGCGCTTCGAAAAAGACGTTTTTATTCTAGAGTGCAATCTCGTTAAACTCGCGTGATCTCGCCCATTTTTCGTCCGAGATCAATCTCGCAAAAAAATCCGAGATCTCGCGAGAACGAGATTGCATTCCCTACCTAAAACCTTTCTTTATTAGAAGAAAATAATTTTTATATGCTACGACTACTAACTACTACTTACAATAACATGCTTCAGCTTTTAAATATTTTTCCAGATAGTCTTGACAACATATAGGTTTTTAAACGCCGTTGTAAAGTACGAGTGAGATGCGCTCATTATTTTAACGTGAGAAGTAAGAGAAAAATCATAGAAAATGGTAACTGAAAACTTTAAAATGGACTTCTATATGATTATTTACCATCGAAAGTGAAACGTAACATGTAAACTCGCACTATACATAAATTATTGTAATATTTATGTAACGCTTTGTGCGGTCGTGTACACTATGTGTTAGTGTCAAACCGTTATGTAAATATTTAAAAACGTTTAATAATATTATTATTTAGACGTTAAAGAAAGAGACGTGTTTTTATGATGTCGTAATATTTGATGTTTTATATGTTAGACGTTATTAAATGTGATGTCTTTTATCGACTTGATTTTTTTTTTTGGTTAATAGGTAATGGCTATATTATCAACAGAAGTGAATTACCAAAAATATTATACCGACATAGAAAATTTTAAAGTTGTAAGCGTTCATTAATTATTATAATTTTTTTTGCTTCTATAATAACATGTCCTAATTGACTGATTGAGTGTTTCATCATCGCCGACTCTAAAAAATTTAAGCTATACACTAAAAATTGGATTAGTAGGGATTTTTACAATATATGTATTTTTTATCCAAGTTTTTCGGATTCCTAGACGCACTTTTTAATTTAATATTTGGAAAGTTATTTTTTGTGTTTTTGATTAGAAGTAATGAGTATGTGTTGCAACCTTTTTAGAAGTTAATTTTAGGATCATGAAATGATTCATGATACTTTGTTTGGGAGGTTGGTCATATTTTTAATTAATAATTTTTTTAACTAAGTTAAAAAAAAAAAAAACTAGATACGTTTTTGATTAGTAAACAAAATTGCGCGTTTTTTTTTTAAATTTATTAAGATATGTTTTTCATGACTTAAGTTAAAACTCAAATATGTACAATTTTCTGAGTGATCTAACGGATAAACGCAGTAATCTTATAAAAGTACTATGACATAAGGAACAAAACAATGCCTACTAAAATATAACCCATACGGAAATATTAGAAATTTATATTTATTTGTCTCTACCTATACATATATATTATAATGTACGAAATGTTTTAATGGATACTGAGAGATTACTTCTAATTTTTAGTTTACTTTTCGTAACAGTGGTCGGAAAATTATGTAAATATGGTTTCCTCGGTATATCTATGAAAAATTTTGTTGAATTTTTCTTTTCCAATTTATCACATAATTTTCCTCGAAGAACTACTTTTTAATTATCCGAGTATTTATTGCTTTTGGAAAATTATATAATCTAACATAAAGATCGAATAAATATTGTTTTAATATATAAATATATATAAAATACAAACAAATTATTGATTTTAAATGGTTTTAATAAAAATCGATGGAATAATTGCAATAACATTTTTAACTTTAAAAAATTTAAGTATGTCAGTCAAGTAATGATTACTACTACGTCATTTATGTAGGTACCCAAGAAGATGAAAGCCGATCTTGAAACCAGGAATTACTTGACATAACGATGCTCATTTCCTTAAACTTCAACGATTACCTACAACGACAATCTTGCTGTTTCATACCATTAATCACAAACTAATTGAAGAACTGTCTGGCTGTCAGTAGCGCGCATACCAAATATGTATTCTGGCGATAAGAATCTAATATAATTAATTATTTTGTCCATATAGGTTCTAGAGTTCCATCGCGGTTTCACCCGTTTTAAATTACGATACACGTGTGGATGGTTGGATGATGTGATGGAATTTTATGGCCGATTTCAATAATAATTAATTAATATGAATTTATCTAAACTGAACTCAATCAGCCTGTAAGTGTCCCACTGCTGGGCAAAGGCCTCTTCTCCATATAGGAGAAGGGTTGGAGTTTAATGCACCAATCTGCTCCATTGCGAGTTGTCGGATAATTTTCCCTATTATGAGTAACGATTGCTATCAGCTGTCTATGATAACAACAGGGACTGACGGTCGGTGTCAAGGTGACACTTGCACCACTACACCAGAACGGTTAATTAACAGAGTTTACGCATAATAAGTTGATTCCAAAAATTTATCTCTAGTAACCAAATTAAGAGATAAGTTTTTAAAATAGATCATGATGTTCTGTACACTGTGACTTTCCTCAATCCTCAATAAATAGGATTATTAAACGATAAATAAAGATTTAAATTGGTCAAATAAATGCTGTGACTATTAGACTTCTCAAACAAACAATAAAGTTGGTAGTTTTTTTTATTCGTTTATAAATATAATCGATATGAAGTTAACTTAGATTTGTAAGTTTGCTTATACATTTAAAAAAAGCCCGTGATTTTAGTAAATTTTCTATTTATTTAATTATCATATATATTAATCATCTATTAAATAAAATTAAACTTAATTTGAAGAACATTTTGTATCTATATGACTCTTTTATTATTATAATTATGTAGAGATACAGATATGTTTTAGTACATATATTGCGTGTTTAATTATATATGTATATTATTAAAATTGTTATATTAATGTCTCCTATTGCTGTAAGTACGCAGTCATATTTGAGGCGCTTAGCTGAGGAGTACTCTAATTGTAAGACAAAATAAATAAATATTTAGTTAAAATTACTAAACCACTAAACACTAAATTACAAAACTAGGTACTACTTCTTGAAATTTATTAAAAAAACAAAAAGTCTAATTCAGTTTGAACGGCTTTTTTAAAATCGTTCCTTATTTAAATTTTAGCAACAGAACCCTATTATAAGACCTCCGTCTGTCTGTTTGTCTGTCACAGGGCTATGTTCTTGTAGATATTTTAAATATTTTCCGAATATGAATACTATAACTATTTTTTCGACGTTTTTGAGCTTGATTAGTAAAAATTATGCACTATTAAACATTACAATCGAACGGAGTTTTTTGTTGTAGGGATCGAATAGTAATTTCAAATATCGACACGTTACGGGGTTCGAACATTGTAATTCGATATTCACATTCTTGTGACTTTGACCACCTCACCGCTGAGTTTGTCATTTGTGTTAGCTCATGTTCATTTACTTTCTTATGTTTGTACATTTCGTTTTAATATCGATAAAAGGTGGTTTAACATGACTATGCTTTAGTTCTATGGTTCTTGAATACACCTA
Source organism: Euphydryas editha (assembly GCA_036937285.1). NCBI lineage: Eukaryota > Metazoa > Arthropoda > Insecta > Lepidoptera > Nymphalidae > Euphydryas > Euphydryas editha. The sequence continues at coordinate 9,252,472 of JAUPFZ010000019.1, forward strand.
CGGGATTGCAGTATGTATTCCGTCCGTTATGTGTCGTAAATATTTGTCGTTCTAATTTTTGAGTGAAATTCGTGTTTGTTTTAATGTTTATTATATGTATATTAAATTTGCAGAATCAATTGGTGACATTTTTTATGTGTTTGAATATTTATAAAATCGTAAAATTTTTATATATGTATCTATTACTAGAACTAAAATACTAATAAAATAATACATTTCAATTAAATATTTATGAATTAGTAAGTTTATTTATTGACGCTGGTTATAGGCAATAAAATGAGCTGTTAAAACATAAGACTTGCATTAATATCGAGGTATTTCGAGGTATTTAATCTGTCACTGCTTGACAGTCATTAGAAGAATCGAAGTTACCGTTAAAATTTTAAAAACACTCACTATGCTGAATTATTACATTTTATGTAAATATAACTGTATAACAATATAGATCAGTAATAATAAAAATAGTTTATGAGTATATATGTATATAATATATATATATATATATATATATATATATATATATATATATATATATAAATACACTGTACAAATTAATTTTCATTATTTCTATAGTAAAAAAATAAATAACGTCAAAATTATGTAATGTACACTTTCAGACGCAGAATCTAATCTGATCTCGTTTGTATCTTACATACGTATCTTTCTCAAAAAATAAAAAATAAAATGTAACAGTGATTTACATAAATACGTGTTCATTCTAAAACATTTAAAACAACAACAACAAACAACATTTTAAAGGTAAAATCAAGGGTTTTTTCGTATGTCGTTATCTAAATAATATTTACTTATAATAAATTGTTATATTGTTAATAATCGTAACGTTTCGTTATTGTATTTGATGTTAAAATACAATATTCGTAATTATCCTTAATAATAATGGTGTAATTGCAATTTTTATAGTACATCTTTTTTTTTTTGAATATTTTATTTTTCCAAGCCTATCGTCTATTACTTTAAAAAACTCTTTTAAATAAATATTTGAACACTATAGGATCAAACAATTATATTAATATTATTTTTTTGTTTTTTATTTTTTTTCTTATATGTGAAATTAGATAATTAATTGCAGTTACTTCTTTTAAGCACCTTCTCAATCATTTTCTTTTAATAAAATTTTTGTAACGCTAGAATAAATTAGATTGCAATGTAAAGTTTAAAAATGTTTTAATAATAAAAAAACTGTGCGTCTTAATTACATCTAAATATATCACAGTGCAGAGAGAAAAGTAACGCGGATAATCCACGTCAGTTATCGTTTTAGTTTTAATTTAATAAACTTTCAAAATTATGATAATATATTTATCTATAGCTGGTATATAAATAAACAAACAAACAAATAAATAAACTTACCTATATTAAATAACAGGAGGACGTAAAGAATATCCAAAAATATGTTTTTTCAAATACAGGACCACATGTTTTCTATGTACGAAAACGATAGTGCCGCGAGGTATCGGCGCGCGCGCCTCTCCGTCACTGCGTATGCGACGTACGATTCTTAACTCCTACTCTTTTGATGACTTCTCATGATCGCTCGCTCTAATTGCATGTATATAATACATTAATAAAAATTACAATTATGAATCCCTAGGTATTTTCGTATCAAGATTTATTGTATATTATTCAAATGTATGGAAAGTGAAACAGATGGAACTGTAGATAAGAAACCTTAATTATTAATATTGTAATTTTACGATAAAACCGTTTAGATTAGTTAGGTCGTTTGAGATATATCGATTTGATAATTTCGAGCATTTTACGTGAAGTGGACACTGAAAAAAACTGAATTTCATCTGGTGTTCGAATTTGGTGAAACTGTTCTAGGTTTTCCGGTTCTTCTAGAACGTTCGTATGTAAACACAAAATATTTTCAATGTTCTGTGGTTTAGACTTTAGAGCGTCAAGTAGGTTAATTCTAAGCCTAATTCTAGCCAATTAAAAAACTCCTCTTTTAATTGGCTTAAAAGAGGAGTTTTGAAACAGGAGAGTTCAGAGGAGTATTGAAGTAGATTTAAAAAATTAAAAAATTAAAAATAAAGTGAAGGACAGAATCGGAAACAGAGTCTGAGTAGTGCGGGAATCTTGGGCACCTTTTGGATACGAAATCTTTATAAAACGATATGCTCATTTAGAATTTAGTTGAACATACTTTGGAAATATGAGTAGGAATAAAAAGAATGCGATCTTCTCCCACGCGAGCGAAGCCGCGCCTGTCATTTAGTAAGAAATAAGTTCACAATAAACTCAGCGACAGCAATAAACATTATATTTTGAGGTAGGTTCTATTAACGTAATGTTTCCACCACATCTCATTAAATAATTTGTATTTAAGTCGAGATAATATGTAGCCAGTACCAATAGTACAATAATAACAATATGCAGAAGTTATTTTTTTATATTGTCGTACATTTTATACATCGTGTCTTTTATATATCGTGCGTGCATCCTCAATAATTACATAAAATTGAATATTTCTATGAATCAACTAATCTGCTGTCTGTATAATAAATGTGGGTAAAACTGCATCATTCATACAGTGGTCACTGTCAGTATTCATAGTATTTCCTATTCAGGAGAAGGGTTGGAGCGGATAAATATTTGCATATGTGTAACAAATTTCCTGGATCATGTAGGGTTACCTACTTCCTAAAAAACCATGAAACGAATTTCATTGATGACATTTCAGAAACACAAAATATGAAATCCTTTCATTGTTTGTCACGATTCTTTTTTTTTCTTTCTTAGCGATATCAGCCTTCAACAGCGCAAAATAGGACGACATCCTGGACGCACTGGAGAACCGGTTCAAGATATAAAAGGAGAAATTGGCCGTAGTCGACGATTATCTCGACGCAAGAACACTAATCGTTAAAACTACAGAAGGCTCACAGGAGCTCCAAATGACAGCAGGTGTACCATAGGGCGTAATCATGGGCCCAGACATAGAACGTAAACTACGACGAGCTGCTGGAGATCTCCCTGTCAAAACTGATACGTTTGACAATTAACGCCGTCGAAGCCTGGCTTGAGAAACTCCGGCTGAAACTAGCTAAACATAAAACAGAGATGGTTGGGCTGAAACGTCAGAAATGGTTCCCGAAACCATTTAACGTAGACATAGACGACACAACACTGACATCAACAAGAGTGCTGCGCTATCTGGGAGTGATAATAGATTACAAGCTGTCCTTTCGGGAACACCTTGAAAGCGCATGCGCTAAACCAAGGTAAGAAAAACGGTATCCAGCCTATCAAAAATTATGACGAACACAATGGGCCCACGAACTCAAAAGAGAGTTCTTCTAGATGTGGTCTACTCAATCCTGCTCTATGTAGCGGAAACATGGCCAAATATCCTGAAGCAAAGGATCTATTGGGGTACGATAGCGGCAATACAACGGCGAAGGGCCCTCAGGGTGACCCGAGCCTACCGCACGGTATCCGAAGCAGATGTACTGGTTATAGCGAGGTCTCCATCTATCGATCTTCTACCATTCGAGAGGGCAAAACTCTACGATCTCAAAACTGGAGATGATAATACGAACGAAGCCAGAGCAAAAGTGAAGGCAGAAATGCAGAGGGAATAGGAAGACAAATGGAAGACCTGCGACACGGGTAGATGGACAGCTTGCCTGATACTGAATATCAAAACCTGGATCAACTAAAAACACGGTAAGACGGACTTCTTCCTGACTCAGCTGTTGACAGGACATGGCTTGTTCAACACCTACCTCTTCAAAATAAGCTTACACCACACTCCGAGATGCCAGTAATGCCCAGACAAAATCGACGACGCCAAGCACATTTTTTTTGAGTGTTAACGCTGGATGAACTTCAGAGCCAACACCGAAGCAACCTTGCGAGCCTAGTGAACTATATCCTACAGCGAGAAGAAACTGGAAAGAAATCACAGACTACGCGCAACGATTCCTTAAAGAAAAAATCTCAGATAAGGATCAGTGACGCAACAGAGAATCGTTGTATGACGCAACACGGACTGGGCTGAAGTAATGCGGTTCCGGCCCAGTATTCTCTGTATTAAGCGCGGGGAATAAGGAGTTGGGGGATTTAGTGGGTGGAAATCCCCCTAAATAGAGTGTATTTAATACTCTTTTTATTACGTATTATTTCAAAAGTAAATATAAGTAAATAGTATAGTATATTTGTAAAAGTATAATATTATGAACAAACTGATATAATCTCAGTATTTGAACGTATGTACTTATCTTTTAACATGCTAAATTAAACTATATAATTAATTGTAAGAATATTATTGACATATTTGAACAATATTAATGACGCTGTTCAACACGTAATCTACTATTAGTAGTGAAGTTTCTTCGACTTGACCTGTCATTACAGAGTTTTCTATTACTGCTGACAGTAGACAAGATTTACATAATGTCGTATGTTCAACCGATTTAAAATTATAGCGATTATAATATTCATTGATTCTTTTGGTATATTTTCTACGTGATAATAATAATCTGTGATGATTTTATTTTTATTATTTTATGAAATAAATTATACTTCAAAAACTTTTATTTGGTTACTTAATTTCAATGTTATGTTTTAATTATTTTTTTCTCCGGGGAAGTACACCTAAGGTTTTATAAGATTTTCTAAGTTTTCACTTTTCTTCGTGCAATGCATTATTTTATTCCAGGGCCGGCCTAAGACGAAAATTGTAAGTGTGCAAGACTTACATCTTATGCCCCTATGAAAACATTATCGAGTTTTATTATCCATAATTATCCTGTGTCGGAAGTGTACACAAAAACAAAAGCCACCAGGCTTTACGTGTTTCTAAAAAAAAGGTCATCTGAGATCCACCATCGATATTTATTTTTGTAGCCTATCCGAATTCCTAAAAAAAAGTTCGTCCGAGATCAACCATCGACTGTAGACTATCCGAATATGTAAAACAAGTAACATCATATAATAGTTCTTGTAGTTCGTTGTAACTTTAATCGATGTTTTAATAAGTGTATTTTTTTTCCAAAAAAAAAAAACTACTTACTAGATCTCGTTCAAACCAATTTTCTGTGGAAGTTTGCATAGTAATACACATCATCATTTTTTTTAAAGTATTATCATTCTCTTCTGTTAGAAGTTACAGGGGGGACACATTTTACCACTTTGAAAGTGTCTCTCGCGCAAACTATTCATTTTAGAAAAAAATTATATTAAAAACCTCATATTATTTTTGAAGACCTATCCACCACGTATGGATTTGATGAAAAAAAAAATTTTGAGTTTCAGTTCTAAGTATGGGGAACCCCCAAAATATATTGAATTTTTCTATTTTCGTGTGAATCTTAATGCGGTTCACAGAATACATCTTCTTACCAATTTTCAAAAGTATAGTTCTTATAGTTTCGGAAAAAAATGGCTGTGACATACGGACGGACACACAGATATGACGAATCCATAAGGGTTTCGTTTTTGCCATTTGGCTACGGCTATTTGCTTTCCCAAAAAGCTCGAGTGTGCGGCTGTATACTTCACACACCCTTAGGCCGGCCTTGTTTTATTCTGCACTGCTCCCCTTTTTAAATATTTAAAATGACGATAGGTATACATATTATTTCAGACTTATAAAGAATTCATGATTACGATCAAAATTAAGATGTTTAGCTAAAATCTGTAGCAGGCGCTTGAATATATTTATTTGGTTTCAACATTTATACTAATATTTTATTTAATAGGTGGGGATTTTTTTTTCGTATTTTGTATGTATATAATTGATGAAAAATTTCTTGGATTGTAGGTATTGTTTGTACATATGGATGGATGTAAGTAAATATAGGACATTAACAAAAAGATAAAGAAAAAGTAAAAAACACTTTCCCCCCCATTTGTCAATTGATTTTCTGTCCGTCAAAACGAGTAAATCTAACGAAATTCCATACATTCTGAAGTTTTAGTACAAAAAAAAAGGGAAAAATCGAACTGAAGCCGCAGAAAAACGTTTATGGACCTAATGTAGTGCTGACACTCATACTGATATCAGTAACACAAAGTTGGTGGTCATACGGATAAAGTTGATGTCATTTTTGACAAAGTGAAGCAAAATTGGTATATTAGTAGTTAAGACAAAGCCGAGGAACTGCGGATTGATCAGAACAGTTTTGACACATTTGAAAAAGTCGGGCTATACAAAAAAGCTCCATATTTGGGTTCCACACGAGCTCACTGAAAGAAATCTAATGATTCGCGTCCTCATTTGCGATTCTCTATTAAAACGTAGTGAAACTTAACCATTTTTCAAAATATTGATCACTCGTGATGAAAAGTGGATTACCTACGACAAGAACGTGCCATAAAGATAATGGTCAAAGAGCGTGGGTGGGAAGTGTTAACCCTGATCTGTTTCGGTCTCTTCAGAATTTATTTCATTTTGGAAATATAATATAAAATAAACATTATTCAAAAAATAATCAACCAAAAACATTTTCCGTTATTATAACAGTTTCAAACATTGCAAACATATATAAAGATCTATAAAGATATATCTAAAATAACTTAAAAAATACTGTAATATTTAATTGTTTCTATTTTTATATGAACCTGTTTTGCTTTCAAATAGTGAAATGTAGTATATGGTCTAGTGATTTTTAAGGTTTTTATTATAAATAAGAATAAAAAATTAACATTATAGTAATTACTAGACAATAGGCACAGTTTCACCCACGTCTAAAATTCATATCGGTTGTATGATAACCTTAATTATCATAAGTAGTAAGTCAAGTAGACTTAGAAAATCCTGTAAAAAGGTAATCATCTAGTGTCAGACTTTATAAACTAAATACGTGTTTTAAACCATTTTTGAAAACTATGTAATTTAAAAAATACAAATTTACAATGACAAAACAATAATAATACATAATATATATTTGAAGCCTTTAACAGTAATAATATACATATGATGTTTCCTTTTAATTTTTAAAAGAAATATCTATGAAAATGGCATATTAAAATACACTTCTGAAAATTGTTGTAAATTAAAATACTGATAATTATATTAACGTTATTGCCAGGATTGTATATCAATATTCAATTTTTTTGATGTTCACCTTTTTAATTATTGTATTATATGACTTGTTAATATATCTATATCAGACGAGTTAAAGTTATTAATATGTTCAAATCAGCACGCTGAGCTGTTAGTAGGTACGCCAAATTTATGGCTCATTAAAATGATGCGTATTGCCAAGCATGCGGTAACTAGACATGTTTATTATCAAGGAGATAGTTATATGATTTAATTATACTATAAATATTTATAATTTCGATTCTATAACAAGCTTTTCAATATACTATGTATCTATCTATTGGTATACGACACGAAAGATTTGTGTTGTGTTACCGTTCTGCCCCAAAATCGTATTGTAATGTTATAAAGACCTTTCATTCTTTACTGACTTCCTTCTAATCTCTAACTTCCTTATTAAAAAGGTATTCTAATGAGAAAGGATATTTTAATTCGGATCAATATATCTCAATATTAACCTGTTCAAAAATGAAAATACAAACTATTTTAACTTTATTTAAATTCGGTCTATAATTTGTTACTTTAAAATATAGGTAATGAAATACGGTAAAATTAACATAGTGTTCTACTTAAAAAAACAATTAAGTCAGCAGAATAAAAGTCATAACATTATCTATTATTGAATTACAATCGCACTAGAGTTTCTTTTCTGCTAAATTAAAAAATAACTTTTTATTATTATTCATATACATAAATTTAAATAGTATTTGAATACTCTCGCGTTATCCATATACATATAATAAAATCGTAGCGAGGGCAACTCTGTACATTGTAATTTTATGAATTGTTGTTTGTTTATATGTTTTGTTCACACATCTAGTTATATTATTATTATATATAGTTTATTATTTGTACAAATCTTTATAAAAGATTTCGATGAAACTCAGTAAATTTATAGATTTTAGACCTTATCATACCGTAGGCTAAAGAACATACCGCTATGATCTATATAAGCGGAAAGGTGTGTGGTATTACGTATAGCCGACCGTTTAGCTATACTAATTAAGGCTCAGATAGTATTGAAATTCGACACCATAGCGATTTCTCGCGATCGCGATGACGGATTGACGCCATGTTGGTTTAAAACCGTACGAATCGACTATTTGGTCGTGTCTGTGATCATAAATCGCCTCGGCAGCGGCGCAAGTCTGCACTACTCTCAGAGCTTAATACGACTTCCTGCGTCGTAACAGGAGTAAAATAGAAAGTAAAGTAATTTACTTTGAAATGATCTCGATCGGTAGGAACATAAAATTGATTTTATCTCGTACAAACTTGCGTGCGAATACGTCTGCGATCCACACTTGTAAAATATGTACAACGTATGTATACATTGAATTAAATGGTGTTCGTGTTAGATTTTACGATATCGGTTTTTATTGTGTCCAATTTAAGAGATATATTTGTTTGATGAAATTATGTGATTTTATCACGAGGATGATTTTTTACACGTTTGTCCGAAAAAAAAAGTGTTATGTAATTGTATATATTCTACAATAACTTTATAATGTCTGAGTTTTTGGTGTGTGTATGTGTGTACTTGTGTAGCCCCGCCTGTGTAGGTGTACAGAATAAATCCTCGTATTTACACACACAACACAGACACTAGAAGAGTATCGTGGTGGATTAAGTCTGACCCAAATCTTCCGTACAAGAGAGCTGTGTTCAACAGTGGTAAATCTACAAGCTGTTACAATACACATATTATTTTTCCGGCTAATATGCTACATGAAGTAAAGAGTATTTCTATCACACTTAATTGCCTCCAGTAAGATTGAATCCTGTGTCGGGGATGCGGAAACATACAAAATAAAATGATAAATGCCCAGGCGACGACAAACATCTGTATGACATCTACAAACACAATTGTTTGTGCGATGAATGAGCAGTTGAATGAGCGGAAATCGAACCCACGACTGCTAGCGTACCAGCCAGTTTCTGTTACCACTACGCCAATATCGTCGTAATACTTTCATGTTGATTCTTATTACCACTAACCAGTTTTTATGAATAGTTTATAGTAGTAAAGTTCGAATAATATTGTATGCTAAAAACAGTGGAATAACGTTATAAAATAAAAATAGTTTTGTTTTTTCGTTTTCAATAACCTTCGTGTAAATTTCCAAAATACACAATTATGAAAATCTTACATTTGATTGATTGATTGGGTTAGTGGCTTTCAGTTGTGCCAGTTGAGCACGGTTGATTTCGCCAATGTCACGTAGAGTGGAGAATACACGGAGGTGATTGATCGGTGCGATTGAGATAACAGTCTTAATTTAATTTGAAAACAGGCAAAATAGACAGATTTATCTTACATTTGACTTCTTCTCTAAATAACCCGAATGATTAAAAAGTTAACAAACACAAACGAAAATGACAGTTGTTTACTGTTTACGAAAAAGTTATCTAAATTATATTGACATGCATCTAAAAATGACAGTACATATATCACGAATCAACTCTTCTATAAATTATTGTATTTATAGTCTATTATAATTTATAACTTGTAATTAACTGATTAAATTGAATATAATTAAAACTGGTAATAGTATAGTTCACTTTTTAGGCTAAAGCGAGTTTTTTTTTGTCTTCGTATTTCACCGGCTTGTTATAGCAATTAATTGTGTAATTAATATTGCTGTAACGTTATGTAATATAACACCGATTACCTTGATTTATAGCATAGACTTGATAGTTTTATAATGATACTAGACGTGTGTCACGATTTCACCTGCGATGACTTTCATGAAACATTTCAGCTTTATTATTAGATTAAAATGGATTTGAAGTTAGTATAGAGTATGATAATTATTAAGAAGCTACCTTATCTGGAGGCACGGCAGTGCCTCCGCCAAGTCGAGCAAAAAAAAAAAGTGGCACGGCCGTACTATCTTTTCTCGAAGCAACTCAGGCCATTTTCGACCCCCTATAACTTCGTTGTGGATAAAACTAGAAGTCTGAATTTTCAACACCCAAGCAGGCATTGTATAAACACAGTATATTTCAAATTTCATTCAATTTGAACCAGTAGTTTAAGAATTATAATTAGTCAAAGTTTCGAATTTTGTCACTCACTGACTGACCGATCATCAAAACTCTAAGGCACTTCTAGCAGACATAGAAGCTTCAAATTTAGAATACAATTAGTGTTTAGTATATAAACCAAGGAAAAATTAAAATATTTTGCAATTTCGGTCCAGTTTTCTAGATACACCAACTGCATAAATAACTTTGTAATCCCATATAAATATATAGGATTACAAAGTTACATTTGCAGTGAATGAATCAGTGTACCTGTACAAGTATAATATAGTGGAATAATAGGTGTAGATAGGTACCTAGATATAATTATCTTCAAAGGTAACCTGTAAAATGGTCAACGGAATGAAAAAGCAAGAATAGGACATGTCTTATGCAGCTGTACCAAAATCACGCAAAGTATTAAAGAACACTAATAAATCATAACCGCGACTGGCTGAGGTAGTTTGCCCACTCCACGGCTTCCATGCTTCCCGTACGTAAGTTATTTTATTTTATTCAGTTGGCAGCTATATTAAACTTATCCCTCTAATCGGTTTCTACACTGCATTGTAGCAAAACGCTCAATCGCTTGGCGGCACGTCTTTGCCGATAGGGTGGTAACTAGCCACTACCAAAGACTCCCACTAAAGCAGATCAGAGAAAGAAAATTTACTCAGCCGGGGATTAAACCCGGGATCTCCCGCTTAATATACAACAGCGCGCACCATTTCGCCAGCGTGGTCATCATTTTTGAATTCATATAATTATGTCATTATTAGAATGCACCTGATTGATTAAGTGAGTCATAACAGCAATAACTGTTAATTAATATATTATTAACATTAAATAAATAAATATAAATATAGAAAATAAGGACTCAAAATAACTTTTGTATTTTAAAGCTATAACTTCTTGATGAGAGTAAATTTTTATAAGATGCGCGTGCACTCTGTGACAAAAAACCGACAACATAAAGCTAAGTAGTAGGCGCCACTCAATTGCGCTAACTTACTTCATTGCGCTGGATGTGTTAACTCACTTTTTACAAGCTTTTATTTTGTTTCACCTGTCTCGATATTTGTCATCAAATCTTGCAAATTAAATTTGATCCAAAATAATAGTAAATCATGTGACAATGCAATATTATGATTACATGGTGCTGATTTGATGGAGGAGCTAGAAGGTAGCCAAAGGAAGGATTTTGGGCCCGTTTGAGTACTCTAGACGAGTAAGTTTGTCTTTCAATGGTAACCAGGGTCTGGTGATGAAGTTGGAATTTGGTCATAGGAACTCAGTAATGAAACGACGCAACCCCATCGAGTTTTGGCTCGTTTAGTTTGTCTTAACGAATACTTTGTTTTGAAATAGTTACCAGGGTCTGATCTGATAATAGAGCTGGAAGGTGGCTATAGGAACTTCGCAATGAAACGACACAAACTCATCGAGTTCGGGCTCGTTTGGATCGTCTTGATGAGTAGTTTGTCTTTCAATGGTAACCAGGGTCTGGTGATGGAGCTGGAATGTGGTCATAGGAACTCCCTAATGAAAACTACGCAACCCCATCGAGTTTCAGCTCGTTTTATTCGCCTTGACGAGTACTTTGTTTTTAGATGGTTACCAGGGTTTGATCGGATGATGGAGCTGTAAGGTGGCCATAGGAACTTCGCGATGAAACTAAACAACCTCATCGAGTTCGGGCTCGTTTGAATTCTCTTGACCAGTTGTTTATCTTTCAATGGTAACCAGCGTCTGATGATGTAGCTAAAAGGTGGTCAAAGGAAGTCAGTAATGAAACGATGCAACCCCATCGAGTTTCAGCTCGCTTAATTCGGCTTGACAAGTATTTTGTTTCAAGACGGTTACCAGGGTCTGATCTGACGATGGAGCTGAGAGGTGGCAATAGGAACTTTGCAATAAAACGACACAACCTCATCGAGTTCGGGCTCGTTTGATCGTCTTGACGAGTAATTTATCTTCCAATGCTAACCAGGGTCTGATGATGGAGCTGGAAGGTGATCATAGGAACTCTGTAATGAAACGTCGAAACCCCATCGAATTTTGGCTCGTTTGATTTGTCTTGACGTGTACTTTATTTTTAGATAGTTACCAGGGTCTAATCTGATAATGGAGTTGGAACGCAGTCATAATAACTTCGCAATGAAACGACACAGCCTCATCGCGTTCGGGCTCGTTTGAATCCTCTAGACGAGTAGTTTGTCTTTCAATGGTAACCAGGGTTTGATGATGTAGCTAGAAGGTGGTCATAGGAACTCTGTAATGAAACGACGCAACCCCATCGAGTTTCGGCTTCATTGATTCATCTTGACGAGTACTTTGTTTTAGTAGGTTTTCAGGGTCTGATTACAGATGGCGCGCACCAACCATTAACTCTGCGCATCGTCTTATTATAAGTATAACTTTTTACGTACGTACATAAGTATACATGCACTTTTTTAAATATTTTTTAAAAGTTTATTTTTATGGAAGTTTAGGTGTAAAAAATCGACAGCAATCTGACAACACTGTTTCCGACTAAACATACTTCATTCATCTCTCTTGTCAAGTATTTAAAATTGTCAACTTGAGATCACAATATGTATGACATGACATTCAAATAATATATCTGTATCGTATCGGAAAAGAAAAAGAGGAAGAATATCTACAAAAATAAGAAAAGCTTATTAGACCGAGCGAAGGATTTAAGAAAATACGTTATTGATATTAAAGAAGTAGAAAACACCGGAAGGAAAAATAAGTAGGACTGTCTACAAAAAGAAATGAGATGCCATCAAAAACATAGCTTGTAAAAAGAAACCAAGTCTCGCAACTCACTACTTCTTCCGTAAAAAGTTGTGAGATCCATGTAATACCAAGTCGGCTAATTTATTCAATCCCTACTTAATGGTTCTTCTGTTTTAAGTTATTACGTTAGTAGCTAACCTAACAACATCGTATAGTGATCATATCAATATTAAAAATCTTTGATGTTTTAAATAAATAGATTGACTTGGCAATCGCATGAAAACAATGTATCTAAGAAGTAACACATAGGAATATTATATTAAATTAGATTGTTTAGTGCGATTGCCAAGTCAGTCTATTTATTTAAAACATCAAAGATTTTTAATATTGATATGATCACTATACGATGTTGTTAGGTTAGCTACTAACGTAATAACTTAAAACAGAAGAACCCTTAAGTAGGGATTGAATAAATTAGCCGACTTGGTATTACATGGATCTCACAACTTTTTACGGAAGAAGTAGTGAGTTGCGAGACTTGGTTTCTTTTTACAAGCTATGTTTTTGATGGCATGTTATTTTCAAATACTAACATCTCAGAACAAACGAAATAAAGAAAATTACTAACTTTTACATAAAATTATTGTACAATTAGTAGATGTATTATACAATTTATTTGTTTTTTTTTTTACCTTTTGTAATTATGGAACTCCAGTTTAAAATTTAATGCTTATTATTCTACGTGTTATTTCTACATTACTATTTATTTGCGATTTTAACATAATATTTGAAGTAAAAATTAATATATTATTATCTATATTAATTTTCAATTCAAATCTTCTTGCCTTATAAGTATAAAGTATATATTGACCATCTATAAAAATAACGCTGTTATACTTTAGTCTGTTATCATTAAAATGTAACGCTTGTATCTTCCTTCTGATTAAAAGCAAACTGTGATGTAATTGTATATAGAATGAAACGAAAGCTTTTAAATGAATAATACATCGACATTTTGTTCAAGCGGAAATAGAATTTAAGTGTCTAGAATTTGAATCACTTGTAGCGGAAATTAATCAAAGGAAATTTAAATCACATATGTATATTCGATTGCGTTTCTCAAACAGCTTCGAGATTAAACACTAATCAAATGCATATATGGTTTTGTCTGATCAAAAAAAAAAAAAAAAAACTTTATTAAATAGCCTCTAAAATCGTTTTTGAAACGATATTGTATAATATTATATTATAGTTAACGTGAAATTATCACCGTAATGTAGATTCTGCTAAGAAGAACTGGCAAGAAACGCAACAGCTTCTGCCAGTATCTGAACTAAATCGATATGAAACGTTGATGCATAATTTCCCTCCAGCAAAGAGCAATGATTGTTCAAGCGTTTATGAACAGAGATTGATGGCTTAACGTGCTCTCCGAGGCACAGTGGAGTGACCCGCAAATATAAATATTCAGCCTAGAAACAATATATTTTGACTCATCAAAATATTATGAACGAGCGTTAATGCAACATTTGTCATCACTACACCCGGATGATCTTCAATATGCATGCATATATTATGTATGTATAGAATATAATTTTAAAATAAAATTATACTTTTCTTTTCAGGTACACAATTTGTAACTTAACGAATAAGTTAAATAAGATACTGCACTGCAACAAACTGGAAATATCTCACTGCTGGGAAGATAACTTCTCTATTATACACAAGAAGGGGTGGAGCTTAATCCACTACGCGTTTCCTCTGTGAGTTTGCGAAAGTAAGGTATGTTTAATATTGCTTCATAAAAATCGTGGATACCCAGCTATCTCAGTCCCTGTTCTTACTCATACAATAAAAACTGTTGTAGGTACGTCATATATTTCTTACTGATTATTTGGAACGTTATAAAAATGTACGTTTGTCATGGTCAGGCGCAGATCTGCGAAGTGAAAGTGGCTCGAATGTTTTCTGTATCTAACAGAAATTGCCTTTTGCCGTCATCACGCATTATAGTTATGAATTGGCTCAGATAAATTAGAACCTTCTATCGTGTAATGGGTAGTAACAGTCTTGTATTAACCATTTGTGTTAAATGTTCCCTGACCATGTTCCTTGTCGTTAGTTGTACATTGTTTTCATTGTTTACATTTAAAATTTCGATTTAACTAATAAACTAAAACGCATAGACATACTTTTTATAAAATGTCTGATTGTGATATTTTGTGTGCCGAATAAGTCTAGTAAGGAATGAGTATGCACTTTTTTTTTCCGACTGAATTGTGTTATGTGACATTTTTAATTTATATTGATAAGACTTAAATTATCATTTATCGGTTTTAGACTTTCAGATCACCTATATTCATTCTTTCTTTAAGGACGTAATTGAACACTAGAACGAAATGTGGAACAATTCATCTGTTCATCTGAAGGAATTTTTGACTGACGATGCGAGAGAATTCTTTTTAGATTTATGATTTGGTTTTTTTTTTGTGTCGAATATTATAGTTTACGCGTTCCAAAATTAACCTAACGTTCATAATACTATGTACAGTTTCTTTACGATTATTTTGCTCTCGTTTCATTTCGCTGTAATGTACACTTTATACATTTTAAGAGGGATCAATAAGGAAATGGTGTAGCTGTCATTAGTGCCATTAAAGTATAGTACATATAATGTTGATTCAGTAGTACATATTATAAAAAACTCAGTTATGTTGAATATAGGTTATCATTAATAATGATATTACATCTAAAATTAATATATTAATTTATCTTTAAATAACATTATTTGTTTAGTTTCATTATTATATTTCCTAGAATAACTCAGTTCTTTTCCATCAATATTGTCAGTTAAAATTTACAGAGGTTACATGACAATTATAATATTTAAAGTTATATTAAAGGGATACTTGACGCGAACTTGTAGGTCTATGTCCAGTAATGGACGGCGATAGTGACGATGATGATGGGAATATTAAAGTATTATTATTTATTTTTGCCAGAACACTGGTTTAAATAATTTGTATTACAACTATGGATTGGACGGAATTGAATAGTTTGAGGCAAGTCGGCAAATACAGTTTTGATTATATAGGTATACCTAACATAATCAAAACTGTATTTGCCGTTGTATGAACCAAATACATTTTTATAATGTTTTTATATTACTATTAAATTACAACTTAGTGATATACATATATATGTATACGGAACGCCGTTCGCGAGATAAACAGAAAAGTTCAGGATAGTCGCCGGAAGCCGTTGGACGGAGGCTGCTTAAAACTGGTCGCTCTGGAGGTCGATGGGGGAGGCCTACGTTCAGCAGTGGACAATCCAATGGCTGATAATATGATATATACGAGGGAGGATAAGCTATATTAATTGTATGGGACGTAGTTGACACAATCGACTTAATTTAAAAAATATGTTTATTACTATTCAAATAATTAAATCTACATGTTTTTATATTTAGCCTTTAAACAAATGCTACATAATATTGATATATAAATCATGTATGTGGAAGGCAGGTACGACATATTACACTGATTACATTAAACTTAGGTATAGTATGGTTCAGCGACCGATGCGGATGTGGCTTTTCTTAAACATACGAGTAACTATGATGGCTTGGAGAATTCTCAGAATGATATTCTTGTTTCTTTGTCTCGTTGTGTGTGTTGTTATTTAATAAAATGTCAAAATCGGTAATTTGTAACTTTCATTAAATGATTTTATATAAACGGAATTAAAAAAAAAAAAAAAAACTAAATTAAATTCTTTATTAGAGATAAAGTTCTTGACTTTGTTGCTTAATCAACAACGACCAGCCTTGAATCAAATTTAAATCCATATTGGTTTACGCATTTATATTATTGAATTTCATAACGGACCTTTTTTGTAAATGGCATTTACTACTAGTATTGTTTGCTGAAAATAAAAATGTAAATATACGACGACGTAATTAAAGAACTCTCACAGAATACAACAGTTACAAGACTGGTTTATTAAAATAGCTTAGTTTAAAATGCGAAAAGGACAAAATATGCAGAATTTACTTTGAATAATCTAAAAAAAAAAAAACTTTTATTCTAATTTTAGATAACAAAGTGCTTAATGTTATTCATGGCAAATTATTTTTTAGATATTCCGCAGACGTTGATGCGATATTTATTTTTAAAAGCGCTGCTTGGACTCCTTTTCACCTTATACCTAGAGACTATTCGGGAAATATTTAAAGATATAGGTATCTCACAATCATGCCGCTGTTTATAAAATATTATAGTTTCTAGAAATAGTAATTGTTTTTCAAGAAAAAGTAACAAGCATTGTCTTAACAAGAGTACCTATAAACAAACTTGTACCTACTCCACATTTTCATAAACCATCATTTGTAGGACAAGATATTCAAGATTTCAAGTGTATAATAAAATCTCAGAGATAATTTTTACAACTGCCTTTTTTGTTATCAATTAAAAATTATAATATATAAAGCTTGCATTGCATTGCGATGTAATATATTGTTTTTATGATAAACAGGCGTGGGATGATCGTGGAACGTGTGGACATCTGAATGCTTGTTAGTTACATAGCAGGAATTCTTATACAAATATATTTCATTAATACAATGTAAATAATAAATTTTAAAGAGTAATTTATAACTTTCCTGTCGCATTCTTCTATGTATAAAAAGTAACCCAACAATACTTTGCACGATGATAAATTTACTTAGGTAATGCTACAAGTAGGAAATGACGATTTAATTAGATAATATTAATTTAATTAATTAAACTTTGATTTTGTCATATTTTGCATTTGAATAGTTCAATTTCCAGTTTTGTCTTATTAAGGTCAATATTAATAAACTGTTACAAATATTATAATTTAAAGTTACTGGCGGATTAGAATAATGTTACAAATATGCTAATTAGTTTTATAACCACCTTTCTAGAAATGATTTTGATTGCAACATATATATAATTTTATTTTATAACATATTTTTATCAAGTTTTTACCAATTTATTTAATTTTATAAATCAACTAATATTCGTTAAGAATAGAATACATATTAAATGTGGGCAAAGGTTAGTCAAGAAGAAGGATATAATCTAGTCGATATTTTATAATTGTTTATGTATACTAAAAAACAATCACGTTCATACTACGATTTCTTTCTCAATAATTAATAAATAACTTTATTTAAAAGTATGCCTTACGTTATGAGGATCACGTAATATTATAATTTATGACGATTTTACTTTTAAATTAACATGGTGTTCTACATGCTAAGTTTTCTTTGCAATCAGATTTTCAATTTCCGGATTTAGTTGAAACAAGAATTAATTAAAATCACCATTTAGGTTAAGCTACTTAACCTTTAATTTTTTTATAAAGTCCAATCGAAAAATGTTGGCTATAAAAACACTTTCAGTAAGACTTGGAAGTCGGTAAGGAACTTTGTTAAATATTTTATATAAAAATAATTCAATATCAGTAAGATGTAATTCTAATATGCTTTAGTTTTTTATTTGCGATACTATTTTTTTTAAAGCTTGTACATAATAAAAATATATATTAGTCCGGTTAACAGCATTTTGAAATATGGTGCAGTTGTTGGGGTTTTCATTTAATCACATATATCTACTTAGACTAGAACGTGTTCTTCTGAAACTTCTGTCGTACTTCGATTATTATTATTTTTGAATAATACAGGAAAGACGTCCAAAATACTGGCGTTTATAGCAGAGGTTCCCAGACTTTTTTTTTTCATAGACCACTTTAAAAATTTTGCTGGTTCCGGTTGACCCCTATAGCTATATTTACAAACATTACATTTACAAAAAAAAAGGTCATCGCGTCCTCGTATCGATATACTCGTACAGAACTCTGCGTATTTCTAAAAAAAAGGTAATCGCCTCTACCTATCCAATATATAGGTACCTACCGATTGTAACTTAGGCCCTAGGAAAATATTACCCGCCTATATTGATAGGTGAGGTCAAGCCAACACTTTAGTTCTTCACTATCGAAAGCAAATAAATTTTCGTGAACCCCCGCTTACGAATTGTGAACCCCCTTTTTTGTCACGCCATCGTAGACCCCCGTCGAGTCTCTCGTGGATCCCTGGAAGTCCACCTGGACTACTTTGGGAACTAAGGGTTTATAGAATGACCATATTGGTAAAACTTATGAAATTGGTGGACCTTTTGTCTATTTCGAAACTATTTAATGTGGCCTTTGCGACAGCCTGGTGTGTATATAATTATGATAAACGTGCTTCACGTACGACTTTAGAGTTTCAATTAAGGACATCTTCAATGTATTACAACAATATAAAACTTAAAATTCTTCAATAGTGATGTGATATATTTATTTAATTTCATTGTATTAAATCCGCCACTCCACCTCTCAATAAAATTTAGCAAATAGACCTTGTAAATTCATGACTTCAAAACTTACTTCCTACAGTAAAGTTTATATATAATTAAGTATATTAATGAAAATGATTAAGCGTTTTGTTTTGTAAGAGCTTGTCTGTTAAATTCTAGCGGCAGGTTAAGTTATGATTTAATAGCAACTTGGTTACTAATCTAGATGTGTATAACTGGTTTTCGTTTGTTAGTTTTTATAGTTTGTATTTTATTTTATTTTTATAATCATTAATTGCTGAGTTTTTATAAGAATTGGTATTACGAGCTGAATCCGCGTGCGTAGACAAATTTTTAACATTTTTTTAAAATCTTTCTTTATGCTACTGGACGATCTTGCAGTTTTTCAGCGGTTTTCGACGATTGACGTTTATGTTTACTGCTCCATTCATATCAGTCATAGCGTGATGTTTTATAGCCTATAACGTTCTTCAGTGAACAGGTATAGTATTTTTTACGTCTGAAGACTTCTTTTGTCATTCGACTCGATGTATTGGAAAAAATAACATTCTAAAAAAACACTGTACGGATTGTAATTGAAATATTTTTCTATATGTACAGAACAATATAACAGACATATAGAACCAGGGCCGGCCTAAGGCGAAAATTACAAGTGTGCAAGACACATCTTATGCCCCTATGAAAATATTATCGCGTTTTATTATCCATATTCATCCTGTGTCGAAAATGTACACAAAAACAAAAGCCGCCAGGCTATATCCTTGTAGCCTATCCGAATTCCTAAAAAAAAAAGTCATCCGAGATCCACCACCGACGCTTACCCTTGTAGCCTACCGAGATCCACCATCGATGTTTACCCTTGTAACCTATCCGAAATCCCAAAAAAGAACCCCTTCTTAAAAAATATTCCCTTCCAAAAAGCCCGAGTGTGCGGCAGCATATTTCGTATACCCCTTAGGCCAGTCCTGTATAGAACAACATAACAGAATATGTACAGAACTTATCAATACATTTATGTTTCGTTTATTGATGATTATGTGCCTGCCTTACCTAAATTTTAAAGTTCAGAATATTTATCAGATAAAATCTTGTTTCACTGTTTTTATGGCATCTTCACGTTGTTGAAAACGTCTGACATTTAAAGCAAGCGATTCTATCTGCTTTGTCCTCTTTTAATGACAGCTATTTCCGATGGAATGACCCCCGTAGGTCGCCATAAAAATAGTACTTGAGTGACTTGCAAATTCTATTGTCACATATGTGGGGCGGATTACGTGAGGCAGTGATAGCTTATTATTATGGGTTACATGAGTTTTTCCGTATTATGTAATGCATTGTTTATACAATATTATACGTAAGAAAGGCTTCGTTGAGCATCTCACTGCCTAATTGAGAGTTTTTATAATATGAACCGATATGGCTCAGTAGATAAAACAAATTTTTCATGTGTTGAATTTACTAATTGCAGTGTGGTTATTTCATAGCACAAGAGTTTTGACCTTACTAATACATATAAACTATAATAAGGAAGTACTGTACACGCGAAGTAAATGCAGTGTTTCCAAAAAAGCCTTCAATTTTTATACTTTGCGGTGTAATTAGTATCGCTGTATTGCCATACAGCGTATACACCGTATACTGATGTTTAAATGTTTTGTCGGTGAACGAATTTTTATAAAAGATCTTGTTGCTGCTACAAAGTAGGAGAAAAAGAGTTTACTCCGGCGGTGTCACCGTTCAGCGATCGACTACTAACACATCTCACATATATGTATTTCTTTTAAGATCAAGCAGTCTAGGTGTCTTGTTAATTAGATGATAAATAAACCCTTTAATTTAAACGGGACATACCTTATTGAACTGAACTAAATTCTGCCCGTGACTTTCCCTTTTGTTACGTCACCGAAATATCAAAAATCTGAAAATAATATTCGCGGCAAGTCCCGTTGAAATGAAAGTATTAATAGTGACCATGAAAGCTTTAAAACTTATAACTGATAAATAAGCTAAAGTTCTCTCTCAGTAATCGGGGAACAAATACATGGTAGGTATAATTTCAGCTACGATGGCGTGATCGAAAACTAGAAGATGATATATATATATATATATATATATATATATATATATATATATATATATATATATATATATATATATATATATATATATATATATATATATATATGTATAACTTAGCGCTATCGTATGTTTTGAGACGGGGAGTGACAATTATCCTTTCGGCCCTTGAGTCACTAGTCAGTAGCTTAGCCAGTCATGAGAATGCCCGGAAGAGGAAGGGGTTTTGTATGTGCAAGATAATCACATGGCTCTTTCGTAGTCATATAGATGACAACGATCGCATGGGAATTCACTAAAATTTCTTCATCCACTAGACTTCATCCCTTGATCTTCTCTTACTTGATGTCTTTCTATCTATCTAAGAAGATCTAAGAATAAATAGCCACAATATACTGGATTCAGTTGAGTTCAGGTCAGGCGTCATCCAGTTATTGTGTAATTTCTATATTATTATTTAATTAGAGATACCGCGCATAGTTGTTATAGCGAATAGTCGAATTCCCTATGGCGAATAGTCGAATAACTTGCCATTATTATTCGACATAAAAAATGAATATAAAAAATAATTTATTTGTTATCAAATAATAATATCACGCTTGTAGTAGTCTTGCACTCTACCAATCATTTATTTCTTACTGTAATCTAAAAATTTCTAAGTTAAAGAAATCAGTCTCATATTATACTGATTTTACACTATGATCTTTTGGACTTTAACGCCTAACTAATTAACTTCAACATGACATGACTAATTTTTGGCTAACTTTTTATATGAATGATAATTATTAATACTGTGTTTTGTTTTTAACGAATAATTAAACTGTGTTTAGTTTTTTTTAATAAATATTGAGTGTTTTGTTTTTTAATAAATATTGAGTGTTTTGTTTTTTAATAAATAGTTAAGTAAGTTTGAATATTTTGAAGTCTATATTCTTTTGTTTTTTTGTTCATTAAAAGTTTATTTTAGACAACTATTACTAGCTATTATTCAGTATTCGACGAATAACAAAAAAATGTCGAGTAATGCCGAATACCAAATAATAGCTAGTATTCGCAGCATCTCTTCTATATTTATAACTTAATTTAAATCTAGATAATTCTAAAAATACATCTAAGATATAATAACACTGTAACGGGGGCGTGTCTTATATAATATTCGCACTGAAAATTGTAAATGCGAAAGTGATTTTACTAATTTGAATTATTTCTATTTGTGAAACATTATATGAGTGTATCATTAGGTAGGCGCCATCTTTATCATTACTTGTACATTAAAACACTTGCAATTTCAATGTTCATATTCTTTTATCTTTGACCATTGGCTTAGTTCAAGAACCGATGCAAAGATGGCGTCAGTGTCGCTTTATTGTACAAAATTAGGTATAGTTTTGACTTTTTTTTTTAATTTTATTTTATGAATAGCGAAATGTAAATAATACAAAGGTTTGTACCTCAAAGTGCAATTAAATATATTTAGTTTAATTTTATTACTAACTTACAATGCATATACTTTATATACATTAAAAGTGAACTTTTATCAATCATTTAGTAACAATCAATCCTTCCAACAAACACCACGTGTTTAAAACAATAAAAAATCCACACCATTTAACACTATATCCTAAAATTGTACTATATTATATTTTGTAGATATTGCGCAATGTTTCATAGATTAATTGTTTTGTATATATTTGTTAAAACAGACGACTAGAAAGATTAAAATTATCAGCATTTCCATGAATATTGATGATAATATCAATTATGTATTGTCTTTAATGTGATGTTTTATATATGGCTAGAATAAAATAATTCCCTAATTGACCTAAATATCATCTTTCGACATCGCATTTAGAGCTTTTACTGACATTTTTCAAAAAAATGCGCCTATAATTCGAACATTTTAAAGATCTTCTTCTCCTCTTTGGATTCTTTGGTAACCAAGTTTCCTTTATCATATCGCTGCCTTTTTCTGCTATCATAATTACTGGCGCGTTAATATTACCATTGGATACAGTGGGCATTATACTAGCATCTATAACGCGTAGTCCTTCTATTCCATAAACTCGTAGCTGTGGATCTACGACAGCCATCGGATCACTCGATGGCCCCATTTTTGCTGTGCATGAAAGATGATAAATTGTCATAGTATATTGCCTTATGTAACAATCCCAGTATTCATCAGTAAAAAGGGGAAGGTGTTTGCAATTTGGTACTGGTTTGCTATTGAATCTTGCGCCCAAACGTTTCATTGCCTTTGTTTCTGCTGTAGCAATAGCTGCTTTGACACCCTCTCTTAAAACTCCCACGTCATCAGGATGTGTTAAGTAGTTATGTATCATAATAGGATAATCTAGCGGATTTTTAGATCTTAATTTGATAAATCCTCGACTTTTGGGTCGCAGCATCATTGGAAAAATACCATAGACATCTTTGTTGTTTAAATGTGCAAAGACTTCGTCGTAAAATTCATCTGTAATACTGTGAGCTCTTTTTACTTGCGTACCACCATCGGAAGGAATAGATGCTGAAGTCATCATAAATTCAATATCTGGCCAGTCTTCTGTTGCATTTGCGTACTTCGTATTTATAAAAGCTACCACTTCCAAGCCAATACTTGAAGTTAATGGGCCGTCTTCTGTCACAGCGTAGCGCAACGCTGAATTTATGTTTATCAAGCGATTCATTACCAAACTTACTGGGTAATCAATTTGGAAAATTATCCCGCCAACAGCAATATGATCTTGCAAATTTCTACCCACGCCAGGAGAATCATGAACTACATCAATGCCAACTTCTTCTAGGTGCTTAGCTGGACCAACACCAGAAAGCATAAGTAGTTGAGGTGAAGCGATTGCACCAGCTGCCAATATAACCTCACGTTTTGCATAAACAACTTGTTTGACAGTGTCCTTTATAAGTTCTACTCCATAGGCTCGTTTAGTATCTCTGTCTATTAAAACTTTGGTGACATGAGAAAATAATGAAACATGAAGGTTTGGACGTAATCTCACAGGCCTAAGGAAAGCTTTTGCTGCAGAACATCGAGTGCCTCTCCGCATAGTAAATTGAAACCAAGCGAAACCAGTTTGTTTATCTCCATTTACGTCTAAAATATCGTATCCCATTTCCTCACCAGCTTGTAAAAATGCAGCACCAATTGGTGTATTGTATGGAGCATCTTGAACGGTCAAATAACCACCTGAAAATTTTAAAAATAAATTGGACAAATGAGAAATATTTATATAAGCTATAAATAAAAATTAATATAATATACACTAAACCTAAGCAATTATAAATGAATTGCATAATTTTAATTTTATTCATGATTCATTCAATAATAAATAACTTTAGATGGAATGAAATTCACGAAACAATTATACGGTGATTTAATAAACGAAATAAAAAGTAAATAGCTTCGATTCTTACCTATAGCATGGTTTTTCTTATCTTTAGCTAAGTATGGATTCCGTTGGTCCTGAGACTTTTTGAAATATGGTAAAATATCTTTATAACCCCATCCAGGATTTCCTAAGGATTCCCAATGATCATAGTCGCGTTTGTTACCACGAATATAAAGCATTGTATTAAGTACCGATGATCCTCCAAGTACTTTTCCTTTTGTCCAGCTGCAACGCTTGTCGACCATAGCTTGACAAGCAGAGTCTTGGGGCTGAGTTCTGAAAGTAAAAAGTTTATATCTTAATTGATTTGTTATTAATGTTAGTATATTTTCATGATAAAGTACGCCGAGAAACACAGAAAGAAAGAGGTAGTAGTCCAGATGTTTTGTTATTGTTACAAAAACATGCATGAATGATATAATTAGTTTTATTTTACCTATCGTCTAATATATTTGGACATATAATATTTTTAACTATTTTTTATAACAGTTAAACAAATAATGCATCTGATAGATTCGATGAATTATATGTTTAGCTCATTTTTAAATTAAAAAGTGCTTTACCGATATTTCCAATCCAATTTACTTTTATGCAGATATAAAGATAACAGTGGTACGTCGCTTATTTCAGTTTCATGTCCACCTGCTTCTAGTAATAAAACATTCCAACCTTCGATTTCGGATAACCTATTAGCTAAAACTGATCCAGCCGATCCTCCTCCTACTATAACGAAGTCGTATTCTTCTCTAAGGTATTTTTGGTTGAACGGTCGGTTCTCGGGGTCAAGTAAATCGTAGTGAAAGTAGGCCAGTGCCGCTAACATGGCAGGGATGAATGTCAGTTTACTTATCCCGCCTATAGTCAGTGCGGCTTTGGTTGCCGCCGATACTGTTGTTAATATAGCCATGTTTCAGCTGAGCATAGTTCTGAAATTAAAAATATGTGTATAATTATTGAAATTGTTCGAAACGTATTTATGTATTGTGAGTATATTAAGTACTTTGTAATATGTAATTATTATTTTAGCTTGACGATTTGATGGAGACGTTACATGCGTGACCACAAACCGACTGGAGTAACGAGCGTCACCCGAAAGCGACTACGTAATATTTAAATCTTCATTGTCGTCGTAATTGTGGGTGTATATTAAAGTAAGACTTTCGGTGCGTTCAAATTACCGACGAACAAGGTGATTCGCTAGTCGGCTAGGAATCACGGCAAGAGTAACTTTATATCTCTACATAACATATATTATCGCGATAAGATTCGTAGCTATTACATACTCGTAAATATGAACAAAATAAATCGCAAGAGTTTAAAATACTTATATGTGAATAATACAATTTTATTTTTATTATTAATTTTTGTTATAGTTTTTTTTTTTTTTTGTTTAATACACACACGGTCGTCTGTTCCTAAAGTAGGCAACTTAATGCCTGCGTTTTAGGTAACAGCCGACTGATATATATTTTTGTTGAATAAATACACATATATAAGTTAATATATTTTACACACAGACTCGGACGGGAATCGAACCCATA
Organism: Euphydryas editha; assembly: GCA_036937285.1. Lineage (NCBI taxonomy): Eukaryota > Metazoa > Arthropoda > Insecta > Lepidoptera > Nymphalidae > Euphydryas > Euphydryas editha. The sequence continues at coordinate 9,278,717 of JAUPFZ010000019.1, forward strand.
ACCTTGGAGCAGAAAGCAAGGTCACTGCCAACTGCGCCAACGGGCCAGTCAAAAACAATTCATATCATGAATAATTAAAATAAAACCTTTTTTGTACTTCCATTTTGTTTAAAATACTAGCGATCTGGTTTGTTTCCCTTTACTAGCTTACTAGGTTTACTAGCTTCGGGCAGAAGCTAGTAAAACGACTTCGCTCGCGTAGATGTCAGTTATCGCGATAAAAAAAAGTATCCTATATTAGTTCTAATACCTCCAAGAATATGTGTACAAAAGTTTTATGATGATCGGTTGAGTAGTTTTCGCGTAAAAGCGTAACAAACAAACTTAGATTAATAATATTAGCATGATTTATTTTATAGTAAATATACTTGAATTTACTATTAGTAAAACTCAATACATTTGAACTCAACAACAAATCTGAATTGAATCAGCTTGTAAATATCTCACTACAAGGCCTCTTCTCTATATTAGAAAACGGTTAGATCTTAATTTACCACGCTGATCCACTGCGGGTTGGCGAATATTTTTCCCTACCATAAGTAACGATCGCTATCAGAACTCCATTAATACAAAGGGGACCGAAAGCTTTACGTGTTCTTCGAGGTACGCTGGGAAAACCCATAAGAATCGAGACCAGAATGATGTTTGTATACAATACCTGTCAACACTACTGTGTACAACAAATACCTGTCCCGAGCGGGAATCGACCCGCGACCGCTGGCGTTAAGTGACTATTCCCAGCACTACATCAGAACGGTTGTCATAGATTTCCTACCAGTTTTATATTATGTTTTTCGTATTCTAAAAATCTAATGTACACCATTAGATTAAAAACATAAAAGTAGTTACCTTTTTGAAATAAATAAAAATATAAATAAATATATTTTGTTTGACTTATTTAATGCGTTTATTAGAAAAAAAAAATACAAGCATAGAAAAGTATAAAATTACGTACTTCTTTCTTCTTCTTCTTTTTCTTAATTAGTATTCTACTGAGAATGTTACCCGTTTGGCTAAATATAATTATCATGGACGAAAATAAAAGAAACGTTTACTTAATTCCGTAATTTCCACTCCATTAAAATAAATGATCATCAATCATATTGTAATAAGTCACCGGCGGCCCTAATAGCTTAAATTAGGCAATCATTAATTGTTAGTTTAAAACTATTCCTATGAATGGTTTAGACCTTTTGTATTTTATTTGTCGTAAAATATTATTTAGGGTCGATAATTGCTACTAACATTTGAGTTTGATGAATGACTAACAGAGCCATCAATATCGCCCGCGTGGCTATCACTTTATGATTGTGTTTTGGCTGTGGCTTTTATGCTATGTTTTGACAGCATTAATCACTCAGTTATTGTAAGCAACGTTATAGTCTACAGGTCTTATAAAATTTTACACAGAAGGTACCAATACGTGAATACACATTTATGAAAAATCTTAAAAATTACTTAAAAAGCTCCTTTACGAGATAAAATATGCTCAGATTGTGTAATAAATGGTGTAAAATAGGTGTATATGTTTTGTAAATTAATTAATGTATTTTTTATATACAGTAGACCTCAACGGCCTCAAGGCTACTATGAAAGGAAATTATTTAAAACAGAATGCTTAATGGTTGCCGTATTCATTATTATGAGTACCAGACTTATGACAATCAGCTTCATCGTCCTTGTTACGAAATATTACCTAGGTTTAATTTAAATTGCTTGCTTAATACAATAGTAGATTTTTTTTTAATTTATTTATTGCTAGTCATAAGATTCCACTTGTGTTGATACTCTAGTAGCTATTCTTTTACTACTATGAGTCGATATTTTGATAACTTTATTACTTAAAGGCTACGAATAATGTAGTTTTCTTACGGCAATATGAATTAATGAAATCTATTATTATTATAATTACTTTTAGATTGTATATTCGATAAACCAACACAAATATTTCGTCTTTTTAATATTATTGTTGCATTGATATTCAAAATATTTGAAATAATATATTAATTGTGTACGAAATCTTAATTCTTATTGAATTGCGTGTAAAACCAGAAATTATGACCTTTTTCTGTATCCTCGAGTTTCTTTTCGAACGTACCTAATTGTCGTAATTGAGGTAAAACTACAAAATGTCACCTTTTAAATGTTGGACGAATTTTACGTCCTGTATGAATGTATCCATTTAGCATTTATATCAATTGCACATTTTCATTATAAAAATCAAGTATCTATACTGAAATAATCATACCAAAGTATATTTTTTATTACAACAAATCTGATATTTATCGAAACATATCGCGGCTGATACTTCAATGTATTTTTGGTAAGAATAAACAAATTAACTTTATTTGTTAAGATCTATTTCGGTACAGTGAATTTAACACAGCGGGATTCTATTATTAATTTTGAACTTATGTTTAGCAAATCATTATTAATTTTATAAACATTATAATTTTACTGGTGTACTGTATGATGTATAAACAATATACTATATTCATTTTCAAGACTATTCAACACAAAAGATACAAACCGAACCCTACTACCTATATCTAATTATGGTTCCGCTTTTATGTTCGTCCATCTGTTCGTAACAGGGTTGTACTTTAGACATCTGCGTCTAACTGTAGTTAACATTTTAAATAAGGAAAGAACTGCGTCTAACTGTAGTTACACATTTTAAAATAGGAAAAAATTCGTAAACGTGACTAAAATTACGCTTTACCATAACAATAATTATTATTGTGATAGCTAATGAATATTATGATTGTGGAAAAAAACAATTTTAGAAGCAAAACTGTCGTTAAAATTTCCATAGTACATATGAGGCACAATATCGATGTATCGATGTCATAACATGTTTCTGGCAGTGGCCTTGAGTTACTTTCACTCTTTAGACATGTGTTCGGGCTATTTTGAAGTTTCTCGTATTTTTACCGGAATTGAATATCGATATCTGTACATATTAAAGCCTTATATTATAATTGTTATACTGATCATTCTGTAATAAATGGATTAACGAACGCAAAAATAATATTTTGATAGGTTTTAAAGATTAGCAAGCTTAAACAAAACCTTTGGCTTCAAATGATAGTGAAGATTCTTAGTGTATGTAGGAACATATTATTCTAGTAATTAGAAAATCCAACTAGTACTTGTATTAATTTAATTTTTTCAACGCTTGACTCAAGAGATGATGCACTAGATACAAAAAAAAATGTTAAGGCAGATAGTATTTTTGTTTTCTCATATACAAAACGCGATGTATGTTGATCGTTAAATTTTTGATTAACTTTTGCCTCCCAATTTCGTACGCGTATAATTTTCTATTAAGTACGAGTATCTACAATTATTTTTCGGCACCTTATTCAAATAAAACATACATACGATTTGACCTAAGTTCGTTTCTTTTAGATTGTCTACTTATACGGAACATTTGGGGCCAAAAATACATTATTTGTATTGTTGCACAATAATTATAAGTTAATGATTTTCATTGCATTGCATAAGTGCATTTTATTGTGTGGTTACAACTTTAATGACCTTAATTTTTAATGATTTAAAATTAATTTAAATAATGATGTCCCGTAATTATCATTATGAAACCGCAATACAAAATATGTATTCTTCAAATTTTTTAGGGATTTTTTAAATTTCCAACTCTTTCTATTCATAGGCGAGGAATTTGACGTGACGTGACGTTTACAAATGTACGTATTAATACGGTTGCACCAAATAATAAATTAAATTAAATTAAATGTAAGAGTTTGCCGTTCGATTTAAAAAATGTGGAAGTGCTAAATATGTTATACTAAAGGTTCATTTTGGGTGCAAGTCCGAATCGAATAAAAAAAAAAGAAAAAAGAAAATATCATCCATCAAGAAATCAAACGTGAAGACAAGAAGTTTTTGCAGTTTACTCCTAAAGAATCGATTTTTATATAAGGGCCCCGGTCTGAAAAAAATATGAGAAGTAAAAATCTACTGATCGATGACCTCGTTCCATTTTTTGTGCGCTACCTATTTTCACTTTTAAGTCAAGTATCAAGACGTGTAGTCCGCGTGCAAGCTCCGCGGAATCAGAGGTTGAGGAAGGGGTGGGTGTGCGCCGCGCCCGACCGTCGCTTCCTACCCGTCACTCTCCCACTACTAGTGACGAGACCTTGACGAGAGAGCACGCTTATTTATATTTTAATTAAGAAATATTAATTCATTAATTTATTTTTGACTTTATATAAAATTTTTTTAAATAATTAAGTGTAAAAATCACAATGAGTTCAGATGAATCTGACATCAAACTTACCGAAGGCGAGATTATTCGTAATTTAGATGATGAAGCCAAATTAATAACGGACAATTTATTACTTCAGAAATCTAAAGGCCGCTATATTTTCGCTTAAAAACTGTAAAATATGCGATAAGTGTTATTTTGTGTCACATACGAATTATTTGTGCTTATTTACGAGTAGAGAATCGTTCTTAAGGAGTAAACTCCAGTTGTGCTTAGGAGCTGACACACACAGTTTTTTTTTTTGTTAATTATTAATAATAATTAATTACCAAGCTGTTTACTCAGTTTAAAAGGAGATCTTACTACGAGGATACTTAAAACTTTTTCTTTGAATGTAGTGGCGGTACATTTCGTGTTCAGGACAAAAATAGCGAAATTAAAACAAAACTCATGTTTGATGCTTTTTGTAAATACAAAAAAAGAAAAAACGAGTGTGCTTTTAATCACACGACTGGAGTAAAACTTCTTTAGTTCCATCCACCAACGAAATGAAAATACGAAAAAAAAAAACACTTCTTAAAATATATCTTGTCAATTTAAGTTGACAAGATTTATAAAAATAAGCTTGCACTGTGTCTTAGATATACGAAACGTAACTGGCTAATGGCTATGACAGAAAGAGAGAAAGAAAATGTGTACTTGCACCGTTTTCTCTTGCCCCTACAGTAATATACAAACGTAACTCTTTCTCTCTCTTTCTATCTTCACTAACTTATATCTCCCTCTCAACTTCCGATCGCCTCCATATTCACACTTTTCGTAACGCCCTCGTCACGCATTCATCAGCTTACTCCCCAAGTCAAGCGTGCATAAAGAAGTTTTACTTCAAAAATACGAAACTCTATACCTTAACATATTATTACATAAAAAGTTCCGCACGAACGGACTACGAGTATTGATTGAGAGTTGTTATCATGGCCACGGACGATGTAAATTTCATTGTCGTCGTATTTATTTTAATATTAACAAGACTGGCTAAGAAAGCGTACTTATTAAAGTTTTTATGCGTATGTTTGAATGTTTGCCTTACTTGTTAAATTTTGTGCGAACACGTTATAACGTTATAAATTTCGGTTAAATAAGCTAAATGAAATTCTGTTCTTTGTTGTTGAAATAAATGCTACCATTTTTTTTATATAAAAGCATGTAGCATCATCTAACACGACAAAAATAGTTGAGTGGAGTGTGAAGCTGTAGTTTTATTTAATTTTTTTTTCTACGCAAAATTTTAAATCTAAATTTTCTGATAATATCCGATTACCCTTTAATATTTGAAAAGATTTAAAATTAGACGCATTGTGAAACCGTGTTATGTCGTAAATATAATGTCAAATTATAATCTAATCTATAATACGTGAAGCAAAAACTTTGTACCCCTTTTTACGAAAATTACGTGGACGGAGAAGTATGAAATTAGGCACAGTTAAAGTTTATATGGAGATCTGCAGAATGCTAATATTTTTTATACTAACGTTCAAAAAATACATTAAATTAATTAAAATAAAAAAAAACACTACACACATTACGACACACACACACACATTTGTACAATGTACATATATACACAAATTTTGTTTATTGTCAAAGTCTGTTGTCAACACGGCACTTAAATATAAGTCTTGCAATGATTTTTTTTAATCACAGATCAGGTCCAATGACTGCTGCATATGCTCACCATGTTATGCGCAATCATATTTTATTGATGTTGACAATGCTGTCAATTATAGATTAGGTCGAATTTCGACCACTAGGCGACCACTAGTAATAATAAAAAAATGTTCAACGTATTTATTTTACACACTGACAGTTAATTATTTCTACCGGGTCGATTCTTTAGTCGAGGTATTATTTAAACAATAAAAATTATAACGATTTTATATACTGACATTTCAAACTGACCGGTAACTTATGTAACATAAATCAAATAATATATCGGTCGATTTATCTACTGGACTTAAATGATTAAGAGAAATTAAAACTTGCTTCCTAAACCGTTCGAAAGATAATAATAAGGATCAGAAGGATTGCGTTCTTGACACACTTTCTTATTATACTTAAATACATATAGTAAGGTTATTAAAAACTCATTATTAAACTGCTCCTACCGGCTACTTTATTAATATCTCATTAATTAAATTATTAGTTAAAATACCTTTATACATACATAAATAAAATTGTAAACCTTATTATTGTTAATAAAATGTAATGTTTTATTTTTATGTAGACAAAAGTAAGACGACCGTTCTGGTGTAGTGGCGAGAGTAGTCGCCTCGAATCCGCGCGCCAGCGGTCGCGGGTTCGATTCCCGTTCGGAACAGATATTTGTATTTTTACACATATTTGTCTCTGGTCTGGAGAGTCTGGTCCTTGTGGGTCTCCCTACTGTGCCTCGGAGAGCACGTAAAGCTGTCGGTCCTGGTTGTTATCATAGACACGTGATAAAGATCGTTACTCATGGTAGGGAAAATTATATGCCAACCCGCAGTGGAGCAGCGTGATGGATTAAGCTCCAAACCTTCTCCTATATGCAAAAGAGGCCTTCGCTCAGCACTGGGTGGTTTACAGGCTGATACAGTACTGTATAAGTACAGACAAAAGTAACTTAATTATTACTAAATAAATGTTAATAATTTCTAGCTGGTCATAAGGTGACTGATCATGATTAAGAATCTAAATCATTGAAACTACATAAAAATTGATCAGAACTCATTTACAATGTATACACCCCTTTAAAGGGTTTTTAGGGAATGTATGTTTGTATGAAAGTAGACTCTGTTTAGAGTTAAAAGTATCAAACATTATATTCAGGGTTTTTATTAATTAGGAATAGAAAATAATTGTTGCATGTTTGTTTGAGATTTCTGCTTTAAGAGTTTGTTGAGCTGGTTGGTAAACAACTTTTCTTTTTTTTTTACTTTAGATTAGAAATAAATAATAATTAATTAATAATAAAATAAAACTTATGTGTGTATGTTACAGCCTTTTTGGAAATGCTGCCCTTACAAAAGTTAAAAGGGGAGAAGAATGTTTGTATGGAAGCTCTGACATTTGTTAAATTAGTTAAAATTAAAGATTATTATTTGCGCCTTTGATTACAAAACAATACATTTTTAGAATATTTTTTGATTTTCCCTTTGAGTGGGAGATATAAAATAGGTTAAGTATTTTTTTGGCTATTTTAAGTAGGTGTAATGTATACTCCACTTGTTCTTCAACAATGTCGCGAGCAACAATGAATTAACATTTTATACAGATATTATGTGATTAGGATATAAGGCTTATTAACGATTTGCTTACAAATTAAATTATATCAATTATTTAATTAAATTCTGACTCTGATTATGATAAAATCTAATTATTTCTGACTCTGATTATGATACGATGTAATTATCCTCATTTATATTTATAATACAAAATGTTTATTATTTATTTTTTACAATAGATAAATGTTTTAGATTGTTATGAAGAGTGGGTTATTTACTTTTAGTTTATGAATACTAATGCTGTTGTGTTAGTCTACAATAAAAATTAAGTTTTCATTTCAATTTCACTCCCGTTTAGCTGTTACGACACGTAAAATAAACAAAACACACATTTTTGAATACATGAAATTCCTACGGTATGGTCAAATAGTAAGAAATCTCATAATTATCAACATTATCATCATTTCAGCAATATCAAATGTCCACTGCTGAACGTAGGAATATCCCATCGATCTCTAGAGTGAGCGGTTCGAATCTCGTTCGATCTCTAGAGCAGCGTGATGGATTAAGCTCCAAACCTTCTCCTATATGCAAAAGAGGCCTTCGCTCAGCACTGGGTGGTTTACAGGCTGATACAGTACTGTATAAGTACAGACAAAAGTAACTTAATTATTACTAAATAAATGTTAATAATTTCTACAATAAACGGGTTCCATACAACAACTTCTGGCGACTCTTGTCAATTCATCTGTTCATCTCGTAGACGGCTATCCGACACTGCACTTCCGTCAGTTGCTCTGCCCACTGCCACAGCTTAGCAGTTAGCTTACAATTTATCTGGTCTACGTCGGTAACCTTCGTTTTTATATGGGTCTCATCATATCTAATTCGATCTCACAAATAAATCAGCGCAGACACACAAACACACACACACACACTTTTTACCTTTGTGTAGAGTATAGAAAAAATATAAAAAGTTATGGTTTTCTTAATGCATATTTATATAAAAGTCGTCCAGATAAATTTTTTTTTTGAATCAGTAAAATTTACTCAACATCTTTACTTATGGCCAGTAACTTCAGATTAAATATTGTCTGTGAAATATAACTATTTTATTTTATTTTATACAATTATTAACGATAATAAATGTTTTTATAATATATTATTGTAATCAATTCCGAAATCGTTATGAACAAATCTATTGGTGTGTGTAATAGCGATCATGTTATGCGTCTGCGATACTCCTATCAAGGTCGATGAGTGTTGGCAATAGTGCAGACGTGAATACTTCTGTAGTGTGAACTTTTTAAAAGTTTTTAACAAGTTTGTAAGTTTACCTCATGATTTCTTTTCGTATATGGTAGAATTAGCTGTATTTACCTACACAAGATGATGTCCTTAGCTGTGTTTTATCCTAAAAAAAGAAAAAAAAAAAACTTATCGGCCAAGAAGCATAAATAGTTGTTACTTTAAAAAAAATAAAGCTTGGATGTTTACGAGTTACCGATATATTCGGAATGAAGTATTCTGCTGAGAATAACTTGTAAGAAACTTAACAGTTACTATAAAAGGTTGATGTGTAGTTAGGGAGAAATTTTGAAAATTCGTTATCTAGGGAAATATAATTTAAAATAAAAGCCGGTTGAAATTTGAATTGTTTAATTTATAACTGATTCCTAAATCCATGATAAAAGTTCGATTGAATAGCAAAATTTATAAAAATACACAATGCCGTTAATACTTAGGTAGTTGCTTCTTAGGTCAATGTCAGCTACCTCACGCATTATGAATTACAATTACATTATTACAATTACATACTGTACTGAATTATAATGTAACGAAAATTTCATAATCTAGTCGATATAATTATTTTATTATGAATTTTAATTGTTATTTTTAGAATTATAGGATTTGTATTGTCCTTCTGTCGAATTAATGTAATTATAGGATTTGTATTGTCCTTTTGTCGAAAACGATAGACGAAAAGTAAGTATTTTTTTATAATTACATTTGTATTATTTTCTTGCTTCATTTCTTCTAATTATGTTAATATTATAAGGTGTATTGTAAATCAGTTAGTCTCAATATAATTAAAAAATATTTTTCCTTTATTTAAAAAAGTATTTTTTCGTTTCAATCCCTCAGGGGTAGAATTTTTCACAGCTTTATATGGTTACCTAGAGATTATATACTGTTCGTTAAAATTAACTTTTAAAGTCGGTTAATAATAGTTGATATATCGCGTAATTTACACACAAAAAATAATACAGTTGAGTTCTCAACACTCTTCCTTTCTGGAATTCTATTAAAAAGTAAAATATCAACTTAAACGTAAAGTATTACTAACGGATAAATATTTGAGGGTATTTTAATGAGGCCTTTTTTAAGAATCATATTATTCTACACCTGAGGTATAATTGGTTTGTATGGTACAAATATTCTTTGGGGGAGCGTATTCTTGTGTGTTTTTTTAGACACGTGAGTGAAGCAAGGAATATTAGATACTATTATTTTATAATGTAGAAATGTATTGGAATTTTAATCTAATGTGTGTAAAACATAGTAAAAGTAGATATGTATGTATAAAAACCATTATCACCATTAAATTCACCTTGTCCAAAAAAGTAACTATTTGAGAAAACTCCGCCAAATACCTATACTTAGCTTAAATAATAATTTTAATCTACAAACGAACTTACTTTTTATTTTACGTTTTGAACAAACTTCAGAGAGGAAGGGATGGATATAATTTTTTATGTATAGTTATCGTGCAAGCTTACACACTTCGAAACGAATCAATGGTATGGAGAGCCTATGACATTTGAAGCATTATTTATTTACAATAGTTTTAAAGTTATTTTTATGTTTGTTTTTCATAGTACATATGTCTGGAATTGTTAAAAAATCAGTTACGAGTATGATATGTGGTCGGTTGGACAGACAAAACATTTTTTTAAAATCATTTTTGTATGGAACCATAAAAAAATTAAGAAGCGTTTTGTATAAATTCCATTTTTAATAATTATAATAATTGAACAAAAAAGAAAACATGAAAAGTAAGCTAATATTGTTATCTCTCTACATGTCTGACTTCTTCCTATTAATATACGTTTGTGGAAGCAATGTTTGACAAAAAGAGTACTGAAGTCCTAAAAAGCAAAAAAAAAAAAAAAGTTAAAAAAAACCCTCGAAACCCAAAATTAATTGTTTTCGCCAAACCTTTCTTTTTGATTTATATCTAGGTAAATTTACCTATAAATAAATCTAAATTTATACGTATCTCTAGATAAAAAAATAGCCAATTTAATGAATGTAAACCAATTCTTACAACATAATATCTCACAAACGAAGCATGAGAAAATAGTTTTATTTTTGCTTTACTGTCAGTATTAACGTACTTGATTTAATTACAGCTAATAAGGAATTACTGCAAATATTAGATATTTAAAACCAATTAAATACCCATTAAACGTAAAACGATCAAATTATTGTGTAACTTAAACGACAGATGATGGTATATTTCTCAATAAATATTACATACACATTTCACATTAAACGAATAAAAAAAATCATTAATAAAATATATATATAATATAGTATTATAATTAATATAGTTATTTATTACCTGATGAAGAGTGAAATACAATGTCTTACATTCACTTTAAACAATAAAAAAAAAAACACACAAATCACAACACAGGCGACAGTCACTTGTTATACAAGAGTGTAGTCTGCGCAAGCGCAGTTCTTACTATACTGGAGCCTGAACTAGCAGGGTAAGTGAGAGGTCAATGTTATTGAAAGATGCAGGAGTCATTTAGTAATGGTTTCCTTTTAGCAATAATGTGTTACTGTATCTTGTATAGGACAAGATGGCAGGTTCAAAAGTGCTAGTATTGTATGTAAAACGCAGTCAACTCGGTATAAATTTTAACTATTCGACATGCATTTCGACATGACCTCATGGCATTTTATTAATTATTATTAAGTTCTATTATATATTGTTAATATAAATATTATTATATTTGTCGTCTTTCTTTTTAAATTTTTATTTCAATGCTTAATTATTTATAGTGAAGTGATAACTGTAAAAGTCGTCGTCTAGGCATTGATTGCAAAAAGATTTCGTGAAAAATGTTGTAGTACCTCAACGAATAGGAAGTTTTGCTGGAATAATGTCTTTGTTTTAAATGTCTGTTGTTTTCATTCTTAAGACGTTAAATATTTAAAGATAGTTTTTTAACGAAAACATGACAAATAAATTAATTGTAATTTTCGTTATACAATGCCTCGTGTGAAGTAGTTCAAAGTTATATAAACCGAAGTCTTTTTTATATGATAATAGATGAAATAGGCTCGAACAATTATTATTTATATTTATTAACGATATTTTCTTTACATCGAATTTCATAAAATGAATCTAAATCTAAATATATAAAAGCGAAAGGTCACTCACCCATTCATCACGATATCTCTGGAACTATAAGACCTAGAGACTTGAAATTTGGTACTAATATACCTTTTGCCGAGTAGAGATCAGCTAAGATTTTACGAAATTCTACTCCTAAGGGGGTGAAAAAGGGGGTAAAGTCTGTATAGGACAACGTGATTCCTTGGTCTAACCTACTTCAAATTTTGCACAAATATTTTTTAACAGAACTTATTGAAGACGTGTTTCGTATTTTATCAAAATTCATCCCATAACGGGGTTAAAAGGGGGTTGAAAGTTATTTGCTTCGAAGTTGATATCAATACTCCTTAGTGCTTTTAATTTAAATTACATTTTATTTTACTAGACTACATTTTACGACGCCTTGGCGCAGTGGTCACAGCAACTGGCTGATGCGCTAGCGGTCGTGGGTTAGATCTTTGCACATGACAAATATTTGTATAGGACTATAGGCCATACAGAGATGTTTATCGTGGTCTGGGCGTTTGTGCTTCTGTATTGTGTGTTTCCGGACCCCCGACACAGGATTCACAACCTACTGGGGGCCGTTGAGTGTGAGACGTTTAATTAAAAGTCTAAAAACGGATTTTGTCGCGTCTATTTAAAGTTATCGTTTAACAATATTTAATTTAAATTCTTTCCCGACGTTTCGGACCCGTTACAGCGTCCATGATCTCGGGGGACTGAGGTGGTGGGTGTCTGAATAATTATTCGGACACCAATCACCAATTAAACTGTAACTTTAAATAAATGCGATAAAATCCGTTTTTAGACTTTTAATTAAATGAGTAAAATTCGTGTAAATATGTGAGATGTTTGTTTATTTTTATTTATTATTTGGACACATGTTTGACAACTCAATCCGTCTATTATAAAATATTTTTCAGTATCGACGCAGGTGTAGGTAAAAAATATAAATTTATAATTTTTGAAATTTTAGTCAAATACTCGTGCGATGCCGGGGCGGGCCGCTAGTATTACTATAGTCGCTAGAGTATTAATCCTTATTAATTTATATTACTTATCTGAAGCATTACATGCATATTATAATAATCCTTTTCGCCATACAATTTAAATGAATATCTTAGGAGTTATCGCAAAATGAAAACTAATGCGCGCGAAAATAAAGTCAAGTGCGGGTATCACCGATGATGGGTCTCGCTTGATGCGACCACTTCCTCACTCATCCCCGCTCGCTGTCGTTAAGAATATTATATAATATGTACTACCTATATGAAGTCTGAGCGGGTTGCTAGTTCTTAATAAAATATTATCGCATGATATATGATCTTAGAATACATATAATAAGCTTTAAACACGTACTATTGTAATCGGTCACGCTCGAAGAAAGGAAAAGGATGTTACGAAAATTACCTATTTGCTTAAAATGATTAAGGCTAAGTTTCACAGGTAAATGTTTATTTTTCTTACTTAAATCGGATGTGTCTAAAGTTATTAAAAATGTTAGTTACTTTGGTGTTTTTAGGTTTGAACATTTTAATTGTAAGATTAAAGTACAAAAAAAGTACTTAAGCTTAAAAAAAGTTTAAGTAATTACGTAAAACCGTAATTATTTGTGAGTCTTGAGAACTCCATAGAATAAATACAGTTGTAATGAGAACTTTTTTTGTGACGAAATTATTATTTTATAGCTGTATGTGCGACTTCTTTCTTGATTGGCAGCCCTTTCATTAGATTATATGATAATGTACGTAAACCAGTTTAAGATGAGCCGTACGTTCAAAGATTTTTGTACATTCCGAGTTTAAAGTTTTTTAGACCTAATACTGAGGACTTGTTTTATTGCTAATATTCGTGTAGGTTACGTGTGAATTCGGTGGTCATGTGAACGCAACGATAAAATCTTATCTTTTGCACAACTCTACTGTACTACAAAGAGTAAACCACAAGTGACTAATCGCTTGTGGTTTTACTCGTTTCTTAATCTTACAGGATATTCTATTAATTATATATTAATATCAAGGACTGACGAATTTGTGGGATTCATAGCATCAGCCTATTTATTTATGTTCTAAATTTGTTTATATGTATGTATATATATAACAGCAGCGTCTGCAGTCGCGTGTGCAGTGTCGCAGCTGCCCACAACACACTACGCTCGCCAACCCGCCTGCCAAGTGTGGCGAGTATTGGCAAACTCCCCCAAAATGACCAGCAGTACAGATCCCAGGCTGTCGCTCTGGAGGTTGATAGGGGAGGCTTACTTTCAGCAGTGGACATCCCATAGCTGATAAGATAATGATGATATGTATATTATCCCTAATCTTATAAATGTGAAATGTAAGTTTGTTTGTTACGCTTTCACGCGAAAAATACTTAACCGATCATCATGAAACTTTGTACACATATTCTTGGAAGTATTAAAAGTAACATAGGAATATATAACATAGGATATATATAACATAGGAATATAAATAAGTTAGTGCTATTATAATTATTATTTATTTTTGGTATTAAATAACAAGTATTTGCATTAAATAACTATTTTATTAAGAAAGGTCAGCGGCGAAAAAACACCATACTATGACTGCTAGAAAATTACCAGTTACTTAAACTAAAGGTGAGTGAAATCGCGAGGGATTTCTAGCATTTTAAAAGTCACGAGCTTAAGAGATATAAGTTTGTGTACGTGCAGATATACACATAATCAATTCAGTTTGTTCGTTCGTTCTATATTTTGAGTGTTGCAATAAATAATAATCTAGTTAACCTTGGGGAATCCCTTACCACTATCTGATGTCTTTAGCGCTGCGGCCGTTAAAGTAAACCTTACGAATAGTTATATTTTTGGTTTAATTTTGACAGAGACATATATTCTAATTATTTCGATTGTAAGATTTTTTAAGTGCTCTTTTGAATTCACATTTATGTTTGGAACATAAAACTGAACATTTAGGCTTTGCTTTATTAAACACCAATTAGTATTTTACGTAGGTAGAAAAGCATTTGAAATGAAATATGTTGTATGATAAATTTTAAGGTTGTTCAGATGGTAAAAACTGTATGGAATTGGTAAATTAGATAAGAAGATAACGCTGACACCAAGGAGCGTATTTAAAAAAAATGTTTTACTTATAATCAGTTATCTCCTCGTAAAAGGAAATATATAAATAATTTTCTTTAAAATAAAAAATAAAAAAATCAATAAAAAATAAAATTTATTATAAAATAAATTTTATCTTGTATATATGTATATAATTGACAATCGTTTTGGTGCAGTGGTGCGAGTAGACAAATACGATTTGTATAAATATTTGTTTTCGGTCTTGTAGCGTTCGATATTCAGGGTAGGAATATTATCCGCCAACCTGCAGTGGAGCAGCCGTTGTGGATTAAGCTCTAACCTTTCTTCTATATGGAGAAGAGGCCTGTGCCCAGCCGTGGGACGTTTACAAACTGATTCAGTTTAGTTCAGTCATATAGTATATTCATTATTGTGATTTGGTTGTATTCTGTTTAATCTATGAGAATATAAGACACTTAAACCCCACTCAATTATTATTGTTTCGTTTTAGTTTCGCATGGGAAGTTTGACAAGATTACTAGGTAGGTACTAGGTTTTGTTACAAAACAATGCGCATTCTTTTAGAGTTCGCTCCAATATTGAGTAAATATTAAGTTTTAAAAGTCAACCTTAATTTTTATGAATATTAAAACAGATTTTGTTGTTTTGAATAACTTATAAAACAATACAATGTTATAATTTATATTTTATTTTATACTATCTAATATATATAAATCTCGTGTCACAATGTTTGTCCTCAATGGACTCCTAAACCACTTAACCGATTATAATAAAATTCGCACACCATGTGCAGTTCGATCCAACTTGAGAGATAGGATAGTTTAAATCTCAAATTATAGTCGCAATTTTAATTTATTGCTAATTATTTGTCTGTTATTATTTGACAGTCACAATTATCTGTTAACTCCAAATGATTCTAACAAATGATGATAAGCAGACTTCAGTGGAGACTCTTTCCTACGCTGCATCGAAGCCAGTACGGATTCATGCCACAGAGGGGAACGGAGGACGCCCTCTACGATCTTGTCGAGCATATCAGACAAGAAATCAAGTTAAAGAAAATAGTGCTGCTGGTATCGCTCGACATAGAGGGTGCCTTCGACAACGCGTGGTGGCCGGCTCTCAAAAAACAGCTGGTGGACAAACATTGCCCAAGGAACCTTTACGCCATGGTCGCCTCATACCTTCAGGACCGCAGGGTCATTGTTAACTACGCCAGAGCGACCAGTGAGAAGGAGACCACGAAGGGTTGTGTCCAAGGATCAATTGGCGGACCGACCTTCTGGAATCTTATCCTGGATTCTCTTCTGAGAAAGGTCAACGGCATGGGGGTATACTGCCAGGCCTTTGCGGACGACGTGGTCCTCGTTTTCTCCAGCCTAAAAACCGACAACCTACAGACCTCAGCCGAAACCACCTTAGCTGCCGTACAAGAATGGGGAATACGTAACAAATTGAGCTTCGCCGCGCATAAGACCAACGCGATGGTTCTTACAAAAAAGCTCAAATACGATACCCCCATAGTTCATATGTCCGGCACTCGACTGAGGCTTGTAGAGGAAATTAAGCTGCTGGGGCTCATTTTGGACTCAAAGCTCACTTTCAATGCGCACGTTACCGCCGTATGCAAAAAAGCTGCGGACGTATATAAAAAACTCGCGTGCGCTGCGAGAGTGTCTTGGGGTCTGAATGGGGAAATCGTACGGACCATTTATGTGGCGGTGATAGAGCCTATCGTTCTGTACGCGGCGAGCGTATGGTCCCCTGCAGCAGAGAAGTTGTCGATTCGAAAACAACTAAACTCACTGCAGAGAGGATTCGCGCAGAAGATGTGCAAAGCATACAGGACGGTGTCCCTGATATCGGCACTAGTCCTCACGGGCCTACTTCCACTTGACCTTCGCGTCCGAGAGGCGGCCATATTGTTTAAGACCAAAAAGGGTCACAGCACGGACCTTCTTCCACCGGGAAGAGAGCTGGAGCGCAGGGTGGGTCCAATGCAAAATCCCCACCCTTCTCTACTTATGACAACTGAGTATGAGCGCTTAGAGAATCTGACCCCCGAAGTCCTTGAGAAGCACAATATCGTCGGGCCATTCATCTTCACCGACGGCAGCAAAATAGAGGGCAAAGTAGGAGCCGCCCTAACATGCTGGGACCAAGGCAGGGAAGTAAGATACTCTACTTTCCGGTTAGAACGGCACAATACTGTCTTCCAGTCGGAGATGTACGCACTCTTCAGAGCCGTGGACTTGGCAAAAACCTTAAAGTCAAGCTCAATCAACATCTTGAGCGACTCCAGGTCGTCACTCGATCTGCTGAGAAGCCCATCAGTGACCCACCCTCTGGCCGTGGAAATGAAGAGTCGAATTAGGCGTCTCCGAGAGGAAAATAAGACAGTTAGGTTCTTTTGGCTGAGAGCCCATGTTGGAACGCCGGGCAATGAAAGAGCGGACGAGCTGGCAAAAAAGGCGGCCTTAACAAAAAAGACGGCACCCGACTACGATAAAGTACCTATATCGTATGTCAGAAGGCAGATCCGGGAAGAGACTGTCAGGACGTGGCAGGACAGATACAATTCTTCGGAAACTGGTTCGGTCACGAAAATATTCCTACCGGATGTGAAGACCGCTTGCAGACTGGTAAGGAAGTCGGCACCAACACCTGTCAACACAAAAATAATGACCGGCCACGGAGGGTTTGCGGCGTATCTGCACAGGTTCCACCTCACTGACAGTCCTTCATGTATCTGCGATCCGAATTGTGAGGAGACAGTTCTGCACATTATACTGGACTGCCCGAGGTTCGGTAAGGAAAGGCTGGATCTGGAGCTCAAACTCCAGATGAAACTTGATCAGTCATCACTCCATACTATCTTAGAGAGCGAAACGAGCAGAACGTCTTTCCTCACATTCGCGAGAAAGGCCGTCACAGTAGCCGCAAAAAGAAACAGCACGACCGCTCTACCACCAGCTGTAACGCCTGTACAGAGTGCCAACACCGTCGTTCAAGCAACACAGACACAGACACTCTACACACAAGGAACCGCTCAGCAGACCACTCCAACGGCTTCGCCAGTGTCTCCTGGCCGTGTCCTTCTGGACCGAATAACTCAAGCCATACCCTCCTCTTTGCAAAAGCTGTTCAGGAAAAGAGCCAACAATAACGCACCTTCGCAACCGACCCATAGCAGGATCATGCAATCCTCGCCCAGCGAAGAGATCAGAGGCGGAGAAGTTGGAATTAAGACCAGATGCGTGGCTCTTTTCATGGACAGTGGGGTAGAGAGGATAGGAATCTGCTTCTGTCGCTCCGAAACACGCGATCGGCTGGTGATTTCACCGGGGCTCGCTTTACTGATAAAGGGTAGCACACAAAAGACCACCATTAAGCGCACAAAGATTGAAGCGCTAGAAGCAAGAACAGGAGGGCGACTCGACCTACCGTTTGGTACGTTTGAAAAGCAAATTCATCGTGCTGTTCGACTGGGGAGAGACGTCAGCCTTTGCGCAGTCTAGTGTGTGGCTGCAGCAGTTGAGCGAGACCCCCGGGGGAATCCCTGGAAGAATCAGTGTAGATTCAATGAGAGTCGGCTATGACAGAGGCGACGTATCGGACAGGTACGGTTGCCTAATGGCCTCCAAGAACAGTGAGGTCACTGTCTACGAGGACAGGGGGGAGGATCTAGGTTATTTAAGACCGAGATCTATAACACCTTCACCCCCTGCATCGCCGGCTGTCGATGAACCCGCACCTAGCGGTTCGGAGCGCTTACAGCTCAGGGTCGAGGTCCAGAAGGCAGAACAACTCTCAAAAAGGGCCGCACCCGAGTCTAGGCCAAGTTCGATGGCAGTAACGACATTTATCCATGCTACCATCTCCCCAAAACACAATAAGCTCTCACATCACTCCTCTCCCAAAAAGGCGTACGACGACCATCAAAGGTTACTGGAGACGGAACTCGAGGAAGCCCAAGCAGCCATATATAACAGCGAAACACGACAAGTACTCAAGGGCAAGATGTCGGGTACATATATGGCTGCATATAACAGCACAGCAGGCTTCGTGAGCGCCGTCGAGTCTGAGGGGAAAGATGAGGAGCCGCAGACCTTTGAAACACCCGAAGGGGACCCGGTGGTGGTAGTGGCCAGATGCACGAGAGTAATGCTGGGGGACCGGATACTTCAGATGGCGAAAACCATCTCGAACGACTGGGAAGCCGGCTTACTATCCGTGACCTGGGGACTACCATTGCTGGAATGGATAAATGGGGTACCGGGATGCGGCAAGACAACTCGCATAGTAAGGGACTTCGACGAGGACACGGAGGTCGTGATCACGACCACAGTCGAGGCGGCCAAAGACTTAAAAGAAAAACTGGCCCACCACTATGGCAACAAAGCCAAGCAAAAGGTGCGCACTATGGCCTCCGTTTTGGTAAATGGTTTCCGTGAGGGCTCGACAATTACCCGCCTAACGGTGGACGAAGCCCTTATGAACCACTTCGGAGCCATAGTAATGGCCGCCCGACTATCCGGTGCAGAGAAGGTGATCCTCATCGGAGATATAAACCAGCTGCCGTATATCGACAGGGATAACCTGTTCGAAATGCGGTACTGTAGACCTACCCTGCTAACAACCATCTCGTGCGAGTTGTCATGCACGCATCGCAACCCCAAGGATGTCGCCTTTGCCATCAGCGAGGTCTACGGAACCATATATAGCTCCAGCGCCAAGATCCGATCGTTGCGAGTGGAGAGCCTCACAGGCGCGCGTATCCCCGTAGGAAGGGATCGGACCCTATACCTGGTCTTTACGCAAGATGAAAAGAGATTGTTGACTGACCAGGGATATGGGTCTGGCGAGGGATCGCGCGTCTTAACCATCCATGAGGCACAGGGCCAGACCTACGAGGACGTCATCGTCCTCCAGACTAAGACGAGGAGGCTCCGAATTCACGACAGCGTTTCGCACGCCGTGGTCGCGGTGACTAGACACACTAACACCTGTGTCTATTACACCGACGACTGTGATGACGCAATTGGTCGCTTTGTGGCGAGGGCGGCGGAGACCATGGAAAAGGAAATCCTCGAGCACAGTCTCAAGATGGCGATTCATCACAGAGATACCGCCGTCATTGAGAGTGTGCTCGATATGTTGAGTAAAAACATCGGTGCGAGGACATAGTTGTTAGAAATATATTTATAAGAAATAGATATAAAACCATTATTAGGAAAATAAGTTAAGTTTTAGTAATAGCATATTGTACATTAGCAAAGTAAAAAAAAAAAAATGCATGTCATTAGATTTAAGAATACCTACATATTTTGGTCGGTGGACTCATATAAAAATTAGAGACATTAAGTTTTTAATTTAGACATCAATAATGTAAGCAGCTACCATTGTACTAAGTATACCTAAATCTGGAATAAAAAAGGCATGGGCAAAATGAGCCCGTGGACATACATTTATATAAAAAAAAAAAAAAAAATGATTCTAACAGATGTCGATACCTTTCGACTGGGTTGAGTAAGTAATCAATAGATGGCGCTGCTATGGTAAATCTACGAACGTGTCATATAAGCTACATTTTAACAGCATAATTACCACGTGTTGTTGAGGCTAAAGTATAAATTAAATTTATTTTTAAAATTTTAGTTAAATACCCGTGCGAAGCCGGGGCGGGCCGCTAGTACTTATAATAAAACTCTACAGGTCCAATTTTACAGACATAGAAAAGTACATAAATGAATGAATGTATATTTTTCTATAATCGATATTGGAGCCAAAATTGTTTTTGTTTAATTTTTTCTACCGGTTTTATGGCCGCGCATCACGCCGAAAGTAATTTTAAGTGTTACTTGGCATGATTTGACTCTATACTACGAGCTCGGATAATGAAAACTTTATATCCTGAAATTTAGTACGGTTCCTCTGGGAGAGGGGATGAAAATAAAAATGTTATGTAATCGCTAGGACAGGCCAGGACATCCAAATTACAGTGGAGATGAGTGACGGATTTAGCTTCAACTCTGCTTCTTTACAGGAGAAAAAGCCACACAAGGCCCTATCGTTCGGTTACCGCTTGCTAGATCAGTTCAAAACCCTCATAGAAAGTCGGTGTAAATAGCTAGTATAGCTACTTTTCGTAGGCTGAGGAAGATAGCCGGAAACCAACAGTTCCTTCTCTTCCTTTTACCCCTTTCGCTAGAAACGTACTTGTATCTCCTCTTGTACTGCTAGTTTTTAATTTTTTTTTACGGCGTCTAAATATGAGGTGACCTTACTATTTTAAGAGCTATTATTACAAAATTACTACTTCTCAAAGTTTGTTATATATTTCTTGTATTTTATTAAAGTGGATATAAATAAATGTTGTTAATTTTAATATTAAAACTTAATCGAGTAAAATCGAGTATTGACGTGTGTATCAAATTCAATATGAATGGAATTGAATAGCTTTAAACAAAAAAAGTTTCAAATCTTAATACAAGTAAGTTTCCCAATATTTAATTTCATATGCGAAAGCGAAAATATTACTACATAGCTGACGAAACGTCGTCAAGGCCCACTCATGTGACGTAACGTGGTACCCATCTTAATAGGCGATCCTTTTCACAGCACTATTATTTTTTAAACATTCCTAATTTAGATCGGAAGGTTAAGGGTCGGAAGGTTAGTACGTACTTGTATAATGTCCTCTGTACTCAGATGAAATTAATATATTGGATTCCTTGATTAAATATACTGTTTGATTTTATTTAAGTTTAGATATAGGTAATTCAGGTGAGATATATTAAAAAATCGTAAAAACACAATAACAATTTTCATTATGTTTTCATGCGCATAGAATTAAATAAAAAAGAAAACAATTACATAATTTTTTTTATATTCTGAGACATTTAATTCGTAAAACATTTCCGTGTGACGATTTAGTAGATACTTAAAAATAATTGTAATATTTTAGGTAGATGGGAAAAAAAGGGTTTTCTTATCAAGAAGTATATTTTTATAATCAAATAAAATTGTCTTGTATCGATATTATTAAGTAAATAATCGTATTAGTTCATTATATTAGTTTTAATTTCGTCTTACATATGATATTGCTATTTAATTTGGTAAGGATCGTTAATTTCCCAGTTTCATTTGCTTTATTTTCACAATTTGAGCTATGTATTATGTTTAAATATATAATAAATATAACACTAAATCATTGAAGTATGTTTTTTTCTTAGTTGACGGTTAAAATGGCTAATTTTGAAAAATAAATACTCATTTACAAAAACAGATTCTGGGATTCAGTATCATAATTATGTTCAATTGATTATATATTACATTACATTCCGAATATTTAATAAATAAAGATGAAGAAAACATTTTATTTATTTATTTATTATATATTGTACAATACACTAATAATACATATTTTGCATAAAAGGCGGGCTTAACCCTAGAAGTATTCTTTACCAGCCAACTTAAAGACGTACAAGAAAGGAAAATTATATAATTAAAATAGGAGAACTGAATCAAGAATAAAAAGGCAATAAAATGTAACAAACATTCTAATAAATACGACGACCGTTCTGGTGTAGCGGTGCGAGTACTCGCCTCAACGCCGCGCGCCTGCGGTCGCGGTTTCGATTCCCGCTCGAGACAGATATTTGTATTTGAAAAAATATTTGTTTCCGGTCTTGTTGTACGTTTTTGTGGGTCTCCCCACGGTGCTTCGGAGAGCACGTAAAGCCGTCGGTCCCGGTTGTTATCATAGACACCTGATAACGATCGTTAGTAATGGCACAGAATAAATAATAGTACTAGTACTAATTGTAGGGAAATTATCCGCAAATCCGCCGTGGAGCAGCGTGGTGAATTAAGCTCCAAGCCTTCTTCTATATGGAGAAGAGGCCTTCACTCAGCAATGGGTGGTTTATAGGGTGATACAGTACAGTACACTGTACTAATAAAAACACAAGCAATATACATATACATACACAAAATATATACATGTGACTAATTAAATGTCTTATATAATTAATATAATATATAATCTTACTTCATATTACGATTAAAAAAATATGTAATTACTATATAAAAATTTGTTTTTATTTATATATTAGTGGTAAAAACTGTTTTATAATAATATAATTATACGAGTAAGTATTAGCGTACTCTTAACTGTCAAGAAAAAGTTTCTAAAATTAGTTATTGTATTGTAAGTTCCTCAACATTATTTTATGTAACCCGATAATTAATATTTATGAATTGGAAATTATGTACCTACTTAATTACTTTGATCTTTGACTTTACGTATGAATTTTTTGACATGTCTTCTAATACTCCATCAATATTTTACCTATATTTTACATAACATATAAGATATCTTACACTTGCGACTTTATTAACAATAATGTATGTATGTAAAAGGTTTTACCTAATTGCTTGTTTTTAGTAATTATTTTTTTTAATGAAATATTTTCCCTCTCCTTAATGCCTTTCAAATAGTATTATATAATATCTCCGAGGAGTGTTTGATTGTTTCTATGCTCTTATTAATAATCTTATTGGCTTCCATGACTGATGAAAAATTAATGTTACATATCATGTTTATTAAGTAAACCTAGGCTATAATATATCACACCACGACTCACATGAGTGAAACAGTTACTATAAACATGAACTAATTTGACAAGTTTCAAAACTTAACGCATATAACATTTCTTAGGATGGCTAGCACAAAAAGTAATACATTTAAATAGAAAAGTAATGTTCGAATCATGATAAAAATTATGTACTGGTATGTGTTATTAGGTTAATTAACTGAAATATATATGTGAGGAAAAAAGTGTCTAACGATTATAAATAAGTCTTGAAAGAAATTAAAGAAAACTAACATAAGCATCTTTTGATTTATATTGTTCAGGAATATACTTTATCATTAATAATATAAAATTAATTTATAAGTATAATAATTACTCTATAGCTACACAATTTTCAGTGAACAAAAATTGCTCACAATTCGTCTCTAGCTCCGTATTGTTTTTTAATAATATCAACGGCTTTTTGAGCTATTACTAAAGTCGCCGCCATCGTATTAGCTCCTGGTATAGTAGGCATAATACTAGCATCAACAACTCTGAGATTTTGTATTCCATGAACAAGCAATTCGTGATTTACAACAGTATTATTGTCATGTTGCGGTCCCATTTTAGCTGTACCAACTGGATGGTAAATCGTAGTCGCCATATGCCTCATATAACACTTCCAATAATTATCCGTTTTAAATGAATGTTTATTACATTTGCGGATACTGATATTCAGCAATTCAATTTCCAGTTCCTTAAAAATCGACGTTTCTTCAAGTTTATTAACGAAGTTAATAGCCTTCAATAATGTATCTATATCGTCAGGATGTTGAAAATAATTGCTTTTAATAATAGGTGCATTAAAAGATTTAGATAAAAATATCTCGCCTCTAGATTTCGGATGTAGAAGTGTTGGATAAATACCTAGTAAAGAATATTTTTTATTTAATTCCTCAATGGATTTTATAATATATCTTTTATAGCCTAGTCCTTCCAGATAAGGTTTTAAGACAAAATTATCATTTTTAGCAAAATTAGTGTAATGAAATTGAATATCGGGACAGTCAGAATTTTCTTTAGTGTCAATAAACCCCATATAATCAGTTATGCCGATAGTTGCAAATGGTCCGGTTTTGGTTAACATATATTGAAGAAGGAGCAAGTTTATTACTTCAGGTGACACAGTAATATTTTTATTGGTTTTCAAAAATAAGGGAAGGATGATATGATCTTGTAAGTTATGTCCTATTTTCAAGTCCTGAATACAGTCGATACCCATTTCTTCGAGATGAGATTTCGGCCCTATTCCAGATAGCATTAGTAATTGAGGCGTGGCAATTGATCCTGCCGATAGTATAACTTCTTTTTTAGCAAAAATGTCCTTTAAAACACCGCTTTTATGGCGTATTTTAACACCATATGCTCGTTTATTTTCAGGTTCTATAATTACGTCCACTACATGTGTATTTTTCATTAGATATAATTTATCCACATCTTTCAAGTATTTCTTTGCAGTATTCATGCGTTTACCATTTTGCGTTAACAATCGAGTCTTTTTAGTTCCAACGACAGCTTCATGTCCTTCGTATTGGTATGAAGAAAAGTTTAATTCATTCCATGCTGTATCTAGTATATTATACCATTCATTATCATAACCTTCAAAGTTAGAATCTGTTATTTCAAAAAGTACTTCTTGATCATTAAAATAAGTTATCAGATCACCATAATCCCAACCAGGATTACCTAAATTATACCATTCTGAATAATCTTTGGGATGGCCACGAAGATAGATCATAGCGTTTATTGAACTGGATCCACCGAGACCTTTACCTTTGCTCCATATGCAACTATTATCTTTGAAACCCAAACAACTATATCCATCAGGATGCGTTTTGTAAGACCAGTCGTTGCTTGAATTTTGATTTAAGAATAAAAAAGCAGGAATCTAAAATAAGAGATAATAATTAGTCGTATCATAGCAGCACCTTATTTATTCACTTAACTATTTATATTACCTCAGTATCAATACCAGGATCATCACCAGCTTCTATCAGTAATATCTTCCACGTCGGATAAATATTTGATAAACGACTTGCAAGCAAAGAACCTGCCGTTCCGGCACCGACTACTATGATATCATATGATGTGCCTGCAAAAATACAATGTATAATATAGGTTATAAAAGCTATTTATCAATATAGTATTATCAATAATAGTGGTTAAGTATTAGTTAAGTATCGCTAGAGTATGGACCGGAAAAACAACCAGCTTAATCAAGTGTAAAAGTCAAAAAATAGAAAATCGAACAAATTCAGCACAAGAAAATACACGATGTGTCTCCAAAACCACAAGTTACAATATTGTTACACGTAGTTGTCCCACTAAAACTGCATCAGGTCTCACCAGAAAATGCACATGGCATGCCTTTGGTATTCAATTGCATGTATCTTATGATAATATAGTTAACAGGTTCAATTATGTATTTTGAAGATTATTTTGAAAAAAAAAAAAACATTTGGGTATACTAAAGTCACAATTGTGTTTTTAAATTTTTTATATTTTTGTCTGTTTGTGTATTACCAAATTATTTTAAATGAAATGGACATGATTTGAGTTCATACTACGAGCTAAAACACTATACTATACAGTATACACGATACCTAAAACACGATACTTACTTTTTCCTTTAACGTTGCGGCTACAACTAATTGATACTTTTAAAAAGTGTATGAGTAAGTGTTTAAAAATTTTAGTTAACCGCATTACATATTCTTATAATTATATTTGTTTTTATTTTTAAAGAGCTATTTGCGATATTTAGAACCTTAGAATTCGAATCTTCTTTGGTATCCCCAAAGGAGATTAAATGATTTAGTAAGATATACTAATAATTGCATTAAAATATATTTATAATAATATTTGATTGTATAATAATATTTGAAATATAACTAAATTATTTTTAAATGATATGTGAGCATTTTGTAAAGATTAACTGTTGAGTTTCTTGCCGGTTCTTCTTAAGAGAATTTACATACCGAATCCGGTGTTCCGAATTCAAATTAATTATAATATACGAGTATTATTTATAGCGACTTTTCAAAAGTACTTTTAAAGTTAAATAAAGTTAATTCTTTATTATTTATTTTCTAATTATATATTAATATAGTACAAAATTATGTACCTATATAAATATTTTAGCAAATATAACAAATACAATTTTATTATTATTTAATGCAAATATTAAGAATTTAAAGTAAAAAGTGTCCTTTTTGTTATGTGATGTAAGCTTAGTGGTCTATAGTTAGTACTTAATGCAATATTAAAATGTCGTTGTTAGAAACAATATATTGTTACCAGACTCTTCTTCAATAACTTTTTGAAAGCTGTCGGGAGGCCACTGGAAGTCGTCTAATATTGTACAATGTAGGGCAACTACTGTTGAAACAGCTTTCAAGAAAAGACCCCCAGTTATTCCACTAAATGGTAATGGACACGTAGCTGTTATATTAGCTTCTAGAATCTCCATTTCATTTATACTTATTTAAAATCTTTTATTCAATCAGAAAAAAAGTTGCATTATATATATTTTTTTAAATAAATCAATAATTACATGTTTATTTGAACGAACAATATGCTTATCAAGCGCAAGGAGATCAATGCTATGTTCCGCTTAAATAAGTTAGCTTATATTTTTTTATATGTTCGCAATAGTATGTTCAGTAAAATGATATGAACACGATATAAAGGATAGTCGATAAATTACAATTTTAATTTGATTATTGCGTATGTAAGGGCGATAAAGATATCAAAATGATTTTTAATGAAAGACTAAATATTAATTAAGGCTTTATTTCTAAAACAAATAAAATAAAATAGTCAATTTTAATCTAACAATAAGAGTCTTATCATTTTAGTAAACGTGTATAGGTATATTTGTAAAACTTGTTTTATTTTTATATTACTTAAAACTTTTCATGTTCAAATTCTTATATAATGTTGTATTGTAAATAAAAAAAAAAGAATTATTAACTGTTTGTTATATATACTTGTCCAATATAAATATCTTCTTGGATAAAGTATATTTTACTAAATTATACCTGATATTTTATTCCGTTGTAATATGATGCACGATTATAATTCTTTTTGTATTATTTTCTTAATTATTCCTTCATAAAATACATATTTTTTTACAAGTTTATTCTTCAGCATAATATACATAGCGTATTTAAGGTTAAAACCCTCTATTGAGCATAATACTATACTCGTGATACATAGCATATTGTCATAGAAAATTAACAATGTTTAAAATCCAGGAAGGTGACTTTTATAGTTATTCTTACATAATATGTTCTATTTCTATCTACCCGTTCTCTATAATATTAATTGAATAACTTATTTATGTTATAAGAATATCAGTGATGTTTAACCTTCCTAATAGATCGGTAATTGATTTCACATGATTTTGTATACTTTTTAGGGAAAAATACGGGAATAGAGTAATTATCTCATCATAAATATTAGGTATTAGTTCACTATTTTCATTATATACGAAAAGATTTTTTGTTTCTTCCGAATCATGGTTTTTATAATCAGATTCATAATTAGATTCGAATTCATAATATAACTCCTCCGACCAATCTTCCTTGATCATATCTGACGCTTTTTCAGCTATCATGATTATTGGGGCATTCGTATTTCCGCTAACAATTGTTGGCATTATACTTCCGTCGACGACTCTAAGATTTTTGATACCGTGCACCTAAAACAATTATTTTAACTATAACAATACCCATATCAAACATTAAAATGACCTTACTTTACAAAATAAGTGAATGAATGAATGAATGAATCAGCCCGTTCCCACTGCTGGCTGCTCTTCATATAGAAGGGTTAGAGTATAATCCACGACGCTGCTTTACTGCGGGTTGCCAGATATAATTTTTTCCCTATCATGAGTGACGATCGCTATCAGGTTCTTATGATAACAACCGGGACCAGCTTACATGCTCTCCGAGGCACGGTAGGGACAAACACACAAGGACATACACCCAGACTTGAAACAAATACAAATATCTGCCCTGAGTGGGAACTAAAGCCGCGACCGCCGGCGTTGAGGCAACCACTCGCACCACTACACCAGAACGATCGTCACAAAATTGGTATGAAAACATAATTTTCATGTACAATTTTATAACACATACATTAATTTCTTTAATAGTAAGTCAAACAGTTTTAACGTAATTTTTGGTTTAAAATTCAACATACTTTTAATTTTGAATCAACCACTGTGTCAGCGTTGTCCGCTGGACCCATGGCACAAGTTCCTACGGGATGGTAGATCGTTAAGGAGTGATGACGCGCTTGACACTCCAAATGTTCATCTGACATCAGGGAGTAATTTTTGCAACCAGGATTACGATTTGGATTTGGCCGAGCGTTAAGTTCCCTTAATGCAGGTTGCTCTATTAATGTTTGAGCGATTCTCGCACCTTCTATCTGAAATATAACAATAAATTTTGCTATAGGTAGTATACTGTAAAAATCAGACAAAAGTGGCTGATATTCTTTTTTATAAGTAACCTATTTAAACTACAAAATTAACAAGTATTTAAAACTTGACAGCTTTTAATACGTATTTAAGTATTAAAACAAATGAATTCTATATAGATATTTGACAATATATATTAATTAATAATATTTAAATTCGTATGGACATGCTATATAAAGACTTATTTTTTCTTTTTTAAATCGTTAGAGCATATCGTCAAGTATCAACGTCGGGTAACAAGTTGGTTTCTAGTGATACTCCTACTTATTCTTATTTGTAACTAGCTCCCGACCGTAGCTTTAGTTGCTGCTAATTTTATTAATCGGCCCTATTATATATATTTCTTTACTAATTTATACTACTATATAACTATTAAAATTAAATCAAAATTTTACTTAACTCAAGTAGGCTTAAACCATAGTTTTACAAAATAATCATTTACTATCTAATTAAATAATTTTATATAATGTGAAGCTACCACCGATTCGGAATGTAGAGAAGAACCGGTAAGAAACTCAACGGTTACGATTATATTTATTTCGTAGATTACTTCATTAACTAATCATCAAAAGATTATCTAATAGAAATTCAAAAGTTTTGCTTGTGTTTTAGATAAAAAATAAAGCAAACTTACCATTCTAGCCATGTCTTCTGGTTCTGAATAGTAATTTGGGTAAATTAGAGGTGGTGAATTTGGGTTAGAGTCACGGAGTTTAATATATCCTCGACTTTTAGGTCTAAGAAGCAATGGTACTACGGAAAATGAAGACTGATATAAAATATCTTCATATAATTCCGCATAAGTTTCATCAGTAAGTCCATTCGCACGCTTTCCATACAAGCCACCATCCATATTATCTGCAGTTGGTGCAATAAAAAATTGAATGTCTGGATAGTCTTCAGTTGGATCTTGGTATTTTGTGTTAACAAATGCCATGGCTTCCGCTTCCATCATACTGTATAAGGGGCCTTTGTTATTAAATGCAAAATCAATTATGCTACCAACAGAAGCAGCAGTATTCAGATTAAAACAATAATCTGAACCGTTCGTGTAGGGATTATCAAATAAAAAAGAATGACCACCCATAGCAATGTGATCTTGAAGATTTTTCCCAACACCAGGTAAATGAATTAAGGGGTCAATACCAGCATCATATAATTCTGCTCTATCTCCAATCCCTGATAACATTAAAATTTGAGGTGATTGAATAGCTCCTGCTGATAATATGACTTCTTTGTTCACTTTTATAATGTACGATTGTTCATGTTTAGTAAATTTTACGCCGTATGTCCTTTTATGATTATCTATCAATATTTTTTCTACCAAAGATTCAAGACTTATGTGAAGATTTGCTCTTCCTCCTGCCGGTCTAAGATAACCTTTTGCCGCGCTACATCGAAGTCCATCTCGTATAGTTGCATGAGATCTTGTAAATCCAGTTTGGAACTCACCATTTACGTCTACTATATTGTATCCAAGCTGTTCACCAGCTTCTAAAATCTTTTTTGTAATCGGATGTTCATATGCAAAATATTCAATTGATATAGGTCCTCCGGTTGAATGATAGGGATTATCTTTAAACTCTGGTATT
Source organism: Euphydryas editha (assembly GCA_036937285.1). Lineage (NCBI taxonomy): Eukaryota > Metazoa > Arthropoda > Insecta > Lepidoptera > Nymphalidae > Euphydryas > Euphydryas editha. Next base: position 9,309,426 of record JAUPFZ010000019.1, read on the forward strand.
TTCATATCTTCAGCCTTGAGAAAATATTTAAAAATATCTTTATACGCCCAGCCTTCATTACCTTGATCGGCCCAGTTGTCGTAATCTTTTTTGTTTCCTCTTATATATAGCATGGCGTTTAAAGCACTCGATCCCCCTAATAATTTACCTCGCGGCCACTTACATCTGTTATCCACCATACTTAAACAATAATCACTGCTTGGTTCTGTCACGAATTGCCAATCTATGCTCGATGTTTGTAAAACTGGAAATAATATTGGTAGTTCTGATAGTACGTTCTCATTTTGGCCTGCTTCCAACAAAAGTATATTCCACTCTGGATTTTCAGAAAGTCGGTTTGCTAGAACAGATCCCGCTGAACCACCTCCGATTATAATGAAATCATAGCTTTCAAACAGTTGATCGACTGGTACATCTTGTATTCTATGCTCAGCGTCTTCTATATCTGGTCTATAAAGATGAATGACCATACGCAATAATATTATACCACCCAAACTTGGTAAAAGGCCAAATAAAATCCTAGTACTAGATATTATCGGCTTGATTGAACTTCCGAGGCTAGCCATGTCTCTTAAACCACTGTGTGTAATCGCGAATAAATTATCTACGGACTAAGAATGTCACTTGCATATTTTGTGCTGATATAAGTATAAAAAATCGCTTATAAAATTGGTCACGTCGAATTTTCTTTAAAGCAGAACAATTAATCAATGTTATGAATAAAGTCACGAAGTAGTATCGAATTGTGATTTTAATCATTCAAATAACAAATTTAAGAACATTATATTAAATTGTATTTTTTATGCAAACGTAAGGTGTAGTCATATATATTTCATTAAGAAAGACGTTGCGCAAAAACAAATGTAATTAAACAATAATGTCATTCATAGTAATATTCTTTGCTTGTTACATCATAAATGTGGCTATTAGAAATTTACAGTTGTTTTTTGCAATATACTACATAATATTGCATAAAACAATAAGTCGACAAAATAATTTGCATAACATGTTTGATGCGCTAACACCTCGAACAATTATTTTATTTATAATTTATTCGGTGTAAGCCTTCATTAGATTAATTTATAACAAGGTGTCAAATTTAAAGTATTTTACTTAATTTTAATTTACATTGAATTTCGTTATTAACGTCATTCTTTATTTATTATTATATTTTTCGGACTATAACATGCACTGAACGATAAAACGCACCTCAAATTTATAAGATGAAATTTAGAAAAATGTACTTTAATGTCAGTTTCGGATTATATGTTTTTATTTTTCAGTGATAATAGGTTATCACTGAAAATCAGCGCTGGGTTTTCTTTTTCAAACCCAAATTAATGCTGAGTGATAATCCTTTTTGAAGCACTGAAGTAATTCCGTTTATTACACTTAATAAGTTATTAAGTGGTAATAGCTAGTTTGGTTTGAGTATAAATAAATACGAGAGCAAATGAAACCCAAGTTCATCCTTTTTTATTTATGAAAACGTAAGTTTTTAACAGAAACAGGGTAGGACAAATAGCATTTTGGAAGTTAACGTAAAACAGATTTAACAATTAAAAATTTTTAGTTATAGCGTAATACCGCGAGTCTTTCCGGCGGCGTTGTTACTTATATTTCACATACATTGTTACATTATTTTTTAATCTATTCTATAAAATGCCTTGCCATTATAAAGAAAATATGCAATATAACATTTGTTAAAAAAACACATGTGGTTGATATAGTAAATAAAATTGTCAAACATTAAAAAAAATATTATTGGTTTACTAAACCGTTACATACCTATTTTACATTATAACAAGTTACAAAATATTTATTTGGGAACATTCTTTGTCTCATCCAATTCTAAAATTGGATATAAATAAGTATAATGTAGTATCATTTAAAACTAGTATAAATAAATAAATTATGAGTTATTTTTATGTACACTTAAATAAAATTCACATTTGTACGATCCAATCACGCGTAATATCTGGACATTCGCCGTTTTAACCAAAACTCCTTAATCATATCACTGCCTTTTTCTCCTATCATAATAATGGGAGCATTTGTATTGCCGCTCACCAAATTAGGCATTATACTACCATCGATAACTCTAAGCCCTCTCACTCCATACACTTTAAGTTCGTGATCAACTACAGCCTGAGGATCCCAGTAGGGTCCCATCTTTGCAGTTCCAACAGGATGGTAAATGGTGCATGTGTAATGTCTTATCATACATTCCCAAAACGGATCAGTAAATCTTTGTATATGTCTGCAACCGGGAAATATATTTTTATTAAATATAGAAGCATGTTTTTGAAAAGCCCTTGTTCTAGATACAGCAAATGCGATTTTTACACCTTCAATTAGAGTCTTTACATCCATTTCATCAGTTAAGTAATTAGGATAAATGTAAGGATAATCGTATGGATTTGCACTTCTCAATTGAATAAAGCCTTTACTCTTGGGACGTAACAACATAGGTATAATGCTCCACACGTCTACATTGTTTATAGGTTCAAATACTGCTCTGTAAAATTTGTCAGTCAAACCATGAATTTTTCTTAACTGTTCGCCTCCATCAGAATTTGTTGCCCCGGATATAAAATGAAATTCTATATCGGGGAAGTCATCTGAAGCGTTTACATACTTCGTGTTAACAAACGCTAAGCCTTCTACTCCACCCATGATAGTTAATGGGCCTTCTCCTATCACTGCGTATTCCATTAAAGTACTCATTGTGTGGAGTCTGTTTTCCACGATAGAAATTGGCTTGTTAATCATAAAAGCCAAACCACCCAAACCGATGTGATCTTGAAGATTTTTGCCTACTTGAAGGTTTTGAATAAGTGGTATCCTATGCTTTGCCAATTCCTCTGAAGGGCCAATACCTGACAATAATAGTAATTGAGCGGAATTAATGGTTCCAGCTGAAAGAATTACTTCTTTTCGAGCTCTGATTCTATAGATCATTTTATTTTTTACAAATTCTACCCCAAAAGCTATCCTTGTTCTTGGATCTATCATAATTTTAGTAACAAAAGAGTTTATGGAGATATGAAGATTTCTTCGATCCTTAGCAGGTCGCAAAAAAGCTTTTGAGGTTGAACATCGATGACCTCTTCTTAATGTACCCTGTGCCACCATAAATCCAGTTTGGTTTTCACCGTTTATATCTCTGTTAAGATAACCCATCTCTAAACCAGCGTCAATGAAACTGGATACAAGTGGAGTATGATACGGAGCTTCTGAAATCGTTAAATATCCTCCAGTACTGTGATAGGGTGTTTTTGCTAAATAAGGGTTTCGATTATCTTCAGATTTCTTGAAGTAGTACAATACATCTTTATATCCCCATCCTTTGTTTCCAAGTGACTCCCAAATATCGTAGTCCTTTTTGTTACCTCTCAAATATAACATGTAATTTAAGACTGAGCTTCCCCCAAGAACTTTTCCACGGGGCCAATTGCATCGACCTCCTTCCATTGCTAAAAGATAAAAAAAAAATAACATAATATATTAATTGTACGTGTACATAGAAAATATTTACTATATACTGGTACGTATTAAGAGATATTAATAAAGTGTTAAAATAACATCTACCTTGTTGCAAATTAATTTATCAATATTTTTTAAACTTAAACTTTTTATTCTATTATAATAATGTACCCACTAGTTTATCCAGTAAAAATAGTATTAATCAATAAAAAAGTTTTTTAATTGTTACTTAGTTGCTTCTTAAGGTAAACTATGATAAAAATCGTACCTAAACAACTAGTTCCTTGAGGTTCAGTCTTATATTTCCAGTCTAGCTTACTGAGTTGTAGATATCCTGCTAGAAGTGGCACATCAGATATTTCTGTCTCATCTCCTCCTGCTTCTAATAGAAGAACATTCCAATAACCAATTTCAGAGAGACGATTTGCAACCACAGCTCCTGCAATGTAATATTAGCAAATTGTATTTTACGTCAATTATTGTATAAAACTTATAATAATAAGTATTCTATGACAACGACGATGACGATTCGAAGGTGCAAGGAAAGGAAGGAAGGAAGGAAATTTTGATTTTGATTTTGATTTCTACTTTATTAGTTATCGTATCATCTTACGTTACAAATAATGTTGCCTTAGTTTAAAAATAGGTCATTAATTAGATCAATGAAATGTTGATCAACGGCGTCTATTCATTTTAGTACCTACTAACCAGCTGATCCAGCGCCTACGATGATGAAGTCGTATTCTGGTAAAAGGCGTGAATCCGGGACATCCGTCGGTCTACCTTCAGGATCTGTCTGGTCATATTGATAGTAGGCTATCGCCGCAACCAACATAGGTATAAACCATGCTACCTGAAATTTCCGAAAATTTATTTTAGGTACCATATTTTTATTTCAAATTGATGGAAATAGGCAAAGGTATTTCATATGATTTTTGAAAAAAAAAAAACAACAAGTAACAAGTACAAGTAAATTATTACTTTTGTACTTTATCAATTCACAAACAAAACTGCATTAAACAAAACCTTTAGCAAAACAAAAGCAAAATTAAATCTTTAAAAAAATGTAGCCAGAAGTCAAAGAAAGTATAATTTCAGTTATGGTTTGATTTATACGAATGATATGAAAAATTACAGTAATTTGTATTATTTTCGAAACATTCATTTATATAATTGTTATTTTAATCGTTTTTATTGCAATAACGGATTTGTTTTCTATACTAATAATTCTAACGTATTAGAACTTAATCGTCTTGATTAAATTTAAATTAAGTCAAATAAAACTTATATTTTAAACTGCACGTCTAAAATTTTATTCAACTCGACCATCATAATTTCATTTAAATTCGACATCCATGTAAAGAAAGTGTGCCCTATTACAATAGTTACCTGCGTACCTGCGACTGCGATCGTCGTGCCAGATATCACGTCGGCAGCCGCGTTCACTATCGCGCTCATTGCTTCTGAAAATTCGACAAGATTTTTTATAATATATGTAAAACACTTAATTTGCTTTTAATAAGAATATTTTAATTCATAAGTTTGTTTATCTAGTGAAAGACTTACCTATTTGCCAGTGAGTATCAAAAACTACAGTAAATATCAATTTAACAAGTCAAATAATAGGAATTAAACTGTTTCAAATTGTATTATTATTTCTACGCATATTACGTTAACAAAACGATTTAAAAACAATTTGTATTAATGTATAATATTTTTGCCCAAAGTCACACGTAACATGTATGCACATAACATCAACCTAATATATTTGTCATCTAGATCACATACATAGAGTATATATATATTAACTTTTTATTTACAACGTGATTAAATTAAAGATTACTACTATTGTAGTCGATGAGTCCAGCTTTAATAGTCACGAAATAATGGACCGTGTAGACCAGTGTTTCCCAACGTGGGGCCCACGCCCCACTGGGGGGAAATTTGATAGTTAAGGGGGGCAATTTAAAAATGGACTCGACACGACTTTAACCCTTTCGCTTTGGATTATTTAGATGCAAAGCTATACCTTGTCCAACCGTTTATTATCCTTTTGACAGCTTACGTCTATAAATTTCAGTTTTTTTTTTCATTATATGTTTTGAAATTTTACTTACGATGTTTTGATAACAATTTCATAGTGATTTCTTCCTAAAACTTATCATTTATATTTCTTAAGGGAACAAAATAATTTTAAAGGTTAAAAATTATGCATGGGGGCATAAAAAATTTAGAAATGTTAAGGTGGGGCATGGCCTAAAAAAGGTTGGGAAACACTGTTGTAGACAGTGACGCATATTTGAACGCATTTTTTTTTTTGTTTTAATTTAAACGAAAGGAGGGAAGTGTTTTTTAAAAACGTGGGCGATGACGATGATGTTGTGAAATTAATGTTTATAGCTAAATATAATTTATATTATGATGCCTATTGGAATTCCCCTTTGGCATAAAATTTGAGGCTAACGTAATTCTAATATTGGAAGTGTGATTACGAACTGCATTCAACAATTTTAACGGAAAAATTTAATAATGACTTTCTTTTGCTTTTCTTCATTATATAAATGCTAAATTTCGTAATTTTAGATCTATATATCTCTTTATCTAGCGTTTTGTCTGTTGGTCAGATAAGTTGAATAGGTTTATATAAATTATATAATACTATGTATACGGTGTAACATCCACCTACGAAGCAGAGGTGCAAGAATGCTAAAATAACTAATAACAAGGGACGGACCGACGTTACGTAGTCTGTAAATTTAAATTCTGAAAATATACAATTCATGCAACTCATACTTAGGAATGGATTTATATGTATATACTCGTGGATGTAATCTCACGAAACTTATAATTGTATCTTCTAACATGTGATGCAATTTATGGATATCTCATTAGGGTCAAAATCAACTTTTGTTAATGTTCACAGTTTTCGTAATCTACTAATTTAATGGTGCCATAATAGCATCTTTCTGGTACACATGGTCACATCATAGCACTGATACTGCATTGAAACGTTGTATCATGTATTTAATTTAGTTATTTTTTTTTATAAATTAGTTTATACTTTTTGTACAATTAGAAACATCATTAGCCAATTTACTACATTTCCGAAGAGATTTTAGAGATTGAAATAAAATTAATAATTATTACGTGCATAATTTTTTTTTGTTTATTTCTATCATAAGTATAACTGAATAATTTGAATTTACGCTAATTATTATTAGCGTAAATTCAAATTCAGTCCAAGCAAATCATACATTTATAACATTAACTAGCTGTGTCCGCGGCGTTGCACGTACATATGATTTACTTTATATGTAGTTGTGTAAATGATTGAAGGTACTAACTAACCGCGATCCAGAAAGCGACTTCAGCGCCATCTAACCCATCTATCAAAATAGTTCGTACTTCAAACTGTTTTACTTTGGGTAAAAATAAATCTCAATTCGAAATTTTTACTTTTTTGTCTCCTTTTACGTTTACTTAGTTTTAAATATTAATATTAATTATTATTATCGATCAAATGCTTTGAAATATTATTTTTTACGAAATTATTGCCATTTTTGGATCTCATATAAATGTATTAACTCATTTACTCTTTTCTAACGCCATCATTCAAGTTACTATCTTATGATAGAGTAAAACGATTTTTATGAAATAAAGATTAAATTTCAGAATTGCTTTATGATGGTGATGCGTGATTAAACAAACAGACGGACAGACAGACATTTCTAAAAAATATGATAGAAATCTATAAATAGTGTTTTTAAACAACTACAAAACTTATATTTAAAAATTTTTGAAAATAGGAGCAATGACGTGAAATTTAAAATTTTATTATATTTATAGATAAATAAATATAAAATTAATACAAAATTAAAAAAAATCTGCTTGTCTTCAACTTTTATAACTTGTTATAGCGGAACTGTTTTTTTATTACTAATCTATACATATAATAAAATGGTAGGAAAGTCAAAACTGGACATTGAATATTTTTTAAAAAGAATACTTGGGGTGTGATCTACAATCGACACCGAAGCCAAAAATATAGTTTTTAGAAATTTTGTCTGTTTGTCTATATGTATGTCCGGAAAAAACTCAAAAAGTACTGCATGGATTTACTTGAAATTTGGCACGAATATTATTAAAAAGTCGGGTCAACATATAGGCTACATATTATCACGCTATCAACTACGGGGAACGAGCAGTGAACCTTTATTTCTTCAACGCATTCTGTAACAACGTGTAATCTAAAATAGCCTTGACGCAAACGACGTCGCGGGCAGCAGCTAGTTATTTGATAAATGACTACCAATGCTTAAATTGAAATTAATGTTACTCATTTATAAGTATCAATTTGCACTAAATTAACACTGATTTATTAGACATATTGCTTTTTATTTTAGTCATTTACATTCGGAAGTTATACGAAGAATGTTAAGTTTCATGCTTCGAAACGCAGGATAGTGACGCACGAGTACCGTTACGCGTCTCGTCACGACGCTTGTAAATGACTTTTTGTGACATACTTCTTTTGTTAAGTGGTTAAGCCTAACCATCGTATGTTGGCTGTCCTATTAACTTCAGTATATATAATATATAAAAATATATCGTTTGTAACATATAAAACTAACAGCCATTAAATGTATAATAGCATAATTTTTTTATGTGTATTTGTTGTGTATACGTCGGGAAATTTATATTATATTTCAGTGAAAAATTATTTTCATGTTAATAATTTCACCCGTTGTTATCATAGACAACCGGTAACGATCGTTACTCGTGATAGGGATATTACCCGCAGTGGAGCAGCGTGGTGGATTAAGCTCCAAACCTTCTTCTAGATGGAGAAGAGGCCTTTGCCCAGCTGTGGGACGTTTACAGGTTGATTTGATTTAGTTCCGTTCAGTTTTACCCGTTTGTCTCGTATATTTACTTCTGAAGTAGTTTAATAAAGTATTTAACAAGTCGAAGAATCGAAGAGCTTAATCTCTTTATATCAATTAGATCTTTTATTATATTTGGAGTAGATTATATGGTTCCGAAAGTAGAAGAGCAGTAAATCCTTAGTATTAAAATTCAATCATTAGTAGTTTATAAAGGATTACGTTATGTATTTCTTTGTGGCGAGTGGATTGTACGGACTTGGATGGCGCTAACTATAACTTAATAAAGCTAGTCACGCTTACTCACACGGTTTAAAATATCACCAACGAAATAAAGCGATCGAAACAACTCGTTTTTTATTTAGATATCTCTTTTAATTGCTATATTTGTTATATTTTATCCATATAGCGGTCACAGTAAGGTAAAACATATTGTATGAAAATTTTAAGAATCTACCAGATACGGTACCTTTCAAAGATATAAATAGACGTCATCTCTGATAGACGGACCCCGGTGTTTTACTGTGTATTTACACACTTTATGTAGATAAGTTTGCCCAAACTAGAGATGGATTATTAATTTGATTTTGTTAGGTGTTCTGTCACATGATAGTCACAGATATTGTCTTAGTTAATTTAATAAATTGGAAATTGTTTTTTAATATCCTACTATTCGTCATTGTATTTACTCAGTAACGTATTTTGGTGCTTCTTGAGCTGTAACATCAGGTAACTCACATACAAAAGTACCGATTATTTTCTAATAGAAATTTAATGAAAAGCCTCACGAGCTAGAGAATGCAACCCCTCAAGCAAAGAAACATAATTACAAAGGTTTATGGATGTCGAAAAATAAATAAATATACTATATATATATATATATATATATATATATATATATATATATATATATATATATATATATAGCACAATTTGACAATGGCTCTTAATATTATATTGTTGCAATTTACAATTGAAGTTAGTAATCACATTTTCGATTGCATTCGATACGGATTTAGTAGAAAGTGTGCGAGTATATTCAAATACATTTGTGTGCGTTTTTTTGCACGTGTGTGTGTTTGTGTGTATTCTACGAGTATATGTATATAGAATATTAATTGTTCCGGTGAAAATAACAAACGTTATGTAACATAACCTAATAAAATGATTAATTAATATTGATAAATGTAATAACTTAACAGAACTATCCTTGACTACAAAGCAGCTAAAGTAGGACAGACATATTTATTATTATTTTTTATTTATAGTGAAATAAGATTTTTTTTATTCTGTCAACTGTTTTCAACTTTCGTTTTAGCGTACGTTCTGTTTTTAAAACCTAAATTAGCACCTTTTTAACATTCTTATGTTATGATAATCTAACATAAATTTAATGAATAAAAGTTAAATTAACGACGTGCGTCTTTATGCGACTTGATGCGTCATAACGCTACTAGTACTTAATGTGAATTTAAGCGAAAAATAGGGTAGTTTAAAAGTATAACGACCATTGATATTTTTGCGCGCGTATTGTTTTCATGAACAAACAAAGAGACAAATCTTTCATTTTTATTGTATTATAGTATGTTATAAACAATAAAAATAGCATTTTTATTTAAATACATCTGTCGTCTGTTCCTAATGCAGGCAACTTAATGCCTGTGTTTTAGATAACAGCCGACTGATATACAATATTTTTTTTTAATAAATATAAATGATACATATAAAAATATATACTACACCCAGACTCGGGGCGGGAATCGGACCCACAACCCTGTAGCAAGACGCCAACAATAGGTCAGTCTACATTAGTATTCATAAACAAATATTCTTGTCTTTTCTATGGCCCTTTTTAAAAGTTTTATTTACGAAGTTTGAGAAAGAAGGTTCAGACTGTCACCATATTCCAGTTCCACTCACATAATGATGACAATTGTACCAAATAGAATTTTTATTAATGATGCACTAACAACTGACCCTACTACGTATACGAGTAGGTATATATACATATTAGTTGTATGTTCTTTTCGTTATTTAAGTTAGAATTTAGGTAATTTATGTTATTTTTTTTTTTTTGAAAAACAAACAGTATTTATAACAAAAATTATGGTAAATATTCACATGTTCAATGACCAGTAAAGTTTTTACAAATTAACCAAACATTCTTGAGCATCTGCTGTATTTTTTTTTCATTTTTTCATCATCATTATCATCACATATTTTGCAATTAAAATAGGAACAAAATCACAGAATTATAAATTATAATAATTATTTTACGAATATTAAATTAAATATTATGACATTAATATTTTACGAGGTAGTAATTATCAAAGACTATGTGTCTGAATCTAATCTAAGTTACAGAAAATGTTTGTGAAAACTGTAAAGATGAAACAATCGTGAGGGACTTACTCGTATAACGAGGACGTATATAACGAGGATTCAGAAACACATTTTCGTTTCACGTGGTATATTTCTTTCAGTGTATTGATGTATAAATACAATATATTATACAACAATAACGTTTAGAAGATTCGAACAGGTTTAAAAATGTTGACTATGTGTGCGTGCGTAATAATATATGTTATAATACATAGGTAGCACACATAGTCAAAATGCTTATTTACTCTGACACACGAAAGCTGAATATGAATAATTAGCGCGGGAAAAAATAGTCTATATAGCTTTTTATCCCTAAGTTTAATACAAATAGTACTATCGTTCAATACTAGCAAAATAATGTTATGATAATGTTTTAAAACATTGTATATTCGCTTATAATAATAAATTTTAATGTCGATTTTAAGGATTTAAAATATAATTCGGAAAATATATATTTTTAGTTAAATATTATTCTTAAAGTTAAATGTGAAACTTCGATTCGGCGCACGTATGGTTCAATGACCCTAGTGACAAAATCCTTATTTAACGACTAAAAACTTATAGAAAAAGTAAATATAACCGTATTCAAAATAAAAGTATCTAATAATTATGTTATCTATTTTATCAAATTGTTTTAACGTTATAGTTTTAATGGCGTCTAAAAATATAAACAAAACTCACCGTCAAAATGCTTTCACTTGTAAAAAAAAAACAACAAAGTCACATAGCAAGAATGTTCGTATACTCGGACAAATCGATTTTCGTGTAAAACGGATGATTATGATTACACATTCGAAATTTAAATTAATTTCCGATCAGTATTTTGTATATTCTTAATCTGTATTCGATATTTTGAGTTAATATCGACTGCCAGTTTTTTCTTGCGAGACTGTCAAGTCAAATCGCGTGTAAACGGTTTTGTAACGGGCACTTTCTTCGAGTGTTGAAACGCAACTCCTGCGCATGTAGCCCGTTATACAGTATACGTCATAGACTTGGGTGGGAGTCTTAAATGTTTAGTATTTAGAAAATATATTATTTTAAAAGGAATCATAATTTTTTTATTTCTTTAAAAATATTCAGATTTCGATTCCATAATATGACAGCGTAAATTCTTCATTATAAAAGGATTATTATTTTTTTGGTTTAAATTTGTTCAATGACTGAACTGAACTTAATCAGCTTGTATCCGAAAAATAAATCCCACTACTGGTCAAAGGCCTCGACTCACTAAAGGGGGGTCAAGAAGGGTTGGAGCTAAATCCACCACGCTGCTCCACTGCAGGTTGGCGGATATTACCGGCAAACCTACTATTGCCGCCGTTCACACGACTATACCAGTACATACCACGGTCGTCGGACAATTAATGATAGAAAATTATTTTTGTTAAATAAAGTTCATAAGTTGTGTATAGTATTACTAGTAGTGTTGTATCAATAAGACTTCTTCCTTTCATTATTATTCGCTTGATTTGTTAACATGACCGTAATAGAGAAAGTAAGCACTGGTATAGCATATCTTTTGAAGTACTTATTAGTCTTATTACATAACTATTAAATTTAAAGATTACCATGTGTATATTATTGTAAAAAAAAAGTCTTTGTCTCTATCTCATCTCATAATGAAAAACAACAAGACAAATCAACAAATAAATCAAATACTACCTTTTTAAACTATTGTATTTATAGTTTTATCCGCCTAAGTCACGATCAACAAAATTTCGGAATAAAAAAGTAGCTTACGTTTTAATAGGGTCTTACTATTTTGTCACCAGTCTTTTGAGGGTTCCGTAGTCGAATGGCAAAAAACGGAACGCTTATGGATTCGTCATGTCTGTCTGTCTGTCCGTCCGTATGTCACAGCTACTTTTTTCCGAAACTATAAGAGCTATACTGTTGAAACTTGGTAAGTAGATGTATTCTGTAAACCGCATTAAGATTTTCACACAAAAATAGAAAAAAAAACAATACATTTTGGGGGTTCCCCATACTTAGAGCTGAAACTCAAAAAAAATTTTCATCAAACCCATACGTGTTGCGGGGTATGGGGCATGGGGTATCTATGGATAGGTCTTCAAAAATGATATTAAAGTTTCTAATATCATTTTTTTTAAACTGAATAGTTTGCGCAAGAGACAGTGCCACGGTGGTAAAATATGTGTCCCCTGTAACTTCTAAAATAAGAGAATGATAAAACTAAAAAAAAAAGATATGATGTACATTACCATGCAAACTAAATATTATTTATGATAAGAAAAAATTTTTTTGACACAATTTAAAATGAAACTTATTTACTTTTTAAAGCAGCGTTGCGGAATTAATTCTATTATTTTAACAAGAGGGCACAGGAGGCATAGAGGTCATTGCCCCGCATTAAGATTTTTCAGCCTCTTATTTAACAGTGCAATACATAATTATTGCTCCAATCGTTTAGAAGAAAGTTAAACAATTTATTGCTAGAGCCTAATTTATATAATGATTCAGAAATTTTCTCCTATTTTTCGGTTTATATGAGAATGTAATTTTATTTCGTCTGTAATTCTGTTAAAGACTAATTACCTAGCGCAATTTAATAAGGCTTGGAGAATTTTATCACATTTGGTCTTATGGTAATAACGATGACAACGGAGCAGTAGTTACAACAGCTGACTGTTGCGACTGTTGGTCACAGGTTCGATCCCCGCCCATAACAAATGATTTTATAGATCATTAAAATATTTTGTCACTGTTTAGTGTCTGGGCGTTTTTGCTTGAGTTAAGTTTGAGACGTTTATTTGTTTATTCAATATAAATATTATTATGTAATTTGTTACTTGTATATATTAATGACAAAAAGAAGTACGATAGAATGATAAGTTTTAGAGATATATATTTATACTATTCGTATTATTTCGTAGAGTATATCTTATAAAAATCTATCATTGTAATTTCTCAACGGAATTCGTACGTTTTTAAATGTAATGTTTTTTAAATTGATAGTCATCACTGCTAACATTAATTGGTGTTATAAATGAAATATCGAAAGAATATAAATTTTATTTTATGTTTTATGACGATGTTATTGACCAGTTGAAGTTTCAATAATTTGTACGTTTTGAAAATTGTTATTAACAATTGCTAATGTGCTACAACTAATATCGAAAGAATATAAATTTTGTTTTATGTTATTATGATGATGGTAATACCCAGTTGAATATTAAAAAAGTATTAAAACTATAAACTAATGTAAAACATGTTCAATAATCGTAATTCAATATTCAATTCATATAACACTACGTAACACGATCTATGATTAAGCTTCGGTGGTGCCTACTTCCTTGGTTTTCACTCCATCTTTGTTGAGTCATAGATAACTCTTATTTAAGAGAAAGCGAATTGAACTCGCTCCCGAACTGTTCGACAAACCTGTTGGTGAACCAGGGTTAACGCACTTAGAAATTAATTGTGGTTTATTATATATTCGACTAGCTGTGCCCCGCGGTTATATCCGCTTTAATTTGAGGAAAAACGTACTTAATTATTTTTAAACCATTACTCTAAGAGTGCCCGCCGCCGTTGGTCGAGTGGTCGCAAGCGTTACTGCCGAGCAAGGGGTCTCAGGTCCGATGCCTGGGTCGGTCAACGTGTAATTGTTTTTTTTTTTTTTCGAAAATTCTCAGTAAGTAGCACAGAGTCTGGAATAGTGCCCGGTGTATGGCAATATGGCGGTATATGGCTCGCCCCCTATTACATCGCACGCTTATTAATAAACCGAAATAAGTCAAAATTTGTAGATTTCTACTTTTACTAATAAAATGAACTAACTCAGCTCAAGAATAGGTACAATCTGGCCGCGGAGGTTCTTGCCGAGACCTACTCATACGTCTCGGGTAGGAGGGCTCTTGGTGAGAACCCCACGTTGGACGGGATCCTACGTGTGCGTCGGATAGGGCAGGAAGCGCTAATGCGGAGGTGGGGGGAGGACCTGGCGGTGCAGCCATATGGCACACGCGTAACGGCTGCCATTCGCCCGGTCCTTGAGCGGTGGATGCGTCGAAAACGCAAGCCCCTCACCTTCCGTCTGACACAGATTCTCACCGGGCACGGTTGCTTTGGTGACTACCTGTGTCGGACGGCCCAAAGGGAGCCGACGACTGAGTGTCACGATTGTGGCGCAGCGGTGGACTCTGCCCAGCACACCCTCGAGGTGTGCCCGAGATGGGCGGTGCTGCGTCAAGGTCTGACGTCGGTCATCGGAGGGGACTTGTCGCTCCCGAGCGTCATCACCGCGATGCTCGGCGACGACGAGTCCTGGAAGGCGATGGTCTCCTTCTGCGAGACAGTAATGTCCCAGAAGGAGGCCGACGAGCGGATGAGAGAGGAGGCCGCCGACGTGGCCTCCATCCGCGGGCGACGAATGGGGGTGCGTAGGAGGCGCTACTTAATGCGCCTCCTGTAACGCCCTTGTGCCCGTGTCGGGCCGGGATGGGAACCCGGTCCTGCTAGACACAGCGTCGTCGGGACTGTTCAGAGGTTAGCCGGACAGTCCCCATGGAGGAGAAGTCTGGCCTTTTCGCCAAGGCCAGCCTGTCGCTGGAGGGATCCTGTTGCCTGCAGATCCGGGACCCTCCAATTAAAGCGGCTGAAGGCTCCCGCAGGGGTTTAGTACGGTATTGCACTCCCAAAGTGCCGAGTCCGACATAGGTCTAGGACTGCCGACCCGGGCATCCTGGATATCATCCGTAAATGGATTCCCCTGCGTAAAAAAAAAAAGGTACAATCTGGCCGCAACGCGAAACAGATTAAATTGACCGATTTAATGGATCACAAAGACGACAGAATGCCTCCAACAAGGTAGAGGCTTAAAACTTTGCCAGCGATTTCCCACAAAAGTGTTTTTTTGAGTTATTTCGGTTTATTAATAAGCGTGCGACATGTGTCTCATAACTGGTGAAAAGTGAGTGTTACATGCTCAGCCCTTATTGATCGTAGCGTGATGTCATATAGCCTTTCTCGCTAAAACGACTATCCAACACAAAAATATTTTTTTAATTCGAACCATTAATTTCTCAGATTAGCGCGTTCAAACAAACGAACTCTTCAGCTTTATGATATTATAAATAAGTATATATAAATAAATATATATATATATTACCTATAGATATGACAGGCTTACTTGTAAATGAAAAGTTCGTCGACATTTATTAACAATCCTTTTACCATTCTTAATAATGGAAATATGTAACCAATCAGTCAATATGTAAACATCAGTTTATTAGTTTGAGATTGACGCAAATAACCAGGGCCGGATTTAGGGGAGGGCCCACATAAGCGGGGCCCCCACATTCACAAAATAGGGGCCTGCACATTCACAAAATAGAGGCCCCCACATCCGCAAAAGAGGGGCTTCCACAATAGAGCCATTTTTTTCAAGGATTGATTTTCAAGTCCAGGCGCCTCCATTTCCACGGGCCTCCACAACTCTAAATCCGGCCCTGCAAATAACTAAGAAGAAACTAAGAAGCTCGCCTTTAAAATAATAGCTAGAGACGAGTAATATATTGTTTGTTTTGTCAACGGCTTCAACCGTACTTAATGGCGAGAGAATACAAAATAGATGTACAATACGTATACAATATTTACACTTCTTCTCTTCTTTTTGATAAAATGACATTTTCTTTTTCCAGGTGGCTGTTTCGGTTTCACTCAGAAGCGAACGATAGTAGGAGGATATGCGTGGGCGTGGTGGCTTGTCACCGATGTGCAACGAATCTCCCTGGAGGTCAGTAGACAGTAGTGTTGTAATCTAATTTTTATAATCATAATTAACATACATTGATAAGATTATAGGCAACATTTCATTACCTTGTCGTTTATGCGAAACATAATTAGTTTGATTAGTAAATATGTGTTTATATAACTTTGTAATAGGTATTCTAAACATATCTTAGATTAAAGTTTCGTACTCCTTATTATTTTCTTGAGGTTTTAACTGGTTACAAAATAAATATTTATTCACTAAACCGAAAATATCATTATTATGTTATTATTATTTTCATCATCATAAATAAATAATATTTCGAAAATATATTAATTGCAAAAACCGTACTATATTCTGCAGGTTATGACATTGAACCCTATGTGTGAGTACGTTGAGACTGCGCAAGGAGTTCCTCTTACTGTCACTGGCGTCGCTCAATGTAAGATCATGAATGAGGATGAGCTGCTTACCACAGCCTGTGAGCAGTTCCTCGGCAAGACCGTTAAGGAGATCAAGATGACTGTCCTGCAAACTCTGGAAGGTCATCTGCGTGCAATACTGGGTGAGTGACATATAAAACTTTAAAAATGTTTTAATTATATTTTTATCAGTATAAAATAATAATAATAATAATAATACACTTTATTGTACACCAAAACAGAAATGTTACATAAGCAAAATATGAACATATAACAAGGTATTATACAAAGGGCGGCCTTATCGCTGAAAAGCGATCTCTTTCAGGCAACCTAGGGGCAGAGGGAATGGTCTTGTGTCGGCATAGGTGTACAAATTTAATATTAACATTTACATACATACATAAATAAATACATACATACATACATGGATACATACTACATACAAACATACATACGTATTCACATACATAAATAACCACATACAAACAAGTAATTTAGACAAATGTTGAATTTCAAGGAAATACTTCCTTACAGTCTTTTTAAAAAGAGAAAGAGTTTGGATACGTCTAATATGCTTAGGTAATGAATTCCAAAGGCGAGAAGCTTCAACTGTGAAAGATTTAGTATAAAAAGAAGAGGAGTGAGAAGGGATTTTAAGGAGAAAATTATCATTGGAACGCAGACAGCGCTCATGGGAATCACTAAGGAATTTTAATCGTAAAATATAATAAATAACAAAAACAGCATTGTTATCAAAATACATATAGATGAATTATTGCTACCTATTTTAACAAATAAAAGTAATTTGTCAGCTCCATCTAGTGTTACGTATACAACACAGATAGTTTCTCACTTAGCACTCAGCTTTGTGAAGAACCGAGTACAATAACGTCACAATTTTAGTTTGTTTTCATAGATGGCGCTTATCTTAACCAATATTCATAATAAGTAGGCTTATCTTCAATATTTTTATACATTTCCTTTTACGTGCCTAACGTTAAAATTTGAATCAACAAATTTTGGATATATTGATTAAACCTGTTGCTATAGGTTTTTCCTTGAGGTTATAAACTCTATTGTCATCGGAGAACTAAAATGCACGCTTGAATCAATTTGGATCGGAACTAGATATACCGAATACCGACATCAACGTAGACAACTTCCGTCGTATCTAGGTCATAAGTTATACAGTTCATGTGACCTTATTTACAATGCATTAATCATTATAAAGTATGTTATGCAGTTTCAATTAATAATTTATAATTTCAGTGGTAAATTTTTAAGATGTGCTTGATAAAATTATTGTTCGAATTTTTTTGGTATCTAGCTGTAAATTGTAAATTATTAAAACTGATTTATAGCTAGATATACAGTTTTCAAATGTTGTAGGTCGTCATTATATTATGATGACTTCATGCTTACAATAGCAAAATCAATATTTCAAGTAATCAATGTTGTAGCTAGGCGTGGGTGAAGTGGGCCCTCGCCCACGGCCTCTTTAAAAGCGATGCCACCAGACTTAAAATCTCCGTTTATTTTTAAATTAAATAAAAACCTAAAAATATTAGCCATAGCCCATACTTTTCACAAACTGGCAACACAGATTAGCTTTGTAATATATCTTAACATGCATCATTCTCACAAAACAGTGCAGGTGGTTAACATTTTGGAAAAAAGGGAGGATTTTAAAAATTCTAAAAATAGGTTGTTCAAAATAATGAAATGAAAATTTGTTCGTATGTTTCAAATGGTATGTTAATGAAACTTATAGTCTTTTTTTTTGGATTGAAAAAAAAAACCGTGTTTTTTTTTGTGACCTGTATAGATTTATTGCGTAGATCTTGGTAACGAAAGAAAAGGGGCCTTGCTGATGCGACTTCGCCCACGTCTATATTATAGCCCGGTCAAATTAACCCGAAAAATAGGGGTACCCTTGACTAAATTCACAATAAGCTGAAAATTTACAGTCACATAAGGGATACCACTCTAATGAAATGTCCACAATACTTCACTGCAAGTAATGATTGGTTACTAAATTACAGTTTATTTTTTTCAAAAGAATATTGTGAAATTCATACATGTTGTACTATATTCTTTCATTTCATATATATTTTTGAAGAAGACACTCGATAAACTGTTGCAATTGTCGGGATCGGAAAACAGAGAGGTAGCCACCAGTCGCATGTCCACAGACTCAAAAATGCCGTTTGAGCGCAGATATTAAAAGGAAAGGGTACCTGAGAGACTTTTGAAAAATAGGTATTTAAATAAAATGTTTCTGTCCCATTCCCCCAGACCTATCCACAAACAGCAAGAAAGGGACAACTGCAGCTGAGACCGTTTTAGGTAGATAATTATTGACCAAAACAGTATTTCGTAGTCGACTATTTATTTCCTCCCCAAAACATTCCAACTTTATTTTTTATGTCACTAAAAAAAAACCTTCAGCTATGCCCCTATGTTCTCGTTTTTTCTTTTTTTTTTTTTTGTAAATATGCGTATTTTTTAATGAGTGTCCGAAAATGTATAAAAATTAGACAATATTTCTAGTTTTTGAAGAATCCTACTCCCTATAAATAAGAATATGAAAAAAAACCAAGACATAGGGGCATGGTCATGGCAGTCAAAGGTTTGATGTTACAAAAATATTTAATCTAGTGTCATTATCCCGGGAGGAAACAGTCGACTACGTTTGTATGGAGAAAGAGCCGGTACCCTTTCATTTTAAGATCTAAATGTAGACTGTAGTAACTGCCAAGCAATAGTTAAATAAGGTCGCTAAGTTCTATCTTGATTGTAAACTGGAAACAACTGGCCGAAAACACGATGCACTTGACCTAGAGACGGTTGATGACCCATATTTACCTTTCAAGCTGCTTTCAACTTCCTTTATTGACAAGGCTACAAAATTTTGTGAGTATTTATAGATCAAACTTTATAATATAAATACTGATAATAGACTAGATCTCTCAGGTAAAATTCAATTTTTATGCAAAAATATCTTTATAGTAAAATCAAGATATAATTAAGTCATTAAGAAATCACGGATCTTAACTGAATTTATGCTGGTTTAAATCAGCCGCAGAATTTTAAAGTACTAAATTGCTTTAAAAATTCATCTCGTACTCAGCAATAAAGAAAAACATTATGACTTATATATCAGCCACACTGCAGCTTTGCGATTTTAGCTCTAATTCTTCTTCTATATACAAGGAGATTAGGTTTGCCCAGCAATGAGGTATTTACAGATGGTGATAATATGGTAAAGTATGTTTATCTTTAAAAATGTACAATATATATATATATATATATATATATATATATATATATATATATATATATATATATATATATATATATACAATATAATATTAAGAGCCATTGTCAAATTGTGCTATATATATATATATATATATATATATATATATATATATATATATATATATATATATATATATATATATATATATACAAAGCAAAGATGGCGCATTTGACGGTATATATATATACCGTCAAATGCGCCATCTTTGTCCGATTTTTGATTAAAATGGAACAAATTTCAATTTTTTTTCTATAGAAACCTTAGTATGTTTTTCCATTTGCTACTACTATATGAACATATGAACGCATTTGCCATGTAAATTTTCTAATAAATTAAAATTAAAATCAAAATTTGTTCAATTTTGATAGCGGGCAAAATAACCTGGACTTTTAGCCAACATTGCCATGTCGATTTTTGAAGCAAATATAACTCGTAGAAAGACTCAACTAACACCGAGACTAGAATTAATGACAATCTTGGCCTACGTTTCAATATTTTGATTGAAGTATAAATATTTACGTACTAAAGTGAGTGGGCAATATAACCTAGCGATTATTACTATTTTGCATACAAGACCCATCGAGTAATTTAAAATTTTTAGGGCTGTCACATTCCAGTAAAATGATTAAATAAATAAGATTTCTCGCTTCTATTATATTATGTTATTTCACACTCAAATAACTAGATAGGTTATCGCAAATTACAACCTTAGTACCTAGAGTCTCTTGTGCCCACGGAAGAATTATCTTTTCAAAGTAATCTTCAAACATGGCGTTATCGAACCATCATGATTTCGTGCAGTTGTATCTGGTACCAGGTGGTCCTCCAGTAATCCATTGTTGCTTTATAGACAACATATAAAGGCAAGCATTGACCACTCGCAACTGCTGTGATCATAATAGATATGTTTCCTTTGGTCGAATTAGCTGTCCTTACTGGATATCTTACCCCGCGACGAAAAATGCATTTGGAAGATCCAGGATCGTCCGAGAGATTAGTCTCGTCAAAGTTAACTACATTTGTTGCTGGGATGTCTTTCAAAGTAATACTTAAATTCTCAAAATAGTTAGCTATTTGTTGAGGTCCCTTTTCAGCTCTCGCTTTTGAAATATTTTGTGTGGTTCTTACACTTAGTTTATCTGCATGTCTAGCCAAAAATCCCTGCACCCATACATCACCCGGAATTTTATTCTTGAACAAAAGATCTCGAGAATTTTTCCTTAAATATTCATGCACCAATAACTTTAGATCAAGCTTAGTTAGCGGAGAACCAAAGTCACTAAAAGCTTGCAAGACTCTCACAAATTTTTTTTCTTCTTCACTTGTCAAAATCGTAGGATGACCAACAGAATTCGAATGCAAGTTTTTCATTTTATTTACAATAGTTCGTCGTGGAATACCGAATTGTCGTTCAGCATCTCTTGAAGATATTTGTTTGGATGCAACCGCTTCGCATGCAAGTTTTAACATGTCTTCTAAGTAATTTTTATATGCTCGGGACCCTATTTCACGTCTACACTTTCTTTGTCTCATTCTGGACTTGTTTATTTTTCTGAAATTTTAAAGGTAAGAAGATTATACAAGTAAGTGTACTTATATTGTGACCTGCTTTCTATCATAATAAAAAAATAGCCTATGTCAATTGAGAATAGTATAGCCCTGTATCAGTGCAATAATTTTTAGAAGCAGAATAGATTACCTTTAACAAACATACATACAAATTCACAAACTTTATCTCTTTATACATAAATCTAACTAGATTACATAATAATTTATTTTAAAAGTTAGTATATTTATATAAAATTCCGAAGTTTTGCTTATTTAAATAATACATTGTTTGGGATACAATCTATTACAAGATATCTAAAGGTGACAACCCTGAGTACTTTTTGATAAAGGGCAATGTTGGCATACACGGGCTTAAAGAGTTTAAGGTAACTTTGCCCATCTCAAGAAGTTTTGATTTATAAAGCCTTAAATACTAAATCTATAATTAAAATACTCAACAGATGTTATTCTATTACACACAAATGAAACTTACCTCCGTTTTCACCATGACGTACAATCAACAAACACTTTAATGTAGAAATTTGCCCGCAAAAATACACACCACATTCGACAAGTTCCCACTGGTTACTGAATGAAATTGGGAACGAATGCGATACCTAGTGTTGTCACAAATATAATCTATTTTTCCATCAAATGATAAATGCTACCATAAAACTAAAATATTTTCTTATATTAGCGAATTTGCTTATAAATTGCTTTTAGGTCAAAGATCCTTTGATTGGTAAAGTTGGCGCATTTGACGGTATATCTGGAGGCACGGCAGTGCCTCCGCCAAGTCGAGCAAAAAAAAAGTGGCACGGCTGTACTATCTTTTCTCGAAGCAACTCAGGCCATTTTCGACCCCCTATAACTTCGTTGTGGATAAAACTAGAAGTCTGAATTTTCAATACCCAAGCAGGCATTGTATAAACACGGTATATTTCAAATTTCATTCGATTTGAACCAGTAGTTTAAGAATTATAATTAGTCAAAGTTTTGAATTTTGTCACTCACTGACTGACCGATCATCAAAACTCTAAGGCACTTCTAGCAGACATAAAAGCTTCAAATTTAGAATACCATTAGTGTTTAGTATATAAACCAAGGAAAAATTCAAATATTGTGCAATTTCGGTCCAGTTTTCTAGATACACCAACTGCATAAATAACTTTGTAATCTCATATAAATATATAAATATTTATTAAATATTAACCAACAATCACACCACGTTAACCTAGCCCCGTGGTAAGTTCGTAAGAACTTGTGTTACAGGTACTAGGAACGGAAATTAATTTAAGATATAAATACATATATACATAAATACACATCCATGACCCGGTGCAGACATCTATATTCGTCATACATATTATCTGCACCTGGCGGGATTCGAACCCGCGACCGCTGCGTAAAGTGTCCAGTTGCCTGACCACTAGACCAGCCGGCCGTCAAATATATATAGGATTACAAAGTTACATTTGCAGTGAATGAATCAATGTACCCGTACAAGTATAACATAGTGGAATAATAGGTGTAGATAGGTACCTAGATATAATTATCTTCAAAGGTAACCTGTAAAATGGTCAACGGAATGAAAAAGCAAGAATGGGACATGTCTTATGTAGCTGTACCAAAATCACGCAAAGTATTAAAGAACACTAATAAATCATAACCGCGACTGGCTGAGGTGATTTGCCCGCTCCACGGCTTCCACGCTTCCCGTACGTAAGTTATTTTATTTTATTCAGTTGGCAGCTATATTAAACCTATCCCTCTAATCGGTTTCTACACTGCATTGTAGCAAAACGCTCAATCGCTTGGCGGCACGTCTTTGCCGATAAGGTGGTAACTAGCCACTACCAAAGACTCCCACCAAAGCAGATCAGAGAAAGAAAATTTACTCCGCCGGGGATTGAACCCGGGATCTCCCGCTTAATATACAACAGCGCGCACCATTTCGCCAGCGTGATCATCATTTTTGAGTTCATATAATTATGTCCTTATTAGAATGCACCTGATTGATTAAGTGAGTCATAACAGCAATAACTGTTAATTAATGTATATTAACATTAAATAAATAAAAATAAATATAGAAAATAAGGACTCAAAATAACTTTTGTATTTTAAAGCTATATAACTTCTTGATGAGAGTAAATTTTTATACGATGCGCGTGTACTCTGTGACAAAAAACCGACAACATAAAGCTAAGTAGTAGGCGCCGCGCAATTGCGCTAACTTACTTCATTGCGGTGGATGTGTCAACTCACTTTTTACAAGCTTTTATTTTGTTTCACCTGTATCAATATTTGTCATCAAATCTTGCAAATTAAATTTGATACAAAATAATGATTACATGGTGCTGATTTGATGGAGGAGCTAGAAGGTAGCCAAAGGAAGGATTTTGGGCCCGTTTGAGTCCTCTAGTCGAGCAAGTTTGTCTTTCAATGGTAACCAGGGTCTGGTGATGAAGTTGGAATGTGGTCATAGGAACTCAGTAATGAAACGACGCAACCCCATCGAGTTTTGGCTCGTTTGGTTCGTCTTAACGAATACTTTGTTTTGAAATGGTTACCAGGGTCTGATCTGATAATAGAGCTGGAAGGTGGCTATAGGAACTTCGCAATGAAACGACACAAACTCATCGAGTTCGGGCTCGTTTGGATCGTCTTGAGGAGTAGTTTGTCTTTCAATGGTAACCAGGGTCTGGTGATGGAGCTGGAATGTGGTAATAGGAGCACCCTAATGAAAACTTCGCAACCCCATCGAGTTTCAGCTCGTTTTATTCGCCTTGACGAGTACTTTGTTTTTAGATGGTTACCAGGGTTTGATCGGATGATGGAGCTGTAAGGTGGCCATAGGAACTTCGCAATGAAACTAAACAACCTCATCGAGTTCGGGCTCGTTTCAATCCTCTTGACCAGTAGTTTATCTTTCAATGGTAACCAGGGTCTGATGATGTAGCTAAAAGGTGGTCAAAGGAAGTCAGTAATGAAACGATGCAACCCCATCGAGTTTCAGCTCGTTTAATTCGGCTTGATAAGTATTTTGTTTAAAGACGGTTACCAGGGTCTGATCTGATGATGGAGCTGAGAGGTAGCAATAGGAACTTTGCAATAAAACGACACAACCTCATAGAGTTTGGGCTCGTTTGAATCGTCTTGACGAGTAATTTATCTTCCAATGCTAACCAGGGTCTGATGATGGAGCTGGAAGGTGGTCATAGGAACTCTATAATGAAACGACGCAACCACAACGAATTTAGGCTCGTTGATTCGTCTTGATGAGTACTTAATTTTTAGATGGCTACCAGGGTCTGATCTGTTGATGGAGCTAGAAGGCAGGCAAAGGTACTTCGCAATGAAATGACAAAATATCATCGAGTTCGGGCTCGTTTGGATCATCTTGACGAGTAGTTTGTCTTTCAAAGGTAACCAGGGTCTGATGATGGAGCTGGAAGGTGATCATAGGAACTCTGTAATAAAACGTCGCAACCCCATCGAATTTTGGCTCGTTTGATTTGTCTTGACGTGTACTTTGTTTTTAGATAGTTACCAGGGTCTAATCTGATAATGGAGTTGGAACGCAGTCATAAGAACTTCGCAATGAAACGACACAGCCTCATCGAGTTCGGGCTCGTTTGAATCCTCTAGACGATTAGTTTGTCTTTCAATGGTAACCAGGGTTTGATGATGTAGCTAGAAGGTGGTCATAGGAACTCTGTAATAAAACGACGCACCCCAATCGAGTTTCGGCTCCTTTGATTCGTCTTGACGAGTACTTTGTTTTAGTGGGTTTTCAGGGTCTGTTTACAGATGGCGCGCATCAACCATTAACTCGGCGCATCGTCTTATTATAAGTATAACTTTTTACGTACGTACATAAGTATACATTCACTTTTTTAAATATGTTTTAAAAGTTTATTTTTATGGAAGTTTAGGTGTAAAAAATCGACAGCAATCTGACAACACTGTTTCCGGCTAAACATACTTCATTCATCTCTCTTGTCAAGTATTTCAAGTTGTCAACTTGAGATCACAATATGTATGACATGACAATCAAATTATATATCTGTATCGTATCGGAAAAGAAAAAGAGGAAGAATATCTACAAAAATAAGAAAAGCTCATTAGACCTAGCGAAGGCTTTAAGAAAATACGTTGTTGATATTAAAGAAGTAGAAGACACCGGAAAGGAAAATAAGTAGGACTGTCTACAAAAAGAAATGAGATGCCATCAAAAACATAACTTGTAAAAAGAAACCAAGTCTCGCAACTCACTTCTTCTTCCGTAAAAAGTTGTGAGATCCATGTAATACCAAGTCGGCTAATTTATTCAAACCCTACTTAAGGGTTCTTCTGTTTTAAGTTATTACGTTAGTAGCTAACCTAACAACATCGTATAGTGATCATATCAATATTAAAAATCTTTGATGTTTTAAATAAATAGACTGACTTGGCAATCGCACTAAACAATCTAATTTAATATAATATTCCTATGTGTTACTTCTTAGATACATTGTTTTCATGCGATTGCCAAGTCAATCTATTTATTTAAAACATCAAAGATTTTTAATATTGATATGATCACTATACGATGTTGTTAGGTTAGCTACTAACGTAATAACTTAAAACAGAAGAACCCTTAAGTAGGGTTTGAATAAATTAGCCGACTTGGTATTACATGGATCTCACAACTTTTTACGGAAGAAGAAGTGAGTTGCGAGACTTGGTTTCTTTTTACAAGTTATGTTTTTGATGGCATATATATTTAACATACACACACGGTCGTCTGTTCCTAAGGTAGGCAACTTAATGCCTGTGTTTTTGGTAACAGTTGACTGATATACATATATTTTTTTTAAATAAATATACATATAAATAATAAATATATAAATAAATATATATTACACCCAGACTCGGGTGGGAATTGAACCCACAACCCTGGAGCAGAAAACAGGGCCAATGCCAACTGCGCCACAGGCTAGTCAATGAATGATATAATAATAATAGAAAATGTATATAACTCTCTAATTCTGTATGACATAAAAATCATACAGTAAAAAAGCGTGACACTACGAGGTCTAGATGGGATGTGACCTACTTTCCGACATGAAACAAGTAATAATATGAGTATAAAGAACACCGTTTTAAAGCACGATTTCACATCATGCCCCGCCATTCTTAGGTTGTGTTATGTACCATGAGTAACGATCGTTATCAGATGTCTATAATAGCAACCGGGACCGCCGGCTTTACGTGTTCTCCGAGGTACGTTGGGGAGACCCACAAGGACATACATCCATACCGGAAACAAATATTTATACAAATATGTGCCCCGAGCGGTATTCGAACCCGCGACCACCGGTGTTGAGGCTACTACACGCACCATTACACCAGAACGGTCGTCGTAATTATACTTTACTTATAATAAAATACTAAACTATAACAGGTTCAATTCTGTTTAATGAAGATATTTTACTTACTATTAATTGTTTTCCTACAGTAAAATTATCAATATTTTAGAATTTATCAACTCTTAAATGTTTGAAATTGCTTTCCTGTAAAGTTGTGGTTGATAAAATATAACGTTATTCTTCTAAAGAGGCGATATATCTAGTAGTTTTAATGATTTCGTGATTAATCAGTGTATGAATGAATGAGTGACCTTTCGCTTTTATATATATCAATAAGATATACTTGTATGAATATTAAATAAAGCAGAGAAACTTGTAGAAGTTGAAAGGTAATCTGGGTCGAAGAAGGTAGATGGAGCGTGACGCGGAAACATAATGCTGAAATTAACATTTTAATGAACTGCAAACAGCTTGGCATTGCCTTTTGATAAGGCAAGCCGCAAGGTTGTCTTAGCGAACGAACTGTAAAGGCATTTTTTTCAGTAATGAAGATATGAACAGCATATCCTCTTAATATTATAAATGCGAAAGTTTGTACTATAGAGATGGATGTTCGTTATTCTTTCACGCAAAAACTACTGAATGGATTTAGATGAAACTTTACAGTGATAAAGCTTCTACATCAGAATAACATATAGGCTACAATTTATAAAGATTTTGTGTAATTTGGCCATAATATAACAACATTTTAAAAATTACACGCGAAAACCCGTAAGTGACGCCTATCCCACGGTGGGTGCATTTATTACTGTGCACTGCGAGCGTGGAGGAACGTTTTTTGTATGAGACTCTTTCTTACCGAGCTGTTGTAAGAATTTGATACGGATAGTCTGAAGCATGGGGAAGGACATACTTTTTGTCAATACAACAACGCGGGTGAATCCACAGTCAAGCTGCTAGTACTTAATAACATTTAGTTGAAGATACATTTGTAAAATTTCTAAGCTTAACAAAGACGATTTTTTAAATGTTGCTATAAATATTTTTATGTCTGAATATCGAGTTGTGGAATCCATGATATTACACATTACATTAATTAATACAACTGGTTCTAAAAGACGAGTCTATAGGGACATGTACATGTATGCAATTGTATTCTATAACACGTGTCAAATAAATAAATATCATTTATATATAATATATTATTATATATTCGAAAACATATACATAAAATTTACGGAAGTACATATGTCGGTATATGAAAAGATCCGCTCATTAAGAATAAGACTATTTAAACGGTTTACCTACTCTGCAAAATCAAGTCAACAATTCCTAACGCCTCGAATCAACTGAAACTAATCCTAGCCTGACAAATGAATTTAACTTTAGAGTAAGTACCCCAGTTACCCCAGGGTAAGCTCCCGGCTTAAAATAAATTTACATTCACAGAGAAGCTACAAATGTTTCCTGAAACAAGTTTAAGTAAATGTAATATCGCTAATACTAGCTGCGTTAAGAAAGAAGAAAAATAATTAATGAAATATATTTTAATTTACCTTTAAAAATAACCATTTTAGGCTTAGACACTAGCGGTTTTCAAACATACTTTATTTTTAAGGATAAAAACGGGAACATAGTCGTACCATGATATAGTTTTTTTGACGATTTTTGTCGATATTTCGGACTAGTTACAAATTACGAGTAAATTAAATTAGATCGCTTTGTTGACCGATATAGGAACTGCGATAAACCTTGTATGCCCCTAGGTGTTAAAACGGGAAAGATATAATCGCAATCGATCACTGGATAGAACTTCATAAACCCAAGGTTCTCCCTAACGAACGTCACTATAGTGAGTCGGTATATATACCGAGGCTATCTCGCGAAGCTATTGAATATCTGCTATCTTTTATAGATATGGATTGGGTTAGGTTAGACATCAAATGAAATAGTTAAAAATCACAAGATATTTTGTTTGTTTACATTTGATGATTAAAATAACAGTTACAGAAAGCGACGCAGAATACGTAACTTTCACGTAATTTTTTTTTATAAGATTCAATTATTATTTTATAGCTTAAATTATGTGTTAAATTGCCCTAACTTGCTTCTTATTTTCACGCATCTATAACAGTGATTATACATTAATCAAAAAGTATAGAACCACAACAATTACCGTTAAAACGGTAAAATCAGTGGAACAGGTGAATGTAATTTTTATCTTTCCGACTGTACTTCGCTACGTGGGAGAGATCACGTAGCCAAAGAAAACGAAGCCGGGACAACGAACTAGCCTGTTGCAATGGGGAAAAGTAAACAAAGCGATTGCTTTTCTTGATTTAAAGTGTAGAATGTTGAGTTTATTTAAATCTTTTCTGTTTATTCTCAATAATAAGTAAAAAAATAAAAATATCGAAAGCATAATATAGTTTTATGTACAAGGTTCAGTTTATAAACTGATATAGTAATTAAGTATGTAATACTAAAAAAAAACAAAAACAAAATTATAAAAAAAAATTAGCTTCCGTTTTTCGTCCAGTCTTAAAAAAAGCTTACTTAAAAGTTTTGAGTGAATTGAAAAATTGACTTGTCATTAATTATTTCTAGCTATTTTTAGTTACTCGTATGAATCGTAGAGAACATAATTGTTTTTTTTTTTAAATATTCTCTACTGAAACAATATTCGGAAACCGCTTTAACACACTAGGGATCAATATCAATCAAATTCGGTATCCTAATAATTGTTTCTCTTGCTCTATAATAGGATAATATTGATTTTAGGAAATCGAAGATACAATCCCCGTTTCAATTTCGCGGGTTTCAATCCGTTGATTGAAACCCACGCTTAAAATCCTGGCAAAGAAATAATATTATAACAAATATAACCTATACATTTATTATTATTACATTATTGGAGAACCTACCTACTTAACTAGTTAGGCTTAGGGATTTAGATTTCCTACCATTAGTAGCTGTGTTAAAATGCACGTTTACCTTATTAAAATTCCACATCAGTCGGGTTACTTTCAAGGAAGTAGAAATTATATGCGTATTTATTGCAGCATTCTTGATTATTTATTCTTCGCAAGTTTTGTGATCAGAAGTGTTTTGTGTCTTTTGATACAGTGATTAATTTGTTTAACTTTTGGTGACATTTTGGTGATATTTTAACTGTGCCTTGTTCATTCATCCGTAATTAATGTTAATTACATAAAGTTTCCCTTTGTGATGACTTACGGAGCTCGAAGCTTGAATCTTAACAGAAGGATAGATACAAAATCTTTCATGATAAAATGTCGAAAATAATTTACAAATCACTACATATAATAAAACAAAGTCCTCCGCCGCGTATGTCTGTCTGTCTGCCTGTCTGTCTGTTCGCGATAAACTGAAAAAGTACTGCACGGATTTTTATGCGATTTTCACCAATAGATAGAGTGATTCATGAGGAAGTTTAGGTACATATATGTATATACCCCGTGCGCGGCCGGGGCGGGCCGTTAGTGATCATATAAATTTTTAACATTAAAATGACTACCTCTCGATTAATTTTTAACAACATTTACTCTAGAAACGTACCTATTCAAACTTTTGCAGTGAAGAAACTTCTTCTTTTCACTTTGCTTTTCCTAATAAGAATCCTATATGATGGAATATTTATTAAATAAGAGCTCAGAACCTTTTTGTTCCAGTTATTAATATTTAATTATAGTGTTATGCCTAGTACTTGTAAATAATATTACTATACCTCGTTCGAAACACTCAGTATTAAAATAATTAGTTTTTAATTATTTAATGTATGTAATAAAACAATTATTCGGCGAATGTTTTTTTATCCAATTCAGGCAAATAAAATTAGTATTATTCCTAATTGTTTTATAATTACTTTGAAAAATTAAATATTTGTCAACTTGCATAATTATACGAGTACGCTTACAAACTTTTTTTACACACTTTAAAAAAATACATTTCATGAAAATAACTTTATAGATTAAGATGCAAATAACAATTATGCGTTTCTTCATGACAATACTGTTTTATCGGTCCGTTTTTCCTATTTATTATTAGCATTTAGGTCTTTAATTCCTATTTTAATCGTACACATCTGGGACTGAAATTTAACTGGAAATCATTAGTTGTAATGAAAATAAAAAAGATTGTTAATTTAAAATAGCATTAGTTTTGTTTCAATGCTGTGCCGGTAACCATGAATACAATTTTTTTTTAATATATTATTCTATGACTATGGTTGTGACATTTAAGCTTTTCAGAATAATTGAAACTTTTTATTTTGACTCAGTAAAATAAGTAATCATATTCTTGAGTTTTGTTTAAAACTTATTAGTAGTAGTAACTATATTTGGATAAAAAAAGTTGTTTTCTCTTTTTTGTTCAACACTACTGCGTTACAGTTTCGATTTATGTAGTACATAATATTTGTTATTTTATTTAACAACTAATACTAGTCAGGGTGGTAGTTTTTAGGAGGCCAGTATGATTTTTAAACTGGAAATATGACTAGCATTGTAACATTTTTAGTTCTAACTAAAATACTTTCGTGTAATAACAATTTTTACCCGACTGTGGCGAAGCACAAAATGAAGAATATATAAATTTTCTACTTTGTTATATGATTACATATTCATAACAATATTAAAGGTGATAATTTATTTTTCATTACTACTCTTACGGCGAGTTGCACGAAACCGTCGCTAATTTTCCGTTAGTTAAGTTGCAATTAATCTTAAAATTAATTGATCTCATGATTAATTTAAAGCTGGTGGAATTAATCATACGTTAGATAGGTCTTTAATTAAACTAAATTTTTTTGTTAACTTA
Source organism: Euphydryas editha (assembly GCA_036937285.1). Taxonomy (NCBI): domain Eukaryota; kingdom Metazoa; phylum Arthropoda; class Insecta; order Lepidoptera; family Nymphalidae; genus Euphydryas; species Euphydryas editha. Next base: position 9,341,396 of record JAUPFZ010000019.1, read on the forward strand.
ATCAGATGTAGGTTTCGTGCAACAGATAAACACGATTCTTTTGATTAAATTAGTTTAATAAACACTTAAATTTTAAAATTTGTTTCGTGCAACTCGTCGTTAGCATGTTATTTTTTATTTTAGCGCTTAAACATTCTTTACAGAGAAAAAGAAGTGTTTAAATAAACCCACGAAATTACTCTAATGTATTTAGAATATTTGAACAAGAGTATGTTAATTAGAATTATGGTAGTATTTTCTTAAAACATTCGTTTAATATAAATAATAAATATAAAGAGAGAAATAAGGAATAGAGTTGGAATTTTTGAACACAAGAAAAAGTATTGTTAAATAGATGTAACCATACTGATATGTTTTATATTTATGAGTTACTTATCATATTATTTACTAGCTACTGCCTGCGGCTTCGCCCGCGTGGATGTCCGTTATTGCGACCAAAACAAAAAGTATCCTATGTTACTTTTAAAACCTCCAAAAATATGTGTACAAAGTTTCATGAATATCGGTCTAGTAGTTTTCGCGTGAAAGCGTAACAAACAAAATTTCGTATTTATAATATTAGTATGATTAGGTTTCGTATCTAATTATAGATATTAGATACTTTTGCACTACTATTTTAGTTTTTTCTTTGCACTGCAATATTGATAATGTTAATTTTTCCTTCGTTTCCTTCAATGTATTAAAAAAAAAAGTTTTTAACTTCTGTTATTACTTATATCCTGGTTTTTAATCATTAGTTTGTGTAAGAAACTAAGCAAATTAATGAATAAAATTACATTTAAGTATGTCCTATATAATCTTTATCTATATAAATTAAATGATAGAAGTCGGATGTTGTTCGCGCATCATGGGAAAACTCTTAGATCGATTTCAACAAAGCCTCAAAAGAATTATTACCTAAAAAATATTGCGTTATTCAATATCAAATATAAAGTTTTTAAGGTTTTAATAAACAAAGATTTTTATAAACCCTATCTGTTTAGAGATTCTCTTTCCGTGAAGTCCTTTTTATGTTTATTTATCTGCACATAAAATACATTTCTAATATAATGAGCAAAACAAACGAAGTTGGTGGTAACACCTAGTATTCATTTTAACTGTCAAAGTTTGTACATTCTGTATACCTATACTCTCCAATTTTATCACGTTACTATAATAATATAAATACTATTATAATAGTACTGTTAAGTATATTTAATTAAATAATGTCAGCGGTTGAAATGATTTGTAAATAAAATTATTACTTAGGTATTTTATATTAGTTTTGATTTCTTCAGCTTGTAATGTTATTGTACATAAAAAAATATAGAGTAAAAGAACTATAGAAGTAGCGGGGGAAGCCGGCTTATATCGTAGAGGACCTTGTAACCTCATCATTCAGTCGAAGGCATTAGCGTGTTACAGTACCAGTAGAGATAACTTTACGTATGAATAACGTATGAATAGCGTGTATTGGTTTTTTATAAATAAATATTTCGTCTATTTATAAAAAGTTTATACATCGTACGTAATTACTTCAGATATAAAATTGACGATTATGTTTTGTTGATGGAAATTATTGTTATATTTTAAATAGTGAAGTGCTGAACTTACGAACGAACGAACGAATGGTACAATAGTGCATTGTTTGAATTGTTTCTAATTTTTTTTTAATTTACGAGACGCGATGTCGATTCTATGGATGAGCGTTTTTAATCTCGGATTGACAGTCGGTGCTACATATGCCATTGTTAAAAGGTATGCTACTTTTTAATAAAAACCTCTTTCATGAAAATGCTCTTTATCATTTATTTATTTTTCTTCTTCATTTTATATTTTTACATCATTTATTTTATGTTTATCCGTGTTTTATAACACAGATCGTTTTGGTTAAAATATAATACTAAATTCTATGATCGCAAGTTAAAAAAAAATTATATTTTTGAAAAAAAAAATACTAGACAATCCATTTACGTAGGTATTCAAATTTTTTTACAATATTGTTCGCTAATAACCAATTGTAATAGGTAATGTAGTTCTTAACTCAAGTTTTTATGTGTGAAAAATTTAAAACAATTTTTTATATTATTAAATTTTATTCATTTATAGTTAAATTAGCTCATTCGATGTGTGTGTGTGTGTGTGTGTGTGTGTGTGTGTGTGTGTGTGTGTGTGTGTGTGTGTGTGTGTGTGTGTGTGTTTTATTCAAAAACATTAATAATCAAAAGTTATACTTAAAATGTAAATTATGTTAATGTAAATACATTCTGATTATTGTAATTATATAAATTAAATGTATGTAGTTTGATAAAACCATACATAGTTATTACTCTATAAAATAACCAAATTCAAGGAAAACTAATTATTATTTGTTATTTGTAATAATGTAAACTTTTGTAACTTTTACGTATTTATACAAATAACTAACAATTTTCTTGCTTTTTTAATATTTATTTTTATTTTGGGTGTACAAAACACCAAAAAAATAATATCAATTTTTAAAATAATGGTATATAAATGACTCCGCAAACACAGAAATGTAGTACTTACACAAAAGTAAAACATTCTTTGTATTACCCTTGTTTTTTAATCGGAATAAGAATAGATAATATTTACTTTACTTAAATTATTTAACTAATCAATTACTTAGAGTGTTAACAATTCACCTTTTACTTCAAGGCGAAGGAAAATGTCAAGAGGAAACTGCTTCGGAAAAATTCCCTTTGTTAGGAGTTTGAAGGAAACTAGCTTTTGATATATTGCTCGTTTATTCTGTTTTCTTATGATCGCTAAACACAGCTATGCACACAACAAGAAGATCAGCCATCGCGGCTCACCACAGAGTATCTTAGTAGTTTTTTTAACAATGTTGCCAATATAAAATGTTTAATTGCGCTTAACACCTCCCCTCAATAAAATATTTTTAATAACATTATGACTTATTATTTACTAAACAACCTATCTCTTAATTTTCTGAACAAAGTTCCCCCTAATGCTTTAGTTAATATGTCTGCGAGTTGGTCACTGGTATTTATGTATCTCAATTCAATAATATTTTTATCCAACTTTTCTTTTACAAATGAAAGCTTTATCTCTAAGTGTTTTACTCTAGAATTACCAGTGGCCATCTGTGCCATCTTGATAGTAGACTGGTTATCTTCAAAAATTACTATTTTAATATCAAACCCAAAAATGAACAAAATATCTTTTAGCCAGCAAGCTTCACTGGTTGCCGAACACAAAGCAATAAATTCAGCCTCTGTAGAGGACAATGAAACAGTCGCCTGCTTCTTCGAAAACCACATTACAGAACTTCCAAAAACTTTAAAAATACACCCCGTTGTTGACTTACGATCATTACACCCACCCCAGTCACTATCAACATAGCCTATAATCTCATCAACATTAGAATCTCTATAGTATATAAGACATAAATCAAGTGTGCCCTTTAAATATCTCAAAATGTTTAACAATATTTTATACAAAAGTGTGGATGCACTGTTTTGATACCGACTTAGAATATTAACAACTGCACATATGTCTGGCCTAGTGCCCATTGCCGCATACATTAATCTTCCTATCAATCTTCTACATTTATTTTCAATAAAAACACTCTCTGAATTTTCCCTCTTTAGAATATGAAAATTAAAATTCTTATCAATAGGCAAAGACAATGTTTTGCAATCTAACATATTATATTCTGACAAAATGTTTCTTAAATAGTCCTTTTGTGAAATTATAGTGACCCCTGAATTTAAATCTTGCTTTACATCAATACCCAAAAATTTACTTATAGCCCCCAATTCTTTCATTTTAAATGTTTGACATAGCATATCTCTTAATTTACTCAGCTCAAGTTTGTTATTCCCAAAATACAATATATCATCTACATATAACAATAAAAATGTTTTATTTTTCCCTTCACATTTCGAATACAGACAATAATCCTTATCAGACTGTTTATAACCCATAGATATCATTACATTATTAAATGCTTCGTTCCAATATTTGGGAGACCTCTTCAAACCATAGATTGATTTATTTAGTCTTACAATTTTTACCTCAGTATCTTCTGGCAATGACAAATATAACTCCTCATCAAGCCTAGCATTTAAAAAGGCCCCACAAACATCCATTTGACAAATATTCAAATTTAGTTTTGTAGCTACAGATACAAAAATTCTAAAAGTATTAAGTTTTGCTACAGGCGCATATAAATCTTCATTACAGTCTTGTTCGAAGCCTCTAGCTACCAACCTCGCCTTGTAGTCATTTCCTTTTCTTTTTAAAACCCACTTAGAGCTGATTACTTCTTTTCCTTCTGGTACTGTCTCTATCTCTGTCCATGTGTTATTTTCCTTTAGTTGGTTTAGCTCTTTTCTCATGGCCTCTTTCCAGTTTTCAGCTTCCGGTGATGCCATTGCTTCTCTATAGTTGCTAGGTTCTACAGTAACATACAGATAGTAGTCTTCTAATTTGTTTGGCTTTATTATTTTTCTTTTGCTTCTTTGTCCTTGACTCTGATCTTCCGTTGCTGAATTTTGACTTCCTATCCCTGTAGTTTGATATTCTGTCTCATTTTGATTTCTCCCTTCCTCAGTCCTCTCCGATATGTTTTCTGTCCTCTCCGGTGTCTTATCCTGTTCTTCCCCTTCATCTGTTTTTGTGTCATGGAACTCTTCTTCGCTTTCCTCATGTTGTTCTATTTCTTCGTCCTCAGATGACATGTCCAGCAAAACCACTTCCTCCATCACCTCCTTTTGGTCACGTTTTGGTTCCTCTATTCTCTTTCCTTCCATGAATACTACATCCCTTCGAGTATGGACCTCTCGTCGTTTCTCATAATACACTCTGAATCCTTTTGTGTCTTCATAGCCAACAAAGATTGCTTCTTCTCCTTTATCGTCCCACTTCAACCTTTTTTCTTTAGGTATGTGCACAAATACTCGTTCACCGAATACTCCTTTTAGATCATTGATGTTTACTTCCCGTTTATGAAAGGATTCATATGGTGATTGGCTTTCCTGCTTGCTCTTCGAGGTACGGTTTAATACATAGACTGATGTATTCACTGCCTCTGCCCATAAGTGCTTTGGCAACCTCTTCGCTTTCAGCATGGTCCTTGCCGCTTCAACTAGTGTACGCATGTCTCTCTCCGCCTTGCCGTTTTGCTGAGGCGTGTAGGGCACTGTTGTTTGATGCTGTATGCCATTCTCTTGCACAAATTTACACATTTCATCATTGCAAAACTCTAGTCCATTGTCAGTGCGTATGACTTTTACATTGTGGTTAGTTTGCCTTTCGGCCCAAGCAACAAACCGCTTTATACATAATACTGCCTCACTCTTTTTCTTTAAAAAATAGACCACCCTGTAGTTTGAGTAATATAGTATATAATATATAATATCTTTGATTAGCAAGAAATACCTGGAGCCTCCAACACTCTCCACCTCCATTGGGCCACACAGATCAGCACTCAAAAGCTCTAGAGGTGCATTAGCACGATGTTCACTTTTAGCAAATGGTAGTTTATGCATTTTACCTTCCAGACATGGAACACACTTGAAACTGTCTCCTGTGTACTTGATGTTGTTCTTGGTGAGCACTTGTTTCACTTGCTCAACATTTTGATGACAAAGTCTTTCATGCCAGTTTGACAAAGTGGCAACCGCCGCGACACTGTTACAGACATCTTTCATCACATTTAGTATGTAGTTTTCACCTTCGCGATTTCCTACGGCACACAGTTTATTGTCTTTCCATAGTAAACACTGACTACACGTCATTTCAACTTTGTGACCTTTTTTGGTAACAGTCGACAAAGAAAACAAGCTCACTCGTAAGTCCGGCACGTGCAATGCGTTATGGAGTGTTGATTGCACATAACTTTCACCGTTATATATATTTAGTTCCACTTTTCCAGTCCCGGTAACGCGTAAACGTCGTCCATCTCCGACAATAACAAACCGATTTGACACTGACGTATAGTCCGTAAACAGTTCTCGTTCACCAGTCATGTGGGCACTAGCGCCACTGTCCATCAACCATTTATTTTTGAACTGATTCACTGAACGATTGTCTATGCCACTCGAGTCACTCAAATATTCGCAACCGGTCCCGGTTATCATTCCTATCACTGTAAATGCATTTCCCTTTGAATGTCCACCGCCATATTGACCACTATTTTTGTTTTGATTACCCTTTTTGCACTGACCTTTTAAATGTCCAATTTTTCCACAAGAAAAACAACGACGATTTTCCACTTTACTGTTACAGTCTTTCGCCAGATGACCAGGAACATAGCACCGATTGCAGCGCTTGACAAAGCCGCTTTTCTTTAGGAACAGCGCCGTGCTTTCACTCTCATGGCCCTTAGACCGAATTCTCTCCTCCTCGACGAGTAGCCGCGCCACTAAATCATTAAAATTTTGCTTGTCCGTGTCGACCGATTCCCAAGCTGAAACAAAGTGACTGTATGATTCTGGTAGTGACATTAGGACCTTAGTCATTAAAAACTTTTCAGACACTGTTTCACCAGCTTGTTTTAGTTGACAAGCCATTTCTTGCAGCTTGGCTAGGTATATAGAAAGCTCTCCTTCTTCAAACTTGCACTGAAGAAAACGTTGTTGCAACATCAATGTACTCGTAGCCGACTTTGACTCAAAAACGCTATGCAACTTTTTCCACATTTCAGCCGCCGTCTCGCATGTTAGAACGTGAATCATGGCCTCCTCACTCAGTCTAGAGACGATGATACTCTGCGCCTTGACATCTTTTTTTACCCAGGCCGTCTTATCGCCAGTTTCCGATTCTACAAACGTTCCATCAATCACTGAAAACACATCAACTCCTTTCAGAGTGACTGTCACTTGGAACTTCCACACGCTCCAATTGCGCTGGCCCTCCAGTTTGATGACCGAGGGTGACGCAACCGCCATGATGCTAGGGTCTGTCTCCGACATTTGCCAACTGCACCCCGCGGAAATCTGATGCCGTGATTGCCTTGCTTGCACTCCACACGACCTCCTTCAGACGCCGCTATCAACAACAACACAGTCCCGTGTTGCGGTGTTGTTCACCAGACCAAGAAATACGCCGCACACCGCTCGCGCCGTCACCACGCCATCCGGCGCGATCGCACCAAAAAATATCTCTGCGATCTTCAAAACAGAATTATAAGCACTGGGCCCATAACCTGTTAGGAGTTTGAAGGAAACTAGCTTTTGATATATTGCTCGTTTATTCTGTTTTCTTATGATCGCTAAACACAGCTATGCACACAACAAGAAGATCAGCCATCGCGGCTCACCACAGAGTATCTTAGTAGTTTTTTTAACAATGTTGCCAATATAAAATGTTTAATTGCGCTTAACACCCTTAATACAAAGTCAGTGTACATTTTATATAAAGATACATGTGTATTTTGTTTACGTAGTCTTTTTTCTAGTAATTTTGTTTCGTTTGTGTTGTCTGTTTCAACAATATGATATAATGACTACCTTTCCTTCCAACTTTAGTTCTCCGTTTAACTTCTTTTAGAGATAAATAAAAAATATCGCTCTATGGAAATACTTACATAAAACAATTAAACCAATAAATCATTAATGTATATCATAATATATATACACATAATTATATTATAAAATAATAAAGCCAAACGTACAGAGCCTTAAATATTATTGAAACAAATTCCATAAATGCTTATCAATAAAATAATTGATTAGACTCGTGACGTCAATTGTTATTTATCGGTAATTTTTTTTTAAATCATAATAGTTGATTCGATATGTTTCTATTTGTTATTAATTAAATTTCATTTATATATGGATTTGATCAAATATACCTTTATATAACATTTTCATTACATTTTTTGTGACTTTTAATTTTGGGTCAATACTACGCATCTTGGTCTCTAACAAGGATCAACCAGAATTGTCTCAATGAGTATTAAGATAACAATAGTTTTCTTGTTGTCACAGTAAAATCCTATACTAGTAAATATGATAACGGTTGATATTTTGATTTTAGAGGTTCATTGTACTTATCCATACTATATCAGAAAATATCATATCAAAGTATCATTACCTACAAATATAATATTGAATATTTATGAGTTCTTTTTTTTTTAATGAGTTACAGGGATGGATATGGATAATGGATATAGGTACAGATAGGTAGTGACTGAATGGAAGACTTACTTCTCTCGTCTTGATTATACTGAAGAGTTTTGACGATTTGATTTTTTTGATGAAGATTATACTGCAAATATTAGAAATGCGATACTTTGTTAATCTATTGCGATGAAACTCGTAGATATACAGTATTGTACTGAAACAAAAAATATCCCTTTAATGATATGAAGCATAATTTTAACTATTTTTATTGTAAAGTTTATACGTTTAGCAAATATTACTTAGTACAAGTCTGTTACGTGTAATTGCGAGTGTTAGTTAGTTAGTATATATATATATATATATATATATATATATATATATATATATATATATACAAGTAGGTTAAAGAAAATTATATACTTAGTAGCTTTTAGGTATTTTGGCGAAAGAAAGTTATTTATTAATACAAACGTAAAAATTCGGAATGTTGTTCCCGAGCCATTCTTAATTTTGTATATATTACAGATTAACTAAATTGAGCAAAAAGTGAGCTTAAAGCTACTAGCTTTAGGACGGGTTGTCGTTGACATACAAGAGAGATAGTGCATTTTAGACTTAAAATAAAGAAAACAAGGACAATCGTATTAAGTAAATGAATAAATAGACAAAACTACATACTGAAATACAATTTAAAAAACATAGATATACACATATTACTTCTCGTTTATCAAGCTAGACTATCTAGTATAGCAAGAGAAGAAAGAATACAAAAGAAAGGAATTTGAGTAGTCTTTTTTTTATCTGGTCATTAAGTACAATTTTGGCTAGTATTAAAAAATATTCTACTTAGCATATAAGAATCTCATACACTAAGTAAATAAACGACGGTTATTTCGTATTCAAAGCAAAACGTTTTTTGACTCGTCAGAAAAGTCAACAATAAAAGGTACGGGAAGGATCATTATTTGTTATGTAAATACGAGGGGAGACAGAGCTCGCCTAATTCTGTGTCGTTTGTTAAGAAAGTATATTTTTATAATTTTTGTATGTTATGTAACTTTGTAAAAGTAAAATATAACTTTTTTTATGTTTACGCTAACGTTTGACGACCGTTCTGGTGTAGTGGTGCGAGTAGTTGCCTCAACGCCGCGCGCCAGCGGTCGCGGTTACGATCCCCGCTCGGTCTGGGTATATGTCCTTGTGAGTCTCCCCACCGTGCCTCGGAGAGCACGTAAATCCGCCGGTCCCGGTTGTTATCATAGTTACCTGACCCATGGTAGGGAAATTATCCGCCAACCCGCAGTGGAGTGGGACCCCCTTTATCTATATGGAGAAGCGGCCTTCGCCCATCAGTGGGTGTTTTACAGGCTGATACAGATGTTTACGCTAAAAGTTTTTATAATATCTTGGTACTGCTGCATCTAGATCAGAAACGAAAAATCTGTGTTTACATTGACTACTGGCGGCCGGCTGGTCGAGTGGTCAGGCAACCGGACACTTTACGCAGCGGTTGTGGGTTCGAATCCCGCTAGGTGCAGATAATTTTTATGACGAATATAGATGTCTGCATCGGGTCATGGATGTGTATCTATGTATTTATATAAATTTCTTAAATTTATTTCCGTTCCTAGTACCTGTAACACAAGTTCTTACAAACTTAGCACGGGGTTAGGTTAACGTGGTGTGATTGTTGGTTAATATTTATTTATTTATTTATTTACACTTTTATGTTAACTGTTTTATGTTTATCAACATAAATTGTTTAGTTTAGGTATAAACCCGCCTACATTTTTTATACACACTAAATATGTCTTAATTTGCATAACAAATTAGCTGGCAAAAAAAACCCGTTTTTACATAACATCGTCATTATTGATATTATCTCAGTTTACGCCTTGAACTTGGCATACAGACGCCGCGCCCATGACCATCGCAATTGAATCGTGTTGAACAAACTACGACTTATCTCAAGTTCTACATAGAAATAACATACAAACGGTCTTATACAAGATTATAAGACTTTGACAGATATTTTTAAACGAATCCAAAATACGTATTATTATTATATACTTTTGAATATATATAAGGAAGAACATAAGTCTAGCATAAATTAGGAATCTTATAATTATTTTATATGTATATATCCCTCTCTCTCCCCATTTCTATAGCTTATCCTAAGCTTAGAGTTCCTGCTCAGTTTAATCTTCACCCGTCTGGAACTAATAGAGACAGGCAGAGGCAATGGCTCGTACTATTGACTGGGATTATAATAAAAGTATTAGACCTATATTTTTAAATATACTTAAAAAGACACAATGTTTTAGTGACATCGTTTGAGCAACCATCATAAATGACGTTATATTAAAATTTTAAAATAACAAACTAATAATATCGTTGATTCATCTTCCCAGTAATAAAATCTTGGTTAATGTACTCTCGGGAAGTTAAGAAACATCTTTTCATCCGTCATACCCCAGTGCCTGAAGTCCGAAAGTCTTCGACCAATGTGTGTTACCAGTGTTGACATATGGATCTGAGCCGTGGTCTCTAACTATGGGCCTTTTGAACAAGCTCAAAGTCGCACAGCGTGCAATGGAGAGGACTGTGCTTGGTATTTCTCTGCGAGATCGAATCAGATATGATGAGATCCGCAGACGAATGAAGGTTGCCGACATAGCCCAACGGATTTGCAAGCTGAATTGGCAATAGGCAGGGCACATAGCTCGTAGAACTGACGGCCAATAGAGTAGAGAGGTTGTCGAGTGGAGATCACGTACCAGCAAGCGTCAGACGGCCGTCCACAAAATGGACAGATGATTTGAAGAGACTCGCCGGAACCCGTTGGATGGAAGCTGCTATAAACTGGTCGCTCTGGAGGTCGATAGGGAAGACCTACATACGTTCAGCAGTGGATATCCTTTTTTTTTTGTCGCAGGGGAATCCATTTACGGATGATATGCAGGATGCCCGGGTCGGCAGTCCTAGACCTATGTCGGACTCGGCACTTTGGGAGTGCAATACCGTACTAAACCCCTGCGGGCGCCTTCAGCCGCTTTAATTGGAGGGTCCCGGTTCTGCAGGCAACAGGATCCCTCCAGCGACAGGCTGACCTCGGCGAAAAGGCCAGACTTTTGACGGCCTTTTTTTGACGGCCGGCTGGTCGAGTGGTCAGGCAACTGGACACTTTACGCAGCGGTCGCGGGTTCGAATCCCGCCAGGTGCAGATAATTTGTATGACGAATATAGATGTCTGCACCGGGTCATGGATGTGTATTTATTTATATATGTATTTATATCTTAAATTTATTTCCGTTCCTAGTACCTGTAACACAAGTTCTTACGAACTTACCACGGGGCTAGGTTAACGTGGTGTGATTGTTGGTTAATATTTATAAAAAAAAAAAAAAAAAAAAAAAACTTCTCCTCCATGGGGACTGTCCGGCTCACCTCTGAACAGTCCCGACGACGCCGTATCTAGCAGGACCGGGTTCCCATCCCGGCACGACACGGGCACAGGGGCGTTACTGGAGGCGCATTAAGTAGCGCCTCCTACGCACCCCCATTCGTCGCCCGCGGATGGAGGCCACGTCGGCGGCCTCCTCTCTCACCCGCTCGTCGGCCTCCTTCTGGAACATTACTGTCTCGCAGAAGGAGACCATCGCCTTCCAGGACTCGTCGTCGCCGAGCATCGCGATGATAATGCTCGGGAGCGACAAGTACCCTCCGAGGACCGACGTCAGACTCTGACGCAGCGCCGTCTATCTCGGGCACACCTCGAGGGTGTGCTGGGCGGAGTCCACCGCCGCGTCACAATCGTGACATTCAGTCGTCGGCTCCCTCTGGGCCGTCCGGCACAGGTAGTCACCAAAGCGACAGTGGATATCCAATGGCTGATATGATAATCTACTCTAATAAATATAGAATATTTGTGTCATAAATCAAAATAGTTCTAAATTTAAAAGTTTGAATACAAAAAAAAAAATCAAATAAAACGAAAACTTACTGAAACAAAAGCAAGATACGAACTTGTGTCATACAATTTTAGAAACATTAACATATAAATACAAGATTAAATATTAAGTTTTTTATTCATGCGAGCAATAAATCCTTTTAATCAGTCGTTTATACTTATATAAATGTGTTTATAAAACAAATAAAAATACTAATATAATAACGAAATAAATTGTTTTATGGTGGGTAGTAGTCCACCATCAGTACCTACCGAGGTAATTATTTCTCCGTAATGTTTTTAGACAGTTAAAAAAGAATAAGTATAGCCAGAAAAGAATTAAATGTAGGTAAGCTTTTTATTCTAGACATGCGTCTAAACTCTAAACAGTTTCTCTACATTTAGTTATAGTAAATTTTTTCATATTTATGTTATAAATTCAGGAATAAAAAGGGATCTATTCTTGTTTTAAATATTTTTATGAATTTAGGACGAGACGTATTTCGGTACCTTTTTATCAAAATAACTCTCATAAATTTTGAAATTCATTAATTATTGTCCATCTTGGAAAATATACGAGTTGGTACGCAGGTTATATTGTTTTGAATATTGCTGCGAAAATATATTGTTTAAAAAATAAAATAAAAATATTTATGTTTTTAATAGGGTAACTTAAAAAAATAAGACATTGTCATATGTTGTTGTTGTAAAAATACAAATATGAAACATAATATATACAATAAGTAAGCGTGCTCTTTTACCCTTCAGTATTAATTAATACATCTTATTCTAATGTAAATAATTAATAGTATTTTTTTACGCACGTATCAAACGTAGACGCCAAAATTCAATTTCATAAAATACAACACACAACTTCAAAGGATTCAAGCGCTATGTCGAAATATTGTGGTCTGACAGTTTTGTACTACAACAGAACACAACACGACTGTTTAGTAATATAACGCGTCAGTACGCTACGAGATAATCAAGACCGATATACACGTCCAGATAATCAATTATAAAGAGATACTAATAAAGAAGCAATTATAAAGAGGAAAGTTATAGTTACCTTAAAAAAGAAATTAAAAGTTAACGTAGTACCTACTCATATAAAGTTATGAATTGATTAAAATACTTGGTACTATATCGATACCTGGTTGTTTTCAATGGATAATTTATTTTCCAATCCAGTTTAATCTAGTTTTTACAACGATGTTAGGTACAATAGCAAATTCAAGGAAAATACCTAAAATAAAAAAGACGAAAATATAAAGTTATTGTAATCATTATCATCATCAGCGTAATTGCATTCGCCGAAGCTATCAATTATATTTATGAAGTTTTATTTTGGAAGTTGTCTTACCGCTGGGCATTTTTCCAAGCATACGGGCTTTCTATTTACGGAAACTGAATACGAATGTTTATTTCACACACTGCTAATATAATATACAAATATTCTATTATATATATTAAATACTAAATACAAATATTCTTTATTGTACACGAAAAAAAAAAAAAAAAAAATTGTGTGTGTCAGCTCCGACGCACGACTGGAGTTTACTCCTTAAGTACGATTGTCTAAACATACGCAAAAAGAGTTTATCCAACTGAAAATAAGATTAATACCATATGAAAGGGTAAATTAACAAATTAATGAAAATAATATACACATATAAACATATATTTATTCATTTTATATACATTTATTATAACTAATCGGCGAAATATTTTACATTAAACTTTTCACAATAGTCAATTTCAGATGTGCACAAATATTTCATTAGGAATGTTGATAAATTATGTAATTATTATTATCTGACAATTATCATTCATTTTTTAAATATTATTTTTCAATATTAATTAGAGCAACATTACTTTCGCACCGCACCATAGGTGCGCGCCGGTGCGCGTGCACCAAAAAAGTAACGAGGTCATTCATCAGTCGATTTTACCTCTCATATTTTTCTCATACCGGGCGCCTTATATATGAAAATCGATTCTTAAGGAGTAAACTCCAACAATAAAAAAAGAGATCGGTATCATCTACTAGTCCAGATTTCAATCAGAGGATTTTTACCTATGATTCGCATGTTCTATCTGCAGAGTCTATTATATAGAGTTATTTATTCTCAAATAGCCCTGTTAACGCAATTTGCAAACCATTCATATTATATTGTTAACAGGTCACTTGTTCAGCCAATTCATTGCCTATATCCATATAGCTACAATAATATAATATTAAGCAGTATCTTTTTAAACCTAAGTAAATCGAAATAATGTAATAAATAAATATAAAAGAGTGAGTTTAATTAGTTCTTTTACTCGTCTGATTTAGAAAAAAATTGTGCTAGCTTAAATATTATTATCATTATATATAAATATGGTCGTATGTTTGTTTGGGAATTATACGTATCGTACAGTTCATTACGAAGACATTGTGAAAGTTTGGATGTTCTATCAACATGAAAGAAAATCAAAATCAAAATATACATATTTTATGAAGCTTAGACTTACTTGAGTCGATTTGCTTAGAAAGAGAAACACCGTAGAATCAATTCATTTACAGTATTTAATAATTATAAAGAGGTTATCACAGCTCTGGAATACAAATGCTGCTGAGAAGAAACGGTAAAAAACTCAAAAGTTACACAAAAGTTTAATTTTTTTTTAGAAACTACGTTTACACTTACTTTTTTACATTATAAACCCATTTAAATACCCTTGAAAAAGCTATATGAAATTGAATATAAATTAATTCACGCTTTTTTAATATTTAAATAATTTAAATTAAATTGTAAACCGTGGGAACATTGAATTTAAAAATGTAATAATTACTGCATAATGGGTGGCACACACGCTACGAGAAATCGTTACGATCGCACTGTACCGTTTAAACTGCACCGATAATCGAAACATGTGTGTGATAAAAACTGTACAGTTTTTACGATTTTTACAAGCAGACTGGGCTGTAGGGGCGTACGATTTACCTGTACAGTGCGACTGCACAGTTTTATCGCACAGATAAAACTGAACGTGTATGACACCCATAATATTATGATTATGCATCGTGTTAACACCAATAATTAATATGATCGGAAGATCGGTTTTGTGTTACCTAAACTAATTTCTAACTTTTAGATTTATACACGATGACTGGTGAATTACTATCAATATTTAAGGGGGATACTCGGTACATGATTCTCATTCGAATTATGTAAAAAAATAGGTACTTAGTTTTTGACCAAATTTCAATTCAAATAAAGGAAGCGTGGACACTTTTTCAGTTATGCCGGCGGTGCGTGCACAGGCGCGTGTACTGTGCCGCTTGTTCATATCTAAAAATTGCCAAAGTTCACATCATTTACCTAGTCAACAAAGTTGCTTAAACGAGTAAAATATCTTAGTATTTTTGCCTAAAAGTTAATGAAAATTTATTAAACCTATTTTTGTTTTGAAAATCACATTTTATTTATTAGTCCAAGTTACATTTACATTATACAATGTTAGCTCCATTAACTCGTTAATTGAATTTACTATGTTCTATAATGTTGTAATGATGATACCAGGACGTTTTTAGAGTACCCTGAGAGAAATCTTACGTATATTGAGCTGGTGTTTCCGAATAAAAATCTGTGATTATTTTTGTTATTTTTATTAGGGTAAAGACATAAATTTCTGCTACAGATTAAAAAATTTTTTTTTTTTTAATTATTTAATTTATTTATACACTTTATTGCATACACACAGTTAGAATGAACATTCACATAGTATAATATATTTATATATATACAGGAAAAAAAAAACAAAAATAAATAAATAAAGAGTAGAAAGATATACTGACAGAAACTGTGTGTGTATGCAATAAAGTGTATAAATAAAAAATAATTAAAAAAAATTACAAAAGAAATTGTTA
The DNA here is from genome assembly GCA_036937285.1 of Euphydryas editha. NCBI lineage: Eukaryota > Metazoa > Arthropoda > Insecta > Lepidoptera > Nymphalidae > Euphydryas > Euphydryas editha. Next base: position 9,357,351 of record JAUPFZ010000019.1, read on the forward strand.
GTAAAAATAACACAACATACGGAACTACAAATTTAGAAGCCCTAACTTGACAGTATAGTTTTAAGCAATACAAACACGTTACACTTACTTATACTTTATACTTGATTAATATTATTATGTATTTTTATCGTAAAATATAATTTTACAGTATTTACACAATACGAATAAACAGCAAGTAAAAAATAATCGAAATGATATTTCGTTAATTTTTATTTGTTATATTTAGTATTTGTTAAAATTTCTTCAATTTTTTTCCAAGAACTTCTGCTATTTTCAGAAGTTATATGGGTTTTAGTTATTATAGTACAGACCTGCTGTTAGATTCATATTTCAACTAAATAAGTTCAGTATATATTCATTTGAGGATTATCAAGTTTGTATTCAGAATTGTAACGCTAGTGTGCTTGTGGTTTTACATATTATGAAAAATTTGTCACGGGATTTGAGTTACTTCTACCGATATTCGTGTTTTTTTTTTCGAATACTTAGTGCAAGATTAACAAAGAGACAAAAGCGTTTGTGAAAAAGTTTATTTTGTATATTTAGACACGAGTAGAAACGGAATAATGGCATGGTATCGCATAAGTAATGATTCAAATATCTATTTTCCAAGTTCCCAAAGTTATGTGAAATTAAGGTAAATGTAAGAAACCTACCTACCTACTAAATATTTCTGAGTTAATCAGAATTAATGACTTTCACTGGTGACAAAATAGCGCAGATGATTTCGGCATTGTCATCATAAACATATTATAACAGAATTAACGCATGCAGTAGGTACATTTTTTTTATAAAATAAAATTTATACAAAAGTTGATTTAAAGAGTGTTGTTTGTGTGAGGATGCTATGAATATTTGTATGAATTGTCATTATTGTAAAAGCTTTCACGCTTTTAGACGGTTAGATACCTGCATGTCTAGCAGTCGATCTGAGAGACACTAAAATTTATCAATTTTTAATGAGATCTCACTTATGTATGTCGAACTTAGTCAATACATCATTTCCGGAGCAAACCCTTTTCCCTTCGTTCACTTTCTTTAAAAGTTCTTTTTAGTTTCTTTTTAATACATTACTTTTTCTTTTATAGTTTAATTGTAAATATAGTAATGGACTGAAATAATTAAATGTTTATATTACGCTATCCCAACACGATTTTACTGAAGAGCTGTTTTTAGGTAATCGACTAATTCATAGTTTTGTGTTCTATAATATGTTTTTTAAGTATATTTGATTATGATACGTTTCCTTGTATGACAAAAAGCAGTCCCTCTGCTCGTAAGTGTCGTAACCAGTTGAATTAATTTTATCAATAGTTTTACGTTTTGCTGTATAAAAAATGACAAAAATATTAATTAGTAAACAATTAACATATTAGGTAATGAAATTGAGAACAGCGTATATACATATATTTACTACATCACAATATGTCTGTTATTGTTATATGTTTGGAGCAAATCACTTTTTGGAATTAAATCGTTCGTTTCAACAATTTTGTAACAATTTTAGTCGACAGAATTATTTTAGTGGCAGGAAACAATATCAGGCACGGCTTTCCGTTCGACCTAAAAACCATTTTCAGTTTCAAAAAGAGCGTTTATTCTGATTTTTTTCATTTTTCAAAATGTTGTAACAACATCATTCAACCGTTCTCGTGTAGCGGTGCAAGTAATCGCCTCAACGGCCGTGGTCACAGGTTTACTTTTTACAAATATTTGTTTCGGGTCTGACAAGGGGAGTGCACGACCTCGAAATTGTATTTGGGGATGAGACTTTGCAGGTTTGTAGTATACCTAAAGGGTATCTATCCTGCAAAGCAAAAAGACTAGATGGCCAGTAGCTATCGAGAAAAACGGCCTTAAAATTCCACGCGCAGATTATATACCGGTAATTTCACTGTCGCAGTAAGCGGCGCGATGGCTGAATAGATAGTAAGCTTGCTTACCGTGCTCGAGCAAGCGACTAGGGTTCGATCCCCATTTGTCGCTTTTTTTGTTTTCGTTATTTTTTTTTTTTTCATTTAATTATTAGAAATGGTAAGTAAAATATATCTATATTTTATCAATTAAATCTTTAAATTTAAACTTTTATCAATTTTAATAAACTATAGATTTAAAAATAATCAAACTTTAATAGGATTTATTAAAAAACAAAACACAGTACTTATTAATTATTGTCATTCATATAAAAAATTAGCCAAAATCATATTATTTATATATAATTGTCATGTTGAAGTTAATTAGTTAGGCTTTTTAATTAATATTTAAAGTCCAAAAGATCGTGGTGTAAAATCAGTATATTATGAGACTGATTTCTTTAATTGATTGTTTTCTTTATCCATATCCTTAGAAAATTTTTAGACTACAGTAACAAATAAATAATTAGTAAGTTCAAGACTACTATAGGAGTGATATTATTATTTGATAAAAAATAATTATTTTTATATACCTTTTTTATGTCGAATAATAATGGCGAGTTATTCAACTATTCGCCATATGGAATGGCGATTAATCGGTATTCAATTATTCGCTATAACAACTATTCGTGGCATCTCTAGTGTATACCTACAGACTATAGTCCTATTTTATATATAGTTTTACCTGTCCTACCCATATATCTATAATTGTCAAATTGACGTATATTTACGATTTCCGTGAAGAAAAATCTCCAAACAGAATATTTTACAATTAAACAATAAATAACTTCAACAATAAGTAAGACTACAACTGATTGTAAATTTTAAGTAAGGGTTTCTTTATTATTATAAAATATGCATGATTTAATTGATAATATATTTAATTTATCATTTCTAATAAAATTAAACGAAAAAAAAACGAAAACAAAAAAAAAAGCGACAAAAGGGATCGAACCCTAGTCGCCTGCTCGAACGCGGTAACCAAGCTTACTATCCATTCGGCCATCGCGCCGCTTACTGCGTGAGTGAAATTACCGGTACATAATCTGCGCGTGGAACTTCAGGGCCGTTTTTCTCGATAACTACTGGCCATCTAGTCTTTTTGCTTTGCAGGATAGATACCCTTTAGGTATACTACAAACCTGCAAAGTCTCATCCCCAAATAAAATTTCGAGGTCGTGCACTCCCCTTGTGAGTGTATGTCTTTGTGGGTGCCCCCACCGTGCCCTCGGAGAACACGTAAATTCGTCGGTCTAGTTGTTGTTACAGAAACCTGATAATGATCGTTACGCATGGTAGGGAAATTATCCACCAACCTGCGGTAGAGTAGCGTTGTGGATTTATCTTCAACGTTTCTCCTATAGTGAGTAGTGGACTTTGCCCCTGTAGTGGGAGGCTTATAGGCTGATTAAGTTCAGTTAAACATCATTTATTTCGTAGGGCCGTATTAACGTAATGTTATTTACAGGGAAAAAAATATTTTAGTAAATACGTGATGTGAATTTAAAATCTATCGTCTTTCAATTAATATTGATCCGTCGCGTCGCTGTAAAACTTCTTGTGATAGAAAGTCCATTAGAGGTTATATCTTCTGAAGTACGCTTCGTCGAACGCTGTATAATACTTTAGTCACAGGACTTTGCCAATACGTGATAAGTCACGCTTTTTGTAAGATTCAGTATTCATAAAAACCGATTAATCTAGAAATAGATTGTTTTTGAAAATAATGTAAAATAGAGTTCTACGTATAAAAATTGTTTCCCATGATGTTTAATTATATATTTATAATAATAATTGCAATGTAACACGTGTACTGACAATTCGAACAAATTGGTCACGAAAACAGCTTTGAGGTAATTTTCAATAATAAAATAAAACTTCATATAATTAACTAGTATGAATAAATCTACATTTAGTTCTAATTTATATTTTATTAGGTACATATAAAAATATAAAATACTTGTGTAGGTATTATATTTATTTTACCATGATTTATAATATAGTAATATTGGCGTAGTATGGCTTACTATCTGCAGTTTTGGGGTAAATAAGTAGCTTATAGAGCCAATGTCTCAATCCTGCAACAACTGCATATAAAAACGAGACTGTCAAGTATTTGCTACCAGCGTGTCCTTCGTTGATTTGGTCATATAGCGCGAGGGCAGCCTGACAGCCTAGATAAGCTGATGGCACTTGGCAAAGTAGAGGGGAAACGACCAAATGGCCGCTGCCCCACACGTTGGTCGAACCAAGTTACCAACTTCACTGGTCTCCAAGTGACCGCAGCCCCGAGGAAAGCAGAGGACAGGACGAACTGGAGAAAGTTCACAGAGATCGTGACCCAGACCCTGGATCAGAGTGGACACGACCTTCAGCAATGTAGTAAACGACCGAGAGAGAGAGAGAGAGAAGTAGCTTATGTGTTAATCCGGTCTTCTATTTAAGTACTAAATTTCATTGCAAACGTTTTATCGTATAATAAAATAAGTAAAATCCTTATAAATTTTCGCGTTTATAATATTTACACGGATAAATCAAACAATGCATTCGGAAAATAGACAGAAGACTTATTAAGGTCGTAAAGTATGACTTATTTGTGGGGTACAGGGATGGCGGGAAGGCAGTCCCGCCGCGGCCGTCGCGAGCGGCGGGTCCGCTGTAACCTCGCACACATCAATACACACATCGGGTTCTGTTGGACATGAATTGTACATATTGTATGAATTAATATTGATGTGATTGCGCCGTGATACAGTGATATATTTACAAAGGCGTTTAACTGTTGTTCTAATTGAGATATTTGATTAAACATTATCCTACATATTATTATGATTATGAAAAATATTTTTTATGTGTGTAAATATGCTTAAATTTAGTCTCATAACACAATTATCGAGAATTCCAAAAAAAAAAAACAAAATTAAATGAAACTTTGTCAAATTCCTCTCAGAACAAAGTAATCAATCTCAGTGACTACACTTAACTACATCAATCTCCTTAATCTTGTTACAGTTACATAAATCCACTGATTTATCATAGAAACAAAGCGTACTGAATATAATGACATATACCTACTTTTAGTTAAGATATAAAAAAAAAACATTTTTCTTTACAAGGAAAAGCGAAGTGGTGAAAAAAAAGTAATGATGCATTGAATCTGAAGATGATAATTTGAAGTACGGTCTAATTGTGTTCTCAATCAATTATCTCATATAAATTTGTTTTTGATATACGTAATGATCACGTACAAACTTCGTCAATTAAACTTTCTCATAAGTTTTTCTTAAGTTTTAATAGTGTTAGTGCAGGTTTATTTAGTAAACAGATATTTTGGTGTGAAGCTGCACTGCTGCAATCCTTTTAGTAGTTAAATTTGCATATAAAACGTAAGGGCGTTTGTGTACTACCTGTAATTTTACTGTCCGACAGTCCGATTTTTTACGGTCCGATGTGGCATGAAAAAAACTGAATGAAAATGAGATAAAACTGAATGGGGAAACGTAAAATGTCGGACGGTAAAATTACGTATAGTGCACAAACTAGTGTACACATTTATGTGGCGTGCCATATCTGACAGTAAAAAATCGACGGACGGTAAAATTCCGTGTAGTGCACAAATGCCCTAAGACTAATAATAATTGGACACATCTTTATCTAATTCTCTTATTTTTAAAATAAAAATATATCTATGAAATATCTCGTCATATTAAATCACTCCTAGCTTTGAAATGTATTATGTAACATGTACGAAGAAAACAATAAGCACTGTTGGTTAATTATTACGGACTAGCGGGTATCCGCGACTTCGTCTGCGATTTTACTACAATATTTATAGAGTAGTAACTTAACTTCTAGACGGTGTATTAAGATGAGACCTATACCAGTTTTTAAGTTATACCTCAAGAACCGGAACTGTGAAAACCGCATCCGATTTCGTGTTATATATTTTGCATGATTCAACAACTACAGACAGACAGAAAAATAACCCTCCTTCTGTCGCAGTCGGGTAAAAATCTTAAAATGATTGACCTTTTTCTCTCATAAAGATCTCTATTTTTAGCTTCTTCTAAATATTTGATTAAAAGTCTATACCGAATTTTATCGCGTTTATTAAAAACTTTACAGTTTAACAATATTTTAAATTAAATTATTTCCCGACGTTTCAGACCCTTTACAGCGTCCATGATCTCGGGGGACTTCTTCATTTAGAAGATCTCTCATGTATAGACATCGACCTATTAATTTTTAATTATTTATCACTACATATTATAAAACAAATTACTCCGCGTCTGTCTGTCTGTTCGCGATAAAATCAAAAACTACGATACTGTTTTCAACAATAAATAGAGAGATTAGTTACATATATTAATTTAAGCATAAAAATGTATGAATGCTCAATATTGTTTTATATTACATTATTTATAATTAAAAATTCATATGCAATCTACATACACTAGTGCAGGGATGGCGAACCTTTATACATACATCAACGTGCCATTTTTTCTAAACAGATATTTACTGAGATCATAGTAGTGCCATGAAATAATTTTTACTTCATCATTATTGGGAAAATAATAAAAAAAGAAATTAATTGTGTCTATCAACTCAAAAGTCTTTATGGTGTGTCGGAAGTGCACACAAAAAAAAAAGATCATTCCCGTACCGATGTTATACCTCCAGGCTATGCGTATTCCTAAAAAAAAAAGTCGTCGCTTCTATGTATCGATAGTTATTACTCGATAATTATCGGATGAAACTATGCCCCAATTGTATGCCCCCTATTTTTTTTTTCTTAGATAATTATCGGATGAAACTATGCTCCAATTGTATGCCCCCTATTCTTTTTCTTAGTCCATTATGAATTTCGTGATCGGTGACGTGCCCAAAATATTGTGTCGCGTGCCAACACACATTCGCCACATATTTGGTGGCCATCCCTGCTCTAGTGCATTTACGAATATCATAGTATATCATAGTATTCTTTATAATTCAAGTATCATTTTTATTGGATCGAGGATGATGAATTCACAAAAAGTCTTCGTCGTGTCGGCGGGTAATCTCAAGAGTTTAATGATCCATCCGGAGTGTACATAAACGAGTGATGCGAATGGCTTTGACGTACTTTATACAGGTCTTACAAAATTTTATTGGATATTTACTTTTATTTACTTAAGCTTAGGTCGCAAACGATTGAAATCTCAATCCTCGAATTACAATACTTTCTTCGAAGGATTTTGTACGATATATTTGATTATCGATGCGAATCGATCCGATCGTGTCCGATGTCGACCAGGGATAGAACTGTAACTATTTTTAATCCATATATTATAACAAAGGGTCAGTTAATTAAACCTCGAAAACTACTATATCTACGAAACTGAAACTTGGTACGGAGTAGATTATGAGTAAGAGAGAGAGGTTTAAAGAAATTTTCTTTATAAAGGAAAACGTGGGATAACAATTTATACATAACTTTATTATTTAAAAAAATAATAACAATTGAAAATTATCCGTTTCACCATTTTTGGAATTACTGTAATAAATGAAGGGAATTAAATAAGGTCCTGAGAAAAAAAATAGGGATAAAAAGAATCATCATATCATCATATCAGCCGTTGGATGTCCACTGTTGAACGTAGGTCTCACCCATCGACCTCCAGAGCGACTGGTTCAAAGCAGCCGCCATCCAACGGCGTCCGGCGACTTTAAAAAAAAATGGGAAGAAGAAATTTATCATTTTAAAATTTAACCTTCATACACAAACACACACGCTCACGCACACGCACGCACACAGGCGCAAACGCGCACAGGTGGACAAATCTGATAACCTTGTAATTAAGAAAATCAAAATTACCAGTGTTTCATTAAAACTACATATTGCTGTATTACTGATACAATTAATTATTACTGATATAATTAAATTTAAATAAATACATTTAATATATATATATATATATACACACACACACACACACACACAGTCTTCTGTTTCAAATGTAGGCAACTTAATGCCAGTGTTTTAAGTAACAACTAACTGATATTCTTTTTTATTTTATATTTGAATATAAATTATATATATAATACATATATTAATAAATATATATTTCACCCAGACTCTTTGGAATCGAACCTGAATCGAAAGCAGGGTCACCGCCAACTGCGTCAAAAGGCAAGTCAAGTTTAGGAACAATATTGTATTCGGGAATTGTTGCAATAATATGCATTGTTATGATGATGTTATGTGACTGTAGGCGGTTAATAGAGATCACTTAAGAAATCAGCCCACACAGAGGTATTCTCATAACTAGCAAAATAAATACTTTAATACTCGTACTATTTTAATATTGACTATGACTATATGTATGACTATGATTATATGACTATATGTATGACTATATGTATGACTATGACTATATGACTATATGTATGTATTTAATTAAAAGTCTAAATCGGATTTTATCGCATTTATTTGTTTAAAAACTTTACAGTTTCACGATTTTTAAATTAAATTATTTCCCGACGTTTCGGACCCTTTACAACGTCCATGGTCTCGGGGGACTGAGGTGGTGGGTGTCCGAATAATAAAAAGTCGGGAAATAATTTAATTATATATATATATATATATATATATATATATATATATATATATATATATATATATATATATATATATATATATATATATATATATATATATATATTTAATTAAAATATCTATTGATAATATAGTTATTAGGGGGAAGTGGGGCAGATTCATACAAGGGGCACCTCCATACACTAGAGATATCTGTTGGTAGGCGCACATCAATTGAACGACTTATATGTGTGTGCGTAGCTTATTTATGTGTGTGTTGGCTCACGGAGTTTGACAGCAGTCGGTGTGAAACGTGCGACGAGGTGACATGGAAAGTGATTCGGCCACACGTAAGTAATTTTATAACCTCACTTTAGAGATCTTTTTATAGATAAAAGCTGTTTTCTAGATTATTTAGTACTATTTTATTTAAAAGATAATAGGGTCAAGTTTGTGAATTGATACGTGAATAATGATATATATGGTTGGGTTTTTTTTAGGAATATTTTTATTTCATTTTCTTGTGATGGGGTAGGTTCATACAGCAGTAAGCGGGGTACATTCATACTGTATGAATTTTTTATTTTAGTTTTTAGAATTGAAGTGATATCATTATTTTGTTTTACAGAAAGTATATGGTTATAAATAACAAGAAAAAGGGAACTAAGAGTGGAGAGGTGGACGAACAGACAGTATTAAAAGCTATCGATGTAGTTTTGGAAAACAAACTCTCTTTACACAAATCAGCAGCCAATTATGGAGTCAATGCACAAACACTAAAAAGCCGTATCAAAAAATTACCCAAAAAAACAATATCTTGGTAGCGAAAATCCTGTATTCGAATCCAAATTTGCATCACAACAAGCTTTTACAAAAACAGAAGAGGATCTTTTAAATAAATATATTTTAGCGTGTTCTAAGATGCACTATGGACTGACATGTATCTAAGTTAAAAAACTTGCGTATGAATTTGCTAGGACAAATGATATCAGATATCCTGCAAGTTGGAATAATAATAAGATGGCGGGAGCAGACTGGTTAGCAAGTTTTCGAAAACGCCATAAAAATTTAAGTTTGCGTAAACCTGAAAATAATGAACTGAATAGCGCTACCAGATCGTTCGGCTTAAAAAAAACGGCAGTGAATGATTTTTTCCAGAACCTGGAGAATATATACCGTAAACATAATTTTACTGCCGATCGGATTTTCAACTACGACGAATCTGGTATATCTACTGTTTTAAGCACACCAACAATTTTTGGTGACAAGAGTCAAAAGCAGGTTGGTCAAATAGTGTCTGCCGAAAGAGGAGAACTAGTCACATTTGGTGGTATTATTTCAGCAAGTGTAAACACCATATCGCGCTTATTCATCTTCCCTCGAGTACATTATAAGGACCAATTCTTAGAAGGTGCTCCAGAAGGCTCTTTAGGTGTAGTCACGAGAAGTGGTTCGATAAACTCGAGAACTAAACTAAAGGACTTAGATATTTAAATACTGTAATGACTGATCAGAAAGTCTGTTAGGTTAACTAAGTTCCTTCAGTGCCGTAAAAAGAAAAACTACCTACATTTATGTTATTCTCTTTTTTACTTAGTATTATTTGGTTATTACTTATTATTGTGTGCTCATAGAGACTAACTGCTTTTGTTTTCGAAAACATTATATTTTGATATTTTGATTTTGATAAACAATTAAAAATTTCACGCTCAATTTGTGTATTTTTTCATATGTATGAATCTGCCCCATAGCCTGTATGAAAGTGCCCCGCATGTGGGGTACATTCATACATTTCTAATTTTTTTTTTAAACTCGTACAGAAAACCGCACAAGTGTATTTACACAAATCACATATTTTTGATATAAAGTCAGATAGTTATACTATTACTTTTTGATGAATCGATACAGATATTGATACCAGAGAAAATTCTATAAGACAAAATAAAAAAACTGTATGAGGCTGCCCCATCTTCCCCTATTAACCAATCTATCTACACGTAATGGAGCGGAAGACTTCGATTGTTTGTTAGTTTGAATGCATTTAAATTCTGTGATATCGAAATTTAAAATTAATTTATTTGTTAAGTATCAATGAATGTTTGTTATTTTATATGCTATTATAAAACCATTTGTTACCAAAATGAAAGATAATAAAAAATAAATTAAAATCTATCGGTCTAGTTTTTGCTGGGTTAAATAACATGTGTGTGGAACAAATAATATTTAAATCAATAAATTAAAATATATATATATATCAAACGTTACATAACTAGATGATAGAATCGTATTAGTAAACATATCACGAGTTACATCTATCGCAGAACGTCAGACGCAGATAACTACTATGCCGCATTTTTATCATTATCATATTTATATCATTGCTTTGCAAGTAATGATAAGCCTGATTCGCGATCAATTGACGTCCATATCTCATTATAATAAGGAACTACGAATATATGTACCTATAACATATCTCGTGCTCTACCTATATGGACAGTATACAGAATTAATTAGTTTAAGTACAACGTTTGTTATGTGACATTTTGAAAAATAAAATTAAATACTTGATATTTTATAGTAACTTTATTAATTAATGAATCAAGTTAACAAAGATTTTAATTTAAATAGAAACAGTTTTGCATTGATAACAAAGAAATTACTTTGATCGTCTTTCATTTATCAGTTGTATAAAGTTTTATATAATATATTTAAACATATCTAAATATATATAATTTGTAACAGTTGAAATATGAAGTGCTTTTTTGGTGTTTCTATATTAAACAGTGATGCATGAAAGTGTTTACAAGTGACTAGTGAGGATATACCAACGTAACTATGGATATCCTAAGGATCACCTTGGTCCCCTTGACGCTAACGATCGGCCTCACTTATCTTAATGTTAAAAAGTGAGTATAATTACCACAATAAATACTAAAACTCATTATATCTTACCTATTATATTTAGACCCAGTTTCACCACTTGCTATTAAGTTCCGGCTAACCTAACTGGCACTTTTTTGACAGGTAATTGTATGGGTTATCTGTCAAAATAAGTGCCAGTTAGGTTATCCGGAACATAAAAGCAAGTGGTGAAACTGGCCCTTAACATTATAACTATTATACTTTGTTTTGAAGGTCACAAGTTTTGAGTATCTCGTAATTTAAAAATGGAACTTAAAAAAAGAATGCAAGAAGCCAGATTACAGGTAAAAAAAATTATGACGTGCCAGTCATTTAACTACGATGGTTCGATGGTTCGATAACGACGGATGGTTACGATGGTATGGATGGTTTTCTTTGCAACCATGGAGCTTAACCGCGAACATTTGCGCGCTATGATATTATATGATTTTTAAATTTGGTTTAACTGAAAAACGTAGTCTTCAACGACGTCTGCCCCATCTCAAGCAACAGTTTTTAGATGGTTCAGTGAATTTAAAAGAGGTAAAACAAATCTTGAAGATGACCATAAAAGTCGTCGTCATAAAAGTCGAAATGATGGTGCGAGGAGACCCACGAATTACTCGGACATCGAGAAGATTCTTGGCGCTAGTTCGGGGAGCGTTAACATTATTTTGCATCAGCATCTTGGAGTGATAAAGCTTTGTTGTTTTGCTCTCAGACACTGAAAAATAGGCCCGTGTGAATTGGTGCCGTCAAATGCGTCTAAGATTTGAAAATGGAACATCAAAATGTGTTTCAGAAAATAAAATACAGTCCTCAGTATGGGTCTTTTCAGAAGGAAAGTTGCAAAGAAAACTGTAAAGACCTGGTAACGTTGGTAAAAAATGGTGGCTAGTTTTTTTTTTCTCCCAACAGACATGTGTCAACAACAATGTTGGAAAATCATAGATCTGTTAGCTCGGAATGGTATACAACAGTATCATTGCTGAAATTTTTCCGAGAGAGGAGAGCAAAGACAGGGCTTCGGAGAAACATGCTGCATCACAAAAACGGTTCGTCCGAGAGGCTTGAAAGTGAGAACTGGTATGAATGAGTAGAGCAGAAACATTCTCCAATTCGCATGTGGAGAATAGTTAGAAACCTTGCCCCATCCACCGTACAGTCATGATTTAATTCCCTGTGATTTCTTTTTGTTCCCGAAATTCAAGGAATAAATAAAAGGGAAATTTTTTTCGTGTACCAAAGAGGCCGTAGCCGCCTACGAAGTCGCAATTTTTGACCTATCTGATCAAGACTGGTAGAAGTGTTTTAATAGTTGATTTAGGCGAATGGAAATTTGCATAGAGAATGAATTTATTTTACACTTTTTCGCAATACTCTCCGTATTGCGAAAAAGTGTAAAAAAAATATTATTAATATCTTATATAGTTTTTTCTTGTCTCAAAACTTATCGAGCTACCTACGTATTAGGGTGATACTATTAGTATATACTAATTATATATATAGTATATACTAATTATATTATTATAGTGTTATATAACATATTATCGGAAATCACTAATTTTAAAGTTTTAAAATTTAAACACTGCTTCGAATTGGTAACTATTTCAATTTGTAACTCGGTTGGAGATATATTGTTGAATTGTGGCATTTCTAAATGTCAGTCAAATTTAAAATAAAATTATTATTTGAACGTGACTAAGTTGAAAAAAATTCAATAACAAATGAATTCAACTTTATGATATTATCTTATGATGTTAGTTATGGTATTGTAGTGAAAATTATTAGTTTATAATCTAAATAATGGAAATTATAAAATGTTTATTGATAACATACCTACTTGCATTTTTTATTATAAGTTATTTCTATTTCCCGACGTTTCGGACCCTTTACAACGTCCATGGTCTCGGGGGACTGAGGTGGTGGGTGTCCGAATAATAAAAAGTCGGGAAATAATTTAATTATATATATATATATATATATATATATATATATATATATATATATATTTAATTAAAATATCTATTGATAATATAGTTATTAGGGGGAAGTGGGGCAGATTCATACAAGGGGCACCTCCATACACTAGAGATATCTGTTGGTAGGCGCACATCAATTGAACGACTTATATGTGTGTGCGTAGCTTATTTATGTGTGTGTTGGCTCACGGAGTTTGACAGCAGTCGGTGTGAAACGTGCGACGAGGTGACATGGAAAGTGATTCGGCCACACGTAAGTAATTTTATAACCTCACTTTAGAGATCTTTTTATAGATAAAAGCTGTTTTCTAGATTATTTAGTACTATTTTATTTAAAAGATAATAGGGTCAAGTTTGTGAATTGATACGTGAATAATGATATATATGGTTGGGTTTTTTTTAGGAATATTTTTATTTCATTTTCTTGTGATGGGGTAGGTTCATACAGCAGTAAGCGGGGTACATTCATACTGTATGAATTTTTTATTTTAGTTTTTAGAATTGAAGTGATATCATTATTTTGTTTTACAGAAAGTATATGGTTATAAATAACAAGAAAAAGGGAACTAAGAGTGGAGAGGTGGACGAACAGACAGTATTAAAAGCTATCGATGTAGTTTTGGAAAACAAACTCTCTTTACACAAATCAGCAGCCAATTATGGAGTCAATGCACAAACACTAAAAAGCCGTATCAAAAAATTACCCAAAAAAACAATATCTTGGTAGCGAAAATCCTGTATTCGAATCCAAATTTGCATCACAACAAGCTTTTACAAAAACAGAAGAGGATCTTTTAAATAAATATATTTTAGCGTGTTCTAAGATGCACTATGGACTGACATGTATCTAAGTTAAAAAACTTGCGTATGAATTTGCTAGGACAAATGATATCAGATATCCTGCAAGTTGGAATAATAATAAGATGGCGGGAGCAGACTGGTTAGCAAGTTTTCGAAAACGCCATAAAAATTTAAGTTTGCGTAAACCTGAAAATAATGAACTGAATAGCGCTACCAGATCGTTCGGCTTAAAAAAAACGGCAGTGAATGATTTTTTCCAGAACCTGGAGAATATATACCGTAAACATAATTTTACTGCCGATCGGATTTTCAACTACGACGAATCTGGTATATCTACTGTTTTAAGCACACCAACAATTTTTGGTGACAAGAGTCAAAAGCAGGTTGGTCAAATAGTGTCTGCCGAAAGAGGAGAACTAGTCACATTTGGTGGTATTATTTCAGCAAGTGTAAACACCATATCGCGCTTATTCATCTTCCCTCGAGTACATTATAAGGACCAATTCTTAGAAGGTGCTCCAGAAGGCTCTTTAGGTGTAGTCACGAGAAGTGGTTCGATAAACTCGAGAACTAAACTAAAGGACTTAGATATTTAAATACTGTAATGACTGATCAGAAAGTCTGTTAGGTTAACTAAGTTCCTTCAGTGCCGTAAAAAGAAAAACTACCTACATTTATGTTATTCTCTTTTTTACTTAGTATTATTTGGTTATTACTTATTATTGTGTGCTCATAGAGACTAACTGCTTTTGTTTTCGAAAACATTATATTTTGATATTTTGATTTTGATAAACAATTAAAAATTTCACGCTCAATTTGTGTATTTTTTCATATGTATGAATCTGCCCCATAGCCTGTATGAAAGTGCCCCGCATGTGGGGTACATTCATACATTTCTAATTTTTTTTTTAAACTCGTACAGAAAACCGCACAAGTGTATTTACACAAATCACATATTTTTGATATAAAGTCAGATAGTTATACTATTACTTTTTGATGAATCGATACAGATATTGATACCAGAGAAAATTCTATAAGACAAAATAAAAAAACTGTATGAGGCTGCCCCATCTTCCCCTATTAACCAATCTATCTACACGTAATGGAGCGGAAGACTTCGATTGTTTGTTAGTTTGAATGCATTTAAATTCTGTGATATCGAAATTTAAAATTAATTTATTTGTTAAGTATCAATGAATGTTTGTTATTTTATATGCTATTATAAAACCATTTGTTACCAAAATGAAAGATAATAAAAAATAAATTAAAATCTATCGGTCTAGTTTTTGCTGGGTTAAATAACATGTGTGTGGAACAAATAATATTTAAATCAATAAATTAAAATATATATATATATCAAACGTTACATAACTAGATGATAGAATCGTATTAGTAAACATATCACGAGTTACATCTATCGCAGAACGTCAGACGCAGATAACTACTATGCCGCATTTTTATCATTATCATATTTATATCATTGCTTTGCAAGTAATGATAAGCCTGATTCGCGATCAATTGACGTCCATATCTCATTATAATAAGGAACTACGAATATATGTACCTATAACATATCTCGTGCTCTACCTATATGGACAGTATACAGAATTAATTAGTTTAAGTACAACGTTTGTTATGTGACATTTTGAAAAATAAAATTAAATACTTGATATTTTATAGTAACTTTATTAATTAATGAATCAAGTTAACAAAGATTTTAATTTAAATAGAAACAGTTTTGCATTGATAACAAAGAAATTACTTTGATCGTCTTTCATTTATCAGTTGTATAAAGTTTTATATAATATATTTAAACATATCTAAATATATATAATTTGTAACAGTTGAAATATGAAGTGCTTTTTTGGTGTTTCTATATTAAACAGTGATGCATGAAAGTGTTTACAAGTGACTAGTGAGGATATACCAACGTAACTATGGATATCCTAAGGATCACCTTGGTCCCCTTGACGCTAACGATCGGCCTCACTTATCTTAATGTTAAAAAGTGAGTATAATTACCACAATAAATACTAAAACTCATTATATCTTACCTATTATATTTAGACCCAGTTTCACCACTTGCTATTAAGTTCCGGCTAACCTAACTGGCACTTTTTTGACAGGTAATTGTATGGGTTATCTGTCAAAATAAGTGCCAGTTAGGTTATCCGGAACATAAAAGCAAGTGGTGAAACTGGCCCTTAACATTATAACTATTATACTTTGTTTTGAAGGTCACAAGTTTTGAGTATCTCGTAATTTAAAAATGGAACTTAAAAAAAGAATGCAAGAAGCCAGATTACAGGTAAAAAAAATTATGACGTGCCAGTCATTTAACTACGATGGTTCGATGGTTCGATAACGACGGATGGTTACGATGGTATGGATGGTTTTCTTTGCAACCATGGAGCTTAACCGCGAACATTTGCGCGCTATGATATTATATGATTTTTAAATTTGGTTTAACTGAAAAACGTAGTCTTCAACGACGTCTGCCCCATCTCAAGCAACAGTTTTTAGATGGTTCAGTGAATTTAAAAGAGGTAAAACAAATCTTGAAGATGACCATAAAAGTCGTCGTCATAAAAGTCGAAATGATGGTGCGAGGAGACCCACGAATTACTCGGACATCGAGAAGATTCTTGGCGCTAGTTCGGGGAGCGTTAACATTATTTTGCATCAGCATCTTGGAGTGATAAAGCTTTGTTGTTTTGCTCTCAGACACTGAAAAATAGGCCCGTGTGAATTGGTGCCGTCAAATGCGTCTAAGATTTGAAAATGGAACATCAAAATGTGTTTCAGAAAATAAAATACAGTCCTCAGTATGGGTCTTTTCAGAAGGAAAGTTGCAAAGAAAACTGTAAAGACCTGGTAACGTTGGTAAAAAATGGTGGCTAGTTTTTTTTTTCTCCCAACAGACATGTGTCAACAACAATGTTGGAAAATCATAGATCTGTTAGCTCGGAATGGTATACAACAGTATCATTGCTGAAATTTTTCCGAGAGAGGAGAGCAAAGACAGGGCTTCGGAGAAACATGCTGCATCACAAAAACGGTTCGTCCGAGAGGCTTGAAAGTGAGAACTGGTATGAATGAGTAGAGCAGAAACATTCTCCAATTCGCATGTGGAGAATAGTTAGAAACCTTGCCCCATCCACCGTACAGTCATGATTTAATTCCCTGTGATTTCTTTTTGTTCCCGAAATTCAAGGAATAAATAAAAGGGAAATTTTTTTCGTGTACCAAAGAGGCCGTAGCCGCCTACGAAGTCGCAATTTTTGACCTATCTGATCAAGACTGGTAGAAGTGTTTTAATAGTTGATTTAGGCGAATGGAAATTTGCATAGAGAATGAATTTATTTTACACTTTTTCGCAATACTCTCCGTATTGCGAAAAAGTGTAAAAAAAATATTATTAATATCTTATATAGTTTTTTCTTGTCTCAAAACTTATCGAGCTACCTACGTATTAGGGTGATACTATTAGTATATACTAATTATATATATAGTATATACTAATTATATTATTATAGTGTTATATAACATATTATCGGAAATCACTAATTTTAAAGTTTTAAAATTTAAACACTGCTTCGAATTGGTAACTATTTCAATTTGTAACTCGGTTGGAGATATATTGTTGAATTGTGGCATTTCTAAATGTCAGTCAAATTTAAAATAAAATTATTATTTGAACGTGACTAAGTTGAAAAAAATTCAATAACAAATGAATTCAACTTTATGATATTATCTTATGATGTTAGTTATGGTATTGTAGTGAAAATTATTAGTTTATAATCTAAATAATGGAAATTATAAAATGTTTATTGATAACATACCTACTTGCATTTTTTATTATAAGTTATTTCTATTTGGCGCGTTTTAAATATCCAATAATGAGCTATTCCTTTGTTCCCTAATAAGGGACAGTTAACTAACGATGTTTATAATAAAACGCTGATACAGTCATATTAATATTGTATTTAAAATAGGAATACTAGTGAAACGTATAAAATGTCGTCAAATTTTGTAGCGATAACACAAGACAATTTTTTAATTAATTCGTATCATTAATACTTAAACTTTCTGAAAAATATGTTTCTGTTTGTTCGGCTGAATTATCAAATCAATTCGTTTTACTCAGAACGCTGTATGCGCGAATTAGTTTGCGATTACATATTTTAAGTGTAGGGTGCTTTTTAAGATATTATCAAAATGATAAATAATCCTTTTACTTATACCTGTCAATAAAATATTTATATTTATTGGCACCATGCACCCCATAATAAATAATTTTTCGTGAAATAAGTAATTTGGGCTTCTGCTGTCCTTGTCGAATGAAAAAGCCGGTTTTCAGATTATCCGAAGTCGGTAACTTATCCGACAAATACTTGATCGGGTGATGAAAAACAAAACGCTTATCCTAAATATCCTCAGGACTGACTATTTTAATTTTTGTACTGTCATCGGTCCTCAATAAGTCTACCAAGTTTAAATGAAATATGAACGTTTGAAGTGGGTCAAATTGAAGTCTAAACGAGTCGGTTACAAACATACTAACATATAAACATACAGGTGAAATTAATAAAAAGCGTGTAATTAAAGGCATTATACGTTAATTTTATATACCTAATGATATACTACTCGTAAAGATTGACGACGACTTTAAACAAACAACATTAATAAATTAAAATTCTCTTTGTTTCGTGTTAGGTAAGAAATAGGGTAAAAGTATGTTTTATTTATTTTTTACTTCACATTGGGTATAATATATATATATATAAATATATATATATATATATATATATATATATATATATATATATATATATATATATATATATATATATATATATATATATATTGTATCGGGTATTTAATTATTAATGTAAAAAAAAGTAAAGCAAGGAAATTTTAATAATACAAAAAGAATGAGCTGCAGCCTGCAGCACATGATTGTTAGAAAAAAAAGTCATACAATTGAACAAAGCAAGAGCAAATACTTACTTTATTATGTCAGTAAAATGATCTTGTATATTTTCTCTACAAACGATTAAAGACTAACAGGGTTATAGCGCAAATTTTATAATTCAACTAATTCCATAATTACTAAAGTTGATTAGTTTTAATATTGAAAATCATTATATTAATAATTGCCTGAACACAATATCTCTTAATTTCGTCCGCTCTGTTTCTGTATTTGGAGAATACTTCTTACATACATAGCGAAATAATAATTTAAAATACAAAAGTGTCACGTATCAAGATTTACACTAAGTTTTGATTAAAGATGTCTGAAATATATTAACTTTGTGGTCACTTCGAACATATACAAGTGAACTTTAAGATACACAATAAGGAACGTAAATCTTGATTCCGTGTTATATATTATTATTACTAATGACTTTGGAATAAATACGACTCCATCTGGTACTTATTTGTCTACCTCTAGAATGATTTCCTCGTATTCTTTCCTTTATACTAAAGCCCAGCGGATAGAACACTTCTGGTGAACCACAAGTGTTGGATCTCTGGAATGAAACATTGAAAGAGGACCGGTAGTTATATTAAGATATGTCGTTAAAAAAAAGAAAAAAACTTTAGTATATCTATTCATAAAGATAGTGAAGATGAAAAATAGTGTAACTGTAAGTATTATACAGTTCTTCCTGTTGTATATAATAAGTAAAACCTGTTTTCATAAAGCATTACACTAGATCTAGAACAAAGAGAATCCTATGCAAATATATACACGACGGAGATCGAGTGGAAGGGCTTTTTATAATCCTTGTTATTATAGGAACATGTATTCTCCAGACATTTAGTTTTGAATTTATAGATCTAAAAAAGTTAGAAGAAATAATTTTTTCACGATTGTAGTAATTTTTTAGCCTTGCTTATTTCCAATTTCATTAAGAAATATCGAAAATTTATTAAAAATGCTTTTATAAGATTATACAGTGATGTATAAGTTACAAAATGAACCAAGAAAATGAAGCAAAATAAAAATATACATATATAATACACTTATCATATTACATGAAATATCTGTGTTCATCACGTCCACATTGTATTTTCTGCGCTTCGAGTGCGTAACAGCTACAAGTTCAAAATAAACAAAAAAGCTTCGTAAAGTTTACATTTCATTTAGAACAATTGAATCTCTTCGCAGAACGATATGGCTCTAGTGGGAATATTCATCTAAGGATAACACTCTAGACGTAATGTAACGGCCATGTTATATACATATTTTATACATATGTTCCACTGCTTGGCAAAGATACACATATTTCATGATTTCTTCCGAGACAAAAAGATTTGTGAACAATGTTTAGCTGAACCAACGACGACCAGATAGATACATGTTTTAAATACATTTAAAATGTAGAGCCAGTGGTGCTTGCCATTGTGGATTCCCATACGTAACCTTAACAGAAGGATTTAAATAAATAATTTTTTTTTTCGACAGGAACGCTTACAGTCGAAGAGGTGTACAAGGACAGAGACCAGTTCGCGGCTCTTGTTCGAGAGGTCGCAGCGCCGGACGTCGGTCGGATGGGCATCGAGATACTGTCGTTCACGATCAAGGACGTGTACGATGACGTTCAGTATCTGGCGAGCTTGGGGAAGGCGCAGACGGCGGTCGTGAAACGAGACGCTGATATAGGAGTTGCACAAGCTAATAGGGATGCCGGGATACGTGTAAGTTAAACCAATAATTAAGTCAAACCATAATAGATTTGCCGTGCGGTGACCGGGAGAGAAGAATAGTCCCGACCTCTTTCTTGCCGAGGTGTCGTAAAAGGCGACTAAGGCCATAGTATTGCGAATAACTGTACACCAACCAGTATGATGATGGGCAGCAGCGTCGCCATATCCAGTCAAAACACGCGCTCGACAACCCGCCCGCCAAGCGTGGCGAGTATCGGAAACCCCCAAGAGATAATGGAGGAGGCCTACGTTCAGCGGTGGACATCCAACGGCAGATATGGTGGTGGATTTTTCAATTCTACCTTCAAAGATTATATACTTCAAAGATTAAATAGATTTACATCAGCATCATGAATTAATTAAATAAAAGATTTAGGCCTAGGGCAAGAAAGCATCGTGGCTTCTTAACCCTTTATGGTGCATGATCATTATTTATGTTTTATTGTACAGGTTCTTTGTGTAAATGTGTATTTATTTATAGGAAATAATTATAATTAAAAAAATCGCGCTACATAAGAAGAATTAATTTTTTGAAAAAAAAAAAAAACTATAAGTTGCAGGAATACAACATTGCCTAATCAATACTAAAATGTTAAAGCAATTATGAAGTAAGAATTTTTTTAAAACAGTTGTTTTGTTTGTTGTAGCATAATCCAATGCCACATTTTTCACAAATTGTTTGCGTATAACCTGTACAGCCTGAAAATTTGCATCCCATTATTTTGTCTACCGAAACAGGCCAATACCCGTATTGGTCTTACCTCACATCTTTTGGAGGAACATGTTGAGCTGGACCTTTCTTTTTTTTATTTGGATTCAATATCACTTTTGCATCTAATTATTATCTTATCTTATTGTGGAAATTGCGGTAAATTTTGGTTGTTTTATATTTGCAAAAATTCTCTGCTATATTTACTCTAAATTCAGGAAAGTTTAGGGTTTTACAGGTTTTCGGTATAAAAGCCATGCATTACACATAGCCATGCCTAACAAATCATAAAAAACTTCTTAGATGCCAACGCTTACTACGGAGTTTGATCTTGTAGTGGCCCATTATGCAATACAATAGATCGGCACCAACCATATGTCAATTATATTCTACTACCACAAATGGACTCTTAGTAGAATTTTATTGCTTTCTTGATTTATCCCATCTTCAAAACATGAAGGAAATCAATCATGAACTTTCTTTTTTTTTTCTTTTCGTATTCATCATTTATTTCTCTGTAAATATACTATTTTTCGTTGAATAATTTCCTGCAATTTTGATGAAATTATCGCCAAAGGTTTGTTGATTCGATCACAAAAAATTAAATTCTAATGCAGTTTATCTTAATAGAATTTTAAATTTTCGTAAAATGTATGTCATATTGACAAAACTATACACATATGATACTTGAAACATTTCCAGGTGGTAGGACTCAATTTTGACAAAGTGTCAAACTTCATTAAAAAAAATATCTTTGTACTCTGTACGTATATTCTGTTTTTCTTGAACACTACAAAATTTTATACTATACAAAATTTTAGTATTGATAAATAGAGGATATTCTTCTCTGTAAATTTAACGGGACACTATTTTAGTTTTTTATTCGACGACTAAAATATATCCCTTTGCATCATTCATGTCCTTTCCTTTAACCATGTTATTTCGGTTTGTAATATATAACATGTCTTTGTAAAAGGGCTTGACAATCTATTCAAATCAGTATTCAAGCTCTGACCTAAAAAACCTTACATACGCCATTTATTTCAGTACGCGCGGTTCTTGATTTTAATATTAAAGTCAATGTCATCTGACATCCCACAGGGCTCACGACATAGACTCTAAATATCATAATGGCAATTTAAAAATTGGGCCCATGCCCTTAACGACTCAGTTCAAGATGGAACAATTGCTTTGATTGGGCACAAGGGCAACTAAATGCAACCTTGTAAGATACGAATCATAAACTTTCTACCATTACTCAATAGTAAATAAATAGAATGCCATTGATTGATTGTCGTTTTCAATAGTAAAAATTAAAATAATTGTATATACATATATAGATATGTCAAAAGTACCTACAATGGAGACAAAATGATAAAATGCGATAACTTATAAGAATTTTACAATACCGAGATCTTAAGCAATAATCATAGGTCCCTGGGTACGGCACCATAACGTAAGTACTTTAATAATTCAATGGAATTATTGAAGTACTTATGTTACGGTTACCCTTTACGTTTTAAGTGTTCTAATTTACCTCATGCTTAGGGTTATGCTTAAAGAAAAACATCTGCCAAGGTACATTTAAGAATTTTTTAGGCACGTATCAACAGCCACTTGCTTCTGTTTCACCTTTTTAAAAAATGATTAATTCTTGTTTTGTCCAGAAGAAAGTAACTTATAGATTTAAATTTGAACGTAAAATATATTTAACATTACAATTTTTATTTTAAATAAATGTAATCATGTAACCTTTCTCGACCCTGTTGCACAAGTTCTCATAATTTCCATTACATTCCGTAACGATAACATTAATGTACTTATTACAGGAGGCAGAATGCGAAAAAACCGCAATGGACGTAAAGTACTCGATGGATACAAGAATAGAAGACAACACGAGGCTCTATAAGTTGCAGAAGGCACAGTTCGACCAGGAAATAAATACTGCTGTAAGTTTATTACTATTTAAGCGACCGTCGTGGTTTTACCTGCAGTTATATTTGTAACTCTTCCGTCACTGTGATTCGTGGCGTGAAGTATATAATTATATATTATATTTTACGTTTAGATAATGTAGCTTTAAAATGTTCAAAGTTATTAAAAGCGGTTAAGTAGATTTAGAGTTTATTGACTATAAACTATCTACCAAATAAACCTACCAACCAGCAGCAAAGAGTCTGACAGACTAAGCTAAAAGGGGGATTTTGCCGGGGGGCAATATGACGCTTAGTATTATACAGTAACAGTACACTATAGTACAAAACGCGATTCTGCTTCTGTAATCGTATCACAACGGTAGATTACATTACAATTGTGCCGTTAGTCTATAAATAATTTCATAATGGTGTTTTTTTACAAGTTTCCTTATGTTAGGTTTGGTTATTATTACACTATTATTAGTTGGATAGTAATATTATTATTTCTATTATCTACTCCCATGCTTATAATCCCCTATAAAAGATTCTGAAACAGTTAGCTTATTGCCAACATGAAAACACCCAATGTCATAATAACCATAATATCATCCAAACGGATGATACAATGTTGTACTGAATGTCATAATAACACTCCTTTTGTTCTCTTATATTTACGCGAATTTTATTCATTTAATTAAAAATCTAAAAACGGATTTTATCGCGTTTATTTAAAGTTACTGTTTAACAATTTAATTTAAATTATTTTCCGACGTTTCGGACCCTTTACAGCGTCCATGATCTCGGGGGACTGAGGTGGTGGGTGTCCGAATATTTGTCCGTCATTAGATAAAATCCGTTTTTAGACTTTTAATTAAACACTCCTTTTGTTTTGTTTTTTTCCGCTCCCTCCTGCGCAAAGGGTTTACTCAACAGACAGCCACATTCTTAGTGCTCGATGTGTGGTATCTGTAAGAATTAAAAAAAAGGAACATCTGTTTGAATTTCAAAAAAAGAACATTGTCATTCACGCGCGTTTCACTACCAGAATGCCGCGTTATTATAATATTAGGTTACTAGGAAGGACTGGCTGTTTTAATGTTAGCAGTAAGCTTACTGTTTCAGAATCTTTTATAGAGGATTCATATTATAAGCACAGTTAAATTACTATGCTGTGTTATAAGTGTAGATAGTCTTGCATGCAACTATTGATAATTAGGTATTAAAACACTCATGTGATACCCACATTCGTGTTTTAATTACTACCCTTTATTATACAACAGTTGCATAAATAACTATTGTGTCATAATAGTGTCATAATGGGTGTCATAATTATTTCCTCACAGCATATCAGTGAAAATAATAACGTTTAATAAATAATTCGAAAATTAACTTAACCGATTGACATAGTTAACGAATATAATACGCTTAATTTGGAAAAATTTCACCTTTTGCAACAACAAGAGTAATAAAGTTAAGCAAGAAGATTGCGTTTATATTGCAGTAAATATCTTTGGAGTCGGGGCTTACTATCTCTTGAAAATATAAAGTTTTAAATTACTTAAACACTATACATTTTCGATAAATTTACAGAAAGCTGAAGCTGCATTAGCTTACGAGCTGCAGGCCGCAAAAATCAAACAAAAAATACGAAACGAAGAAATACTGATCGAGGTCGTAGAGAGACGCAAACAAATCGAGGTACTATTTTATTGAAAATTTTTGGATTAACAAACTTTCTTATTACGAGTCTTTAATATTTTCAGTGGAATTCTGGGAATAATGCCTATTTTATGCATGATTCTAGTGATATAGCATTTAATTATGTTACGGTTAATGCGCAGACTTATTTTTAGTAAATAAAACGTCATATCTATTCTTTATCCTATATGATTTCTTAAAGATCATTTTGACAAATGTATATAATGTATGTAATAAAATGTATATAATTTTTGTTGAAATATTTTTGTTATTTTAAAATATTAGGTTGAGCAACAAGAAATTATGCGACGCGAAGAGGAGTTGGTTGCTACGATACGTCTGCCAGCTGAAGCAGAGGCGTACCGTCTGCAGACCATCGCTGAAGGAAAACGGTAAACTATATTTTTTTCATTATACTAATATATATATATATATATATATATATATATATATATATATATATATATATATATATATATATATATATATTTAATGTTATTTATTTATTGCCATAAACATACTACCATTACAGGTTAGTTACCTAATGCGATAGTACATACTAAAATATTAAAAATAAAACACACTAATCACAACAAATTAAAGATAAAGCAGCCCGTGTGAATTCATTCATATATATACGAGTATATATTAGTATTTTTAGCTAGTCGAGATCACCATTTCAAAAATGCGAATATATATATATATATATATATATATATATATATATATATATATATAAATCACGAAAGATATTTTGCGTCCTTTTTTGAAACCGACTCACGGCGTCCATCACTACCACTGGCTTTATTACAAAAGTGTCTGCGTATATTGATTTCTATTCCGCATTCTATATTCCTGCTCAACTTATATTTTTAAAAAGTTTAAAATTGTGGATATTCGCTCTTCAGTTATTACAGGGTACTAATGTCGTCCTTAACTTTTGCACTTCCCTGCGTATAATTTTCGTATACCACAACACTGTTAGTCTTTCTACACGTATACCAATCGCGAGGAGTAGCACGTCCTCTTATTCATGAGACGTTGCCGCTTTGTGCATGCACGCGTTCTGTTAGACTCATTTGGAAATATTTCAATTGCAACTACAAGATGTCTAAGTGGTCAGCGTACAATGTTCTCGTACGGCCGACTCGGGTTCAATACCTCGCGATGAATTATTATTTTATTTTATTTTTCTATCAATCTATAAAGTGACTGTTATTGATAATTGAATTTTGAATTAAAGAAAATAATTTTTAACTGAATGAACACAGACTTAAGGAAAGAAAACTCAAAAAGCAGAGAGGCAACGGGGTGAGATTTCAAACAATGGACACGGGTCAAAGCAAAGAAAAAAAAACAGATATGAAATTACAAAAATGTTTTGTTACTAAGACAAAACTTCAACTAGATTATTTACAAAAAAATAAAAAGTTATTTGTAATTCGTAATTCGTCTCCCTATTCATTCTAAATATTTATTTTATTTTACCATTAAGTAAAATAATTTTAAGTAAGCTAGAATTTGAAAATAAATGAAAAAAAAATATCATTATAAGAAACATTACAATTTTAAAAATGTTAGCAATATTATGTTACTTTTATTTATTTCAATTTTTTTATTATTTAATAACCACTAGTTATCATACAAGAGATCAATATTAAGTTAGTTATACAAGAGACTATATTTAGTAAGTTAAATATTATAATACAGGTGTGATAAAGGTAATTTTTGATTTCTGTTTATCTTTGAAATCAATGTGATTACAAAATAATAGCAAATATCATGTTAGTTTTCTTTCTTTTTTTTACCCGACTGCGAGAGAAGGAGGGTTATGTTTTTCGAATGTATGTATGTATGTATGTATGTATGTATGTATGTGTATATGTATGTATGTATGTATGTCCATTTCGTTGGCACGCCCTACAGCCCAAACGGCTGGGCGGTTTTTGACATATGAGGTGTCGTTGGATTTGTCTAAATTGTAGTAGTGACATAGGCTATATAAATTTTCAAAATGGCGCCCGCAAATGGCAGAATGAGGTGGCCCCCCCCCTTGAATTTTTTTTCTTACTGTAGCAATATGGGTATCAAATGAAAGCTAGTAAAATGTTTTATTCTTTTTAGTTTATAATAAGAGTATTTTACGCAGTCGGGTTTTTGATTTTTTAAATTAATTTAGTCTTATTATAAATAATAAACAACTAGTTATTATACAAGAGATCTATATTAAATAAGTTAGATATTATATTATTATAGGCTGGGATGAAGGTAATTTTTGGTTCCTGTTTATCTTTGAAATGTGATTACAATATAAAAATATTAGCCATATTATGTTAATTTTATTTATTTCAAATTTTTTAATATTATATAACTTGTTAAAATACAAGAGATTTTTATTCAATTAGTTACATATATGGTATAAAGGCTGTGATGAGGGTAATTTATTTATTTACTTATTCGGGAAATATACAGTTTAGTTTTACAGAAGAAAAATAAGAAATTTCAATTTTACATAAATCAATCAAGTTTCAACAATTTACTAACACATTAGACACAAGCAATTAAATTTATTATTCAAAAAACAATGCATTAAAAATAAAACTCAATCAATAAATAAAAACTGTATAATTATATATATTACGATACAATTAATAGTAACATAAATTAATATTATATTACAATACATTATATAAGTTCTTTTTCAATATTAAAGAGGACACTGAAATATATCAGTATTATTAAATTAATATAATGTTTGGTTTTGATTCTTTGAAATAAATGTGATGACAATATAAAAATATTTTCATTCTTTACAAGTCTATATAAATATAATTTTACATTGTTTTTAATTAAACCTTAGTTAATATAATAACAGCATTTTTTAGTATTTGCATGATTATGTATTTAATCCAAATGGGATTAATATTTTATTATAAATACGAAAGTTTTTGAGGTGGTTTGTGACACAATCACACTTAAACAGCTGAATAGGATTTCAATAAAATTTTTGCATACATATAGAATAAGATCTTGATTAAAATATAGGATACTTTTTATAACACTGGGATATAGAGTATTTATTTATTTATATTCTGTCATGTCATTTCACTTTTCCAATAAGGAATGTACTTTAAACATACAAATGTTGAGAAGTATACCGGCTTACTTTAAATGTTTAAATGCTTTAATTACTTTATCTCGTCGATAATATTGAAAACGCTCTTCAAACGTCAAAATCACGTCAAAATTCGACAAAATTACATGTTAGCTACTGTAGACACATTATAATATGTCATAATTTATTTTTTCAATTGCTTATATTATTATTTTTATCTTTAAACTTTGTAGTAAATTTTTATTAAAAACTTTGATTCATCACTAACACAAAATACTCTTGCATAATAATAAATAATACTCTATAATACTATATATTTGCAATTTGACAATAGAAGGGATGAAATAGTTTTAAATAGATTAAAAATAGGCCACTGTATTACGTCACACATATACATCTTATCAGTAAAATCCCGAAGAATAAATGCTCTAGATATGATAGTGAGCTGAACATAAAACATTTATTAATTGATTGTCCAATGTTAAAACAGAAAGAAGTAATGTTAATCTTCATAAGACATTAAAAGAGTGTCTAACCGATTATAAAAATACTGTAAAATTTTTAAGATTAACTAACTATTATACTTTAATTTAATTGCTATGAAATACTGTTAATATATTTTAGTCGCTAATGACCCTAGATGTTAAAAGCGACTTAAAATAAATAAATTAAAAAATATACTTTGGAGATTAAAATAAATGTTAAACTTTTAGTTTAATAAAAGGTACGTATTTTATAAATTATTTAATAAATATTAAAAATATAATGTAATGTTAACAATTTAATTTACATTTGTATTATTTAAAGACTAAGTATACATATTTGTTTAAATTTTTTTTATTTCACATTCTAGAATAAAGTTATTTTAATTAAATATTTTGATAAAGTATGATAATAGTAGTCGGTGAAATATTTAAATTATATCAAAATGACTATAAACTTAATAAGAATAATAACATTTATTGTTATTTTCATATATTTTTCAGCTATAAAATAAAATAAAAAGCCTTGCAGACAATTCACAAAATTAGCATAGCATCAATTATCGTGCTGTATCTTTTATAGAGAAGAAATATCAATACTTCTATGAAAGAGTTCTAGATAAAATTACTATTAATACAAAAAGAAAAAACTATATATTTTAATAAAATTTCTTAATTAGTTTTGTTTTATTTAATCTTCCAAAATATAAATATTCAATACATAAAATTATAATTATTAAATATGCGACTTAAATAAAACTGTTCTAGAGAACCAATATATTTAATTACACATACAGTGTTGCAAATTAGTTATGATTATTATTATATATATAAAATAATTATGATTATTATTATTTGTTTTAGTTTTCCTAAACAAATTATTATTGTTGATTTTATTGCTTAAATGCTCATAATGAATAATATCTGAGTAGATACTAGAAGAAATAATTTTGTTTCTTTCTATATAGAATAAATATAATTGTACATATTTATTGAAAATAGGTTTTGAATTTACATACTTAGCTTTTAGTTTTCTCTCAATTACATACCCGATGTATTTGGAATGCTTGAATGATTTAAAGCTAATAATGCACTATTTATATACTATATAATACATATAACCATTTATCTCAGAAACGTTTTTTTAAGAACATTTTAGAACTTATGTTTTTTTTTGTGAATTCGTGGTCTATGCATCATGTACACGCTGTGAACTCTCGTTGACCGCGAGACGCGCGACTAGCGGGCGACGCCGCGGGCGGAACGAAAAGTACAGAACGACTTATGTACCTTTTTACATCCTTCGGGTAGTAATGTGTGATTTAAATGAGACGTTTTGTTTGCTCCAAAGTTCGTTTATCAATCCTTTTTTATTTATTTATTAGAGTAACACAATTTATATTAGAAGGGAGGCTTACATACATAGGTACACTACACCTTCCACGGCATTTAAAAAAAAATTTGGTTTAATTTTTAAATATTTTTTTTACACTAAATTCTACATATTTCAATTTTACATAATAAGCATTACAATTAAAGTTTGGATGTTACAATGAATGTTTCGGTCAATGACGGATAAATATACCTATTAATTATATAGGTATTCAATTATTACAAAACCCTGGAGTTAATGCTACATAATTATTATATTAACTTATTATTACGATTTATTCTAAAGGAATAGAAAAATAAGAATATTATGATAAATTATTTACTTAACTTTAAACGATATACGAGTATATTTGCAAATAATATTTGCAACTTCTTCCAAAAATAAATGTCAATCCGGGAAAATAATTTTGTATAGGTTATTACTTTATACTTAAGTAGTTAGTCTATAGTCAATTAATTAGTTATAGTCACAAATAGTTGTATAATTTTCAAATCAAATATTACAAATCATAACAACTTTATTATTATTACATCTCGAGAGTCTTTTATATATATTTCCTTTTACCATCTTAGACAAATCCCCGCCCCAGTACTCTAGTTCCTCTGAACATATTTTTCTTGAACTAGCGTTTGGAACAAAAAAATTACTACTTGGTGTTTTTTATAGCCCATCCGTTCTTATAGACTATTTTCAAAATTTCGAGAATCTTTTAGAATTATACAGCCCAACCGTTGATCACACAATTATCATGGGTGATTTCAACACGTGTCTTCTTAAAAATGACAGCCGTGCCAAACGACTTACTAACATCATAAGCAGCTCAAATCTCACATTACTGCCTTCTAATGCAACTCATTTCTTTCCAAATTGTTCTCCTTCTAAACTAGATTTAATGTTGGTGTCTTCTTCTGAGCTTGTGGATACGCATGGCCAATATCCAGCTGAGGCCTTTTCGTATCACGATCTTGTATACCTTTCATATAGGATGCGTCCACCTAAGGCCAAACCTACCATTACTATGCGTCGTAGCTTTAAGAATTTTGACAACGACAGCTTCTTGGAGGACCTAAATAATATCGATTGGGGTACGATTCAAAGTGCTCCCAACATGGACGACAAGTTAAATGTGTTTAATAGTCTTCTGACTGAGCTCTTTGATAAACACGCTCCTTTGCGTCCTGTCAAGCTTAAACACCTTCCAGCCCCCTGGTTAACGCAGGATATCAAGTCGTTAATGTTAAAACGCAATGCGGCAAAATCTAAGTTCAAACTCATACCATCTGAAAACAATCATAATAAATATAAAAAACTAAGGAATCTGTGTAGCAGGGCATGCAGGGACGCTCAGTCGAACTTTATTGATAATTCCATTAAAAACAATAGTCCTGCTCGTATTTGGCGTTTCTTGGAATCTCTGGGTATTGGTCGTCAGCGCTCTAATCTATCATCTAGTATAGACTTAGATGCCCTTAACAATCACTTTGCTAAGGTTAAATCCCTAGACAACCGAGTAAAATTAGACACCTTAAAACACATTAGGGCAGCACCTTTGAAAGTCAATACCCCTTTTGAACTTCAACCTGTCACTTCAGAGGATGTTAGGAAACACATTTTATCGATTAAATCCGATGCTTCTGGTAGTGATGGTATTAATCGCAAACTTGTCCTACTAGTTTTAGACCACATTATTCCTGTCCTTACTTTACATCTTTAACTTTTCTTTATCATCTAACACATTTCCTAATGCGTGGCAGCATGCACATGTTATTCCTATACCTAAAATTAATAATCCTTCCTTATTCTCACACTATCGGCCTATTAGCATTCTACCTTTTCTTTCTAAAGTTCTTGAACGCATTGTTTTCACACAGCTTAATGTCTTTCTCTTAAAAAATCGTATTCTTAGTCCATATCAGTCAGGCTTTAGAACGGGACATAGCACTGTTACTGCTCTCGTTAAAGTTTGCGATGACATACGCTTTAATATGGACAACAAGTTGCTTACGATAGCGGTATTACTAGATTTTAGTAATGCATTTAATTCTGTCGACCATGATATTCTGTTAGCTCTCCTACGATCTATAGGCTTATCTGCTAATACTATTTCTCGGTTCAGCAGCTACCTTCGTAATCGTCAGCAACGCATAGTAGCCAACGATACACTCTCTTCCTATGTTCACCTCTCTAGTGGCGTTCCTCAAGGTGGCGTCCTCTCACCACTACTTTTTTCGATTTTTATAGACTCAATTCCACCCCTCCTTTCTTCGTATCATCTCTATGCTGACGATTTACAATTATATGTTTCCACTCCAGCGAACGATATCGCTGGAGCTATCAATAAAATTAATGTGGATCTTAGTTGTATCTCCAACTGGTGTAAATCTTATGGTCTATGTTTGAATGCTGCGAAATCCCAGGTTACTATCATAGGAAGTCCGGGACAAATTTGTAAAGTTGATTTTAAAACTTTACCTCCAATAACTCTTAATTCCTCCATCTTAAACGTAACAACTTGTGTTAAAAATCTAGGTCTCCTAATTGATAATTCTCTTTCTTGGTCCCCTCAAATTACGGAGATAAGCCGCAAGCTGTTTGCCTCGATAGGAAGCCTGAAACGTTGGAAAAACCTTCTCCCTCTTAAAGTTAAAATATCTTTGGCGCACGCTCTTCTCTTGCCTATTTTGGACTACGCGGACTCCTGTTTCACTGATTTAACTGAAGAAAAGCTAGATAAGCTGGAGCGATTGCAAAATATGTGCATTCGTTTTATATTCGGCTTACGCAAATTTGACCATGTCTCCTCCTTTCGGGCTCGTCTGAGGTGGCTTCCTATCAGATATCGTCGAAACCTCCACACGCTAGTCCTGTTATACTCTATTTTATACAATCCCTATTCCCCTTCCTATCTAAAAGAGCGTTTCTGTTTTCTAGGTACAGACACTTCTAGTCATTTAGAACTTCGGTCTCGTTCTGACAATCGTCTTAAGTTGCCAACCTGTCATACCCGCTACTTTAGCAATTCCTTTACGGTTAAAGCTGTCAATCTTTGGAATTCACTGCCATTTGCTATTCGTCATTCTGAATCAATTGCTATTTTTAAATGTCGCTTGTTTAAGTATTACTTAGCAAGAGTGGAAGAACAATAATAATTGTTTCTATAATAGTGACTGATTAATTATTAATTATTTGTATTTTAAATATATTTGTTGTATATGTGTAGATATGTGTATGTATGTATTTTATTACTATGTACTCAGTACAAAATATGCATGTATTTATAATGTATATGTATATCATATTATTAAAGTGCTAGTCCTAGTATCATTATTATTATTTAGCAAACACCTAGGTTTAGGGACCTAAATTTGCACTACCCAAGTCTGATAAGAAACCTACTTTCATTAAAGGTTGTCTGGTAGAGATTGCTGATAGCAATAAGACCGCCTTTGCACACTTAAATTGTGAATATCTTGTACTGTCATTATGTAATATCCACTGTAAATTTAGTGACTGCAATAAAGTATTTATCTATCTATCTATCTATATTTTCTTTTTTTTAATATCTACTCTTTCTACGCTTCCAACCGGCTGATTTATCATAACACATTTATTTATATACTTTTATAAGTTAAGGGGGTTAATACCTCTCTCATATTTTTTATTTCATTCATATATTATTTCAATTCAAACTGCTATCCGTTTCATCTCTAATTATTATTTATCGATGATACAGCTAATGGTCAATAGAAACAATTTTTAATTTTCTTTTCATTCATTATCCCACTACTTTAACAAAATAATATTACATAATTTTTTACACAATTCGCAATCTATCAATTTTCCTACAATTAAGCATAAATCATTATCTTATATTTTATTTATATATTTTTTTCATACACCGTTATATTCTTTTTACAATCAAATAGTTTGTCTTCAAAATATTTATAATTCATAAAACAATTTGTTTATTTACTTTTAAAATTCGGACTTGAAAACATTGATTTTTTTTAATTACATGAAAGTGTAGTAACGTAAAGCGATATTAATACTTTATTTTAAATTTTATTAACAATGGAAATTTACTAACATCAGGTTGAAATAAGATTTAGAGATTCATATAATTAGTGTAAGAATAACTTGCCATATACGTAAAAGTCTTGCGTAAAAGTTACAAAAAAAAAAATACATTATAATTTTTTTTACGAAATCATATTTCGCGCCATTTAGAAAATTTATATAGCCTATGTCACTACTACAATTTAGACAAATCCAACGACATCTCATATGTCAAAAACCGTCCAGCCGTTTTGGCTGTAGGGTGTGCCAAAGAAATGGACATACATACATACATACATACACTCGAAAAACATAA
Source organism: Euphydryas editha (assembly GCA_036937285.1). Lineage (NCBI taxonomy): Eukaryota > Metazoa > Arthropoda > Insecta > Lepidoptera > Nymphalidae > Euphydryas > Euphydryas editha. Next base: position 9,391,921 of record JAUPFZ010000019.1, read on the forward strand.
CCCTCCTTCTGTCGCAGTCGGGTAAAAAAGTCCGTGTCGGCATATATCTATCTCTTAAGGTTGACTCATTATTATAGTAAAAGTCAAGTTTGTTCTAAAATAATGTTATTTGCGAAGGTGGTTTTATAGACATGATATAAATCATTATCCAAATAAATAGGTTACTCATCAAAAATATTTCTTTTTGAAATGAATATCTTAGAAGATATCATAGTTTTAAAATAACTCCGCAACGAAATAATAATAACAAAAATTGAAAAGTTGATTTTATTGCATTATTATTAGCCAGGCATATGAATCCTTACGAATCATATACACTCAAATCTCTCACAAAAACTCACATCAACGAGGAAACTTTATGAAGACAAACTTTGTATTTTATAGCATTTAATTTGGACCCATAATTTAGAAGATAATGTAAAATCAAATGAAACTATGTGCGTCGCACCGCGCGCTCGTTTGCTGTACTTAACAATAATTACACAATAATTACGCACAGCACAAACATATTATTATGTACCATGTACGTTTTTCTCAAATTAAAGCGGGTATAACCGCGAGGCACAGCAAGTCATAAATAAAATGGGTGCACTGTTTTTCATAAAATTATGTGAATTTTTAACGACTCAACGCACCAAGTCCAACCTCATTTCTGTGTTTTTGTTTATAGGTATTTTAACTTGTCTAGGCTTATGCATTAGATATGAGTAATTATTACATACTGATGAAATATGAATCATATTTTCTGGAACTGGTTATTTAAATAAAAAAAGGCTCCTAATAAAAGTTTTTCTCTCAAAAGAAAAATGAAACTTGAAAAAAAAAGTCGGTCTGGAGACATCTGGACTCGAACCCAGGTTTTCTGATTTAGAATCTGCCCGATTCCCACCTGAGCTATAAACTTGTAAATGACAGCGAAATTTGCCTTCGTATTGTAATGATATTTTTTAATTGTCTGAAAACACGGATAAAACGACATTTTCTAAAATTGAATCTTAGCTAGATCGATTTATCGTCCCCCTAAACCCCATGCATACTAAATTTCATAAAAATCGTTGGAGCCATTTCCGAGATTCAGTTTATATAATTATAAATATACAAGAATTGCTCATATTATAGTAATATATATTAGTATTCCTTAATAAATATAAATAAACTTTCTATCTTCTATATCCATTTTCACGTCTAACTAATATTTACTAATTATTAAAAATAAGGATTTTATTTTAATTTAAACAAAAAACAAATGACATGATGGATTAAAAAAATGACATGTTAAGATTCGTGTCAATAGGGAAGAGGCGAATATAATATTTATGAATATTTTGTCATAAAAACGCTAAAAACAACAGGTCATTACAAACATTTTCATTTACTTCATGTTGAGTTTTAACAAAAGTTACGAATTTAAAGTAAATTGATACAGAACATAATTTAAAACATCAATAGGAGTAGTGGCATCACTCGTGTTTGACAACTAACTTGAGGTTACGGGTTCAGGTTTATTTGAGGCTAGGTTTTGAAACTCAGCGACGAATAAGTAACGACAAACATGAGTGATGTTATCGGAACTGTATGTCCTTTTTCGTGCGCAAATACTGTCAGTTTAAAATTGCATTTTTTGGTATTAATTTTTTTTTCTTTTTTTAGAGTTTACTTCTAAAGAACCGATTTTAATATAAGGCCATCAGTATGAAAAGAATATGAGGAGTAAAAATCGTCAATCGCGGTAGGTAGGTACTTTTTTGCGCAACCTATTTTCACTTTTAAGTCGTGAGTATTAAGACGTATAGTCCGCGCGCGAGAGCACGCGATTCCCGCGGTTGAGGAAAGGGCGGGTGTGCGCCGCGGGCCGCGCCCGACCGTCGTCGGGTCATTCCCCGCACTCTCCCACTACTAGAGTGACGACCTTGACTTGAGGCCACGCTAATCGAGTTTTTTTATGTTAAGGACTCTTAATCCATTTATTAATTTTTGACTTTATTTAATATATATTTTTTAATAACTAAGTGTAAAAATCACAATTAGTTCAGATGAATCTGACATTGAACTTACCGAAGACGAGATTATTCGTTATTAATTTGATGTTGCAGCTACATACATTAATAACGGACAATTTATTGCCGCAGAAATCTAAAAGGTGATTTTTGCGGTAAAAACTGTAAAATAGGCGATAAGTGTTATTCTGTGTCACATACAATTTTTTTTATTTAATGTAAATGACCAGAGGGGTCATCATCGGCCACTTAGGAGACAAATCGATATATTTCTATCATTAGTACGTATTCTCATGCGTAAATATGTAGTTTAAAAAAAATAAAGTTTATATTAAACATACTTTTAGGTAAAAATTTATTTTGTACTGTACTGTAATGTACTGTGTAAACCTATAAACGACCCACTGCTGAGCAAAGGCCTCTTCTCTTAGAATACTTAGAGCTTCATCCATCACGCTGCTTCACTGCGGGTTGGCGGATAATTTAACTACCATGAGTAAAGATAGTTATCAGGGTCTGTGATAACAATCGTGGTAGGGAGACCCACAAGGAAATACACCCAGGCCGCAAACAAATATTTGTACAAATACAAATATCTATCCCGAGCGGGAATCTAACCCGTACCTCATATGTACAATTCGGGTTCGATACCTCGTAATACTATTTTTTTTTTTCAATTTATAAAAGATAATACTTTCATCGAGAATGAATTGGCACCATTAATAATATCTCATATTACTTGTTATCACTTGTTTGGGAAATTTGTAGTTTTTTTACCTTCATTAAAAATTGAATAGTGGAATAAATAATATAAATAATAATATTAATATATAATAATACATGGGCTTATAAAACATTATAATATATTAATAGTGGAATAAATAATAACAATAATATATAGGCTTAAAATTAATATAATAGGCTAGTTGACTAAATTTCAATAACTGCTTAATACTTTAGCTTATTATGCATTTTATGGAAAAAATTTTTTATTTATTTTTAATCGAGCATTTACATTTTAAATTTCGCGTTTTAAAAAAACAATTTAAATTAGGGTCTAAAACGCACAAAACTATCATGGCGTCTTGAATGACGTCACGCCACGGCGTGAAACAAAATAAAGAGCGATCGTGTCTTCGTATATTTTAGTTTGTTTCTATCGTTTAAAAATGAATTCCTCATATTATAAGTACTGTATAGTGTCCCAGTGTAATAGCACGACGATAAAAACCCCAGACAAGTTATTTATATAATTATGTTCCAAACAATAAAGAAATACGGAAAAAGTGGCTAAATTTTGCAAGAAGAGAAGATGCTCATACTTTATCAACGGTTTCATGAATGTATTTTTGATGTATTTTTGTGAAGATCATTTTGATGTAAGTGTTTTACATAACACAGTCTATTACTTAATTTTAGCAAACTAGATGTTTTGTGGAATCCGTAACGTTTTATTTTAGTTTTCTAATTAATGTTACAAACATACTCTTTTTATTATTCTAGTTGGCAAATGATATGATTAATTATATGGAGTATCATATTAAGGGAACAGTATCACAAGTGCATATGAAACCAAGTTGTATGCCAAGTAAATTTGGATGTCAAGAAGACGGAAGAAAACGAACATGCAGCTGGACAGAACGACCATATATATTAAAAAAACAAAGAAAGATGATAATAGCAGAGTGTCTGAATGAATTGAAAGAAAGTTGTACTTCATGTTCTTCTCTTATAGATACTTCTGATAAAAGTTCAAGTATGTATAATATTAAACAACATAACGACCTAAATTATTTAAAGTTTGAAATGGCAAATACCCAGTTATTACTATAATAAAGCTATTTTGTTGTATTTCTTTTTCAGATATTGAAACAGTTGGGAGGTAATGAGCCAGAAATGTTATGTCAACAGTCAAGAGATAAATCTGTTCAAGTATTTATAACTAACAAATTCAGAAGTAAGGCTGTGCAGACCAATGTGAAATTGATTGATTAGGCATTATCACCTTTGAAACATTCTGTAACATCCATGTCCACATCCCCATTAAAAAATGTAACCGTTACAAAATTAAGTCCTTCTGTATGTGGTATAAGCAAAATTGCAAAAAATATATTTATTGAAGAACATTCAGACAGTGATATTTCTTTATATGTATATACCATATGTAGCTTCCAATAGTCCCTCACTATCACGGCTACAAGTTAAATTATCTTCTGATTGTAGTGAATTAGTCGAAGAAGACAAAAAAAAATAGAACCAACAAAGGCCATGTTGAATACAATTAAAAAAAAATTAACAATTATTATCAATCCAGTATTACACCAGTAAGACCTCCCAAGTGTTGAAAAAGGAAAATGAGTAAAACTGAAGCGAAGGTAACTAAACAGATTGCCAGCTTGAGGATTCATAATTATAGAGAGTTATTAGGCGCTTACATGAATTTTATTTGCTTAGACCACATGCATGTATTAATTTCAAATTTGTAAAAATTCTTGACAAGATAATAATCTTAGCATGTGCATTAATTAATTTGCAAGATTCTTTAATAAAATAAAACTAAGGAAAACTGCAAGATTGTCTTTTTATTTCAAGTATGTTATAGTTTTACATTTTGATATAATAATGGATATACATTAATTTTCCAAAAGTTTAATAGTTAATCAATATTAATTTCTAATTTGTAAAAATTCTTGGCCAGATAATAATCATAGCATGTGCATTAATTAATTTGCAAGATTCTTTAATAAAATAAAACTAAGGAAAAGTGCAAGATTGTTTTTTTATTTCAAATATGTTATAGTTTTACACTTTGATATAATAATGGGTATACATTAATAATTTTCCAAAAGTTTAATAGTTTATCAATATTAATTTCAAATTTGTAAAAATTCTTGACAAGATAATAATCATAGCATGTGCATTAATTAATTTGCAAGATTCTTTAATAAAATAAAACTAAGGAAAAGTGCAAGATTGTTTTTTTATTTCAAATATGTTAGTTTTACACTTTGATATAATAATGGGTATACATTAATAATTTTCCAAAAGTTTAATAGTTTATCAATATTAATTTCAAATTTGTAAAAATTTTTGACAAGATAATAATCATAGCATGTGCATTAATTAATTTGCAAGATTCTTTAATAAAATAAAACTAAGTTTAAGATTGTTTTTTTTTTTCAAATATGTTATAGTTTTACACTTTGATATAATAATGGGTATATATTAATTTTCCAAAAGTTTAATAGTTTATCAATCAAATTCTCAACATACTCAATATCAAATGGCACATTTAAAATCTCCACTTTTTAATTCACACTATAATCATGGTCCACTATACAAAATAAACAATTTTCTTTCCTGTTAAATACATTTGAAGCTGCATTTGGGCACAATATTTTTCTGCAACTTTTCCATTTTTTATGTAATTTTTAAATGTGTTGGCATTAAATATTTTAGGCTACTACCAACTCTAGACAGTTTTGATTTTCTCCAATAACATTCCACCGAACTGCATGATGGTTCCTTACTTCTGCGATGAACCCACATAAGGCAAGCTATTGCTTGTTTACATGCCTTGTGAAGGTACGCAGTCTTGACATCGAACGGAGATAATAATATTATCTTCATCAACAACCAGTGTGCATCCATATAAATTTACGTGAACTCTGTGTTCAGGACACATTTTACACTTAACAGTACAAAATTTATCGTCACGCTTAAGATGGACCTATCTTATGGCGTCATCTCCATATGAAGCTCGCGAAAACCTGAAATTATACAAGTTTGTTACTATTTTGTATTTTTTTATACTTTGTAAATATAACCTCAAAATCAGTAGGTATCAATTATCTTGCAAAATATACGTCAAAATATTAAGTTATTGTGTACCGAACTGAAATATGACATAGCATTTAAGCTCATAATTAATATTTTGTACTTATGTTTACTTACAAGGAAGTTTTAACATTGCGAAATTCAGATGAGCAGAAGTCACTGTTCTACTCGAAAAAATTGCCAAGCATAACGGCATCGATTCTGGGCAAATTATTACTGTTTGCTTTGCTAAATCCAGATTCCATGGTGAATTCTTTCAAATTATAACTTGCAAAAACTTGAAATTAGTTGTTAAAAACCAAATTTTATTAAGAACGAAAGAGTATCTAATTATAACCTGTAGCGATAATCGAAATGTCAATGACACGCAAGATTGGTGTTTCACACGGCGTGACGTAATGTTTTCTGATTGGTGTTCACTGGCACGTGACTAAAGGTTATATTTTACGAAATTTATTTTTTTTAAATATTATTAATCTTTCACGATTTTAACAATTAAAATTGTTTGTTATTTTCTCCATAATATAATTAATCATTATAAGCCCCTATCCATTATATTTGCTCTTAGGCTTGTGTCCAACAAGCCTATTATAGTTTACAGTTATCGCTTTTTTACGTAATGTTATAATTATTATGTAACGAAATGTGTAGTGGTTATAGTACGAGATTTTTATAAAACTAAGGGTTAAACTAGGTTCAAATCCTCTTTGAATTTGTATTGTGTGATTTATTTTTTTTTTTTCTCTTTTCTTTTCTGTACTTTTGTTTCTTATAGTAAATTCTTTTCCATTTATTTATAAATTCTAGCTTACTTAAAATTAATTTACTTACTTAATGTTAAAAGAAAATAAATATGTAAATAAAAATTTAGAATTAATAGGGAGACCAATTACGAATTACAAATAACTTTTAAATTTTTTGTAAATAATCTATTTGAAGTTTTGTCCTATATATTTAGAAAGGCAAAAATTGTTAATATTATATTATAATGATTACTATTAATTTTATAATTGACACTAGCTTCTCGAAGCGGTTTCACTTTAAGTCACATGTAATAAAATGTATAATAATACATAGGCTTATAATATATGTATATAATATTAATAGTGGCATAAATAACATAGAAGAACATAGCGGTTACGGCGGTACCGGCCGGGGGGCCGGTGGCGCGTGCCTATAAATAGCGAAAAATCATGTCTGTATGTCGTCAAATGTCGACTGTCAATTCGAAATCTCATTTTTTGGAATAAATTATAGTGTCTTAATTTTTTTTTTAATCTAAGGTAAGTGACCCCTCTTTCGGTGACTAACAATAAGGCGAAAAATCGATATATTTCTATAATAAGTATTATATATAAGTACGTATTCTTATGCGTAAATAGTTTAAAAAAAAAGTTAAATTATTAAAGTTTATATGATATAACATACTTTTAAGTAAAAACTCATTTTGTACTGTACTGTACTGTATCAGCATGTAAATAACCTACTGCTGAGCGAAGGACTCTTTTCTATAATTATAGAAGAAGGGTTAGAGCTTAATCCACCACGCTACTCCATTGCGGGTTGGCGGATAATTTCCCTACCATGAGTAACGATCATTATCAGGTGTCTATGATATCAACCGGGACCGACGGCCCACAAAAAACATATACCCAAACCAGAAACAAATATTAGTATGAACACAAATATCTGTTCTGAGCGGGAGTCAAACCCGCGACCAGCTGGCGCGCGGCTTTGAGGCGACTACTCGCACCACAAGACCGGAACGGTCAATTTTTTAATGATATAATTGTGTCAATTTTTTATTAATAATTTTTTTTCGATGATTAACTTAAATTTTTAAATTTTCAAAAACAAAATTTATGAATAAGAAACTGATAAATAATTTTTTTTTTAATTTTTCAAACATAGATTTCTTAAGTTTTTCAAGAATTGCTCCAAGAAAGGAAAAAAATCTTAAAGGAGATGGGGATTAGTGGGACAAAATTTAATACGTATAATTAGAGATATGGTTTAAACAATTGGTCATATTTTCTTTTGTTTTAAAATATAAAAAACCATCTCAATTCTGAATCTGCAAGCGGAGAAAAATGAGAAAGATATTTTTCATCACATTAATTGGGTATCGATTCGATTACAGAATAAAAAAAAGGTTAGTACTAGTAAATTAACTCAAACTATTTAGATGCACAATTAAAGTTGTAAACAATAAAGTTCATTGGAATAAAGTAATATTAATAGCGAAACCATCAATTAGTATTTGATAAATCAAAATGATTATCGATTTTGTATTGATTTAAAATAAGTCATATTATATCATAATTTTAGTGACAGCTTTGACAGCTGACTGACATTGATAGTATTGATACTAGCCGTTTATTTTTTACCTACTTTTCCTGTATGACATTTGAATAATAACATAAATAATATTAATTGATTAATATTATATGTTTGTGTTAGCTTGATCTTTTTGACAGATGTAAATTTTTCTGATCGACATAACTTTGCAATGACGAACATATTATTTTCTTAATTTAAATGATTTTAAAAATTGTAAAAATATTAAAAAAATACATGTAACACAAAAGTCCCTAAAGATTCAATCGTCGTCCGAAAATTTTAAGACTTTTCGTTGCTTCAAAGTAAAGTTTAAATAGGAACACTGAAAATAATAGACGTTTGTACAATGTTATAAGGGTCGAAACAAAGATCCGTCCGACTGATTTATATAATTATTTTTTTTTTAATTTTAAATCTGAGATAACTTCTAAAGTATTTTATATAATTTTAATGAAATAAGGTAAAGAAAAGTTTTGATCTACATTAAATTTCCAAGATAACTAATATATTTATTTGGATAAAGATCATTCATTAGGAGAAATTAGCTTTGCAAATAAAGTAATATTTTTAAATTAATTACTTAAAGATAAAAATTATTACTGTGAGTAAACCTTAGGACATAGAAGAAAACGTAAAAAATAAGGATTTTATTTTAATTAATTATAGATATATTATTTATATAATAGATATATTATTATATATTTTATTTTGAATAATTATAGATATATGCTATCGCGGATTTTTTGTAGGCCTTTTTATGATATACAATTCCGTAGTACAATATTTTGATGTATCTCATACGGTTTAATCAGCGTTGGAAAAATCGTTTTTTTTTATCGGTTTCGTCACAAAACATGGAAATTTCTCTATTACTCTATTATACAAATACTTTATTAGAATGTTTTGTATGTATGTGTAAACCTTCGGGAATAAATGTTCTAAATAACAGTGATAACTGCATCAAAATCCGTTGTGCGGTTTAAACGAAGAAATATCATGAACAGAGAGAGACTTTGTTTTGTAATATGTAGTGATTTGGACGTATATTAATTAGTTTTTCATTTTGTAAATTTTATTTATAAGGTGCCTGATACAGGTGATAGCTAGGCCGATAGACAGAATATCAGGAATTGAAGTTATTCTCATTCATTATTATATTTAATTTATAAAAAAAAATTATTACACATTTTTTTAAAGTTAAATGTATAAAGTTATTAAGTTTCGTTTCATTATGTCACTACGCATAAAATACAAATAATAAAATCAAATCACCACGCAAGTAAAACTTTAACAAAGAGTATAATAATATTTTTATTCGTCCGCCATGTTAGTGAAAATAAATATGATATTAGACATTAAAATAAACCGTTCGCGTCGTCGCGACCTTGCCGCGCGCAGCTCGCAGTGCATATGAGCGGCAACGTCGCATTTCGCTCCAAACGCGACCTTGTCGTTCGAACCATGAATGAACCAATGAACGAGACGCGCATGAACGAGACGCATGATGCGTCATCGTCTCGTTCATGCGCGTACAACACAACATATTTTACAGTGGACTCACTAGTATCGGCGCTCCTTACGATGATATACGAGCAAAACGTATATTGAAATTCAGCGCCTCTAGCGACTTTTCGGTGAACTAGCAATATACTCGTTCAGTTACTCCGGAAGAAAAATTACGTCCAAACGATTTTTTAAATATAGGCACCTGAGGCTTATAGGTATCGTTTGGCGCCAATCTGGGGTTGAAATAATACTGCGTCCGATATACGGGCGCCGTAAGTCGGTGGACGCACTATTACTATGCAGATTTTTGACCGTTGGCGCAAAATGAGTTGCAGGATGTATATATATATATATATATATATATATATATATATATATATATATATATATATATATATATATATATATATATATATAACACGTGAATTTAAAGGGCTTAAAAAATCCGCCGAATTTTAGAGTATTTTCGTGTAAAATTCAATTTGAGCCTATTTATCTAACTTGATAAATTGGAAAGATACTTTATTTTTTTAAACAAATGTAAGTGACATGAAGGTCTTTAATAGTATTCTACTATCCAATGTAAAAACGGATGAGCAATCTAAAATTACATAATAAAGCCTAAGTGTTTTATTTACTTGAACGCGTCAATCTCAAGATCCGCTGGTCCGATTAAAAATCTAAGTTTCAAACTATAAAATATTTAGTTACAGTTGTTGGGGTCTACTAATTCACTAACAATTATTTTTCATGGTAGCGCAGTTTCGCTGGAGGGATCCTGTTGTCTGCAGATCCGGGACCCTTCAATTAAAGCGGCTGAAGGCTCCCGCAGGGGTTTAGTACGGTATTGCACTCCCAAAGTGCCGAGTCCGACATAGGTCTAGGACTGCCGACCCGGGCATCCTGGATATCATCCGTAAATGGATTCCCCTGCGTAAAAAAAAAAAAAAAAAAAAAATGGTAGCGCAGTTGTATTGAAAAATATCAAATGATCTCATAAGATATTATCTAAATTTCTGGAAAATTTTAATTACTCCTAAAATGAATCCTACTACAAAAATTATGAATTTTTATGTTACGCAGAACTCAAACAGTAGAAGCAGCTAGGGCTGACGCCGAACGCATCAAAGTTCTCGGTTTGGCCGAAGCTAACGCAATCGGTGATGTGGGCAAAGCTGACGCAGAACGTATGCTCGCTAAAGCAAAGGTCTACAAACAGTATGGCGATGCGGCTCTCATGGCCCTCGTGTTGGAGGCTTTGCCGAAGGTAAATTTTGCGTTAAAATTGTTTTTAACATTTGTACAGCTTGAACCAATTTAGAAGCACGAGATATCTTTTTACGAGTAAATAAACCATCTTTCTTTTATATTATACTAAATAGTTAAAGACATATGATAAAGATATATCTACAGGCTGTCCGATCAGATCTGCCTTATTTAAGTATCTTTGGTTAGTCGTATCTATTTTTTTTTTCTTGGCTTCAATAGTAGGTAGTCTTTTTTAAATCATGGTGCCACTAAGCTGGATCTAGACTACTAGTTTTCGTTTCCGATATATTTATTTCTTGATAATCTCAACCAAATATATCAGCAAAAAAAAAAGGTGTTGAATTAGATACATAGTTAATCAATTTCATTTTAATTACAGATCGCGGCTGAAGTGTCTGCTCCGCTAGCGAAGACAGACGAGATAGTGTTAGTTGGAGATAACGGAGCTACGGGCGAAGTGGCGCGTCTCGCCGGCGGCATCCCGCCCGCCCTGCGCACGCTCACCGGCCTCGACCTCACGCAGGTGCTCAAGAGGCTGCACCCGGCCACAGGTGAGCTCGGTTCCGCCCCCAATACATAAAGCGATCACTGGCCTCGACCTCACGCAGGTGCTCAAGAGGCTGCACCCGGCCACAGGTGAGCTCGGTTCCGCCCCCAATACATAAAGCGATCACTGGCCTCGACCTCACGCAGGTGCTCAAGAGGCTGCACCCGGCCACAGGTGAGCTCGGTTCCGCCCCCAATACATAAAGCGATCACTGGCCTCGACCTCACGCAGGTGCTCAAGAGGCTGCATCCGGCCACAGGTGAGCTCGGTTCCGCCCCCAATATATAAAGCGATCACTGGCCTCGACCTCACGCAGGTGCTCAAGAGGCTGCATCCGGCCACAGGTGAGCTCGGTTCCGCCCCCAATATATAAAGCGATCACTGGCCTCGACCTCACGCAGGTGCTCAAGAGGCTGCATCCGGCCACAGGTGAGCTCGGTTCCGCCCCCAATACATAAAGCGATCACTGGCCTCGACCTCACGCAGGTGCTCAAGAGGCTGCACCCGGCCACAGGTGAGCTCGGTTCCGCCCCCAATACATAAAGCGATCACTGGCCTCGACCTCACGCAGGTGCTCAAGAGGCTGCACCCGGCCACAGGTGAGCTCGGTTCCGCCCCCAATACATAAAGCGATCACTGGCCTCGACCTCACGCAGGTGCTCAAGAGGCTGCACCCGGCCACAGGTGAGCTCGGTTCCGCCCCCAATACATAAAGCGATCACTGGCCTCGACCTCACGCAGGTGCTCAAGAGGCTGCATCCGGCCACAGGTGAGCTCGGTTCCGCCCCCAATATATAAAGCGATCACTGGCCTCGACCTCACGCAGGTGCTCAAGAGGCTGCATCCGGCCACAGGTGAGCTCGGTTCCGCCCCCAATATATAAAGCGATCACTGGCCTCGACCTCACGCAGGTGCTCAAGAGGCTGCATCCGGCCACAGGTGAGCTCGGTTCCGCCCCCAATACATAAAGCGATCACTGGCCTCGACCTCACGCAGGTGCTCAAGAGGCTGCACCCGGCCACAGGTGAGCTCGGTTCCGCCCCCAATACATAAAGCGATCACTGGCCTCGACCTCACGCAGGTGCTCAAGAGGCTGCACCCGGCCACAGGTGAGCTCGGTTCCGCCCCCAATACATAAAGCGATCACTGGCCTCGACCTCACGCAGGTGCTCAAGAGGCTGCACCCGGCCACAGGTGAGCTCGGTTCCGCCCCCAATACATAAAGCGATCACTGGCCTCGACCTCACGCAGGTGCTCAAGAGGCTGCACCCGGCCACAGGTGAGCTCGGTTCCGCCCCCAATACATAAAGCGATCACCGGCCTCGACCTCACGCAGGTGCTCAAGAGGCTGCACCCACGTATAGATAAGCTTAGTCCCGCCCTATACGAGTATATTATGTCTATAGCGCCACCGCTATATAGTGATCACTAGTTTCGACTTCATGCAGATGCTCAAGAGACAGCACCAAAGTATTGATGAGCTTAGTTCCGTCCCATATATCTATAGCGCTTTCGCGATATAGCGATCACTGGTATGAACTTCATGCAGATACTCAAGATATATTTCTCAAACACAAATTACCATATATCTATCCAATATAATTGATTCACCGATTCATTCAAAATAACGTACTTTATTAACGGTTCCATGAACTCATACAAACGGACATAATTTTATTCTGAATAATCAAGATTTTGATCAAATTAAATCTAGAATTACTTACATTACAATAAAAGTATCAATGTAATATAACTCATACATTACTAAATTTATTTTTAACGGATTTTCAGAAGACTCCACTCTTGCTGCTACAGCTAACAAGAAGAAGGAGGTCACTGCCTGTTAACCTGTTTTGAATTTTTGAAGAAAGAAACAAAAGTGCCATATTTAAAATCTTTGTGTAACTTTAAAATATAAAAATTGGCTTTTATCAATCGAAATGGCAACTTTTTTCTTTTCATGACGTTAAAAAAAAGCAAAAAAAAAAAGATACTTTATAGAATCGGGGTTCTGCGTTAAAAGGATCTATTAAAAAGCTCCGATTTTAAGTTTACAATAAATACCTATATTTACCGAAAATAAATAATTAGATGTGTATCAATGTAGTCTAAAATTCTCGTAATATTTGTGGAGAAAATCTAAAATGTAGACTTCGTAATTGAATTAGATTTTATACGGTAATAAAAAATAAATAAACAAAGTGTTCTCAAACACTGCCTTCTTGTCATAGAACGATTTACAATATTTTTCTTTTGTAGTATAAATGTACAATCACATCGACAGTTGTTTTTAATAAAAAAATTCTGAGAAACTTTCTCTTTACTTATATTTTCAAAATAAATTATTAAACAATTGATCCTGTGATTGTACACGTGTGATGTGTGACTTCGCGCAAATATTTGAATTTTACTTTAAGATTTTACCTTATTGATACCACCAATATAGTTATTGAAATTATTTAAAATGCACAAATTTTTATTTTAAAAATAATTTGTTAAAAACACCTTATTATTTTGTGTTATATCGTACTTTCGTATATAATTGTGTAATGGAACCAATTATTTGTATTATTAATAAATGTGTGAAGTAAAAATGCTTTTTATTATATTATAATACAATATTATTTTATTTATTAAAATAAAATTATGATTTACAATTTATTTTTCAATTATTAAAAAACTGGAGGATTCGGATTGTATAACTCGCCTCTTAAATTCGTCTTCATTAGCTGAAAAAAAAAATATAAATGTCATAATTTGTTTACGTACTACTATACTTACAACAATATATAGGTAGATTTGATTGTAACATAAGTATGTTGATTTGTCCCCAAAGTTATGCCTTGAATAGAGATCTGAGTGTAAGTTACGTCAATAGCAAACGTTTTAAATGTTTGAAGTTTGCACAAAACGGATTTTGAACAAAATGCTACAAAGAAAACGTAAACTTAACAATGATGTTCAATAGGATTAAAACTCATACTCAAGACTCAGCTTCAATCGTAGCCACTCGTTGACTACATTTAAATTCTGTACCAGACAAAAAAAAAAGTAAATGGGCACGACATAGTGCATGAATTGTATTGCGCTATTGATATTAGAGTATTCATATTATACGTCATTTCATATTGTAGTTATACTTTTTTTGGCGCGTTAGGGAAAAATGATAAGAGTAAATTTTCACGATGTGCGCGCACACCGTCACAAAAAACCGACACCCTGAAGTTAACTATACAATCAGGGGCGTAGCTACCGCCGTATCAGCCGTATCAATGATACGGGGCCCCCGGTCTACAGGTCCCCTACAATAGATTTCGGGACATAAATTGGTCCGGAGTTGCGACGACTTTTTTTTTAGGAATACATATAACCCGACGGAGTAAATACTAGCGGTCCGGAGTTGCGACGACCTTTTTTTTAGGATTACACATAGGCCGACGACTTAAAGACAAATTTTGGAGTGAGACACGACGACCTTTTTTTTTTCTTTCTTAGTCGGACACAAAGAAATTTGGGGCCCCTTTACAGATTTTGATACAGGGCCATCTAAGTCACGCTACGCCACTGTATATAATATATAAACTTTATTTAACTAGATAATACGTTATACTAAAACTTTCAATGTAATAAATACTTTTTTTTCCTATTATTTGTGTCGTTTTTTTAGGATAACGGGAAAGATAACTTCTACTTCTACGTGTGTACATAATTACACACACACTTTTTTATATAAGGAGTCAGATTTACGCTCTAACTCTATAGGAGCTCTGATTCCGTTTCATAAGAAAACGAGAATGATTTGTTAACATACCAAACCATACCAAAAATTTGAATATTACATTTATAAGCGAATACGATTTCAGGTACTAGTCCTGTTATATTTATAATATTTATGAAAAAAAATTAAAGAGGACAAAAATATTGACAAATTTTTAAAGCTGTTAATAGTTTTAATGACAAATCATGTTTTTTTTTTCAAAGGTTAAGCTATTTATTAAAAGGCAAATTTTAATCTAGTAGGCTATATTGTATCGTGAGCAAGTAAAGTCATCGGTCCCGGTTGTTATCATGGACACCTGATAGCGACCGTTACTAATTGTAGGTAAATTAAAACTAACCCGCAGTGGAACAGCGTGCTGGATTAAGCCCTTTCCTATACGGAGAACCCTTCTCTTATGTGGAGAGCAGCCTTTGCCGATTCAGTTGATTTCAGTTCAGGCTACATTTACAGAGCATATATTAAAATATTAAAAATATCTTGTACCTTAACTTTTTCTTCATAGCTGAGTTCAGTTTTAGTGAGCACGTAGCAAAGCTTTGCAAACGCTGCCTCAGCTGTCATGTCAAATGCGGGTATCACACCGCACTCCACTAGTAACTACAAATTAAATTAATTAAATGTATAATAACAATCTAAGCATTAAAAAAAATTGTATATAAATATTTCGATATTGGACAAAAAAAAAAACTAAAATTAACAAATATAAACATTTTACCAAACTAATTTTTATTTATCTTAATTTTAATATTTTCGGCACTGTGTTGCAGAGAGATAAAATAAAACCGGCAATATTGTTTAATATTTATTAAACTATATTGCCGGCTATAAGCAAAATAGTTTTATATTTTATCCTAAATAAGCCTTGTGAATTTAACCATCATGTTTATGGTTATTATTCTACTATTATGAGTGGTAGGGTGTAAAACAGCCTAAGTGAAATAATTGTTAAATAATAGTTATTCGGTTACAAAAAAACCTCTACAATAATAGTGTGAAGTATCAAGAACATTAGTTACCAGTCCAGTCTCATAAATAGCTTTTTCTTGAACATTTCCATTGATGCACTGCGTGACGTTTACGATTAGGATATTATTTTTAACTGCATTCTCAATTTCGTCATAGATCTCCTTGCGTTTGATGGGCATGTTTCCGTTACCATAAGTTTCTAATACTATACCTTTAAAGGAAAACAGTTATTTATTTTAGTAACAGTTAGTTATTTATTTTATTATTTTAGTGTTACGCAGTATCTTACCTTCCATGCCTTGGAACACAGCTTTAATAATTTCAGCGGATATATTAGGACCTACTTTCAAGACGTACACATTTGTCGAGAGTTTATCATGCAACTGACACATATCAGGAACGGAACCAGGGGGATGAATCAACATCTTCGGATCCACTATGAGAGTCGATTTAGCCTCTAACAGAGGAGGGTAGTTTGGAGAGTCGAATGCATATATTCTTGTATTTGAGACTTTTTTTACTCTGAAATTTTTAGACATTTTATTTCACTTTACTGTGTAAGTACCACCACCACCACATCAGCCGTTGGTTGTTCACTGTTGAACGTAGGCCTCCCCCAACATCTCTGGGGGTTTTGCCAATACTCGCCACGCTTGGTGTATTGCGGCAGAATATGGTGATGCTTTTTTTTTTTTTTTATATGTTAGTTGAATAGGCAAACTGGCAGACGTGCCACCTGATGGTAAGTGGTCGACGTCGCCCATGAACATAAACTAGTTTACCTGGCAACTCATTTATGTGTTGCCTATCCTGAGACATATGATGTTAAGTCTCGGTGCCAGTAATTACACTGCCTGTCTTGCCCTTCTTTCCGAAACACAGCAAAGCTGTTTCACGGAAGAAATAAGCAAGATGGTGGTACCCATGCAGCCGGGAGCGCGGCACAGCGCATCCCTCCCACCGGTAAAATGTAATGTAAATAAAATATATAATAAATGTAATAAAATGTAACCGGTAATGCTGCTAACCATCACTATCCTGGTTGTTGTACAGTAACTTGTTCACATCACTATGGCCTTAGTCGCCTTTTACGACACTTCAGCAAGAAAAAGGTCGGGACTACTCTGCCGGTCATCGCATGGCGGACAAATCCGGTTTGCTGAATTAATCACTTTTAAACTTGTTTGAAAATGTTAATCGTGCTTTAATTACTTACTACATTTACTATTTCTATACTAATTATTTAGGTTGTAAGGAATTATTTCGAAAATGCGAAACGATTTAAAAATATTTAAGATAGACAACTTATGTAGAGGCTCTTCCTATATCTTAATATGGTTAAAGTAGAATAGAAGAAGAGAGAATAATCTTTTAATTCATTTGAATGCTTTTTTTGTACAATACAATTAAAGCTACTAAATTTTCTACCAGCCAAGCATTGGCAAAGAAATAATAGTAGTGTGTAGATGTACAATAACATTAATACCTAGTTCCTCTAAATAGTTTCGAACCGAAGAATACTGTAACTTCAGGTATGTGTATTGTAGCGGCTATCAGGAGAGCGCACAGGAAATTGTTGATACCGTCGCTACGAGGCTGGAATATTGGCACCTACGAAAAAGCCAAGCAAGCGTGAGTTGAACACGCAAGAATGTTTCGGTATCTTCGCATGAGATCGAACTGAAATGCAGGAAAAACTAATTTATACTAGTATATAACTAACTATACTTTTAACTAGTATATAAACGTTTAACTTTTTTCGTTATGATTATTTATTGTTACTACGGCCATAAGATTATGAGGAGGGAATATTATAAATTGAGGTAAGGATTAAATTAATAATTTAACAATATAAGAATTTAGTAATATAAGATGAATGAGTCCACTCTAAATCAATTTTTGACTTACTGACATTTTTTTACTTTCTCCTACATTTCCGGTTATAATAAATTTCATAACAAAATGGGATAATACCTGTGCTCCGGTAAGTACTATAGTTTTGCCTACTACTTCTAACATGAACGACAGCATAGAAGCACCGTAAGCCGTCGTGTCAGTTCCGTGCAGGACCACAAATCCATCGTAGTCGTGATAAAAACGCTGTGAAGAATTAAATAAATATTTTTTTAACGTAAGCTTTAGATTAGCATTAATTTTGCCGTAAAAATTGATTTGTTGATTATATGTCGAAATTGCGGTTTTTATTATTAAACTATATTTAAACTAGAGATGCCACGAATATTCGGTTACTAATCGGTATTCGGCTTATTCGGCCACTTTTTTTAATATTCGGTATTGGGCCGAATACTGTATGCTATTAAAAAAATAAAAAAATATTCCAAAATTTATCTATTTTAATCACAAAAATATTTTAATACTTAAAATCCATCAGTAGCATGTTGTGATGAATGAAAACAATTTTTTCAGTATTTGCTGATAGTAAACGACTGCATTTTTCTTCGTGAATAATAACCGCTTATTTTGTACACTCTTGCCAGATGTCAGAAAAATTTTGGCGAATTTTGTAAAGTTTTGCGTCTGCTGACCACTATTTGTTCGCAGTCCGATTAAATTAGGCAGTTTTCAAATAAAAATGAATCTAATTTGCCACAGAACTTTTATCTACATCCTCATATTTTTTAGTAAGAGCTATAAGTAACACAATATAGTGTAATAACTAAATTAAATCACGCATCGCAATAAGATAAGTCGTAACATGTCACGGACGAAATGCACACATCTGTTGCCGAATACTCGGTATTCGTTATTCGGCGAAATCACTATTCGTCGCATCTCTTATTTAAATATTAAATATTTGCGGTTGAATTAACGTTTGTTTAAGAGAAATTTTGTCAGGATAGATAAACGATCGTGCGTTCGTTACTCTTATAAGTCAAAACTACTGAAACACTTGCGATGATGTTTGGGACGTAGATATTTGTCCGAGCACTCGATTTTTAGACGGGCAAAATCGCGGACCTTAATTATTTATCAATAATGAATGAGATCAATTACCTTAATATCCCGACCCATTTTGAGCCAATCATCGATGGAAAAGTTTGAAGCGTCCTTTAATTCGTCATATTCGTAGATTTTGTACAAAATTTTCATATCTTTACCATCTGTATCTTTGCCATCTGTAATTGTTTATTAAGTAAGGTGTTTGGCAGAAAAATATATCATCATCATCATCATTTCAGCCGTTGGATGTTAACTGTTGAACGTAGGTCTCCCCCATTGACCTCCAGAGCGACCAGTTCAGAGCAGCTTCCATCCAACGCCTTCCGGCGACTTTCCTCAAGTTATCCGTCTATCTCGCGGACGGCCGTCTGATGCTGCGCTTGCCGGTACGTGGTCTCTACTCGAGAACCTTTCTGCTCCATCGGTCGCCAGTTCTACGAGCTATGTGCCCTGCCGACTTCCAGAAGTGACAGCTTCAGCTTGCAAATCCGTTGGGCTATGTCGGCAATCTTTGTTCTTCTGTGAATCTCACCATTTCTGATTCGATCTCGCAAAGAAATACCAACCATAGCCCTCTCCATTGCACGCTGTGCGACTTGGAGCTTGTTTAAAACCCCCATAGTCATTGACGAAGTCTCCGATCCGTATGTCATCACTGGTAACACACATTGGTCGAAGACTTTTAACTTCAGGCACTGAGGTATGACGGATGAAAAGTCGTTTTTTAATATATATATTTAATGGGTATTTTTTTATTTACAGAGAAATATATATTTTATGGAAATATTGAATGCAGAAACATATATTGAAATATATTTTTTTAAAATATGTTTTTGTTTATTACTTTGTTCTTTAAAATAAATTTGTAAAAAATATGGAAAAAATTTTACCAGGTAACGCGAGGTAGTCACTTTTGTCAGTTTTGGCTAAATGTTGCTGCCAATATTCGTAATCGTGAAGTTGAGGCAGTTTCCTTATGATTCTGTTTTCTATGTCCTTCTGCGGAACGAGTACTGGGAACAACAATTAAAAATATAAACTGGGAACAACCATCTCTTATTCTGCTAAGCACCAAAATGTTTAGAATCCGCAGCCCTCGGTGAAGTACTACATAATCTACCTCTAGTGCTATTTAGTCTGTCAATTGTTAATATTTATTTGAAACTGATATTATCTCCCAGATTTATATAAAAGAAGGAACCTGAGAAAATAATTTTACATGGGATACCCTGAAACCTTCTGCACTTTTAGGACTCGTGCTAAAGTAAAAATACTTATTTATTTTGAAATTTACATTATATTTTATCTATTTAGAACGCTGTAGACATAACATAATTTTGTAATCATTGTAATTATCATCCTAACAAAGATCTCTTAACGGTTCATTTATAAATCATTTTTAATAAGTAATGCCATTGTAATTATTACTTGCTGATAATATGTTATATTATACATTATATATATTTCGCTAGGTTAATTGTAGTTGACGCAATAAATACAATAATAAAAATAATAATAAAAAAATAACAATAAATAGATATATTTTAAATTAATCAAATATGAGAATATTTACAAAAAATAGTAAATTTGATTGTATTTTATATGTATTATTTATATTTTGATTGTATTGATTAGATATGTATATTTCTTAAAAAAATATATTGTACAAAAAAAAAAGAAATAAACTTGCCTCCTTTTTCATTTTTCAACATTCCAAATGTACCACCCGTATATAAAACTAGTATTCTTTTAAATTGTACCATTTTTGTAAATTTTATTTCAATCTAAAGTCAGTTAAAAGGTTTTGAAATAAGACGATGTTTGTCGTCAGTAAACGAGATGATAATAAACGTATTGATGTTAGTTATAATTAACATTGACAAGATAACATAACAAAGATATAAATTTCATCATTGCTCTTTGTGTATTTATTTAATTTTATAACTATTGAAGATTTACTTAGATATATGATGATTAAATCATGTAATGTTGTTTAAACTTGCGTTAGAAGATTGAACAACTTCTATAATTGACCTAAATTATCTTTGATATTACGATTTTATACTACTAAATGAAATTAAAAAAAAATACTGGTTTCTCGGGACCGAATGGATCCCTGTAATAATATATATTATTTAATTTTAATATCTTTTAAATTAATTGTATATAATATTTATAATTAAATTTTTGATTATTTCGTATAATTTAAATTAACTTTTAAATTAGACTGGCAGACAAAGGTACTTTTGGACGTAGGCCCAGTAACGAAAACTTTTAAATAAGCAAAGTCCATTGATTATAAAAGCCTTAAAGAAGAAATGAAATATAATTTATTATTTTTAGTAAGCTACAAGTTATAGCAGTACTAAGATAAAGTTGTACGAGATCTTATAGTTCCAGAGATATCGTGATGAGTAGGGTTGCCATTACTCGGTCACGCGCTTGCGATGAGCGACGTTGCGAGATCGGCGCTAGGGAAGAGAGGCGCCCGCGCCGCCCTCGCGTTGCCCCCACGTCGCCGCATGCCACCTATTGACTATCGTAACAACTGCGTGGCAGTCGCCACTTGCCAGTTAATATACTTGGTAAACAAAATCTACAGTGACAGTGGACCGATGAAAGAAATCGCCTGCTGCCGGAGACTATGGAGTTGATTTTACAGTGTCAGGTTAACTTTAATATGACTTTCACGGAAAAAAACAGAAAGGATTACTGAAAAAAGTAAAGTCTTCAGCAAATACGATTAAGCCACGTCTAGCACTGCTTCCATGCATTAGAATTTGTATTTTTTTTTAAATAATATATTCGTATTTAAATAGTTTTCTCTTTGCGTCCCGACAAGAGCCTTTCCAAATATGGCAACCCTAGTGATGAGTGACCTTTCGCTTTTATATATTAAGATAAAGATTATAAAACGGACTCACTTTATTATAATATATTTATTATATGTATAGATAGTACAGATGAAACATTTGAACTTATTTTTTTATTAATTATATTTTCATTGATGAATATCATATTTTAATAAGTATTATTCCCGACGAAGACAAATCCAAAAACACAAAAATCATAAAAATCGGTCCACTCGTTCTCGAGTTATAAACGGTGTAACTAACACGACTTTCTTTATATATAGGTATAGATTACAACTTAAATAGCTATAACCATCCAACTTTGTATAATCAACAAATACATAACGACCAAGACCATAGTACACTAAGGTACTAAATGCAAAAAAAAAAACATTTCGTTAAATACGGGCGAGTCTCATTCTTTTGGCCGAAGTTTTGGTCAGCGCGATTCAAAAAATTATATGAAATATTCTGCGCCATCTATCGTATAATGGTAGAATATCGTTTTTATATTTAGACAAACATAATTTAACATAATAGTATATTAATTGAAAATGATGTTTATCTAAAATATTAAAACAATTTCTATTCCTATCCGACATATTTAGTGAACTTTTAAGTTTAACAAAATAATAACTCAAAAATAAGTTTTGTGAGTTTTTAAGATTCGTTAGACCAGATGGCGTCTATGTCGCGTAGGCGTATTTCTATTTTCTTAAATATTTATTTTTAAATTTAATTACAATGAAACAAAAACTAAATTATACTGTGAGTTATGTATAATATTTATGTATTAAAGTTATTTACATTGGTTTTGTACTTTTTACGTGATACGTGCACACAAAAAAAAAATGATAATATATGGCGCTGATTGAAATAAAAGCGCGCTATTAAAATTTATTCTTGATGATATATAGTGTATTAATGAAACGGAGGTTTCAATAGATTTATTATTTGTATAGATTGTAGCGTAAATATATTTGAATATACAATAATTCAAACTACGATACTTTCATTATCTTGACATAAAACCATCAAGAGAAATCAATATACCAACGTCCGCCGGTATATAACAGCTACAAAAATAAGAGCATGATATAAAATAAAAGCATTTATGTAGTAAGCATTTGTGCCAGTATACCAATGCAACAGCAGATATTAGCCAATTCAAAGAAATCTGTCGAAAAACTTACATGCCACTGATATATGTATAATGCAAACATTTGCCATGAGCGACTCACACCAAGACGCGAAACAAATGAATTTGGCGCCGGATTTCGCTAAACACCGAACTGTAATTTCGTAATTACAGTTCGGTGGTGCTCTTGGGCCTATTTGAATAAAGTTAATTTTTATTTTGATTTTGATTTGATTTTGATTTTATAGTATAAGTTAGAATATAAAAATAGGAATAGGTCATAGTATTAAGATGGTATTTAATAATATTAATTAGATTTACCATCTCAAAAAAGTACTGTAAGAAATAAGACAAATAAGATAAGATAAAGATAATTAATAATAATAAGATTGTAATAAAAAATAGTAATTATGCCGCACCTTCCCCCCTCTATTGTTTTATTTATTATAGTCTAAGTTATATTTTATGTTAGTTTTTTTAGTTTTAATTGTTATATTTTGTATTATGTCATATCCTAGTTTATATAAGTTGTTTTGACTGTATAATTCTATTTTACCATGTTTTGTTTAATTTATTTTGTTTTTATTTTGCTTGCTTGTTTCTTCCGTGAAACGGCTTTGCTGTGTTTCGGAAAGAAGGGCAAGACAGGCAGTGTAATTACTGGCACCGAGACTTACGAGTAACATCATATGTCTCAGGAAAGGCAACACATAAAAGAATTGCTGGGCTAGTTCCAGGTAAACTAGTTTATGTTCATGGGCGACGTCGACCACTTACCATCATGGTACGTCATGGTACGTCTGCCAGTTGGCCTATCCAACTAACATAGAAAAAAAATTACGGCATAATCCAGTATTATTGTTGTTGTTTTATTTTATACTGAATAGTAATTGTTTTATTAAAATTAATCCTTCACTCCTTCCCCAGCTTTCTTCCTAAATAATTGATAGTATGAGTATAGTTAATAAGAGGGGAACCCTACCCCGTGAGAGACTGTGGAAGGATGTAAGAAAGATATAAATATGAGATATGAATTTGCGAGAGGCATGAAAGCGAGAACTGGTATGAATGAGTAGCAGAAACAGTCTCCAGACAGATCTATGTCGAAGGATTTATAAAAAAAACGCTATAACTGGTTGGTTGGACCCTGGTTTTTGCTTCAGGGTTTTGGGTTCGATTGGATTCGTTAGTCTGGATGTAATATATGTATATGTATATCATTCAGGTGTTACCTTAAACACGGGCTTAAATTGGCTACCTTAAGAATCGACGACTGTGTATGTGTGTTAAACATAAATGTATATTATTATTTAAAAGAAAAAAAAAACTTACTTTAAAATAAGTAACAGTTTTTAATTTTTTTAATTTTAAATGTATAAAAAATAATTAGTTAAGTATTATAAAGTAAAATCTAGATAATCTGTTATAGACGAATCGTATGTCATATAAGTAGTATTATTTTTTCTGCAATGATATTTTTTCATTTATTTACCTTATTTTACGTTATCTGACATAGCGACATGTTGTTAACAAGTAATATTGATTGATAATTTCCGGATGAATTATATTTATCTACTTTGACCACCTGTTTATTTTTAAGGATATAGTAAGCTTTTTACTTAATCATGAAATATATCATGCGCTTATATAAAAAAATTGAATATAATTAAGGATTAATAAATTTATTTTTTTGAAATTAGATAAGTAAATTTACCCATTACATAATAGTAATCCGCCCCAGCTTTGCACGTGTAGTAAAATATATTATGCTTACGTGATTGTTCATCACGCGAGTCCCGTTATCACGGAGAAACTAGCGTTTTATATTAGTTTAAGTAACGAATGTATTTAAGTTGATGAAGGTTATTAGTGTATTTGTCTAAATAGCTCTCCATATATATATACTAGCGGCACGCCCCGGCTTCGCACGGGTATTTAACTAAAATTTCAAAAATTATAAATTTATATTTTTTATCACCTACACCTGCGTCGATACTCGAAAATATTTTATAACAGACGGATTGAGTTGCAAAATAAAATGTAATTTAAATCAAAAGCACTAAGGAGTTTTGATATCAACTTCGAAGCAAATAACTTTCAATCCCCTTTTAACCCCGTTAGAGGATGAATTTCGATAAAATACGAAACACATCTTCAATCAATTCTGTTAAAGAATATTTATGCAAAATTTGAAGTAGATTGGACCAAGGAATCACGTTGTCTCGTACAAACTTTGCCTCCCTTTTTCATCCCTTTAGAGGTAGAATTTCGTAAAATCCGTTCTTAGCTGACCTCTACTCGGCAAAAGAAATATTCTTACCAAATTTCAAGTCTCTAGGTCTTATAGTTTCAGAGATATCGTGATGAGTGACTATATCTATAGAAAGTCTCCTATATATATATAAATATTAGCTAAAATTATAGAGTTTTAGTGTTATACTTTAAAGTTGTTTTTGTTTATTTTTGTTTTAAATGTAATATTTTCATACTATTACATACATTACATACAGGATAAATACACTCCCAAGATCTGTATTCTTACTTCATAGAAATAAATCGTAAAACATGACACTATGGAGTCAATAAAATATACTAATCGAGCATAATCGACGTCGGTCAGCTGATGAACTTTTCTAACCGCGAATGCTGCGGCGCTGAATCTCTCAGTAAGGGGTGAAAAATTGCAATTCAACTGAAGTTTTCAATCCAAATTTATCCGTAAGAAAATTATGGTGTTACTAACAACGATTCTATCGTCATTTATTTCTAAATTTTAATTAGGATGCTTAGTAAAGCAAACGTAACATATTTCGTTTTTTAGGCTTTTAAAAGCAAATTGTTTGTCAAAAACGAGTTCATGACAAAGCACCGTTTACGTCGTCAATATTACTTTTTTTTTAAATTGATTTGAATCATCAGCGATGTGTCACTAGCAAATTGTAGAAAATATTATATCGGTTCGTTTCGCTTCAGCCTATCGCAGTTTACTACTAGACATAGGCCTCACCAAGTTCGCGCCAAATATCCCGTTTTTCCGCTATCCTCATTCAACCTATGCCGGCGACCTTGAGTAAGTCATCGGTCCAGTGGGCCGGAGGATGCTTAACACTGCGTTTGTCGATACGCCGTCTTCACTCCAGGACACGTCTGCTGCACTGCCACTTCAACTTATCTTATTATACAGGCTATATCGGTTACATTGGTTCTCTCATAATCTCATTACTGATTTTATTCTTGAAAGAGACTCCAAGCACCCCTTTCTGTAGCATGTTGAGTGATTTTAAATTTGTGTACTAATCCCGTCGTCACTGTCCACGTCTCGGCTTCATATGTCAACACAGGTAGGACGATGACTTTTGTCTTTAAGCATTGTGGAATCTTCGAATCGAAGACTCAAATGCCTCCGAGCCCAACTGAATCCCCCTATCAGCTTCCTTCTCGAAGTTGTTTTAGGCCTAGTTGGATTATATAACCTAGGTAAACATAATCATGTAGTATTTCGAGAAGGGTACCATTGATAGATATCGGTCTCGATATGGCTTGTTTATTAAACATAACTATCGTCTTTTCCAAATTCATACCGAGACCGACCAGTCGGGAGGACTCATTCAGGTCGCCTAGCAGCCGGCCTAGCTCCTCCAATGTCTCCGCAAAGATAACCATATCGTCGGTGAAACGAAGGTGTGAGTTACATTAGCCATTGACATTTATTCCTCGTCCACCGCAGTCCAAAGTCTTAAAGACGTCATCTGTCGCGTTGGTTAACATTTCTGGGGACATTACATTCCCCTGTCTTACCCCGCGACCAAGGTGAATGGGTCTTGTTCGTTGGTTTTATCTTTAGTTGACCAATTCGAGTGATGTCCATTGAATCCGTTAACACCCTACCCCCCCCCCCACCCCGTAAAATCATTTAATTAGACCTAAATGGTCTAACTAAATAATTACAACAATACTTTCCAGTCATCGCTAGTTGTAGTTACATTCGGTGGACAATACATGGCAACTATATCCACTAAAAAACAGTTAAACATTTTAACATGTAGCGCTTGTATATGAAGATTAGGTAAAGAAACATTATTACACAGCGCTAATAATAGATTTGCAGATAGGTAACAATCGCGATTCCTTCGTATCACGATCTAATCTATAATTAATATTATATGCCTTAATTTCAAACTGCAACTTACAAATAAAAATTATCAATATATATATATATATATATATATATATACATATATATGTATATACATATATATGTATATATATTATATGCTGCAGCGCTGCGTTCCTGTAGCAACCAAAAAAAACAGATAATGATAATAAAATAATTAAAAATGTTGTCAATGAAAATATTAATAAATTATGTTATTAAGATTAAAACCGAGTTCTTATCATTGATACAGATCTAATCAAATTAATTTTGGATTACTATTTGTATAAATACTGAGTGTCGCACCATACAAAGCACTTATTTGAAATTTAATTGTCGGTTAAATAACAATAAAAATGAAGGCTTCTGTATTCCTTGCTCTGTTGGCCGTTGCAGGCGCTTTTGCCTTGCCTTCACAAGATATCGGTAAGTAATATTACATACTACATTAATCCTTATCATTTTTACATTCCATATTCAGTTCAACCTACACGTTAGTTAACAGTTGTCAAATGTAACAAACTTTTTCACGTTTTACTAGAATCATAAATATACTAATATTATTAAGTCATTATGTTACTTACTATACTGATGTAAATAAGATATAGAAAATAATGTACATTTTCTTTAATATTTTAATTGCAGAAACAAAAGACATAACTACTAATTTTATAAGAGATTTCATTGAAAGAATGATTGAATCTATCAAAGGTGCTGGTCTAGACCCTTTAAAGATAGAAAATGTTGCCTATGAATATGACGGAAAGTAAGTGGTTAATTGGTTATTTTTCTTATCCTTTTTAACTAAGGTTTATCAAAATATGCCTTGATTCCTTATTATTTAAGGCGGTATGCGTTTCATCTCTCGAACTCTTGTTGAAATGCCTGTAGTTTATTCTCAACCGATGGTTACCGCGAGGAGGTAATAACAAACAGAACGGACATTTTGTTTGTTTTATTATTGCATATAGAATACTTATATATTTTTAAAATTAAGTTTTTTTAAATGTAAGTTTATGTGTCGCTTTTGTACTGAGGTGAAACGTTTTATGAGGTACGCTAAATATAAATTTTCGTAAATATATATGTTTTATTTAGACAATAATTCATTAATACTTTTTTAGTCTTCTTCAACTAAAAGCCTTTGTTGAAGATCTCCAGTTCACCGGTGCCAGCAACATTGTCATAAACAACCTCCACAACAACATTTTTTTAAGTTTATACGACTTTGACCTAGTTATTCAAGAACTTAGTTTGACTGTCGGTGAGTGTGAAAACTTTTCATAGTTTCATATTGTCCTTATAAATAAATATATATACATATTACATAATATGTATTTAAATTTCTTAAATAATTAAAAAAAACTGTCACCCTTGTTCGTTACAATAATTATAATTCTTTAACAATATTAGGTGACTCTGGCATCGAAGCTAATATTTGGGAGAATATTGTGAGTGCCGAATTTAGGGGCAGGTAAGGGTTTATAACCTTTCAATTTTATACACTAAAATCAAAAATGTTCTTGTATCTTCTGACTTTTTTATATGTAAATCGCAAGCTTAGTTATTGTTTCAACGGTTAATTTTCTTTTAGTATAACTGCGAAGAGATTATTTTTTTCACAAAGTTCTTACCAAACGCTATTCAATTACGTTATTAAAAACTGCTAAACGTTCAAAACAGTTTTTTTCTTTCTTTTTTTCAATAATGGTCTGCTCTGTTAAATTTTGTCTTTCCTTTTTAGCCTCTCTATTAAAAACATTCGCTTAGCCGGTCAGGTTCGCTACAGAGGTTCATTAATTGTTGGTGTCGAGATAGTTAGTATCGTCATGCAGACCGGTATCGGCGGTATTGAGGTATGTATTTAAAAAGAAATAGTAAAATATTTACATTATCGAAGTAAAATTACTCGTCGAAAATAAAATAAATATGCATTTAGATTAAAACTTACAAGTATTATGAAGCTATCGAAATAATGGGTAACATCGAGTAAAATATATCGAAAGACGTAGTAATTATAAAATACATATCTGAGTAAAAATTTAGTAACATTTATAATGGATTAAAAAATCATGTGTACCTACTACTTGTAATTCTAAATATTTATATAAAATCGTGCGGTATAAGAATCGACCAACACGACGCTATACTTAATATCCGGTTTCCGTTGTATCCATAATATGTCACACGTTGTCATGTTAATTCACGTCACGTGAAAATTAACCCGTTCTTACGGGTCTGCATGGAATCTCTCAATCGTTTCTCCGAGATCATTAAAAGCCGTCGTTACTGGTTGCTATCGACGGCACCATACGACGATAGTTGATTTTGCTAGAGAAAATATAATCATGTATGCCCAGCCGTGGGATGTTCACAGGCTCATCCAGTAATAAATATTATATATTATATTTTTCAGGCTGACGTCAACGTGATCGCTAATGGAAATGACCACTCGGCTGCTATTAACGTGTTCTTAAACGACACACTTCCCAATACTCTTGAAAACTACAGGGTAACGTGTATTAGCCTCAATATAATTATAACAATCAAGTTTAGATATCAAGGCTCTATTTCTGTTACTTCTACTTTGAGTCGTATAAAATACTATATAACAATTATAATTCCTTAGATTGATGCTATATTTACATTATATTGGATATATTTCAATTTATAACGAAGTCTGTACTAGTTCAGCCTAAGATTTAACCTACGTACTGATGCAAGTGCAACGAATCTCACAGCGCCTTGTAACATAATAATGTTAAACTCATATGAAATTTATCTTTGCAGAATGAAATCAACGCGTTACTGGCGAGAATAATTATGGCAATCATTAATCGAAGAACCTAATAATACCAATTTTAATAAGTTTAAATTATTTATAAAATTTCAAATATTTGAATATTAAAGAGTAAATATTTTGGTTCTAAAGCATTTATTTGTATAAGCTATGTATTCAAATCAATATTAATGTTATATCTATTTATGCAAAAAAATACACTTTTTATAATAAAACATTGTTTTTATTCATTTTAACCAACCAAAAAGATTTAAAGTTAATGTATTTTATTTTCGCACATATATTAATGAAAAAAAAAACAAGTTGTAAAAAATATAATAAAAATATATAAATATATAATAAAATGAAATATATTTAAAATGTGAGTAACTTTTATTGTACTATTTGGAAGTTTTACAAAATAAATAATGTTGACATGGATATGCATTAAAATTAAAGTTAAAAAAATTATTTCACTTTTTTTTACGTGATAACGTCTAAGTAAATCGATAAAAGCCGGCGTCACTTCACGAAAAAGCATGACTCATTGTCACAATCCGCGATCGGCCTAAGGGTTTGGCTTGTGACTAGACATGGGCGTTTTCGGTTTTTAGATCAAACGGCTACGTAGCCGATATTAAGTTTCCATATCAGAGTAATGTTTTGCTATCAGTTGCGTAACGTAAACACAAACCGAAACAAACGCAAATTGTTGAACACTTGAACACAAGATTAAAACAGTTTAAATATAAACTATAACAAGTTTATAACAAATGTTTTGAAAAACTACGTCTTACGGTTATAAAATATTAAATATTATAGTAATATTATAGTATTATTATAATTTTTAATATTTTAATATAATAGAGTAACTGCAGCATATTTGGAATACTAGTTTGTTTTTTGAGAATATATTCAATGAGAAACGGGATGGCTCAATAAAAAATACACTAAATTATTGTCAAATTATTAAACTTTAATAATAAGAAAAATCAAACATAACAAAAACCAAAAACCTTATCAAAATGCCTATAAAACTAAAAAACTCCAAAAACGGGATTTGACTTTAGGTGCAGGTAATTTGGAATATAGTATTTATTCCAAATAGCTAATTAGCTAAATAGCTAATCAATCTTTTTAAATAAATTAAAAAAATAGCCTTATTTTGTTTAAAAAACTATCGGATGATTCTATCGGAGAGTCTTTATTATTTAAATATCGGAAAAGTATTGACCTAGGAACATTGAACTGTTTAGCTGCCTTTAAGTGTCCCATTTCTCTTTTCTCTAATAGCGCCAAGAGCAGCGGCCACTTCTTCCTTTTCTCACCTCTTTCTCTTTTTATATTTGTGAAATGTTATCATTTTCAAAAAAAATAAAAAAAACCAGAATGGAACTCACTCACTTTCGGTACCTATTCCAAATTAACAACATATCATCGTAACCTAAAATTCTATGTCACATTTTTAATTCTATAAATATTCACAGAATCATAGTAACATCGTAGACTAACAAGGTCACTTAACATTTTAAATAATTATAATAAAGATTTAAAGTATTACAGTAAATGATTATCACTGATTGCATTCTTGCCAAATAAGTTTTCAAATCAGGCGTCTCGTTCTTTTGGGTTTTGTAGCTGGAATGTCAAGATTGCATCCTGCCTTTAATACTCAAGTACCTGGATGACCGAGCTTTGCTCGGTTAAACTATATTTATTGTTAGACACAAATTACATAGTGATAATATATGAATAATATTTTCAATCTTACCGATATAATAATAAAACAATAGTCACTTGTTATATAAATAAAAAAATAAAAAGAGATCCTTATAATATTTTTTCTCACCAAAAAAGGAATTTGAAAAAAATAAGGAAAAATCTTCCGTTTTCGAGACCGCCCGATTTCCCACTTGAGCTATTATAAATTTATAGATGGTGGCAAAATTTACTTTCTTATTTTAATGATATTCTAGCAGTTTTAATTGCTCTCGTGATTCTTATTTAAATAATTAGTTTATATCTTTTTTTTTCTACCTCTGCCGAAAGTTCGATTTTAGTCCCTGTGAAACGGGACAAAAGTGACACTTTCTGTCCCCGCTTCACAGGGACAAAACCTGAACTTTCGTCCTAGGTAGGAAAAAAAAAAGTATGTACAACTTGGGACGAATAATAAAGACTGCATCCATTCCCGTATGTTTGCTACCCTCGCCTTCGGCTCGGCAATTTCATATGAGGGTCAAAAAAATGGTACTTTCATCCCCTTGTGACACAAAATACTATATTATTATATAGGTAAGACCAAAAAATATTATTCATATTTCATCAGTTCTATCGTATCAAAATATAATTTCCAAAAAAAAAAGAACGATTCACAAAAAAAAAAAAATAATACCTAGCAAAACTCGGAAATCCAGGTAGTACAGGATTCTCAATAATAGTTCTTTTTTTTACAAAAGAGGGAACTTGAAAAAAAAGCAAAAAAAAAAGTGGGACTTGAGGCATCGGGATTCGAACCCAGATATACTGATTTCCCACCTAAGTTATTGTAATCTTGTAGATTATGCCGAAATTTACCTTCGTATTCTAAAAATATTCTAACAGTTTTTAATTGTACTCGTTATTTTTTATTTAAATAACCAGTTCATATTTTTTTTATTATTATTTCGGTAAGATCGAAAAATATTATTCATATATCATCAGTTCATAATTCGTATGTAAATATAGTTTACAAAAAACACGAATTACAAAAAATAAAAAAATAAAATACCGAGCAAAGCTCGGTCATCCAGTTAGTAAAGGCCTCCCAATAATAGTTTTTCTCACAAAAGAAGGAACTTTAAAAAAGAAAAAAAAGTTCTGGAGACATCGGGATTCGAACCTGGGGGTCTTCTTATTTCGAATCCGCCCCGTTCACATCAGAACTATTATAAACTTATCAATGACAGCGAAATTTACCTTCGTATTCTAACGATATTTTTTAATTGCCTGAAAAAAGGGATGAAACGACATTTTCGAAAAATAAATCCTAGCTAGATCGATTTATCGCCCCCGAAACCCCCTGCATACTAAATTTCATGAAAATCGTTGGAGCCGTTTCCGAGATTCCGATTATATATATATATATATATATATATATATATATATATATATATATATATATATATATATATATATATATATATATATATATATATATAGTACCTGGTTGACCGAGCTTTGCTCGGTTACATTAAATTTAGATACATTACATACTGATGAAACATAAATAATATTTTCGATCTTACCGACATAATAGTAAAATAATAGGAATTGGTTATTTAAATAAAAAATAAAAAGTAAAAATAGCTCTTAATTCAAAAGAAAGAAAAAGGAAAAAAAATGGTGTGTAATCACCTGGATTCGAACCCAGATTTTCTGATTTCGAATCCGCCCGATTCCCATCCGAGCTATTAGAAGCTTGTCAATGACAGCGAAATTTACCTTCGTATTCTAATAGTATTTTTTAATTGCGTAAAAAAAGGGATAAAACGACATTTTCTAAAAATAAATCCTAGCTAGATCGATTTATCGCCCCCGAAACCCTCTGCATACTAAATTTTATGAAAATCGTTGGAGCGGTTTCCGAGATTCCGATTATATATATATATACAAGAATTGCTCGTTTAAAGATATATATATATATATATATATATATATATATATATATATATACAAGAATTGCTCGTTTAAAGATATAAGATAGCTTTATGTCTCGTATAACGTTATGTTTACGACAAAAATACACAAATGGTATTTATATTGATTTAGATATCGAAGTATTCCAAGTTACCTGCAGTATCCCAAATATGCTGCAGTTCCTCTAATTATTATATGGCATACGTCAATAAAACTAAAAATGATTCGTTTCACAAACTTTTTCTTAAACACACACACTATTTGATTACGGAAACTAAATTATCATAACCATAAAATCTCGACTTTATTGCTTAACTTGTAGTTATATTTTACGATGTACACAGTTGCATTAAAATCGCTAAATAGGATCGAAAACCATATTCGCCTCATCTCTTTTATTCAGTATGAAGTTACTGTTATAAGAAAGAGATGCAGATAATATGGTTTTAGCTGTCGCGCCGCTCTTAGCCGTTGCGCGCTCGTCACCGTTTTACCAGTTTCGATTTCGTGTTCGCGCTCAAGTTTTCGTTGGTTATGTGAAAACGGCTATGTGTTTTGGCATATCGATATGATACGATATGGCGACGCGTAACCGATATTAGTTACGGTTTGATATATCGGTCTCATGCCTACTTGTGACTCATCTATCGATGCGTCCGAGTAGAAGAGAGCGGCAGCATGCAACCTACACATGTGAACTGTTTTAAAGAAGCTTTTACTGATAAAAAATAACTAGTATACCCATATAATATTGGTATTGCATTTTATTTCTGTTTTTATTATTTCATGTAATTATAAAATATGATGCATTGCAAGTAGCCATTTTTGTTTGTCATCTTATTATCAATCATATTTTAGTTACAAGATATAGATAACTTTACTTTAAAATTTATATACAGAAATTGGTTTTTTTCCAATGTTTTAGTTTTATTAAATTACTTTGTAGTTCGTATCAGTTGAACGATATTTTAATAAAATATAGTAAAAATTTAAAATATAATTGTAAGATATTAAAATTAATTTCCATAACTGCCATCTGTCGCTGTAGCAACTGCTAATAACTTCAATAACAAGTACGTTACGCTAAAAGCTTGTTAGTGAAAATTACAGATGGCGCGCGCCACTATCTCGGCTCATCGTTTTATTATAAGTAGGGGAACCTGTTCTACCTTGGTCAGTTTTTTTTATTTTTATTTTTTATAAAATAATGTCACTTTCTACGTTTGTCAAGTGTATATGTATGTGAAGAGCATTTAATTAACTAGAAAATTCAATCATAAAACTGTGTATATTTCTAAAGACTTGAGACCACTACCCACTTGAAAAAAAAAGGGAAAACTGACCAAGGTACAACAAACCAGATGTACCTTGGGCGGTGTCCGTTGTACCTTGGACAGAGAAGGTTCAAATCAATATAAAAACTTTTATTAGCTATAATTTATATATTTTCTGTTGAAATAATATAAGTTATAATTATTTAATCATATAAATATTTGCAAATAGAAAATAAAAACAGTTATTGACAACATTATCTAAATAAAACTATTATTCTTTTAAATAAGACCTATCTATCTATTTTCTACTCATTATTGTCGACAATACTTTGGATTCGAATTACGTAATTGTAATTTACAACATAATTATTTTTTTTATTTTCATATTATATAATATAAATTCCAACAAAACATCCATTAAAATTGTTGTATTAAACAAAAATAAATCATAAAAAAATATTAAGAAATTAAAACAAAAATAAACAAAAAAGAACTTACGAAACACACAGTCTTTTAGTTAATATTTTGGGATGAATTCTTACTTATATTTAATTAAATAGTATTAACAAAAATCCAAGTATTTTTCAATTTCTGGAACACGATAAACTTCTCTTTTTGAGTTGACTCTCTTTGGTGGGTTTCTTTTTCTTGATATCTTGATAAGGGTACCAATTTAAATCCTCCTTTTCATGCCATTTCCAGTTTTTTAAAGACTTTTGCATGGAATTTATCAAAACTCCCTCTTCGCTAAGGGATTTTATTTTACACACATGAAGAAGAACACTTCGTAAGTTCGGTGGCTAAGGTACAACATCGCGACAACTTCACTTAACAAGCTTTATAAACCGACTTGCGATTGAGGTTAGGAGCAGTCGCTCATGCTGTATAGTAGCTAGATATACTAAGATCAGATTTTATATAAGACAATTTTCACAAACATACATCATTTTAAATAAATTGGAATTAAGTAAAACCCAAAATACTTACTTTTTGAGTATAAAACAATACATTACCTTTTTTAACTGTGCTTACACGGCGCCGGCGAAACGCGACTAACGTCACGTTAATGTGGACAAATGACGTATCAAATACCATAGACAACAGTTCTAAATGGCGCAAAATTTTTGAAAAAAATTAGATTGTTCTAGGTACAACTCTGTCCAAGGTACAACAGGTTCCCCTATGTACCTATAACTTCTTACGTACGTACATACATAAGTACACACACTTTTTTATCAATGTTTTCTTATAACGTTATCACGTAAAATTATCGTCCGTAAATCGACTATACAGACAACTAATTATTTTTACTTTTTTCCATTTAATATCGTTTTTACAGTTGAATAAATAAATAAATAAATAAATAAATATTAGGATACATTTCATACACGACTGGTTAGCCCCATGCTAAACTATTGTTTGTGTTATGGGTGCTAACACAAACATAAACCTACATAAAAACTTTTTATCGATACATATTGAATACTCAGACCGACAGCCAACAAATTTGCTCATCACAAAGATGTTGGCCGTGCCGGGAATCGAACCTGGGACCCTCTGGTTGACTGTCCGGCATGGTGATCATTACGCCAACGGGGTCGTTAATCAGTATATATATGTGTATATTCAACATAGTTTATCTATATATAATAGCAGCCATTACGATTTCAACCTGTCCTATCGATGTCTACTTATACATATAAAATATTACAATGGCCAAGGAGACAAGGTGGTAAAGAAAATATTCGGGAAGAACTCAGAGGCTTCGAGAGCTTGCTTGAGTTTTTGAATAAGCAACTAACAGATTTAGTTTGCAAAGCTGAAGTGGCAGTTGGCAGGGCACATATCTCGTAGAACTGACGGCTGATGGAGCAGAAAGGTTCCCGAGTGGAGAACACGTAACAGAATGAACTAACCGAAATGGATTACACTGTGAAAAAAACCAGACAGCAAAAGAAAAGAACTAGAAAACAAAAATTACAAGATTTTGAATAAAAATAAGAACCTATACTTGCGACTTGGTGCCCTGAAACACTGGTTCAACAAGTTTGTGTAAAAAAGCCCTCATCTCGTCGCTGGAGAATAAGCCAGCTGGATTACCTGAAATATCATCCAACGATAAAGGTTAAGTTGTTCATACTGTGACTGTAAAGCTCAAAATTAATTATAAGGAAATCCAATCATTGCTACGAATACTAGGAACTAAAGACGAACAAGGATCTATTCTCGTTCAGCAAAAGTCAAAGATACGCCAGCAAAAATATAGTTAGAAATCTCTAAGGAACATCGTCTTACCGTGGGTGAACTGATTTCAAACGTTCTGACAGGAAAAAAATAAGATCCTATTTACAAAGCCCTACCAAACAACAAAACACACATATATATACATAAAAATACACTTTTCCGTTCTGAATGATAATAAAATTTACTATATCCGCACATTAAATGATATCAAACGAGTTAAAAAGTTTTTTTTTTTTTATTATTATTATTATTATCTTAAACTTAAAACTAACTTTTGTCGCTTGGTGACTATGTCAGCCCCATCGTTCTGCATCACAAAATAACTGTTATCTTAATTTAATTAATTTTGAAAACATAATAAAATAAATCTTTATCGCTAATTCAAATATAAGGTTAGATAAAATAGAATTACAAAATCTCATCCACTTAAAATTGACTCATAATTCCAACGCCAATACCTTACGTAGGATTTGTAATATATTCACTGTATTTGAGATTTTTCTTCTTCCAAGTAACTGTTGTATCCTAAATGCCAGAGAACTGAAGCTACAGAGTACACCCACAAACTAGTAGAGAAAAGCAGATATTATATTGAATCCATGTGTTATATATATTTTTTATATTGCTATTTAATAATATAACTCTTCGCCTGTTTTATCTGATAAACTGTTAAATACCAATAGTTATACTCGTATTACGCAGCTGTCATGTGTCCCTCCCCCCCCCCCCCCTGTAACTTCTAAAATAAGAGAATGATAAAACTAAAAAGAAATATATGATGTACATTACCATGCATACATGCAATTTTCCACCGAAAATTGTAATACATATACATAGTAAGTAGTTTTTTTAATACGTCATAAATCGTAAACCGCAGTTTACCTTTCATTCAATCAACTCAAATATAAAAAAACAAGAACTTTTATATGATGTTACTTGCTGCTACGGAACCCTTCATGGGGGAGTCCGACTCGCACTTGTCCGCTTTTTAATGATCAAAGAACAAATATATAAGATTATATCGCTAATTAAATTCTTAAAATGCAAGAATTAATTACCTTTTTTGCTGCAATTAACAATAGATTAACTTTGCACTACTTTCAAAGGTTTTTTTTTTTATAGATCAATGCTTTCAAACAATAATAATGACAATTTGACAAAACAGTTGACAGTTCGTGTGTTGATTGCGTGCGGCTGCCGCTGTCTCTTCTACTCGGAGGCGTCATAAGTTAGGCCGACCGCCGATCGTGAGCTGAATGCTTAGGCCGAGCCGATCGTGCCTCTCTATCGCTTGTTCCGCGCTCTCGCTCACTTATTGTGACAATGACGTCATGTTTTTCGGACATGCACCCAGTAGCTTTCATCAATTTACTAGACTTTATCACGTTAAAAATTTCAACTGGAGTTTAAGAAAGTGGTCTGAAAGTTACTTTCTATCAAAAATCTAGAGTATTTATATGTCTTGGAAGATCTTTTTTTCCTACTTTTCTAAAATCATGCGTATTTTTTCAAACTTTAAGTCGCCATATTGGAACCGCCATTTTGTTATATTATAAATAACCACACTGATTTTAAAAGTACATATCTGTACGAACATTTTATTATTATTTAAAATAAAAAATGTGTGTGTATTAATGTACACACGTATGAAGTGAAACTTTTTATTATATATTTAACATTAATTGATCAAGTGAGGTATACGATAAAAAAAATTGTCTGTACTTATATACGCGCGTAAGAAGTTTTAATAAAACGATGCGCCGAGTTAATAAGTTATGCACACCATCTGTAATCAGACCCTGGTAACCACCTAAAAACCAACTACTCGTCGAAACGATTCAATCGAGCCCGAACTCGATGAGGTTGTGTCGTTTCATTGCGAAGTTCCTATGGCCAGCTTTCAGCTCCATCATCAGACCCTGGTTACTACTGAAAGACAAACTACTCGTCAAGACGATTAGGTTGAGCCCAAACACGATGAGGTTGCGACGTTTCATTACAGAATTTCTATGACCACCTTTCAGCTCCATCATTAGACCCTGGTTACCATTGAAAGACAAACTAGTCGTCAAGACGATTCAATCGAGCCCAAACTCGATGGGGTTGCGTCGTTTCATTACAGAGTTCCTATGACGACTACCTTCCAGCTCCATCATCGGACCCTGATTACCATTAAAAGACAAACTACTCGCGAAGATGATTCAATTAAGCCCAAAGTCAATGGGGTTGCGTCGTTTCATTACAGAGTTCCTATGACTATCTTCCAGCTCCATCATCAGACACTGGTTACCATTGAAAGACAAATTACTCGTCAAGACGATTCAATCGAGCCCGAACTCGATAGGGTTGCGCCGTTTCGTTACAGAGTTCCTATGACTACCTCCCAGCTTCATCATCAGACCCTGGTTACCACTGAAAAACAATTTACTGGTCAAGACGATTCAATCGAGCCCAAACTCTATGAGGTTGCATCGTTTCATTACAGAGTTCCTATCAGGGCCGTCTTTAACATATTGGAGGCCCTGGGCATATTAAAATAATGGGGCCCCTATGACTTTGACAGAACACTATTTTTTTAGAAAAGACAAAGAAAGTAGATAAACAAGGTTAAATATTTATTTTTATTAACAATCACATGAAACGAATAGATAAATGTAATATAAGGTACGTTCGCGGGCCCTCTTCTAATTGATAATTCATCACTTTTATAGGATTTTTTAATCTATGCATTCCACAGACCACATGCGCGGAAACGGAAATGGGACATGCGCAATAGTTTTTTATTTATCAGTTTTTAATTAAAATAATAAGTAGTGAATAAATGTAAGAAGATAATTTTGTTTATCTTTTATGAACAATAGTAAACAATTATTTACTAAAGTTTGACAGTTAAATTA
This sequence comes from Euphydryas editha, assembly GCA_036937285.1. Taxonomy (NCBI): domain Eukaryota; kingdom Metazoa; phylum Arthropoda; class Insecta; order Lepidoptera; family Nymphalidae; genus Euphydryas; species Euphydryas editha. The sequence goes on from JAUPFZ010000019.1 coordinate 9,432,140, forward strand.
AGTTTTTGATTAAAGAAGTATCATTTCCCCGCATGTGGTCTGTGGAATGCATAGATTAAAAAATCCTATAAAAGTGATGAATTATCAAATAGAAGAGGGCCCGCGAACGTACCCTAGTCAACAAAAATAACTCTTTTAGCATTTGCAGGTTAGTGCTTAAAAATCTATGTTATTTGAAGAGGAACCCTTCTAGATTTCAGATGGGCAAAATCGTTAATCACTTCTTCAAAATCAATGCTTTTTAGCACATCAGATTCTATGGACATCAACGACAAACTGGTTAATCTCTCTTGAAGCATTGTACTTCTCAATTCATTTTTAATTCTTTTTAATTTGGAAAAGGAGCGTTCCCCACTGCAGTTAGTTACCATCGTGCTTAAAAATTTTCTCAATGCGATTTCTACATTTGGAAATGTGTCTTCAATTTTGTTTTCTTTCAAAAGTTGATACATTTTTAATATAGAATCTTTATTTTCACTGTCAACAATTTTTAAGTATTCTGTTAAATGTAAACATTCTATTTCTAACTCTTTCTCGTTAACATCTTCATAATAAAATTCAGCAAATTCTTTGCAACGTTGTCTCGACTCTTCAGAATTCAGAGTTTTCAACCGAAAAAATAAATCAAAACGTTTACTGATATTAAAAAGTTAGGAAAGCCTAACTTTTGGGCGAGACTAGAATAGCTTCGCGCATGTAAAAGTTAGTAAGTTGGTATTATAGTCAGTAATTTAGGTTCGATTTCTTCGATTTATATAAGTTTTTTGGTAATAAATATTGGTTATCGTTTGGTGATCTGACAGGAACTAGGGACTTTTTATTTGATCTGAGGGGGCCCCTATCGATCGCGGGGCCCTGGGCACTTGCCCAAAGTGCCCAATGGGAAAGAGGGCTCTGGTTCCTATGGCCACCTTCTAGCTCCATCATCAGGTCAGGCCCTGGTAACCTTGTCTCATTCTTTGCCGGCTTCATCCTACACATTTTTGTTTTTGTGTCTCTTACCTGTCGTTTTTTTAGTTGCATCCGGCTTGAAATCACAACGATTCTAAAGAAGTTTCACTTTAATAATTTGATAAGCGTATTATAAATTAAATCCAGATAATCTACTATAGATGTATCGAATGTCATATAAATACCTAGTATTATTTTTTCTTCAAGGAAATTTTTTCATTTATTTATATTATTTTACGTTATCTGACATAGCGACATGTTGTTAACAAGTAATATTGATTGATAATTTCCGGATGAATTATATTTATCTACTTTGACCACCTGTTTAGTTTTAAGGATACAAGCATTTTACTTAGTCATGAAATATATCATGCGCTTACATAAAAAAATTAAACAAGTGCGTGTCGGAATCGCCCACGAAGGGTTCCGTAGCAGTAACATCGTATAAAAGTTCTCGTAGTTCGTTGTAACACTTGTAACTTTGATCGATGTTTTAATAATAATGTATTTTTTTAATTAAAAAAAAAATACTACTTACTCGATCTCGTTCAAACCAATTTTCGGTGGAAGTTTGCATGGTAATGTACATCATATTAATTTTTTTTGTTTTACCAATCTCTTATTTTAGAAGTTACAGGGGGAGATACAGTGTCTTTCGCGTAAACTATTCAGTTTAGAAAAAAATCATATTAGAAACCTCAATACCATTTTTGAAGACCTATCCATAGATACCTTACACATATGATTTGATGAAAAAAAAAAATTGAGTTTCAGTTCTAAGGATGGGGTATCCCCAAAATTTTTTTTTTTTCTATATTTGTGTGAAAATCTTAATGCGGTTCACAGAATACATCTACTTACCAAGTTTCAACAGTATAGTTCTTATAGTTTAGAAAAAAGTGGCTGTGACATACGGACGGACAGACAGACATGACGAATCCATATAAGGGTTCCGTTTTTTGCCATTTGGCTACGGAACACTAAAAATTAACGATTAATACATTTATTTTTTGAGATTAGATAAGTATTTACCCATTTATTACAATAGTAGCAATCTGCCCCAGCTTTACTCGTGAGTAGTAGAGTATATTATGCGTAAATGATGATGGTCATCACGCGAGTCCCGTTATCACGGAGAAACCAGCGTTTTATATTATTTTCGCTCGCGTTAGTTTTAATTTTCCTATTGTAAGTTGTACAGTGTAAAGAATTATCAGAATGTCATTGAAATACTTAAAATAATTAATGTATTTAAGTTGATGAAGGCTAATAGTGTATTTGTCTAAATAGCTCCCCAACTATCCCACCATAGACTGTTTTGTTATATTTCAAAGGAATTAGATGGTTCGACTCATTCCGATATTTTCACAAATTATCGTCATACTTCAACCAATTTACAAAAAAAAAACTTAACAAATCAAAATCAAAAACAACTTTATTCAAATAGGCTCTACGAGCACTTTCGAATCGTCATTTTACAAAATTAATATAATATATATAATATAATATATATAATACAAAATAAATTATACACCTTCCTCATGAATCACTTTTTATATTGGTGAAAATCGTATTAAAATCTGTCCTGTAATTTTTTAAGTCATTGTAAACGCTTAGATGGACAAATAGACGTGGCAGGGGGCTTTGTTTTATGATATAGATATATATAGTGAAAGTATGGAAGAGAAATACAATTTAGAAAGATATTATTTAATAATATACACATGTAAGTTACAGAATCAAATTTATTCACAAACAATAAAAAAACACAAATATATATATTTTTAAAGAGGCTAGAAAAACAACTATACCTACTGTACAAATAATATTTTTAATGGTGTTTATACACATACTATTTCGATGTCCGGCCGGGGTTACAATTTTTTTTACGTATTCATAAAAATGAAAAGACTAGCAATCAGAGAGTCTAGTATGTATAAATATAATATAATCCAATCTCCAACGCAGCCTATTAATTATGTTATTTAGATTAAAACTGAGTTCTTATTATTGATACAGATCTAATCAAATTAATTTCGGATTACTTTTTGTATAAATACTGAGTGTCGCGCCATACATTGCACTTATTTGAAATTTAATTGTCAATTGAATTACGATAAAAATGAAGGCTTCTGTATTCCTTGCTCTGTTGGCCGTTGCAGGCGCTTTTGCCTTGCCTTCACAAGATATCGGTAAGTAATATTAATAAGTTAATTCTAATTATTTTTACATTACATATTCAGTTCAACCTACACATTAGTTAATAGTTGTCAAGAGTAACAAACATTTAAACCTTTATTTAGGATCATAAATATACAAATATTATTAAGTCGTCATGTTATTATACTGATGTAAGATATAGAAAATAATGTACATTTTCTTTAATATTATAATTACAGAAACAAGAGACATAACTACTGATTTTTTATTAAATTTAATAAAAAGAATGCGTGAATGGATCAAAGGTGCTGGTCTAGACCCTTTACAGATAGAAAATGCTGCCTATGAATATAACGGAAAGTAAGTGGTTAATCGGTTATTTTTCATTTTACTTTTTCTTATCCTTTTTAACTAAGGTTTATCAAAATATGCCTTGATTCCTTATTATTTAAATCGGTATGCGTTTCATCTCTCGAACTTTTGTTGAAATGCCTGCAGTTTATTCTCAACCGATGGTTACCGCGAGGGGGTAATAACAAACAGAACGGACATTTTGTTTGTTTTATTAATTGCATATAGAATATATATTTTTAAAATTAAGTTTTCTAAATGTAGGTTTATGTGTCGCTTTTGTACTTAGGTGAAATGTTTTATGAGGCACGCTAAATATAAATTTTCGTAAATATATAGGTATGTTTTATTTAGACAATAATTCATTAATACTTTTTTAGTGTTCTTCAACTAAAAGCCTTTGTTGAAGATCTCCGGTTCACCGGTGCCAGCAACATTGTCATAAAAAACCTCCACAACAACATTTTTTTAAGTACATACAACTTTGACGTAGTTATTCCAGAACTTAGTTTGACTGTCGGTGAGTATGAAAACTTATCATAGTTTCATATTGTCCTTATATATGTATTTAAAATTCTTATAAAAATTAAAAAAGTTATCAGCCTTGTTCGGTACAATAATTATAATTCTTTAACAATATTAGGTGATTCTGGCATCGAAGCTAATATTTGGGAGAATATTGTGAGTGCCGAATTTAGGGGCAGGTAAGAGTTTATAACCTTTCAATTTTATACACTAAAATGTATTACTTATAAAACTAAAATGTATACTATATATATACAAGAACTTGTATCTTCTGACTTTCTTACATATAAATCGCAAGCGTAATTATTGTTTCAACGGTTAATTTTCTTTAAATATAATCCCGAATAGATTACTTTTCTCACAAAATTCTTATTAAATGCTATTCAATTAGATTATTCACAACTGCTAAACGTTCAAAAAAGTTTTTTTCTTTCTTTCTTTTTTAATAATGGTCTGCTCTGTTAAATTTTGTCTTTCCTTTTTAGCTTCGCTATTAAAAACATTCGCTTAGCCGGTCAGGTACAACTGCTAAACGTTCAAAAAAGTTTTTTTCCTTCTTTTTTTTTTATAATGTTCTGCTCTGTTAAATTTTGTCTTTCCTTTTTAGCCTCGCTATTAAAAACATTCGCTTAGCCGGTCAGGTTCGCTACAGAGGTTCATTAATTGTTGGTGTCGAGATAGTTAGTATCGTCTTGCAGACCGGTATCGGCGGTATTGAGGTATGTATTTCAAAAAGAAATACTAAAATATTTACATTATTGAAGTAAAATTACTTGTTGAAAATCAAATAAATATGCATTTAGATTAAAACTTACAAGTATTATGAAGCTATTGAAATAATGGGTAACATCGAGTAAAATATATCGAAAGGCGTAGTAATTATAGAATACATATCTGAGTAAAAATTTAGTAACATTTATAATGGACTAAGAAATCATGTGTACTACTTATAACTCTACTACTTACTTTTATATTTATATAAAATCGTGAGGTATAAGAATCAGGCAAGACGACGCTATAATATCCGGTTTCCGTTGTATCCATAATATGTCACACGTTGTCATGTTAATTCACGTCACGTGAAAATTAACCCGTTCTTACGGGTCTGCATGGAATCTCTCAATCGTTTCTCCGAGATCATTAAAAGCCGTCGTTACTGGTTGCTATCGACGGCACCATACGACGATAGTTGATTTTGCTAGAGAAAATATAATTATGTATGCCCAGCCGTGGGATGTTCACAGGCTCATCCAGTAATAAATATTATATATTATATTTTTCAGGCTGACGTCAACGTGATCGCTAATGGAAATGACCACTCGGCCGCTATTAATGTGTTCTTAAACGACACACTTCCCAATACTCTCGAAAACTACAGGGTAACGTGTATTAGCCTCAATATATAACAATCAAGTTTAGATATCAAGGCTCTATTTCTGTTACTTCTACTTTGAGTCGTATTAAATACTATATAACAATTATAATTCCTTAGATTGATGCTATATTTACATTATATTAGATATATTTCAATTTATAACGAAATCTGTACTAGTTCAGCCTAAAGATTTAATCTACGTACTGATGCAAGTGCAACGTCAAACTCCTTAAGGACGAATCTCACAGCGCCTTGTAACATAATAATATTAAACTCACATGAAATTTATCTTTGCAGAATGAAATCAACGCGTTACTGGCGAGAATAATTATGGCGATCATTAATCGAAGAACCTAATAATACAAATTTTAATAAATTTAAAATATTTATAAAATTTCAAATATTTGAATATTAAAGAGTAAATATTTTGGTTCTTAAGCATTTATTTGTATAAGCTATGTTTTAAAATCAATATTTATGTAATTTATATATATTAAACAAAAATTTATAATTTTTATAATAAAACATTGTTTTTATTCATTTTAACCAACCAAAAAGACGTAAATTCAATATATTTATAATGTCAATTATATATCTTGCCGCTTTCCGGTTGAGTATTCAACTCAACCGGAAACCGGCAACCGGAAAATTAAACTATGTATTGCTCTGAAAAAACAAAGAAACAACATTCAAAATTGTTTAACCGATTCCTTTAAATTAAATTAATGTAAAAAAAATTGTGTGTGTCAGCTCCGACGCACGACTGGAGTTTACTCCTTAAGTACGATTGTCTAAACCACGAAGCTATTACAATTACTTTGTAATTGCTTCGTGGTCTAAACATACGCAAAAAGAGTTTATCCACCTGAAAATAAGATTAATACCATATGAAAGGGTAAATTAACAAATTAATGAAAATAATATACAAATATATACATTTATTATAACTAATCGGCGAAATATTTTACATTAAACTTTTCACAATAGTCAATTTCAGATGTGCACAAATATTTCATTAGGAATGTTGATAAATTATGTAATTATTATTATCTGACAATTATCATTCATTTTTTAAATATTATTTTTCAATATTAATTAGAGCAACATTACTTTCGCACCGCACCATAGGTGCGCGCCGGTGCGCGTGCACCAAAAAAGTAACGAGGTCATTCATCAGTAGATTTTACCTCTCACATTTTTCTCATACCGGGCGCCTTATATATGAAAATCGATTCTTAAGGAGTAAACTCCAAAAATTTGTTTTATAATTGACTACAATTGATTGTCAAAATATTTTTATAATTTGTAAACAATACATGTCACTACTGCTATAAAGGAGGGACCTTATATAAACTCAAAGGAATCTCATTCCTTTACATCCCCCTCCCCCAGGTTTTCTTTTTAATACTAGACCTCACGCTCATTAGTGTGAGACTGTGTTTGCAATGTAATTTTTATTCAACTCTTTCATACATAGCTCTCGCTATCATTCTACTTTCATTATTACTACTTTCATTATTTCATTATTACTATGACTGACCCGTTGGCGCAGTTTACAGTGACCCTGTTTTCTGCTCCAAGGGTTGTGGGTTCGATTCCCGCCTCGAGTCTGGGTGTAATATATGTTTATTTATATATGTATTATTTATATGTATAATATGTATATTTATTTTAAAAAAAAGTATATCAGTCGGCTGTTACCTAAAACATAGGCATTAAGTTGCCTACCTTAGGAACAGAAGAAATCTGTCCACCTTTATTTTACCAATAATCCGGTATGCGGCTATCGCGTCTGGGAAGAAGACCCTGGTGACACCCGCCGTTTTGCCGGCACGATACCGCTGGTCCCATTCATCAAGCGATTGCATACAGATGCTCCGCTTGATGAATGAGACCAGGCAGCTGTCGTAGTCAAAAGCGCGTTTTAACTTCAGCGCAGCCTCCTTGGCCGGATGGTCAGCACGCTCAATTCCCTTCTAGTCCTGTGTGGGCTTTGATCCAGTACAAACTTATATTTTTGTCTTGGAGCAAAGGCTTTTGCAGATGTCCCGCGTCTCAACAGCCAGGGGATGGAGGGCTTTTGGATTTTTAAGCGTGAGCAGTGCCGACGAGGAATCAGAGTATATCCCGACTGATCCGGCCAATAGTCCGCGGCCATCTGCGCCGCCCGGCATAGCACCAGGAGTTCCACCTAGTAGACTGTGCAATAGGACGGTAAAGCAAGCTTGAGGGTTTTGGCTCTCCATATGGATAACGCCGCACACACTATGCCCTCAATCTTGCTGCCGTCCGTATAGATGTTAAAATCATGCCCATTATTGGCCATGAGTTGCTCTTTATCTACCCCCTAGGATCTATCCCCCCTCCCTAGGTTACAAATTTCTTCCGATATTTCACCACTGTCTTCTTAAGAAAGGACAGGAATAAGCTTAGTAATATGTAATATATGTATTTGACTCCAATTTCCTATGGACCTGTATTAAACTAAGCTATATGAGCTAACTAAAATATGCGAAGCTAAGCTAGTTGTGTATGCCGATGCGCAGCTACATGAGCTAAGCTAAGCCGCTCCCGCCTACCCCGCAAGGTCTAGAATGTCTTTTTTTAATAATAATTGGTCAGTATTAATCTTCTTTTTCTATGTATAACGTATTTATCATCGGAACTTTCTTCATTGATTATATTCATGGTGAGCGACGTCCGTAGAACTGAACTTCGCAACATTGACATAGCTTTCGTTTAGTACTTGGTGTGCATGGGACATATTTTTTGCTTATCTTATCTTAGCTTAGCTTAGCTCGGGTGAGATAGGAGGCCGCCGACGTGACCTCCATCCGCGAGCGACGAATGGGTTGCGTAGGAAGCGCTACTTAATGCGACTCCAGTAACACCCCTGTGAACATGTCGGGCCGGCATGGAAACCCGGTCCTGGTAGACACGGCGTCGTCGGGATTGTTCAGAGGTGAGCCAGACAGTCCCCATGGAGGAGAAGTCTGGCCTTTTCGCCGAGGCCAGCCTGTCGCTGGATGGATCCTGTTGCCTGCAGATACGGGACCCTCCAATTAAAGCGGCCGAAGGCTCCCGCAGAGGTTTAGTGCGGTATTGCACCCCCAAGTGCTGAGTCCGACAAACGGTCTAGGACTGCCTACCCGGGCGTACTGGATATCACCCGTAAATGGGTTCCCCTGTAATACAAAAAAAAGCTAAGCTGGTTTTGTTTAACTTCGGAATAGTTTAGTTGTCGGTCTGCAACCGGCGTTACTTCTTACGTGGGTACATATTAATTACCCACACACACTTTTATCATCAATGTTATCTTATGACGTTATCGCGTAAAATTATCCGATTTTCGGTTTACGAACAACCAATTTTTTTCGTATGTATATTAATGGAAAAAAAACAATATGTAAAAAAATATATAATAATAAATTATATTCAAACTGTGAGCCATTTTTATTGTGTTATGTGGAAGTTTTATATGATAAATTACAAAATAAATAATTTTATCATGGATATGCATCAAAATCAAAGTAAATAAAATGTATTACACTTTTTTTCTTTTTTTTTAATTTAATATCGTTTTTACAATTGAATAAAAATGAAAGGTGTCATGGGATACCACGTAGGAACGAAGTTCCTTCGGATAATTTATTTATTTATTTATGCTTTATTGTACACCACAACATACAAATGTAGTATAGTAATACAGATTACTTGCAATAATATAGAAGCAACACAATTCGTAAAAAAATATTGCTTATCTTTGTATATATTTTCTTGATTTTAAAGCATTTTTTAACTAAAAGCACGAATAAGGCATTCTATTGGAGTTGCCAAGTTGTTCTTCTTGCTCTCCCGAGTTGATTGACACCAAACTTGGGGTATCTAGCTCTTCTGGTTCCCGAGATATGGTCTGCGGGGTGAGGTAGAATAAGTTTATTTTCGATCGATTTAGGGTTTCGGTTGAAATTGAGGGGGGGGTTGAGATATTGGTAGGGTAGCTCCTGGTGTTTTCCCCTTTCAAATGAGCCCCAACAGTAGGGTTCTAGGGTGACTGGTTTTGGAGTTACGCCGGGATGATTTTAGGGGTAGAAAAGTGGTGTAAAATAAATAAGAAGTCTTTAGCTACTCCCATGCTTTAAATCCTTCTATAAAAAATTCTGAAACAGTTAGCTTACTGCCAATCTTAAAACATCCAATGTTATAATAACCATTATAATATCATCAAAATAGATGATATAATGTTGCACTGGATTTCATTATAACACTCCTTTGTTTTGTTTTTTCAATCCTTTCTGCGCAATGGGTTAACAACAGATAGCCACTATCTTACTGTTCGATTCATGGTATCTGTATGAATTTCAAAAAAAGAACATCTATATGAATTAAAAAAAAGAACATTGTCAGTCGCGCGCTGTAAAAAAAAGGAAATTTTGACTAAGCTGTATGGACTATATTTCTTTGCCTTTCCATATTGGGGATAAATTTTAAAACAACAATAACAACGTAGGTAAATAGTAAATAAAAAGTAGGTTATTCGAATCCCCGCCATTTATCTTCGATATTTTTATTGTTTTGTTTGGATTTAAAGCTGATAGTAGGTAGCAGTAGATAAGCAGCAGTAGCAGTAGATAAAATCTTGTATGCAACTGTTGATAATGAGGTAGGTATTAAAACACTCATGTGATTCTATTATCAGTTTATCACACTCGACTTTGCCTCGTGAGATAAACTTACATTCGTGTTTTAATACCCCTATATTATACAACAGTTGCATAAATAACTATTAGGAAATTTGGTATTTTAGAAAATAACAAATAATGTAAAACAAAATAAATCAAACAAAAAAATATAGTAATTCAAATTATTAATTAAAAATTTTCCTTGAGCCACTCGCTCCCGTATAATTGATACAACAGATAAAAAATAATAATATAAAACTGTTAGTAAGTGATAAATTTATAGGTATATTTTAAAAATATTGTTCATTTTCTTTTGATATACCATTCAGCATCGATACATTTAAAAAACGATGTTGCAATAGTCACACGTAAATTGATTTTTATACTTTCGTTAACATTCGGTTAGAATTATCAATTCAACTAAACTTGAATTTGGTTCCGAATGAAAAGGTTAAGTATTAAGGATATAAATTATTAAAAGACAAAGACAAGAGTGATTGAAAATTTTAATGCTAGAATATTGTGTTACTGAGTTGATGGAAAATATCACATCTATTTGTTTGACAATTTTATCTTAAAAGAAAATTTAAAATCTATATAAATAAAATAGAATCACCGAAATGTATGTACGCGCATTACTATACTAACCACCGAACCAAATTGGATATTTTTAATTTTTTTTTGTGTTTGTTTTTGTCAGGACAAGGTTTGTACAGAAGAAAATTAAAAGAAAAAAAAAGATATTTTTATTAAAATCCGATTCTATCAAATCTCATTAAATGAAAAGTGAGTGAGTAAATGTGACAGAATGACAGTGAGTATTCAGGCAGCAGTTAACAACTTCAAACAGACAATACATCATATCATAATGTCATCAAGCAAAAAAAATATATATCGGTGTTTCGTGTGTTTGGAGGTTTATCGTAGTGTTATATAATTATTTTATATAGTTTAATAAATAATTATCACGCGAAAACGCATAAGTGACGCATATATAGTACGATTATTTCCACTTTGACACTCGGGATTAAAGGAACGTGTTTACATATAGAGTACATAAAATGCTAGAATTTACTTACATAAAATATTTAATCTATGTAATACAATATTTTATTTGTATTTTGTGTTTCTGTATTTTAAAATTAAGGTAATTTGCTTTAAATGAAATTATCTGTCATGTATAATTATGGTTTTACGAGTATGTAAATAATAATTTGGTCATGGCCGCGACAAAGTCTAATCCGATTTTGTGTTCTAAGCAAGGTAAAAATCATGATAGATTATACAATTAGTAGTTATTGTAAATAACACTTTTAAAGAGATAAATTTCCTGGTACCAATTTAATATTTGTGTTTTTAGTAATGCGATGTAATAATAAATTAAATCCAGCCACATCTGTGTTATTATAGCTCTACTGTAAAATTTGAAATTTTGGCAGGTGGTTTACATTACTTTTTAGAAGGTTTTAAACTATAATATTATCCTAGCAGGATGTTATGAATATACAGCAAGTATCTCGTGTCATTTATAGTTCCAATCTCTTCCAATAATTGTCGAGAATTACCGATTGTGGAAATAATTGCAGTGTACCATGGCCTACTTTCACTACTTCCGACCTACTTTTCGCAAGAATTCACTAAATTTCGACTGGGAACATTTATTACTGTACAGTATACCCTCTGCGAGCCTGGAGGAACGTTTTCTATATGAGGGTCTTTGTTACCGAGCCATATACGATATTTTGATACGATATATGATAATTTGATACGGATAGTCTGAAGTCTGGGGATGGACATAGGCTACTTTTTGTCAATACAACCATGCGGGCAAAACCGCGGGCGGAAGCTAGTTTTGAATAAATTAATCGTTCAATAGAGAAATCAAATTTTAATATTTCTCCTCCGAGAGATAACATTATTCGGAAAAGTGTCCACCGTGCCCATAGCCCAGTCAAATTGGCCTAAAAATAGGGGTACCCTTTCATAAACTCACAAAAAACCTGAAAAATAAAAACTCTTCTTTTCTCTCATTTGCTTCATCGTCGCAAAAAAACAATGATTTTTAAAACAAAAATCTGATTCACTTACGCGTGCATTGTGGTAGGTACGAGTACGATGAGGACATATTTCAATGTCAATGTCTATTTTGACCAGGATACCAATACTTTTTCTGTCATCTAAATACCGAATGTTAAACTTAGAATTTAGAACCGAAGTAAAAGGATGCCACATAAAAATGCAAGTCTTTAATAAATAGGTAGGTATACATTTCCGTGTAAACTTCATCGATTCTTACTGCATATAAGTGTGATGATACTGTTATAACCCCGTAAACATTTGACTCCGAAATTTAACCTAAATCAATTGTGCCGGTAATATAACTATGAAATTGAAAAAAAAAACGTCAAACTCGATAGATGCATTTTGTTTTTACTAGGAACTTTTAGAAAGCGGTCATTTATCGGATTTGAATCACAAAAAACCAGAGTAAAAGATTTTTAATTTCACATTTTACCCTCACCTTGGTCACCCTGGTCTTTAAGGTACGTCGACATTTATTTTGTCTTGGACAGATTGCAGTTGACATTAACTGTATGCTTAAAGTCGTTGTAAAAATATTTGTAACCATCTAGACCTGTTTTGCGAACTTGTAACTATGCATTGTTTCTAGTCCTTAATTTTCGTAATTTCTTGGATATTATATATTACCCATGGGTGCTGACCATCTCTGACATATGTCATTTGTACTGATCATACAATTGTAATATTTCATTCAAAAGCTGAGTTACCATAAGGTTCACACCAGGTCGCAGAGACACTATCTTACTCTAATCTACCGATAACACTAGTTTACAAAATTTTACTTTTTATTTATACCCCGAACCGAATGTATGTCAATATGTTAATCTACCTTCCCTAAACCTAAAAGTGTTAGCAGAAATATTTTATCACGGAATTTTTTTCTGCAGTCAAATGTTTTGTTTTAACTATCCGACGTGGTGGTGATATTTTATTGTTTATTCGTTCGCTTCAAACGACAGTTACTTTGCTTTGGATTGATTTAAAATGGCTAGCAGAAAGTGCAAACAAAGTTCTGACCGTTTTTGTTATGTTTGTGGACAGTTTATATTTTCAAAAAAGAGAAGACCTATTGTAGATTCGTTAAAAACTGCATATCTTCATTATTTTGGATTTCCTGTTGCAAATCAAGATAAAAAGTGGGTGCCTCACGTGTTTTGCGAAAGCTGTAGAATTATCTTACTCCAGTGGTCATCAGGAGAAAAAGTTTACCTTCCATTTGGTTCGCCAATGCTATGGAGAGAACCTAGTAATCATGAAAATGATTGTTACTTTTGTGTTACGAAGACATTGGGATATAACAAAAAAAATAAGGCAAGTATTATGTATGCCGATGTTCCGTCTGTTACTAAGCCAATTTTACATTAAAAAGATCTACCCCATTCAGTTTGTCCCGGTAGTTCGAGTGCAAATATATTAGATGACAATAACAGTGATGTTGAATTCAAGTCGATTTCTAGTGATTCTGACGAATTTTCACCTCAAGAAAACACTCCACATTTAATTAATCAGGCCGAATTAAATGATCTTATACGAGATTTACAGTTATCAAGATCTAAAGCAGAGCTTCTTGGCTCCCGCTTACAACAATGGAACTTGTTACTACCAGACACAAAAGTTACGTTTTTCAGAAACAGAAGCAAAGTTTACTCAGAATTTTTCAAAAGAGAAGGTGAATATTGTTATTGCACAGATATCCCGGGACTTTTCGAAGCAATGAATCAAAACTCTCAATCTCATCTGAATTTTTTTCCTGAAAACTTAGGGAGTATGAGTGACGAACAGGGTGAACGTTTCCACCAAGATTTAAGGACTTTCGAAGAACGACATCAAGGATTTTGGGATGAAAATATGTTAGGGGATTACTGTTGGTGTATCATAAGAGAAACTGATTGCAATAACTATAAAAAGAAAGCAAAAATTAGTCATTTTTAATTTATTTTTGTATTAATCCTAAAATTTTTGTATTTCCCTTCAAAAAAATAAATATTTTTTAAACCAGACGTGACAGAATTTTTTTATTATTTTTTTCTGGATAGGTCTACCTGAACACAAAATAAAATAACAACTTTCAGCTGGGGTAAGAAAACCGTGTAAACTAGTGTAATAGGTCAGTTTTTCATTATGATCGATGTTTTCTATAGATCTTTACGTTATGAATTAAGAGCGTAAACGGTGTTTAATAGTAGTGACTTTGAAATAAATGACGGATGACTGCTTAAATCCTCTATGTATTCCACATTATGCTTATGATATGGGTGTCTGTAGAGACCAAGTCTATAAACGTCTCACTATGTCTATACAGACCAAGTCTATAAACATATCACCCACTCATTTTTCATCTCAAATGTAAAATGAGCAACTAATGTAGGTAAATTACGCTATAAAAATATTTTATAATATCAATAGATCATGTATTTCTTTATTAGTACCTGTACAAATCTAATAGATTAAAATATAATAAAATGGTAGGAAAGTCAAAACTGTACATTTAATATTTTTTTTTTAAAAGAATACTTGGGGTGTGATCTACAATCGATACCGAAGCCAAAAATATAGTTTTTAGAATTTTTGTCTGTTTGTCTGCATGTATTTCTAGGATAAACTCGAAACTAGCAGTACTGCATGGATTTAAATTAAATTTGGCACGAATATTATTAAAAACTCGGGTCAACATATAGGCTACATATTATCACGCTATTACCTACGGGGAACGAGCAGTGAACCTTTATTTCTTCAACGCATTCCGTAACCACATGTAATCTAATAGTGTTCACGCAGGCGACGTCGCGAGCAGCAGCTAGTTTCTAATAAAACTTCATATCCTTCGTGTATGTATAGTGTGTGTGTGTGTGTGTGTGTATAGTCGTGCCCTAGTAAAAATTATTAACGAAAAAATTAAACTTCACAAGCGGTGGAAAAAAATATGGTAACCCCAGAGACTATGATGAGTTATGAGCTCTCTTACATTAAGAGAAAGACAGCACAAAGTGCAAAAATCGATATTTAGATCTATTTACTAGTTCTTCTGAAAAACACATTAAAACATCACCTAAATACCTTTGGAAATATGTTAAAAACAAATTGGGTTCTTCAAGGTATCCTAAATTTACATACAATAACATTGACTATACCAAGGGCAATGGGCAAGGGCAATATATGTAACGCATTTGGCAGATTAGGGTATATGTTAATATAATTTATGTGTAAAATATGTAAGCTTTATGTTGTGGGTACTTGATAGATTATTTAGTACCGTTGCTTATAAAACAAATGTAATAATGATTTAAATGTTTAATACATAATAATTTAATATTATAAATTGTTAAAAGTATTTTGAATAGTTTAGCTTTGGTTAATATTACGATTTGGTATTGTTTAAGATGTTTTTGAATATCGTATGAAATTAGTCGATCAACTGACTAAATGTATAAAAGCAGCTGTGCTGCGATATTTGAAAGTCAGAGCTAAAATCACCACGACCACGGACAGAACAGTATTGTAATATTTGTGAGTTAGAATCAGAGTTAGAGTTAGAATCGCAACAGCCACGGACGGAGCAGTACTGACAAAGATAAGTAGATTATTGTATACTAATGTTATAATGATTATTTCCATATTGTGTTAATATTGTTGTTTTAATATTGTTATAATGATGGAATATTGTAATTATGGTTTATTATTTTAAAAGAGCAACTGTTGAGTTTCTTGCCGTTTCTTCTCAGCAGAATCTGTATTCCGAATCGGTGGTAGCTTCACAATAATTATAATCAATTAATATACGAAATAAGTAATAATTGGTGATGAAATATACGATATTAATATACCATCCTGACTTTATTCTTTTATTCCATTTATTCCTTAACTGAAGGTAGTTAAATAATTATTTGAAATTTTGAAACAAAATATTAAAGGTTGCTATTTATTAGAATAAAATAATTAAGATTCCTTATTTGAATAGTATGAAATATATTATTCTTTATCCATTTAAATAATTGTTCATTCATATTTTGTATAGACAAAAATATATTTAAATTAACACCTTTTAAAATTCTATAAATCTAACATCAGAAGTGGGATCTGTTTCCCAAAGCCTACAATTAATATTTTTATATGAATGTTTCAGAATGGATCCGTGACGTCTCAACAAAGAATCGACGAAATGATGACATCGCCCTTCGAATACTTGTTCCCGATTGAAGCAACTGTAAACCTGCCAGCTGGTGCAACATTATCAAGACATTTCTGTGACAAGAAATGAAATGGATCAGTACCAAAGCAGCAGCAAAAACATTATGGATTAGTGAGTCAAAAGTTGTTTGTGGTTTAAGATATTTGTTTCCTAAGGAATATTGCATATTCACTGTGATGAGATTTATAGGCTGAGCAAATGCATAAGGTTCTTACATTTTGAGCATACAAAAGTAGATTCTCAATATTAATTATATATATACAGTTAATATATAAAATTAAACCTTTACAAAAAAGTAGGACATATGATACTACCCACATTGTGATTAGTATTCTATATTTCTATAGGAATCTTGCCTGTCCCTTATAATGTTACGCAAATACGTAAATTAACTATTTTGTTTTGTGACAATCTTATTATATTGTACAAAGTGTTTATCGAATCTAACCAAGTAATCATGAATCGATATGAATCAAATTAAATTGACTCCTATCGAATGTGATGTAGCTTGGAATTATATCGTACCCCTTCTCCTCTAAACCCTGACGGACTGTTTGACTCAACGCTTAAACAATATTTTAAATCAGTCCCCTTTATTTGGATTGATTAAGTATTAATGTAACTTAAGTTTTTATTTAAAAAAATTTTGTTTATCGTGTGGGTAGATGTATTCTAGTTTGTCTACCGCATCGGTTGTTACTCCAGGGGATGACTAAGTTGCAACGTCCAACCTAGAGGACCATAGTACCCTGTGTGGCATAGTACCCTGTGTGGCATAATAGCCTGTGTGGCATAGTAGCCTGTGTGGCAAAATAGTCTGCTTATCATAGCGACATTATGTGACTTTACCTTGTTTGTCAGATTGGCCGAGCAGATTGTAGGACAGTAATCAATTCATACCACAATTTAAAATCTGTTTGTTTTATATCCGAGGTGTTTAGACTATTCTATGTTGTCAGTTTAGCCTACAAGCTTGGGTTAAAACATGCTCTTATGGATGCCGATTCACACATGCAAAGTTATGTCTCATAGAGACCCCTATCGAGGCATGAGGGTGCACTCCCCCGACGGGAACTGCCCCGGGTGATTGGTAATCGTATCTGTATGTTTTATATCCGCCGTATTTGGAATATTCTATGGACGGTTTCCGAAATAGTAATTGTAGACTTTCTTGCCTGTCCTTCTTGGTATAATCAATTTTCCGATTCTATGTTAACCTTTTGTTGACTGTGATAGAATTGATAAAGAATATTAAATACTCCGTGAAAAAAAAGACGGATTAAAGTAGTTTTTGAACTACTTAATAAATATTTGATTTTATATTTTGTTTAACAAACATATCTTCCACGGGTGCTAAATTATATATATAATGAACTTCGAACAGAAATAATGAAATAATTAATATTATATTTTTCAAAATACCGACCTTAAGTTTTTGTTCATTATTTTTAATGATTGCAAAAATGTTAACTCTATTGACTCAAAGCGCAAGTTTTTCTATGCAAAATTTGAAACTGTATGCTCAGTGAGTTGTGATTTCTTTTGAACAAGGTTTCTTCAACCACATCTAAAAAGCGAATTTTTATTTTATTAATTAATAACATATAATTTACCATGTGTAATGCAATAGTCCAAGATCCCAGGGCCGCCAGACGTCACGTATTTTCTGACGGATGAAATGTGGACGATGGAGTAGTGTTAGTATGTACTATGATCGTATGCCTACCTGCTAGCTTGGTCAAACGGCCAATTTCCAGGTATCAGGTAATCAAGGTACATAAAAACATTACTTACTTCACGTAAATTCTCATGGCTGATTTTCATATATGTTTCCGAGTGTATAGTTAAAAATAAATTGTCAATACTCCCAGACACTTTCCGTCGGCCATATTGCTTGCCAGACGCTTTAAGGGTCTCAAAATATAATAATTAGTTAACTTCACGTAAATTCTGACGCTCCACTTTTATATATGTTCATCCGACAACTATTTTAAAACCTTTGACAAGAAAACAGACCGATCCAAGGGGCCAATCATCCCCTAAACTAAATTTTAATATCTCTGTGATTGGGAGCGCGAGAGCATTATCTACGCGCATGAGACTGAGTGAGACCGAATGAGTGAATTTAAAAAAAATATTAAAAAAAAAATTTATTTGTCAAAAATTTGAAAAACTATGTGTTATTTTTAAAAAATATTTTTTATTTCTAATTAATAAATTGAAAAAAAAAAAATTAAAAATGTCGGCTAACTTTAGTATTATTTATTATATGTCAATTTTTTTTCTTATTTTTGTTGCCATAATTTACTTGTCAACAAAAGTTCTAAAAATTATAAAATATCTGTTCAAGTAATTTTCATAGCCTTAACAGCGCAGTCGGTCTCACTCAGACTCATGCGCGTAAATAATGCTCTCGCGCTCCCACTCACAGTGATATTAAAATTTAGTTTAGGGGATGATTGGCCCCTTGGATCGGTCTGTTTTCTTGTCAAAGGTTTTAAAATAGTTGTCGGATGAACATATATAAAAATGGAGCGTCAGAATTTACGTGAAGTTAACTAATTATTATATTTTGAGACCCTTAAAGCGTCTGCCAAGCAATATGGCCGACGGAAAGTGTCTGGGAGTATTGACAATTTATTTTTAACTATACACTCGGAAACATATATAAAAATCAGCCATGAGAATTTACGTGAAGTAAGTAATGTTTTTATGTACCGTGATTACCTGATACCTGGAAATTGGCCGTTTGACCAAGCTAGCAGGTAGGCATACGATCATAGTACATACTAACACTACTCAATCGTCCACATTTCATCCGTCAGAAAATACGTGACGTCTGGCGGCCCTGGGATCTTGCTCTACAATGGTTATTTAACATAATTGAAATAATGTTGTTATATGGATTGTAAGATATGAAAAAAAAAAGTGTTTGATGTCTAGAGAATATGTAAAGATGAGACATGTAAAGATGAGATATGTGTATAAAAATGTGGTTTGACACTATAAGAAGAGACAAAAAGACTTTTTACGTTGACAGCATAGTTTATATAAAGGTCATACATAGACAAACTTATTTATTTTTTATTAAGATTACTGGTGATTTAATATTACTGGATTTAAAGTTCCGTATACTATCATGCCCATCGGTGCATTTGCTAGTGAGCCTGTTTTCTATTCTACGATGGTAGATTCAATTCCCGCCCCGAGGCTGTGTAGTATACCTATATTTATTAATAGATCTATTCCAAAGAATATGTATATCAGTTGGCTATTGCCTAAACACAAGTTGACTACCTTACCAACAGACGACCGTTTATGTGTATGTGTTAATGTTATTTATTTATGACCAAAACAAAACTCATACTCGTAGATAAAAGTTAATTCAGACTTCTCAACGTAAACGTTTCTTTTCTGGGCCAATGCAACTTTACATATTTTCAATAAGTAAATTTTAGTAGTTTCATATCGTAATTGACCTGACTGACCGTTGTTACTGAACAGACCAACTGACCACTGTTATCGCATACTGCGGTCACTGCGATTATTTTCGATAGGACACACTGCGGTCACTGTCCATTGCGCAAACTGCGGTCACTGCACGTTGAGCATACTGCGGTCACTGCTCACTGATTTATGTTTATGTTACAGTTTAAAGAAAGATGGCCAATTGATATGAATGAACTGCTGAAGTCTTTTGCTTGGTTCTAGCCAATCTCACGTGCAGCAGGTGTGTGGCTAGTTTAAGCTATGCCAGAGCAACTGACCGTTGTTAATTTGTCCAATGAGACATTAACAATGCTTTTATGTTAGTTTCAAGAAAGATGATCAATTGATATGGATGAACTGCTGAAGTCTTTTGCTTGGTTCTAGCCAATCTCATGTGCAGCAGGTGTGTGGCTAGTTTAAGCTGTGCCATAGCAACTGACCGTTGTTAATTTGTCCAATGAGACATTAACAATGCTTTTATGTTAGTTTAAGAAAGATGATCAATTGATATGAATGAACTGCTGAAGTCTTTTGCTTGGTTCTAGCCAATCTCATGTGCAGCAGGTGTGTGGCTAGTTTAAGCTGTGCCAGAGCAACTGACCGTTGTTAATTTGTCCAAAGAGACATTAACAATGCTAATATGTATTAGTCTTAAGTTTTCACATTTAATATTATATTTACATTTATTTTTTTTGAATTTGTGCTTCGAGAACGAAGCACATGTCAGTATGGCCGTGACAGATTAGGGTATATGTTAATATTATGTGTAAAATATGTAAGCTTTATGTTGTGGGTACTTGATAGATTATTTAGTACCGTTGCTTATAAAACAAATGTAATAATGATTTAAAGGTTTAATACATAATAATTTAATATTATAAATTGTTAAAAGTATTTTGAATAGTTTAGCTTTGGTTAATATTACGATTTGGTATTGTTTAAGATGTTTTTGAATATCGTATGAAATTAGTCGATCAACTGACTAAATGTATAAAAGCAGCTGTGCTGCGATATTTGAAAGTCAGAGCTAAAATCACCACGACCACGGACAAAACAGTATTGTAATATTTGTGAGTTAGAATCAGAGTTAGAGTTAGAATCGCAACAGCCACGGACGGAGCAGTACTGACAAAGATAAGTAGATTATTGTATACTAATGTTATAATGATTATTTCCATATTGTGTTAATATTGTGTTGTTGTTTTAATATTGTTATAATGATGGAATATTGTTATTATGGTTTATTATTTTAAAAGAGCAACTGTTGAGTTTCTTGCCGTTTCTTCTCAGCAGAATCTGCATTCCGAATCGGTGGTAGCTTCACAATAATTATAATCAATTAATATACGAAATAAGTAATAATTGGTGATGAAATATACGATATTAATATACCATCCTGACTTTATTCTTTTATTCCATTTATTCCTTAACTGAAGGTAGTTAAATAATTATTTGAAACAAAATATTAAAGGTTGCTATTTATTGGAATAAAATAATTAAAATTCCTTATTTGAATAGTATGAAATATATTATTCTTTATCCATTTAAATAATTGTTCATTCATATTTTGTATAGACAAAAATATATTTAAATTAACACCTTTTAAAATTCTATAAATCTAACACATTCATCAAATTTTTCGAAAGTGTCTTTTTAAGACCTCAAGCAGCAAGCTTCACACACAACACTTATTACCTTCACTTAACCTTATAGTATTTGTTTATCTAAAATTAATGTTAACAAACATAATGTCTTAATTTTTTTGACGGTGTGGAATGTGACGGTATCCCGCCGCTGTAATTACCTTTTTCTGCTAATAGCCTCTGTTATCCTATTGTAAATTTGTTTAACAGGTCACTGCAAACAGGAACTTTTCCTGATACTTAGAAAAAAACTCAAATAGTCCCCATCTCCATCCATAAAAAGGGTTTTAAGTCCTAGTCGCTAACTATCGTCCAATATCCATCCTCAATACTATCGCTAAGCTATTCGAAAAAGTGGTGTATGAAAATGTCTACTCAATTATTGCTATGGGCATGCCACGGACACAGCACGGATTCCTACGCGGTAGGTCCACCTTATCTAATTTAACTTTGTTTTTTTATTTTGTCCTAAAAGCAAGTTAACGTGGTCTATACGTATTTTGAAAAAGATTTCGACCATGTAGATCATGTCATCCTTCCTTAAAAGCTACACGGTCTTGGAATTTATATGGTGTCTTGTTACGTTGGGTGCGGTCATATCTTACTAACCGTGCACAAACTGTTGTTCTTGAAGGTTATAGGTCTGCCTATATCCATGTACCCTCTAGGGTACCCCGGAGATCCCATCTTGGCCTTTTCTTCCATAGCACGTATATTTATGATATAGGTACTATTCTTGTAAGCTCAAAAAAAAATGTACATGAGCGTGCGCACGGTTAATGATTGTAAGCGGTTAAAACATGATCTTAGCAATATATTTGATTATTATACAAAGAATAATATAAATGTTAATATTCAAAAATGTTAATGTAGTATTTTCACTTGTAAAAATAATCCTATTATGTTTAAATATAATATAATTTCAAAGGCGTTGAGATTGGTAGAGCAAAAGATGATCCGTGATATAGGTGTATACTTTAATAGCAAAATGTTAATATCTTCTCATATTAACATAATTATATCTAAAGCACTTAAAATATATCTTGGTTTTGCAATGCGAATATGTAAATGGACTCATTTAAAGGTCCTCTAACCTTTAAAATAGTTTATTACACATACGTTCGAAGCATCTTAGAATATGCTGCTCCTGTTTGGTCCCCGCGGTACTATGTTTATATAAAACGTATCGAAAGTGTACCTACAGAAGAAATTTGTTCATCACCTTAAATTTAAGTGTAAAAAAGCTGACATAGAGGTGTTAGACATTGGGTTATTGTATGATATAATTCGTGCTGTCCGGAGCTATATTTCGCTGAAAACCACTTCACAGCGAATGACACACACTCTCATCTGGAGGCACGGCAATGCCTCCGCCAAGTCGAGCAAAAAAAAAGTGGCACGGCCGTACTATCCCTTTTCTCGAAGCAACTCAGGCCATTTTCGACCCCCTATAACTTCGTTGCGAATAAAACTAGAAGTCTGAATTTTCAATACCCAAGCAGGCATTGAATAAACACGGTATATTTCAAATTTCATTCAATTTGAACCAGTAGTTTAAGAATTATAATTAGTCAAAGTTTCTAATTTTGTCACTCACTGACTGACCGATCATCAAAACTCTAAGGCACTTCTAGCAGACATAGAAGCTTCAAATTTAGAATACCATTAGTGTTTAGTATATAAACCGAGGAAAAATTCAAATATTGTGCAATTTCGGTCCAGTTTTCTATATACACCAACTGCATAAATAACTTTGTAATCTCATATAAATATATAGGATTACAAAGTTACATATGCAGTGGATGAATCAATGTAAATAAAAGTAAATAACTTAAAATGGTCA
The DNA here is from genome assembly GCA_036937285.1 of Euphydryas editha. Lineage (NCBI taxonomy): Eukaryota > Metazoa > Arthropoda > Insecta > Lepidoptera > Nymphalidae > Euphydryas > Euphydryas editha. The sequence continues at coordinate 9,455,430 of JAUPFZ010000019.1, forward strand.
ACGGAATGAAAAAGCATGAATGGTACATGTCTTATGAAATTATACCAAAATCTCGAAAAGATTTAAAGTATTATTAATTATTATTATACTTAATATTTATTAATTATTATTAATTATCAATAAATATCGCACACCCCTACTTAAAAAGTAATTGTTTATACTTATTTTTAAATAGTCTTTACCCTACATTCCATTTTTATTTTGTCTAAATAGTAATTATATTTTTAACAATTTCTAATTATTTTTATACATGTAATAAACTGTTGTTGTTATAGTTTTGACAAATGTATGATTTGACAAATTCGTTGATAATGATGAATACTAGACTATTTAGACTTTCTTAATTATATTAACCACTATTTTTAATTTGCTTATCCAACGCAAAGAAAAATAATTTCTATTATTAATTATTAAGTATATAAAAAATTAAAAAAATCTTGTTGTAATTTGTTGTATTTTAAGTATTTTAACCTTTTTTAGTGTTATGATTGTCTTAATTTTTTTCTGTTTTCTTTTTTTTTCTCATTTATTATTTGTCAGAGATAAGTATTGTTGTGGAAGACAGTGTATAAGATGGGAGGATGACATCAAAATGACTGCTGGCCCAAAGTGGAGACGAATTACTCAGGATAGACCACAATGGAAACTGTTAGAGGAGGCCTATGTCAAAAGGCACACTGAGATTAGAGACATTTTATAAGACAAGACTTATACAGACGCATACATTATCTCTAATCACAGAATAAAGGGCTTTATAAATAAATAAATAAATAAAAAGTATTGTTACACCTAAGTCTCTTCTTGCAGCTGGTGGGTATGTGAATTAAGCACAGTGGTACTTACATTTATTTTATTACATATTTTATTTTATATAATGTATATTTCGTATATGTACCTACATTATATTTTATATTTGTTATATTATATATATTTTTTTTTTCATTTTTTACTGTTTTATGATTATGATTCACAAAAATGACGATCAAAGTAATACCTTTTGTTCTATTTCATTTTCAGATGAATTAAAACTAAAGGTATACCAGAGATAGGTAAAACAACATACTGTTATATATTTTACCACCACATATTATAAAATAAAGTCCTCCACCGCATCTGTCTACAGATTTTATGCGGTTTTTACCAATAGATAGAGTGATTGATGAGAAAGGTTTAGGTATACCATATTAGGTTTAGGTATACATACCCAGGATGCAGCCGGGGCGGGCCGCTAGTTGACTATAATTATACAGAATGTTCATTTTCTATATACTGTCCTTCAAAGTTCTCAAGACTTATAATAACATGAGGTGTAATCTATTTACATATAATAAAATGGTAGAAAAGTCAAAACTGTACATTGAATATTTTTTTTAAAAAATACTTGGGGTGTGATTTACAATCGATACCAAAGCCAAAAATATAGGTTTTAGAATTTTTGTCTGTTTGTCTGTATGTATGTCCGGGATAAACTCAAAAAGTACTGCATGGATTAACTTCAAATTTGGCACGAATATTATTAAGAAGTCGGGTCAACATATAGGCTATATATTATCACGCTTTCATCTACGGGGAACGAGCAGTGAATTGAATGTGAATAAAATTGCAAAATAGTCGTCTAAATAATATTTTTATAATAATAATTTAAAAAAAAACTACAGGTGTACTTATTTTGTATTTACTAACATTTCACACAAACAAAAACTATTTTGTTACATTGTACAAAAAAAAAATATTTGTTTGTCCGAATTTAAAACTAATCACTACCACATCAGCCGTTGGATGTCCACTACTGAACGTGGACCTCCTCCATTATCTCTGGGGCGGGGGCAATACTCGCCACGCTTGGCAGGTGGGTTGGCGAGCGCAGTGTGCTGTGTCAGAATAAGGCCGGATCCACACTACAGTGCTGGTCTCGGTTCGTTCTCGGTCCGATCTCGATCCGGTAAAATATTGTTACACAAGAAACAATGAAAGTATTCACACTATCCGTGCCGGTCAAGGTCCGATCAAGTCAGGCTCCAGCAACGATTCGTCATACAAAACATTTTACCGGATTGAGATCGGACCGAGAACGAACCGAGACCAGCACTGTAGTGTGGATCCGGCCGGTGACGTTGCTGCCCATCGACATCATGGTTGGTGTACAGTTGTTCGCACCGTTATGGCTTTAATCACCTTTTACACCTCGGAAGGAAAGAGGTCGGGACCATACTTTTCTGCCAGTCACGGCTCGGCTTAATTTTAAAAAAAAAACAAACCATACTAGTATTTTTTACTTAAATAAATATAAATCATTTATTGCCAAAAATTATTACTAATAAAATTGAGTTTGAATAAATAAATAAAAATACTACTACCACTTAGAGATTTGTGTATTTTTTTTTCTTTTTTTATCAAAAAAAAAGATTATTTGTACGGATTTGATGTGCTTACGAATTACAAAATGATATCATTAATAACAAATAGGCTACTTGTTATCCTAAGATTTCTTCGGATTTGGAAGTTGCGCGGTTAAAACAACAAGGCGCAGCTAGTAACTGATAGTATCTGGCTGGTAATTAAATACAATAACATCACTGTATCAAAAACAGATTATAAAATGTATTATTTTGTATCTCAAATTTAGTTTTATTCATCTTTATATCTAAAATTTTCTACTTATTGCAACCAATGATAAGATTATTTAATTGGAATTAAAAAATTTATCCTCTCTCAATCCTTCTCCTATATGGAGAAGAGGCATTTGCCCAGTAGTGAGACGTTTACAGGCTGATTCGGTTCGGTTCGATGAGGTTAATTCACTATCTTAAGTAGATTATGATACTCCCTATAAACAAGATAACGTTAATTCGATGAGTAGTGGATGATCCGGGCTGTGCCGTTGTTGGGGCAGGTGTTGTGGTTGTTGTCGTAGTGGTTTCAGCACTATCATGTTGATTACTAGGTGGAGACGCCAACTGAGCATCAGTAGTATATTCCCTGCCCCAAATAGCGAAAGTGTACAACTCAACATTAGTATTCGTCAATAAAAAGTCATATATTGAAACAATGTTCAATATAGATAGTTGTTGAAACGTGTAGTCATCTGACCTCAAAGGCATTATTTCAGTGTTTAAAGTTACTGGGAAATAAGCTGATCTATCCGCATCGAGTTCGTTATCTTTTCGTGGCGTTGGTAAGGTCGCGATGATGCGAAGTTCTTCGAAAATTCCGGTGGTATTCGATATGTAGTTTTCGAATCTGTAAACGTTTAATTTATTACGTAATGTATGTAACTACATATTATCTTAATTGACAAATTTTAAATAAATGTCGATTCAATGTTAGTGAAATAATAAACGACGACGACCGTACTGGTGTAGTGGTGCGAGTAGTTGCCCCAACGCCGCGCGCTGGGGCGGTCGCGAATTCGATTCCCGCTCGGGAGAGATATTTGTATTTTCACAAATATATGTTTTCGGTTTGGGTGTATGTCATTGTGGGTTTTCCTACCGTACCTTCGGTCCCGGTTATTATCAAAGACACCTGATAACGATTGTTACCCATGGTACGGAAATTATCCGCCAACCAGCAGTGGAGCAGCGTGATGGATTAAGCTCTAACCCATCTTCTATATGGAGAAGAGGCCTTCGCTCAGCAGTGGGCGGTTTATAGGCTGATACAGAAATAATAAAATATAACTATAAACATAAATGATTTCATCATAAAATATTCAACGCTATAATTCGCCTATTAGATTTCTCCTCTCACCTTAAGATGCCATCCCCCTTTTCCGAGCATATTTTATAAGACAATTAATTTTTAGTAGAAAGATAGATGGTATATTACCTCCTTCCACATGTATCAATAGATTCCCCCGTGCATGCAATCACGGAGCAGACTCTATTTCCACCGGTGGCCATACCAGAAAATGACCGCACGCCACTAAAAGCTGCTGCCCTGTACCTATAATTCTGAAACCAGAACAGAAGATAACCAGAAGTTACTTTATTGTTTATTGGTAGAACTATGCTATCACACCCATAGTGTGAAAGACGATGTATGAAAGAAAGACAACGTATGCAGAATACCAGTGCGAGAGGAATATATTATGAATGAGTAGTTACCTAGAAATGTAAACACTATCTTCAATCAGGATTAGAATTAAAAAAATAAATAAAAAATAGTTGATCTTTCACGGCTTACCAATATATATAACAGAACACTCTCACAAAAAATCGGCGTCAAGTGCAAATATTAGTGGCTATATTTCGTACGGAAGGTCATTAAACCGAAAACCAATATTTTCTTTCTACTCGTATGTATGTACTTACTCTCTCCTCTTGAAGGAGCTAGTGGCATTTGAGAAATTCGTAAGTATATTAAAAAAGAATGTAATGATAACCTTTCACCTTATCTTTTGTCTCTAATAATGTAATATAAAAAAAATTATAATTTATAATCACTTTTATACACACTTAAACGAGTGTGTTACAGGCTGAAGTAAGAATTAGGTGTTATTGATTTTGATGAAAAGTCCATTTAATATAAATTTGGGTGTAGTGTGTGTATTATTATAAATTATTATTATATATATTATGTATAATTTACAAAAAGAAGAAATATACACCATATATCTATATATAATAAAACTCTACTATGTTGGTAAATGCTCGTGAATTCCAACTGAAAAAATTATTTATCAACATCTAGTATCTACACTCAGCGGGACTCCATCTAAGCAAAAAAAAATTTGGGAGAGAGAAGAATATCGATAGAACGATAGTGATGCGTTAGCAATCAAATAGAAAGATGACTCAACTATTAACTATCGATATTTGATTGACTATCGAACGAGAGTACTTAAATGCACACATCAATATTTTCTGGAAAAAAAGCACATGTATCAATTAACCTCAATAGAACAGCTCTAAAATAAACTACCTGGCAGAATATAGGCACACATATTTTATGGTATCCTATTTATATATAACTCTTTTTAATTAAAACGCTATCTTTAACAGTTTTGAACAAAATTGGTAGGTATGGATTACTTAATGATTTGTATCTTGAACCAAACGTAGTTTTGTTTTGGAAAAGCATTTCCAATTAAAATTAATGAATAATGAATGGAATCGAAGATTGATATCGTATTGATTTAAAATATTATTTAATTATTTTTTTCAGAAAAGAAAAAATTAGTAAATGTAAGTAATTGGTATGTAAAAGGAAAAGGTATTAAAAAAAAACTACATAATTCTCTGATAAAACTAATTTTTCACTCAAATTTCATTATTATTATATTTTATACGAACTAACTAATAGCAAATAATAATATAACAGTGAGATGAATTTTAAGGAAGTCTGAACAATAAAGTATTTTTTTATATATTAAGACAACGAAAAGAAATGCACATTATTTTTTGTACTTATTATAATAAAAAGTAATAGAGTGCATTACATGTAGCTTTTTTTTTGTACTTTTGTCTCTTTTTATAAAAATCAATAAAGTGCATTTCTACAAAAACGGTATCGATTTAATGACAAAATATTATATTAATATTATATTATTCAGTACAAATTAGTAGCAAATTTAATTTTTTATAGTATTTATTTTTTAAAGTGGTAAAGTTGTAAAAATTGATCATTCATTAAAAAATAATTTAATATTACTTAAAGCCTCTTACCTATCTATGTATTTATACTACATTTTACATATTTAAAAAGTGATTAAAGAAAAGTATATATGTGTACAACAGGCTATCTTATCCCGTTATAGTAATCTCTTTCAGACTACTGTTCTAATATCAACTATTATCAACCGATATAAAATATTATATAAAACATTACATAATATATTAGAAAGCACAAATGTTGATTAATATTAAGCCCTCAATTAAATTTTCTTATATATATTATTATACAGTATTGTAAATAATGTTTTCAATTTCGATATATTTTTGTTTATCTTCTTTAGATGGATTGTATTTTTTATTTACGTCTCTGTTGAAAATTCTTCCCCAAATTCCGAAAGACACGAGATTCTCCTGAGGCACGTTTAACCTGTACGTTATATGTTCACGATAAACTTGTTTTGTAATATCTTTAGTTTTTTCAGATGAATCGCTTCTGTCGCGCGGTGTGTTTGCAATTTCATAACTAAAATTCTTCGGACTAAGCGGAAATTTGTTGTTTCGAAATGAAATCGGATAGTAAACAATATCGTCACATTTCAATGTTGTGTTATAGTGATTGTTATATGAAGTCATTTTTATTTCCAATTCCTCGATCACAAGGGTCTCTTCGTCTTTGTTAAATCTGAAATTTTTAAATAATAGAAAATCCTTTTACTATACACACTTTGCAAGCTGGTCAATGACTACAGTGACCTACTCGATATTAATGCAGATTCAACCAATAAGATTCGATTACAGTTGAATGGCAAAATCTAATTATAATAAAAATGCATTTGCCTTTTTATATTATCCTATTTTCTACTAAGCATGATGTATCTACCTGTAAGTGTTTGTTACACCTAGATTAAGTTCTTTGTACTATGTATTTTTTTTAATTATATGTATTGATGTAAACAAACGTTGGTGAATAAATAAATGAATACCAACCAGCAAATTTTGTTCGTGATTAAACATTTTAAATTTCATCTTTTCTCCCAAGGGAAGCGTAATAAATATCAGGATAAAAAAAACTGACTGATCTCATTCGAAGTATGGACTCAAATCGCGTATAGTTTGATTCAAATTCATTCAGTAGTCTCGTTATGCGCCGTCAAAGTACAGAAAGACAGACAAATAAGAAAATAAAATAAAAAATCTTGGCCTCAGTATCGTTTAAAGAATACCCTATAGATTTCTTTTCTGCAAAATATCTTTAATGTAAAAAGAATTGGGACTGTTACGATTTAATCTATACAAATAATAAATCTGTTAAAACCTCCGTTTTATTAATACACTATATATCATCAAGAATAAATTTTAATAGCGCGTCTTTTTTTGTATCAGCGCCATCTCTTATAGTTTTTGGTCATGCACGTATCACGTAAAAAGTACAAAACCAATGTAAATAACTTTAATACATAAAAATTATGCATAACTCACAGTATAATTTAGTTTTTGTTTCATTGTAATTAAATTTAAAAATAAATATTTAAGAAAATAGAAATAGGTACCTACGCCGCCAACGCCATCTGGTCTAAGGAATCTTAAAAACTCACAAAACTTACTTTTGAGTTATTATTTTGTTAAACTTAAAAGTTTACTAAATATGTCGGATAGGAATAGAAATCGTTTTAATATTTTAGATAAACATCATTTTCAATTAATATAAGTACTATTATGTTAAATGTCACTAAAAATAAAAACGATATGCGTCCATTATACGATAGATGGCGCATGTAGGTGATAAAAAATATAAATTTATAATTTTTAAAATTTTAGTTAAATACCCGTGCGAAGCCGGGGCGGGCCGCTAGTCATAACTATAGATGTATTGTTTAGTCTATCGCTTCTAACAATACAAAGAGGTTTGTTTGATAAACATTAAAACTACTGAACCGACTTTAATAATTCAATCACAGTTAGAAAGTTAAATTATCTACAAATTAAATATATTATAAAATATCACGCTACGACTACATAATATCTAAACAGTAGCTATAAATGTAAACTGGGGTAGATTCGTGAGCGATGTCCAGTATTTGATATTTTTTAAAAAAATGTTATAAATCACTTTTGTGATATTAATTCAAAATTACTACCGTGACGACACATTGGCGCAGTAGTTAAAGCAACTGACTGATGCGCTAGCGGTCCCGGATTCGATCCCTGCACATAACAAATATTTGTATAGGCCCATGGAGATATTTCTCGAGCTCTAGGCGTTTGAGCTTTTCTCTTTCATAATATAATTAAAAAATTATTATCTGTATTGCTCCAAAATCAGAGTATTCCATTAGAGCTCAGGATATCAGTATGTTAGAGCAGTGTTTACAGCGCTAATGATTGTGGGTTTAATCTCCTCTTATGAAAGCTTAGAGCATAAAGATGCTTGTCATGTTCGTGGGGCGTCGGGCGTGTTTTGTTGTGTTATGTGTATTTCCTCCCGATACAATTCAACAGACAATATGATTCAACAGAGGAGTTTTGATTGTAAGCGTGTAAATATCTACTTAGAAACATTTTATTTATAAAATTAAATACGTTACTTGTAGGGACAGCTTTTTATATCTTCAGTCTTACAAGCAATTATAGCGCAACTTATTGTGCCAACTTGTCGTTTGCTATAGACATTGATGCCGTCGTGAATGAACGCCCTGTAAAATGGCCCCTGAAAACAAAATCTCATATAATATAGTTATATCTATAATGACATTAACACAAAGTGATACTGAATTAAATTGGACTCAAGCTGGCAAATGCCCCTTCCCATATATAGGAGAAGGGTTGTAGATTAATCAACCACGCTACTCTACTATCATAAATATATCATAACGATCGTTATCACATAGTTATAGTAACCTGGTTAATGGCCTTACATGTTCTCCGAGGCACGGTGGGGAGACCTACAACGACATACACCCAGAAGAGACACAAATATTTGTAGAAATACAAATGTCCGCTTCTAATGATAAATAATTAATTTATAAAATTTATTTTAATTTAATGCACATTGTTTTAATGCACATAACTATATATGTATGTGCCCACACAAATGAAGCCCAATGAAGAGTTATTAACAGTTTCGTTACAAATTGATTTTTTACAATTTGAAGAAGTCTAAATGTTAATGTTATTAAATAAATAACCAGTCATAGTTACATGGTAAAATAGGACATGAGTAACTCAAAAATCTAAGAAATGTGTTCGTTATCTTCGAACGTCCCGTACGTATTACGCAACGTCTACGTCGACATAACATAATATGCATGATATTTCTTAACTAAAAGGTCACACAGTTAACAATATTACAGAATAAGTCGTCTCTGATAAATGTTTAAATTTGTAACCAGTTGTAACCAATACTGCAATAATGTATAAAACGTAAATTGTCATGCCGTTAATAGAACTTTCTCAATACCTATGCTACAAGTTATATATTCTAAAAAAAACTAGAAAATATGATGATGATAATATGCACGAAAACAAGCAATATAACATATCAAAGCATGCACAAAGAAGCAAAAAACAGATATTAGTGTAAACATTTTACTTACCTTTTGTTATGGATAATATTGGTTACAAATAGCAATATCGTGCATTGTTCATCATGCGTGCATAAAACAATATAATAAAGGTTATATAGTTAGTTACAAAACGTCATGCACATGCAAATTAAATAATATAATTATGCTACTAGGTACATGCGTTAAATAAAAAAATATTAGTTAAAATAATATCTTTAATTATATTTTTATTATAATATTAAGGAACAGTATCTGCTTTTGACCAGATGTATTGAAAGCGTGTTAAGCATTTGTATTTTAAATTAGTTGTAACACTTTTTACCTACTCAGTGAGAAACTAGATTTGAAACTAAGACTAAAATAGTTTAAATACTGCTTATTTAATAAGCACAGATAATTATTATTAGTCTTGCAATATCTAATAATAATGTTGTCAATTAATTTTGAGTTTCTAAAGACCCCAAAACTATATACCTACGAGTATATTTAAACGGTACTTACAAAAAATTTCAAATTAGTTATTATTGATGTGCCTCTCGAATTCATATAGCATTGTTTATGAAGCAGTGTATCTATAATTAGCCAATAAGAGGGTTTTTTTTTTTTTTTTTTTATTATATTATGGGCTTACTCTTGACCTAAGTCTAGCTCGAGAGCAGAGACGAGGTCGAAGATGGAGCGAGCTCGCCCAGAAAATGCCTATTCACTCGCGCTTTAAATACAGTCGGGTTGTATGTACTTGGAAATACGGACGCCGGTAGGGAATTCCACTCCTTGGCCGTGCGTATTAAAAAGATGATTCGAAACGCTTTGTACGTATAAAGGGTATATCGACCAGGTGGGGATGAAGGCCCGCGGTACGTCTGTAAGTCCGATGGAAGAAGGGAGATGGGGGTATGAGCTCGTGCAGCTCCAGGGCACACTCCCCAAAGTACAATCTGTAGAAGACCGTTAGTCTGGCAACTTTTCTTCGGTGAGCTAGAGTGTGAAGAGACTCTAACAAACTGGCGTCACCGATTAGCCGCTTGGCTCTGCGTTCCACTGAGTCCAGTGTGGCGAGTTGATATTTAGCTGAGCCATCCCACAAGTGACTGCAATATTCCATGCACGGTCGGACTTGAGCTTTATACAGTGTTAGAAGCTGTCCCGGCGTGAAATATCGCTTAACCTTGTTTAAGATGCCAAGCTTTTTGGCCGCAGTTTGCGCTTTGGACTCAATGTAATTGCCAAAGTTGAGGTTAGAACTCAACTCTATGCCAAGGAGGTGGAGGGTGTCGGACATAGGGACAGGTGTACCTCGGAAAGTAGGAGTCAAGTTAAAAGGACTCCGTTTAGCGGAGAACAAACAAGCCTGCGTTTTGGCGGCGTTGAACGTGACCAGGTTGCAATCACCCCATTGGGATACGTGACCTAGTATTGAGTTCGTTCGCTCTACCATGGCCTCTCTCTGGGAACGTATTACGTCCCTGTTGTCTTTTGCGCTGGACAGGTATCTCTCTATAACCGTGCTGTCATCTGCGTATCCAACAATGCCAGGTTGTAGCATGTCGTTGATGTGGAGCAGGAAAAGGGTTGCAGAGAGAACGGAACCTTGAGGGACACCGGCGTTTATAAACATCAGGTCAGAGGAGCAGCCATCGACGACCACTCTGATTGACCGTTCTCTCAAAAAGTCTGAGATCCAGCTACAAAAGGCAGCAGGGATGCCGTAAGCAGGAAGCTTACTAAGGAGACTTGCATGCCAAACCCTGTCAAAGGCCTTCGAGATGTCTAGTGATACAGCAAGCGCCTCACCACGTTTCTCAATGGCTTCACCCCAACAGTGAGTGACATACACCAGAAGATCACCAGTAGACCGCTTCTGACGAAAGCCGTATTGGCGGTCACTGAGGAGTGCATTGTCTTCTAGGTAGTTCAGCAACTTGCTGTTAAGTACCTTTTCCATGACTTTGCATAGCATGGAGGTGATGGCGATTGGTCTGTAGTTACAGGGATCGACTCGGCTACCCTTTTTGGGCACTGGTTGCACATTAGCCAGTTTCCAAGATTTTGGCACCGTTCTAGTTTGGAGAGAGAGGCGGTACAGGCGCGTAAGAACAGGAGACAACTCAGGTGCACAGGCCTTTAGGACCCTCGCAGGTATACCGTCAGGTCCACTAGCTTTGTTCGCGTCAAGGTTTAGCAAAACTCTACGGACCTCTTTGTTGTGGATCGTGATCTCTCGCATAGAAGAATCACATCGAGGCAGGGATGGTGGTTGTGTAGAGCCAGCGTCAAGACGCGAATTGCTTGCAAAGAGAGATGCAAGCAAGTTTGCCTTTTCTACTGCTGAGTGAGCCAGCGTACCATCAGGTTTCTGCAGAGGAGGCAATGTAGCGCGGCAGAAATTGGACTCTATTGCTTTCGACAGAGACCAGAATTGTCTACTACCAGGGGGGTAGGAGGCAAGCTTAGCGCCTATACGGCGGACATGGTCGGATCTAGCCCTTTGTAGTGTTCGCTTGCAGGACTTGGCGGCTGAATTAAAAGCTTTCTTCCTCGTGCGAACCCCCCGCACTCCAGCTTTGGCATCGCGGACTTGAACCCAAGCCTGGTAAGCAGATTCCTTGAGGGCTTCAGCTCGGGCGCATTCAGCATTGTACCAAGGGCGGGATTTGTGGTCGAGCGACATGTCGGAGAATGGGATAAAGTATTCCATTCCCTGTCGAATCACGTCAGCGATTGCCTCAGCCACGCATGAGGGGTCGCCCGAGGAAAAACAGACTTGCCGCCAAGGGAAAGATGCATAGAAATGCCGCATCTCTTCCCAGTCTGCTAACTCGTATCGCCACACTCTTCTTGCGTCCCTTGGACAGTTGTCCGGAGGAGAGCAGGTCGATACTGACTTCACCAGACAGTGGTCGGATGACCCTAGCGGGGCAGATACTGAGACCGAGTGTCTGTCTGGATCTGTAGTCAGCAGGAGGTCCAAGCAGTTGGCTGTATGGCTGGTGACATCTGGTTCTCGCGTTGCAACCTGTACCATTTGGGTGAGATCTAGTGCTAATGCGAATTTACGTGCTTCCCTCCCAGCGTAGCATGTTTTCTCGTACGGGAATAACCATTGCTCGTGGTGGGCGTTAAAGTCCCCGAGAAAAACGAGTTCGGCTGTCGGATATCGCTGTTGAGCACTATCTGCCATCTTTGTAAGGTGGTCGAAGAGCCTGGTCGTCTCCTGATCCCCACTGTGTGACCGATAAACACAGGCGTAGATAGTCTTGTCCACGCCGGTGTCTACTAAAACCCATAATGTGGAGAACCCGGTTGCTTCAAAGCCGGGCCAAGCCCAAAAGGGTATACGCGATCTATCACTAGTATTAAATAGTGGTATTCTTGCAACTCCAGGAATCCGTAGATCAGCAGTAGCTAGCTTAGGTGGTCAATCACGTGGTAATTGAAAATCTATAATATAAATCAGTCCCGAAACAGAACTAAGTATAATAATTATAATCCATTTTTTAAATCATTGGTGTCATCATGAATCTAAGATAGATTACATGTCATTGATTATTCAAAACATCAATAGCATACTTTAAATGTAATACTTTTCTTAAGCTTCATTTTTCAGTGTAAAATATTAAATTTGATATTGTGCTCTTTTAAAATTATGAAAATTACAAGACAAGTAAAAGACATTAATAAGTATAACCCTTAAATATTATACCTCAATAAAGTTGGCTTGGAAGTATAACCACTCAAATTATTTATTAAGTGCTCTTAATTGCTCACAAAATGCTCACCTCAAATTCGCAATTGCTCACCCTATCAATTAATTATTTAATTAGTTATTAATAATTAAAAATACAGAATTATTTTTGCCAATTACAGGTAAACCAATAGACTTTTCTTAATTTTTTTTTTAATAAATATTATTATATATATATTATTATATATTAATTTTTTAACAATTCCTAACGCGAGAAATTAAAATTCTTATAATTCAAATAAAATACATATTTTTAAATAAACTATATGCCAATTAATTGCTCCTTAATTGTTCCCCCGGAATCCGCATTTGCTCCAGATGTATCATTAATAGTTAATTAATAATTAATTTTTTTAACAATTGCAAACGTGAAAAATTAAATTCTTATAATTTAAATAGAATATATATTTTTTTTAAAAACTATATGCCAATTAATTGCTCCCTAATTGCTCCCCCGAAATCCACATATTGATCCCCTAGCAATTAAGGAGCAATTAATTGGCATATAGTTTATTTAAAAAATATATATTCTATTTGAATTATAAGAATCCGGTTTTGCTCCAGATGTATCATTAATAGTTAATTAATAATTAGTTTTTTAACAATTGCAAACGTGAAAAATTAAAATTCTTGAAAAAAAATTAAATTTCTCGCGTTAGCAATTGTTAAAAAAAATTATTATTAATTAACTAATAATATTACATATGCAGCAAATGCGGATTCCGGGGGAGCAATTAGGGAGCAATTACTTTGCATATAGTTTATTTAAAAAATATATATTCTATTTGAATTATAAGAATTTTAATTTTTCACGTTTGCAATTGTTAAAAAAATTAATTATTAATTAACTATTAATATTACATCTGGAGCAAATGCGGATTCCGGGGAAGCAATTAGGGAGCAATTACTTGGCATATAGTTTATTTAAAAAATACATATTCTATTTGAATTATAAGAATTTTAATTTTTCACGTTTGCAATTGTTAAAAAAATAATTTATTAATTAACTATTAATGATACATCTGGAGCAAATACGGATTCCGGGGGAGTAATTAAGGAGCAATTAATTGGCATATAGTTTATTTAAAAAATATATATTTTATTTGAATTATAAGAATTTTAATTTCTCGCGTTAGGAATTGTTAAAAAATTAATTATTAATTAACTATTAATATTACATCTGGAGCAAATGCGGATTCCAGGGGAGCAATTAGAGAGCAATTAATTGGCATATAGTTTATTTAAAAAATATATATTCTATTGGAATTATAAGAATTTTAATTTTTCACGTTTGCAATTGTTAAAAAAATTAATTATTAATTAACTATTAATGATACATCTGGAGCAAATGCGGATTCCGGGGGAGCAATATGTGAGCAATTTATTTTAAAAAAAAATTTAAGAAAAGTCTATTGGTTTTCGTGTAATAGGCAAAAATAATTCTGTATTTTTAATTATTAATAACTAATTAAATAATTAATTGATAGGGTGAGCAATTGCGAATTTAAGGTGAGCATTTTGTGAGCAATTAAGAGCACTTAATAAATAATCTGAGTGGTTATACTTCCAAGCCAACTTTATTGAGGTAAATATTATAACCCTTAATCATCATCATATCATCTCATATCGTATATATTATAATTATATTTCATCAGCCGATAACAAACACGACCGTATTCATAAACAATATTGTATGTTGAAGCACATCAATATACCGGTTTTCAATAAATATAAAACCGATATTATTTTATAGAAAATGCTTCCTGGCGAACTTTAAAGTGACAAAGACTGGTCTCTAGCTGGTGCGATACTAACTCCATCTAGTATTTGTTAATCCTAAATTGGCCTATACATATATACTATGTGTAGTACAAACCGTGTATATATGACTATATAAGTTTGCACTGCTTTTTCATAAACAGTGCTGTATGTTTTCTATATAATATCGATTTTATTGTAATGTAAAACTGTTATTTTAATTTTACTACAAACTAATTTTACGAATAAAATTATGTTTTTGTCAAAATTCGTAGTTAACGTTGCGTATGAACATCAAAACGCTACGCAATAATAAACAGTTTATGTTTCTGTTTTCTATAGCCACGTCTCTGATATCCATAAAATACGCATTTGTTTGAACTAGGCATAAAAGCTGAACAAAAATAAGACCCCAACTTTACTTACCATTTCTCCTTCTCTTTGAGCCAAGTTCACGCGGAAGTGACATACTACATCTTTATCAATTAGCGTAAACTCTTGAGAGCCATTTCTCAGCAGCCTGGTCACGTGAGATGGTAATGACGGATCAGTTATCAGTGTCAAATTGTCCATGGCGGCAGGATTATCGTAGATAGGGCCCGGGTATGTATCTTGAGGCATTAACTGTAACAAAGTCATTCAAATAAGTTAATAAATAAATAAATAACCAAATTATTATTTTTATTATTCAATACAAATTACTGGCCCTTGAGAGAAGAGAAGAATTTGTATTACATATTGTCACAAGTTAAAGAGCATTTTAATTTGTAGAGAGATAATTATTACAAAGCCTGCAAAACAGATACAGTGAAATACTAGCATTCATATGAAAAATAAAGTTATTTAATAATTCGCTCATTTGGAGCGACATTGACACAAATGCAAATTAGTTAACTTTACACCAGATCAGAATAAAGATTATTTCATAGTTCAAAAGAAGATTCTGAAGCATTATTACGGCTAATTATTATTTTAAAATTGTTTTATTATAGATGGATATTGTGGAATTTTCACTGCCAACGCAGATGTTTATGCATAGTATTTTGGCATTAATAAGTCATTTTCGCGTATTTTTGCAAATGTGTCACTATCGCTCCAAATGAGCGAATTATAAACATTGCTTAATATCAACAAAGGTCATTTTATTCAAGTATTACTTTCTTTATCATAAAATACTTTAAAATGACATTGAAGATGTTATCTGTTTTTTTTTGTCAGTACTAGACTGTATATATGTTTTTTAGCTTTCACGGTCACCAATAATACTTTGATTTAAAAGGAACTTACCGCGATTTTTGTTTTTAGATTTCGGCGACATTATAGACGCCATGGCCACGGAATGAACTAACTGGTAAGTCCGTTTAGATCGAAGTAGTACTGAATTGCACTAGCACTAAAAATATAGTGAACTAAAATGAATTATTAGTTGATGCTGAATCAACCACACTGCTCCGCTGCGGGTTGGCGGTTAATTTCCCTAACATGAATAATTATTACGCCGTGCGGGTAACCGGCAGAGAAGAATCGTCCCGACCTCTTTCTTGCTGAGATGTCGTAAAAAGTGACTAAAGCCATTGTGGTGAGAACAACCGTACACTAACCAGGATAGTAATGGGCAGTGTCACCATATCCTGCCACAACACACTGCGCTCATCAACCCGCCTGCCAAGCGTGGAGAGTATTGACAACAACCTAACCCTCTCCTTCTGTGAGATGATGATGACGAGATTATAAAGGCCTACGTTCAGCAGTGGACATCCAACGGATTTGGTGGTCCGGTGGTGGTAGATAACGATTACTCTCAGGTATCTATGATAACAATCGGGACCGATAGATGTACGCACTCTAAGTCTCTAACTTGTCTGTTATCAGGACTATGGATTTGAACAATTTGTTGTTAGTTAAATGCACTGATCTCAGGATCTACCGGTCATAGGTTGTTCAGGTTACGTATATATAATAATTTTAAATTACCACACATAGGGGCAGAGTAGCGATCATAAAGGTTACAGTAGATTAAATCATTCGGGTCACCTAGTTTGTTTTACAAAGTTGTCCAGCTGCTGATAAATTTTGTTATATTATT
The DNA here is from genome assembly GCA_036937285.1 of Euphydryas editha. Taxonomy (NCBI): domain Eukaryota; kingdom Metazoa; phylum Arthropoda; class Insecta; order Lepidoptera; family Nymphalidae; genus Euphydryas; species Euphydryas editha. Next base: position 9,472,197 of record JAUPFZ010000019.1, read on the forward strand.
ATGATTATTACGTATTCATTTAATATGATATAATGTTTTGATCCAGAATTTCAACTTTGCACCTAAATTTTTTCGCAATCGCTTTAGTAGTTTTTAAAAGAAAGGTAAAAAAGAGAAAAAAAAATAAAAAATTACTTTATTCAAGTCGAGTTTTTAAAAAAAAAGTTGTCGAGCAAATCTTCATTATAAAAAAATAATTATCATAAGTTGATATGAAGCTAACACCGGATCCGGAATGTAGATTCTGCTAAGAAGAAACGAGAAGAAAATCAACAGTTACTCTTTTAAAAATTGTCTATAAGCTAGTTTTTGATTTTAAGCTTAGTCTTATATAATAATATATACATATATCTACCTGTCCAGGCACTTTGGGTACTTTGGAAACGAGTACTCTCGTGGTTGGTTGTCCTGGCATGATACTTATTAAGGCACCAGCTGATCCCGAGTAAATACCTGATCCTATAACATGAAACCGATATTTCGATTTAAAATATCTGTAAGTTAGAAGTAACTGGTGACGATTAAATAAATTCGAAGATATTGAAGTCTTTAGTTACTCCCATAATAAGCTATAACTGGCATATTATATATATGTAATTAGAATACATTAATAATATAAGTTGTACTTACGAAAAAGAAATCAAAATTGAAATTGATTCAAAATATTTAAATAATTATAAACATGTCATATTTTAAATTTCTATCATTGAGTTATAAGCTTTTTTTATAAATAGGTACGTACCTGCACTGCCAACTAAAACATTGTTAGCTCCAGCCGCAAGGAAATTCACATTCATAGTTTGAGCATAAGCTTGTTGGATCTCAACGGCTAAAAATATTTATTTATTTATTTATTAACTCTTTATTGTATGTACACACAAAAAAGCAACATACGGTTCTAGTATAATATAAAAGAACTATGTACAAATAGGCTGTCTTATCACTAAACCTCGATCTCTTCCAGACAACCAACATAAAGAAGTTTTTGTGAAAAAGCGTAAAAAAATATATAGGTTTAAATTTTTAAACGTTTCACACTCCATCAAATTACTCAACTTAATTTATATATTGCCAATTCTTATATATTTATTCTAATTTTCTTATAATATTTTATTGACTGTAATATTCCTCACTAAATACAAATATAAATATTCTTCATTGTACACCAAAAGATACATACATAAAAAAATACAACAAAAAATGTAAAACAGTCCGTCTTATAGATAAAATAATAATTTCTTCCAAACAACCTATGGGCAATGGACATGAAGAGAATAAAGCGGAAAGAAGGTGTACTAATGACAATAAATAAACATATATAAATAAATAATAAATAAAGCTTATAAGTTGACAGTCGAAACAGTACATACCGAATTTTAACATCAATGTTCGTGCAAACAAGCGATTAAGCAATATAAATGTGTGTCTGTGTTTGTGTCTTTGCGTTTGTATATGTGTGTTTGAGTGTGTGTGAGTTTGTGTGTGTATGTGTGTGTGTGTGTGAGTGAGTGAGTGTGTGTGTGTGTGAGTGTGTGTGTGTACATGTATGTGTGTGGGTGTGTGTGTGTGTGTGTGTGTGTGTGTGTGTGTGTGTGTGTGTGTGTGTGTGTGTGCGAGTGTGTGAAGCCTACAATTTTACCGATTTCAATGAAATACCTACAACTACTGGATCATCATAAATTTTAGCTTATAAACATATGTAGTTACAGCCTGCTTCCACTTAATTCTTGTCAACTTAACAGAAATCTCGGCATTTAGCTTTATAAACTCATTTGCAAAAAAAAAACGGGCGGTTTAAATTTTCTTCCTGGCTGAAAAAAATAAAATACCAAAAAGGTTTTAATCATTTGAACATGTTACTGGCCAGTTATAAAAGTGCCATAATGTTTATAAGAGTACATTCCAAATTCAAATTTTTGACTGAGCCTGGTTTTCAAAGAAAATAACTTTTAACATTGTTAAAAGTTATTTCATATAACAGTTATTGCTGTTTAGCAATCTCGAAAATGGTAGATAAAGTGATAAAAGCGAGCAAAATTATTGCGCTGCTTGAAGAAGGTTGCAGTCAATGCTTCGTGGCTCAGAGGCTAAATGTGAGTCGGTCGACAGTTCAAAGGACCTGGCAGCGATATCAAGAGACCGGTTCCGCCAAGAGAAGGCCTGGTTCTGGCAGAAAGACATGTACCGAACCACGGGATGATCGTTTTCTAGTTAGTCAAGCGTTGAGAAATCGCAAATCTTCTTATGTGGACCTCAAGAACACCCTCGAAGAAGTAAGAAATGTGCAAATTAGTCTATGGACGGTCAGGAGGAGGCTTCTCGCTGCTAATATACACAGTCATCGCCCAGCACGCGGCCCTAAATTACTCCGTGGACATCGAGTTGCCAGGCTTAGCTTCGCTCGAAATTGTGTGTCATGGACTCATGAAGACTGGGATAGGGTATTGTTCTCCGATGAAGCCAGGATATCTCTGCATGGTGAAGGCCGACGTCGGCGAGTGCTACGTAGACGAGGAGAACGCTTTGCAGAGGCATGTTTTGAAGAAATCACACCTTATGGAGGGGGCTCTGTTATGTTTTGGGCAGGAATAAATTCTATGGATCGTACGGAGTTAGTCTTCATCGAAAACGGTACACTGACTGGACACCGATACATAACGGAAGTTCTAATTCCTTATGCACAACCCGCTTTAACCGCTCTTGGCGAAAACTCAATTTTTATGGACGACAACGCTCGCGCCCACCGGTTTGGCGGTGTGGATGCGTATATGCTAGAAGTCGGAATTCGTCGTTTGAACTGGACAGCTAGAAGTCCGGACCTCAATCCCATAGAGCATGTCTGGGACGTTCTGAAGCGACGAGTGAGATCAGTACAGCCGGCTCCGCAGACCATCAGAGAGCTAAAGAATGTAATTACAGCGGAGTGGCAACATATTCCCCAAGAAACCATAAAAGATATACTCACTAGCATGCCCAGACGAATGCAAGCTGTGATTTCAGCAAGAGGGGGTCACACTCAATACTAAACTTTTATCTGCTTTTAATGTATTCAAGAAAAACAAAGAAATTAACGCGTTTCATTTTTATTTAGCGAGCAGGTACAATCATAGTGTTTTGAGCTTAAACATTATTTCTTAATAATTTAATTAAAATGTTATGATAAAACTGATGAAAACTATTCCTTCCTAATTAATTTATAAAATTCTGAGGATAACAATACCTAAAATTGTCAAACAAACTAATAGTAACTATAAAATAGTTCTTTGCTTAAGTGCCCGTTTTTTTTTTTGCAAAAGAGTTTACAAAGAAAAGGCCCTAAGAACCATTTGGTGAAAGTATTATTAGTAGTATGTTGAAGTTTTATTTCATTACATATTCTATTTTTACGCCTGTTTGAAATAGGAACATAAAAAGTCATTTTATATTGGTATAGTATAATATTTATAAATTTATATAAACAGCTTTTTAATTTGTCTAAATATTTAAAGAATAAAATCCTAAGGATGTTTTGACAAGTATAATGTACATAATAATGTTAAAGATTTCTCAAAAATAAATTCTATACGAGTATAGTGGTTTGGATTTTCTGTGTAAAATTTGTAAGGTATTAGTAACCTATACTTACATGGGCTGAAAAGTCTTTGGCTTCAGGCAGAAATGGCGTCACAAATAAAAAATTAATATTCTCTTTGGAGAGTACCAACCTTAACTTATATCCTGTCAAAATTTCATGACATTTCGTTTACTTATTTTCAAGTTATAGCTTTTGACACTACTCTGAATTTTTGTAAACAATGGAAAAAAGTGAATTTCGTGTTTTAATAAAACATTTTTTTTTTATGGGAAAAAATACTGTAAAAAAAAAGACATGGCTTGATAAATGTTATAATACATCTGCCCCACCATATTCAATCATTAAATATTGGTTTGCTGAATTTTGTCGTGACCGTACGAGCACCAGTGATGCCCGGCAATCGAGAAGGCCAAATGAGGCAGTAACTTCTGAAAACATAAAAAAAAGTCACGGAGCTTGTGTTGAATGATCGCAAAATTAAATTGAGTGAGATAGCTCACATCATAGGCATTTCTAAGGAACGCGTTGGACACATCATTCATGAATATTTACGCATGCGAAAGATGTGCCCGCAATGGGTGACGAGTTTTCTAACAATTGACCAGAAAGCCAAACGTGTTCGTCTTTCAAAGCAAAATTTGGAGCTATTTCGCCACAATAAAAAGAAATTTTTAAGACTATTTGTGACAATGGACGAAACATGGATTCACCACTACACGCCTGAGTCCAATCGGCAGTCGGCGGGATGGTTATTGCCTGGTGAAAGCTGTAGGAAGCGCCCGAAAACGCAACAATCAGCTGGCAAGGTTTTAGGCAGTATTTTTTGGGATGCACATAGTATAATCTTCATAGACTATCTTCATCATGGAAAAACAAGCAACAAACAATATTATTGTGCGTTATTGGATCGATTGGATAACGAAATTAAGTGTATTTAGCAAGCCTCATTTAGCAAGAAAAAAAAATCTTGTTTCACCAAGACAACGCTCCAGCTCATTCTGCTCGCGATACTACCAATAAATTGAAGGAATTAAGTTACGAAGTGGTTGAACACCCACCGTATTCACCTGATTTAGCCCCCAGCGACTATTTCCTGTTTCCTCGGTTGAAAAATTGGCTCGCCGGGAAGAGATTTTATTCAAATGAGGAGATCGAGTATGAAATAATTGCCTATTTTGAGGTACTTGACGCGGACCACTATAAGGCATCGAAATGTTGGAAAATCGTTACACTAAGTGCATTACTCTAGATGGAAATTATGTCGAAGAATAAAATTATTTTTGCACTAAAAATATCGTTTTTTCACTGTCAGGTCAAAGACTTTTACCCTTATTGACCAGAATGAAGCGTCAGTCAGCGCAGCGCGCAGGGCGGTGGTACAGAGGCAGTCCATGAATTACATGGACTGGCCCTGTACCACCGCCACGCGCCATCGCCGAGTGCGCGACCCGAACGCGGGCAGCCACGTGAGGGCAGACGTAATAGCCAGTTTTGTTCAATTTGAATATTATTTTTTTATAGTAATTCGATTATCGGAACTATTTATTACTACTATTAGTACTCATATTTAGAGACATAATTATTATATTTGGTTAGTGTATTTTAATAGAAAAATAGATTACTTTTCATTTTTATTTCAGCCGTATGAGAAATTCTTTTTTTTTTTTTTATTATAGGATTGTAGTTTTCGTTATTTAGTTTGTATTTATGTAAATGTATGTTTCGTGGTTAATCGGCTGTGCCGTTTGTGATGAAATTTGATAGGATATAGGCTAGCTAGTACAAAATAAATCTATCTAAACAAATCTTTCTTCTTTATAATTTTAGCATAGATAGGCTAAAGAATTTATCTATTTGGATACTCTAATCTTAACTTCATGCCTGATCTGAAGAACTCGCAATGTGTGAGATTGTCGGACATACTATAATGAAGATGACCTAACAAGCATAGAAAATTAGTTCAAGTAAAACCTTAAACCAACAAATATTCATCTCACCAGTTAAATAAGGCATTTCAGAGAACCACATAGTTGTAAACACAACGTCCGTGATGTTGTGCCTTTGGACGACCTGCACGGCTGGCACTTGGAACATCAAGTCGAAACAGATAAAGTGACCGAATGTGACACCAAAATCAGTTTCGAATATTCCCAAATCCGGTCTCAACGCAGGCGTTCGAGTAAATTCGCCGAATAAATTTATCTTCCGATATCTGTAACGTTAAAAGATTTTATTAGTATTATTTTATATAATGTTTTTTTGGTATTAATATGGCTAATCTTACGTTTTAGAGTATTGGTGCTGAGTAAAAACTCTTCTGCAAATTTATGTTGATACAAAAACTTAGTGTAAGATCAGAGATAATATACTACGGGTATTAATTTTTATTATTTTACGTTTTTCTGACATCACTGCTACTACAACTACAAGTCCTTTACAACTGCACTAAAATTTCCTAGTCTACCAAATAATAGTTTTTCAATGAAGTTATGTTCAATTCATAGTAATGCGATTTACAACAACTTTACAATTTTTTGTTAAATGATAATGGAATATCAGAAGCGTGCTAATAGCTCATCATATTGACAACATCATAATACTACTGAATTATTATTACTATTTTTGCCCAGAGAATTGGAATTGCGATTCAAAGGGGTACTAGTATTCCTGTCACCATTCCACGCGGACATGATTTATACCAAAACTGTTTGTGAGTAATTAGTTTAAGTTTTGCATTGTAAATATGTATAATATTGTAAAATTTTAAAATAAACTTTATATAATCATTTAAAAAAATACTACTGAATTAGATATTGATTTCTGTGTGTCGACCACATTGACCATTGTGACACAACTATAACAGAAAATAATTGTAATAGCAGACTTGAACCTTCATATTAATTGTTAAGTTTATCTATTGTAGTATTATTACGTCCATACCTCATATTATCTCAATAATTCCATCTATCTATTTTCAAGGTTCCAAGTCCAAGAGTTCGTCCGTCCGTAACAGATACATGATAAGCAAGTGAAACGGATTCTGGACATATATTGAACATATGCAGTATCAATGCCAAGCCAATTAATGAACGTTTTTATACATATTCATACTGATTCAAAACCGGTTAAATTATATTTATATAAAAAGTATGTTATCGGCAGGAGTGGTTGCTTTAATTATTATAGATCGGTGTTAGGAACTTACCTGTCAATAATCGTTCCATTTCTATCAAACACCACATTGGTATTAAAGTAATAGAGATTTAACTGCGGACAGTATTCATCATTAGGATTTGTAATGCAATTGACAATTTCCTGAATGTTGATCACTACGTAGATTTCATTTTGTCTCGCTGCTGCTGATATGCTGACTAGAACCTACAAATATTATTAGAGGTAGAACACAAGCAGTAACAGAAAAATACCGTGTTCTTTATTTGTTTAGGTACTACGATAACTAGTCTACGATTGTCTCATAATACCGAAATCCATCAAACGATTAAGGATTTGTTATCTATGCTGAAAAGAGTCAAATGTAAACAAAGTTTACCCATGGTCTCTACAACCTTCCTTGAAAACATGGAGCGTATAGTTAAAAGAGTACTATCTTGTGTTTCGAAAAAGTCCCCGTATTAACCTAAATAAAGATGGCGTTGCTGTACCAGAGTACCGTTTGCAGGTTAGCTAATTTATTTAATTCGTTAACTGTTTAACTTTCAATTACAAAACATTTACCAACTACTTTAATCTATGAGAATACTGCAAATTATACTTACTTCCAGCAAACTTAAGTCATATATAATAGTTAAGTTTAGATCATAACCCTCCACTACATCAGCGCCCCCTTTATTTAATGATATTTTGTGGACACTTTTGTGTCAAACAGCCATATGATATAGTGCTCCTTTACCTCTATACCTACTCCATGCTTGAAAATCAAAATAGGTACTTGAAGTTTTTGAAGATGACATCGTTGGTATATAATACTCGTAATTGGCATTAAGACATGTTATATTCAATAATTTAATTTAATTTTAGGTAATTAAAACTAACACTAACCAAAGTTAAAGCTTACATTAAATTACAAGTATATGCGAAATGGAATCTTAAATCGCCAAAAAGACTGACTACATTATTGTCGCCCTTATTAGTAAAAAATATTTATGTGCATTTTCATATCGCATGGATTCCTCGTTTTCTCACCTCTTTCTCAGTATATCAATAGCCTCATCTTGATCTTCATAAAATTATAAATACATCATCTCACGCGTTGCCTATGTCATTTACTTATTTCTATCGAGGTCCGCGAGGAATGACGCCGTGAAAATATTAGCACAGTCTCTCGTCGCCGTAACGTCACAATATAAATAAATAATACACTGATTGACCGATAAAACGGTTATTTTCAGAACTAATTATTATTATTGCACTTTTCAGAGCTATAACAATAATATTGCATCTTTTTCTAACGACGTCACATCCTGTTTCTATGACGGCGTACTGCTACAAGTCAATGGCCGTCACATTATTGTTTATTTGTAATTATTAAAACATACTGTTTACATAATGATCTGGTTGTTAATGAGTAGGTAAATTTCTCTTTCAAAATAAAATAAATTTAGTTTTGAGATAAGGTTGAAAATACTTCCGAATTTAGTTCCGTTTGTTGTTGACAGTTAAGAAGTTAACGTAGAATACTAATAACTTTTCGTAGTTTTCGTGTTCTTTACTATGTCTATAAATTACATATATTTATATAGTACACGTACAGTTGTACATAATATATACATATATATTGGTACATAATATATAGCTTGTGTCATATTCGTATAATATAGTTTTCTCGTGTTAAAAGAATTTTATTAATAAAATCGACTAAGTAATTTAAAACTAGAAACCAACAGATAAGTCTTTCCTTTATTATATAACATTTGTAGTATTAATTATCATTTTTTATATGTTATAAAACATACACTCACGGTCGTCTCTATCTATATATTACACCCGACTCAGGGCGAGAATCGAACGCAGGACCCTGGAGCGGAAAGCAGCGCCAACGGACCAATACACTCAGTCATAATTTGGAAATTGTTTCAATGTCATAACTTTGCTTAATAACTTATCCAAGAGTATTTCATATGAAATTTTACTAATATTATAATATTATTTAAATCTCACCTCGTCATATAATTCAGGGTGTAAAGCTGGAACGGGAAATTCCCTCACTGTACTATTCATTGGTATGGTCACACTATTCCCTCTCGTGAGTGTCATTTCAGGAAAGACAACTATATCTGCACCCTGGAATTAAAAAAAATAATATTTTGAAGTACTGTTTTGAACTTTAGCTTTTAAATGAATTACCTTCGTTCTAAAATTTATTAGCGAGCTACCAACAAATAAGTTGGGAAAAAATCTTTTATGATAATTATATATATGCAGAATAGCAATATGTTGCATCTTATTGAAACTATTAAACATCCAATGAGCAGAAGTGATATAAAACTACCCGAATTTGACCCCGAGAAACCTGATGCAGATGCTCGTGCTTGGTGTAATACGGTTGATCTCTGTTTTGGTGAAAAAAGTATTTTTATCGATTATTGTACTAAATAAAAAATAAAAAAATGTACGGAATTTTAATTTGAATATTAAAAGGTCGCTCGGAAAAATCTAAGGTAATGCACTAAGAAATAAAAAAAAATATTAGCGACCTTTCAAAATTTACTTTAATTTTTTTTTTGTCTATAAAATTATACTGTAACGAGAAAAAAAAATCGATTTTGGACGATTTTTGAAATTTAATAAAATTTGGAGCAACCTCTTAAAATAATTTTTTTCATTTAATTTCGGTAATCAAGTAATTAACGTATTTTTTTCGCGCTTAATCACAATCTAGATGACGAAAAGAAAAGATGTGGTCCAGATTCAGTAACGTTTGCCTTAAAAGTGGCAATTTTATAATTAAAACTCTGTTTTAAACGATATACCACACCTTCACGGTTTCACGGTTCATATCAGAAAGTTTAGAAGCAGAAATCAAATCAAGACTGGTTGGATATCGACCATAAAAGAATGCCAGTACTCACATGCAAATGTTTTTGCTTTTACGTGATTAAAAGGCGAAGACGATACAAGGTCGGTTCTGAAGTGACTAATCAAAACACAGCTTTACCTGTTCACCAGCATCCTGAATCAGTCTAACGTAATTTTCCAAATTGACGGCAGAGTTCGCGGACACCTGATATTCAACCACTGCTGCAATGTAGCTGTCATCTTCAGGAGTTGACCGCTGTAAAATGAAATTAATTAAACTTATAATATTTAAATAACTATACAGTTATATGTGTTATATTATATATTGTGTTATATTATGTAAACTGTCTTAGGCAATAAGCACACTTTTAATTTATTAATTCAACATTCAGATAGTTCAATAAAACTTTTCATAAAACCAAAAAAAATAATTATAAATGTAATAAGTGTAATGTAATAATTATTTTATATTTTTACGTATTTACTTTTTAGGCTTAAAAATTACAACTGCTTTAAAAATAAGTTTAAATTATTGACATACTAAGCTCACTATATAGTAAAATAATATTAAACTTGGGAATATTGTTTTCAATTGTATATTTTAAGCATAAGTAAAATAAATACTAAATAAAACTATATTATATATTATGCATGTTGAATATATTTAATTTCATAGACTACATTTAATACTAGACGCAGAGGCGTAGCTACCGCCGTATCAGCCGTATCAATGATACGGAGCCCCCGATCTACAGGGGCCCCGAACGTGTATAAACGAAAATTCGTAAAATGTTATCAAGAACTTAAATAAATTATGTTAGCACTTAAAAAATATCTTTGGGACATGAAAGACTATCAGACTTGTCACTATTATCTATAGAGGCAGAAAATTTAGAAAAACTGAAATCGTCTTCACTTTTGAATTATTTAATAACTTAAAATACCGATATAATAAATTCACCGAAAAAAGACAGGAGTATTAATTATAAGTAATTAGTAATATTTAAGTAATTATTTAAGTGATAAGTAATTATTAATAATTGTAATTATTTTGTTTTGAGTGTTTTTGTTTCGTTATTGAAAAATCTTTAAGCTTCATTTGGGCCCTTTTACAGATTTTGATACAGGACCCATCTATGTCAAGCTACGCCACTGACTAGACGTATCCCTCGGTTTCATCCATATTGATTTTCGATACGTTTGAAGGTAAACGTGTATGAGTACTCCTCGACTCCTATAGTTAGTAGTGTTAGGTTTTATGGCCTATACTCATAGGCGTAATCGTGCGGGCCGTATCTTTGACATCCCTGGCTATAGACGCTATATATAGACTAACTTGTGAGATTAGTATTAAATAAAGTAACAAGCACAAAGCTTGTTTGTTGTTTGTTTATATCGTAATCAAACTAAACCTATAATCTATTACAAGTTTTATTGTTTACATTGTCAATATTGGTTACTAAATAATAATATATCGAGTGAGATAACAGTATATATATATATATAAATACCTAAAATAATTAATAATCTGTACTTACCAAATAAAATAAAAAAACACTAGACTATTACGTTTAATTATGACCTCGTACCTATTAATTAATATAAAATACCGGTAAAAAAATATACATTGAATTATTTTATTATTCTTACCTGATCGGAATAGAAGACACAAAGGGAAAGGAATAACAAACTGCAAAACATCTTAAATGACGTCAAAATCACAAAACAAGATCGAGTTCGAAATGAATCATTTAATTAAGAAAATTAAAACGTCGCTAAGTAGGAAGATTATTTGTTTACGTTTTATTTTTGGCTCCGAACACACTTTTGCGCTTTGCCAGTCGACACACAACTAAACTAACGCGATCATTGGCTGTGGCCTGTGACTCTGGGACATGCAATGATGCAACAAATATAAGCCGAATTTAATTTAGCAAATATTTCCTTGCGACGCAATGCTACTTTGGTTTTTACCCGACTGCGCGACGCAAAGGAGGTTAATGTTTTTATCAGTCTATGTATATATGTTTTTACCCGACTGCGCGACGTAAAGGAGGGTAATGTTTTTATCAGTCTATGTATGTATGTTTGTTCCTATGTGGCGTTGTGGAGACCAAACGCGTGGACCGATGTTGATGATTCATACATCAATCAATTCGTCTTAACCTTGCGACTGTCACTAAAGACATGACAATAATCAAAATTCACCACAGGAACAACCAGACGCTATATTGTCAAAGTTTAAAAATATATACCGGCGAACTAAATGAAGTGGGGTATTGTTGTATAGGTATAAAATGATTTTGAGGTTCCTTTCATCATTTTTGATTTTAAGTAACAGTTTATCACATATAACGATTTAAAGTTGCCTAAACAATCATTCTCGCTAATTTTCATACATAATTGTACTGTATCAATCTGTAAACCACCCACTGATGAGCGAAGGCCTCTTCTCCATATATGGAGAAGCAGAGGCTCTCCATATACAGTCGGGAGCCATTCTTCAACCAGTCAAAGCTTCCCAAGGAGTCCCGTAAAATTTAAATGGGTCCCGTCTGTTAATCCTTCTATTTTGCAAGAATCTATGATTTGTTTATGTGTGTATCGATTATAAAATTATTTCAATGGTGTAGATGTTCAGTGTTACTTTTAACTGGGCTTATTTTTTTTGTTTTTTTTTTTTTGTTTGTTTTTAGTTTCTTTTTAATTCATACATTTTTTTACGCAGTCGGGTTTTTGTCTTTTTTTTTTTTATTATTTAAATTCACATCTGTACTTATAATAAAAGTCTATCCGATTCAGTTCTGTACATTAAAAATATTTTTCAAAAAATGATGGAGGGTACTTTGTAATCTATACTGAAATCAAAACTTAAATCATGTGTCAATCTGTTGTTTATCTTAGGCTGGCCTCACAGCCGGATTGTCTCTCTGAATTCATAATCTTAAAATTCGTCGATTCATTCATTCGATTTCATTAATACTTTTTTTTCTTTGAATGGAAACATTTTAATAAGTGTCTGCCAAATGTCGGGACTGTTCAGAGGTTAGCCGGACAGTCCCCATGGAGGAGAAGTCTGGCCTTTTCGCCGAGGCCAGCCTGTCGCTGGAGGGATCCTGTTGCCTGCAGATCCGGGACCCTCCAATTAAAGCGGCTGAAGGCTCCCGCAGGGGTTTAGTACGGTATTGCACTCCCAAAGTGCCGAGTCCGACATAGGTCTAGGACTGCCGACCCGGGCGTCCTGGATATCATCCGTAAATGGATTCCCCTGCGTAAAAAAAAAAAAAAAAAAAAAAAAAAAGTGTCTGCCAAATATTTTAGGATATTTGGTTTGGAATTACAAATGTCATAAACTTCACTATGAGATCCAAGTAACTTGAAACCTGGAATGTACAAAAACCTTTGAACGTACGGCGCATCTTAAGTTGGCGTAGATACTTTATTTTTGTGGCATAGGTAATGAAAGGAGTAGCAATCGCGAACAAAGTGATTGAGCGTGGGTATAGTTAGTCTATAATATAATTTCACAATAATTCTTTGGCATTATTCTTTGTTTTCATTATTATTAATAGCACATCTGAGTTCATTGTTATATCATCAACTAAAAAAGACAAAACAACCTATATCTAATGAACAAAAGACCATTCGTAATAACGTCTTTTAATGATAAAAATGATACAAATATATATTTGTAATTGTGTATTCGACTTTAGCTAACTATAAATACGATAGTTGATTCTTGGAAGCGAATAAACGAGTAGGTACAAACTACAAAGTAAGCCCATTGACATGTTTATTTTTAATGGACAAGTTTTAAATTGTACATAAAACTCAATTCCTCAATAGCTTTAATTATTCGATTATTTATAGTTTAGCAGTAAAAAATTATATCTGCCGCTATTCGCGCATCACGGAAAACTACTGGATAGATTTCAATTGAGTTTTATTTCTAAAACACAGCCTTACCAAAAAAAATAAGTATATTGCTGCTATATCTACCATTAGATTCTTCACCATCATCTTTATTTAATACTAGCGGCCCGCCCCGGCTTCGCACGGGTATTTAACTAAAATTTTAAAAATTATAAATTTATATTTTTTATCACCTACATGCGCCATCTATCGTATAATGGTAATAATATAGTTTTTATATTTAGTGACATTCAACATAATAGTACCTATATTAATTGAAAGTGATGTTTATCTAAAATATTAAAACGATTTCTATTCCTATCTGACATATTTAGTAAACTTTTAAGTTTAACAAAATAATAACTCAAAAATAAGTTTTGATAGTTTTTAAGGTTCCTTAGATCAGATGGCGTTGGCGGCGTAGGTACCTATTTCTATTTTCTTAAATATTTATTTTTAAATTTAATTACAATGAAACAAAAACTAAATTTTACTGTGAATTATGTTTAATTTTTATGTATTAAAGTTATTTACATTGGTTTTGTACTTTTTACGTGATACGTGATCAGAGAAAAACACGATAAGAGATGGCGCTGATACAAAAAAATTCGCGCTATTGAAATTTATTCTTGATGTTATATAGTGTATTAATAAAACGGAGGTTTCAACAGATTTATTATTTGTATAGATAAGGTAATTAAAGTTTCAATAAAAAAAAAAAACATTATTTATAAAGACTACCTGTTTTTACAATGAAAATCTGTAAACAAAATCTATTTTTGCTTCCGATATTTGATATTCACATTTTTGATGTTTTTTTTTTTCTCCACAACAAAAAAAAACATTAATATAATTAGCAACTCGGATGATGTAGCTGGCTTCAATCAAATCACTGCTGATTAATATTTATACTGTTTTATATTAACCTGTTAATATCCTACTGACTGTCACAGGTCTCTCTTATTAATAATATGTGAAGAGAACGATGGGCGAGCGATGACCTAAAAAAAGGTTACAGCCGAAGTTAACATTTCAATTGTTTTATTGTTCAATTTTATTTTTTCTTGACAAACTCTGTTTAATGACAACGATTGAACATATTTCAATATTTAATTCTTTGATTATTTATTAGAAAGCTATAATATAGAAAGTAATTTTTGACTGAAATATTTTATATTCTTTAATTTCAAGACATTCCTAGATGACAAAGAACGTAAATCTAATGCCGTTGTTAATTTAAAACTATACAGGTGTAATTCCTGGTACAGAAAGATAGGTACTTTTTTTAAAAATCTTAACTTAATTTTTTTGCTTATTAATAATGACCCTAGTTACATTTAAGACCAGAAAATGGTTACAAAACGGCTATAGTACAAATCCACTATAACGATAGCTAAAAAAACTTTAAAACAAATATAATATTTTCGACATATTATTAAAGTTTAGTATTAACAATATTTTATAGGATTTGGTGTTCCGTGCGATTTCCTGCTTAACTGTAGGTATTGAGGTTGTGATGTACCTAGTATTTCGTTGAGTACGAACCAAGGAGCATTGGTTATCATCCGCACTATTTTGTTTTAGAATCTATAGTATTATGATATTGGAGTGCAATACAGTGCCCCATAGTTTGATCCCATACTTCCAGATGAGTTTGAGCTATTCTTAATATTTCTATGAGTTTGAGTATAGCCTTCTACAATAGCAACTTATTCTCGATGGAAAGTTGGGATTTGTGACCCATAAACCCGTAAAGCCTCCTCGCTTGGATGCCGAGCTAATTTCTTTTTGTAAATATGTGCTTTTGCCAGGTAAGTCTCTCGTCCAAATGCAAACTTCTTCTCCTTCAACTCTTCTTAATGCGAATATTACATTTATAGACTTAGCTTCGTTCGGCTTTATATACCACTTTTTGAGCCAAAAGGATATGTCACTTAGACCTTTTTGCGGTTTTTGTAAAGCCCTTATCGGATTGCTATGTGAAATTATGATTGCCGATCTGTAAATGTACCGGTAGTAACTGTCCCTGGTCTAAGCAAATCAGCGGTGAAGAGTATGTAGATTATGGGCCCCAACCTTCGATTGATCGAAGGCCCCAACACACTACCCTGCTGCCTCAATGGGGCAAATGTTTGACGTATATATTTAAATATTTCAGGAAGGATTTTATAACTTCGTACGAGAAATCAGGTAGTATGATTTTAATTTTAAAGAGCAGCCCATAACAATAATTTTTTTTATAAATTAGCATAACGAAACCGGAGCCTTTGAGTATTAAAACTTTATTACAATACTGATTTCGACTAATTAATCGTATCCTATACTGTTTATGTTTGGCAATAATATCCTTTATCTGTATATATTATAAAACTGAATTTTGACGACACGATAGAGCTGTGGTCAGTTGGTCATCTGACTATAGCGCTCATAAATTCGATCCCCGCTCATACGAAATAGAAAAAATATAAAGGCATATATGGTTATGTTTCTATCGTGGTCAGATTCTTTTTTTTTTTATTTGGATTGTGCGTGTTTACGGATTTCCAACGGCAGATTGAGATATTACTGCGGGCCGTTGATAATGAAACATTTTGTTTATTTACTGTGTATAATAATTAGTGACTACAAGTACCAAACCTTACTGGAGAATGACATTCTAAGAAGAAGTACGAGTATATATATTTACAAAATTATTTAACTTATTGGTTTTGCGTTTGAATAAAATAAATGGAGAATACCTGATAAACTTTTCTCGAATAATTGTATGATTATAAGACTATTGACGGTTCATAATAACTTTATTGCTGTAATTAGATAAATTGTAGGCCGCTTATCGTGAAAATTTATGATAGATTCATATTAACATTTAAAATAATAAATAATAATCCAACGGAAGTGATAACTTCGAATTCGGTAATTTACAAGCTTACTTCAGTATACATCGAATTAAATTTTTTGTAAAATTTCTATCAGATTATATATAAAATGCTATATAAAATATCCTCGACTGCATCTCGGGTCTGATTATAATAATTTTAAATCACAGTCTCACAGATCTGATATTAATTTATGTATATATTCAAAATTGTACTGTTTGCAATGGAAATATTATAAAGCAACAATACAATGTATACAATAATATAGAGGACATATATATATATTTATTCATGTATTTTTTTACATAGGTCATTTGAGTTTTAAAATACTCTATGTAAGTTCCTAGCTCTAAATTGACTGAAAAACAAAAGAAAAGCATCTGAGATTTCCTTGTTTCTTAAACGGTACTTTATGTTACCTATGTATAAGTGCATAGCTCATCAGTCAGTAAGTCTATGTAATACATTTTTTTAATAATTTCTGTCATTCAACATCTTTTTTTTTAACTATTTTCAAAGTATGATCATTTAAATGTATCTATGTTCCGACGACCTTATGTACATTATAACAAGCTTACTTATTATACATAAATAAAACGTTATACCTGGGTAGAAAATCCTAATAAACACAGTAAAACAAAGAGGCTCGTAAATCGCGTCATAATTCGTATGAGGAAAACAAATGTCTCTTTATCACTGTCACCTACAACGACTGACACGGGTCTGATGAATATATCTTATATATATACGATAAATTAGCATGAGTATATTTCCAATATCTTATCTCAATAAAGACGTAAACGTAGGACGAGAATGACAAAAGATAAAATGGTAACTTTCGCATATTTTTTGTCTCGTATTATCAACTCTTATTAAACCTACTTATAAATCTCCGTTAAAAACCAAGTTATGATGCCCAACAATTGTAAAACTATTCTACATACTTTAAATCCGCGACCCTGTTTTCTGCTCCAAGGGTTATGGGTTCGATTCCCGCCCCGAGTCTGGTTGTAATATATGTTTATTTATATATGTATTATTTATATGTATTTTATTTATTTATTTAAAAAAATTATTATACTTTATTTATTAAAAAAAAAAATCATATCAGTCGGCTGTTACCTATAACACAGGCATTAAGTTGCCTACCTTAGGGAGAGCCGACCCTGTGTGTGTGTTTAACATATTTATTTATTATTTATTTATTTAAACGATGTTTACTTAAAATTTTAAAGGCAACATCGCAAAAAGTCTTATATTTCGTGGAAATTCAAATAGGTATGATATTGTATACCCGTCAACCCGCTGTACAGCAGAGAGCAGCGTAGAGATTAATTCTCCTCATTAAGCTCTATACCTTTTCCTTTTTAGAAGAGAAAAGAAGAAAATAAAATTTCAGACATTATTTCGATCCCGGGATATAGAATTTCTAGACATAGATCCTTATACTTATGCCGGGATCACAGACAAAACAAAAAAAACAGGGATTATGATTTATTACTTTCAATTAGTCGCATTTAATTAATTTATAAAATCATTTAGTGAGAAATATCTGTTGACACAAATAAGTAAAATAATGCTATTATTTTACTTATTTTTTATTTTATTAAAATCAAAAACGGATCTCAGTCTTTATTACATCAAAATTAATTTATTTTATCAATATTAATTGTAATCTGTATGTATGACAATTGAAAACTCAGCGGATGACGCCGCAATTACTACTAGTTAATAATAATTATTATTATCATATTTGCCTCACTACGCCCGTTCAATAAATTAATATATGTATTGAACCTTTTCACTACTGGGATCACTCAGTTAGCTCCTAAGTCCACCAACACCGCTAACCCTACCAATTACCGCCCCATAACGTGTCTGACTTTCATCTATAAGACACTGACATTCGTTCTGAGTTGCAAGACCTCTAAGAACTCTAATTAAATTGATATATACACGTATTCATATAATTTATTATAATGATCACTTTAATATATACTTATTCATGCCAATTTGTAATATTAATTGTTCAGTTACGTGTTATGGAAACTGCACAGAAATTCCCAAGGGGAGTACCCGTCGCTATACATATATTTACAATGTGGTTCAGTTGCATAACTGATTAGGTAGTTACAATGAATCATCAATCATCTACAAGAATACATTATTTTGATGCGTTCTAAGAAAATATTTAAAATTATAATAATAAATAATCATTTAATTAAAAGTCTAAATCGGATTTTATCGCGTTTATTTGTTTTAAAACTTTACAGTTTAACGATTTTTAATTAAATTGAATTATTTCCCGACATTTCGGACCCTTTGCAGCGTCCATGATCTCGGGGGACTGAGGTGGTGGGTGTCCGAATAATCAAAATTATCAAAATTGTATATAAGTATAATAAATAATTATTATAGCTAGTGGTGGAAAGATGTTTATGGATGAAAATTCAATTCAAATTGTTATGAAATTTAGTACACTTTAAAACACGTTTTTAAAATTATTATAATAAATGAACTGAACTTAAGCAACGTGCAAACATCAGCTGGGAAAACGCCTCTGCTCTTATATATGAAAGAAGGATTGTTGTAGGACGATGAAGAGCAGACCAGAAACAAATAATATTTGCATTTACAAATAACCGCGTCATGAGGGAAACGAACCTGCATCCACTACACCAGAACGGTCATCATTAAGATAAATAATTGTGACAAATTAATATGTACTTATATAAAGAAATTTAAAAAAAAGAAATAAACGAAAAATTTGATATGGTAGTGATGGATGGACAACCAAATACTACCTATAATAAAAAAATATTTGTTTCGTTTATTAATTTCCTTACTAGTTAGTAGTTTCATGATATTGAAAAAAAAATGGTTGTCTATAAAGTCGATCTACGGACGACAATTTTAGGTGATAACGTCATAAGAAAGCATTGATGAAAAATTGCATAGGTACTTTTATGAATTGAATTGAATGATTATCACTAAATTATCATTATTTTGTATAATACAAAGAAGTTAATTGAATATTACATTTTTCTAATTAATATTTATTTGCATCCGTTATTCAAATATTTTTTCTCTTCTACTCGGACGCAACTGCCGATGGAGTGGAAGAGAGGTAGATGCGTCACAAGCCAAACGCTTAGGCCGATCGTGCCTCTCTATCGCTTGTTTCGCGCTCTCGCTCGTGGAACGTGACAACGAGTCATTATTTTTCGTGCGTGCAGCCAAAGTCGAAAGACGTCGTCGAAAGACGTTATCACGTCAAAAAAATAGAGAAGCTAAAACTATTCACTAACATAATACAATAAACTATTGATAATTGATTTACATATACAATAATTATGAATTAGAATGTTGCCCAGCAAAGCCATTGTTAATGTAAATAAATAAAAATGGTAGGTTGCGATAACTTAATCTTGTGCACAATTACTTAGTTTTATTTCATTCTAAATATATTATTATTTCAAAGATTAAGCTTTAAAAGATTAATAAATTATAATAATATAATAATTTAAGATTAAGCTCTTAAAGCGGGAGCCACTTGTTCAAACAATAACATTGGATATATGGCTAGTCAACTAAACAATCCTCCGTCTTTATTATTTTCAAATCTGTAAGAGACGAGTACAAATGAAGAATATTGAGACGGATACAGGCCGCGATCGAACGTAAAACATCTCACTCTTGAACATCGATCACTTCTTGTTGAATATTTTTTTACTGACTCCATTTGTGAGAAAATAAATAAAATTACAATGTATTTTTTTAATGAACACCGTTTTTTGATTTTTATATTACAAAATAATTTATTACAAATAGGTGCACTATCAAAATTTATATACCTATGTTTATCGTTGGTTCTTTTATTTTTTATTTATTTATAATTCTTTATTGTACACCACTTTTGAAACAAAATTACAGAGATATATGCTTAAATATTATTGCACAATAAGGCGGTCTTATTGCTAATAAGCAATCTCTTCCAGACAACCTTACGTTGTGAGGAATTGAAACATAGCCGGAGTAAATGGAGGGTGGTGCATAAATATATCAAATAACACAAAATAAATATAATTAGAAATAATAATAAAAATAAGAATATACGATATAATAAAAATATATACTGTAATTCAGTTTTACTTTGAACTAAAATTATTGTTCTTTATGTAAAGTATCTGTTTGTTGCTGGATTTTATTTCATTTTTAATGTTCACACGTCGTCCGTTTTAAAATTATTGAATTTCAGTAATATTATTTACACTACACAATGTCGAATCACTCAATCAATCCCTTTATAAGGAGATACAAAAAATGTTATTATTATAAATACATAGTACCTGGATGACCGAGCTTTGCTCGGTTAAATCATATTTAGATATATTAATTTGATGAAACAAACAATATTTTAGATCTTACCGACATAATAGTAAAATAATAGGAACTGATTATTTAAATAAAAAATAAAAAGAGCTCTCAATAATATTTTTTCTCACAAAAGAAGAAACTTTAAAAAAAAAGAAAAAAATTGGTCTGTAGACACCTGGATTCGACCCCGGGTTTTCTGATTTCGAATCCGGCTGATTCCCATCCGAGCTATTATAAGCTTAAAAATGACAGCGAAATTTACCTTCGTATTCTAATGATATTTTTTAATTGCGTAAAAAAAGGGATTAAACGACATTTTCAAAAAATAAATCCTAGCTAGATCGATTTATCGCCCCCGCAACCCTCTGCATACTAAATTTCATGAAAATCGTTGGTGCCGTTTCCGAGATTGAGATTATATATATATATATATATATATATATATATACAAGAATTGCTCGCTTAAAGATAAAGGATGACATCTGGAGGCACGGCAGTGCCTCCGCCAAGTCGAGCAAAAAAAAAAGTGGCACGGCCGTACTATCCTTTTCTCGAAGCAACTCAGGCCATTTTCGACCCCCTATAACTTCATTGTGGTTAAAACTAGAAGTCCGAATTTTCAATACCCAAGCAGGCATTGTATAAACACGGTATATTTCAAATTTCATTCAATTTGAAACAATAGTTTAAGAACTTCAAAGGTAACCTGTAAAATGGTCAACGGAATGAAAAAGCAAGAATGGGACATGTCTTATGTAGCTGTACCAAAATCACGCAAAGTATTAAAGAACACTAATAAATCATAACCGCGACTGGCTGAGGTAGTTTGCCCGCTCCACGGCTTCCATGCTTCCCGTACGTAAGTTATTTTATTTTATTCAGTTGGCAGCTATATTAAACCTATCCCTCTAATCGGTTTCTACACTGCATTGTAGCAAAACGCTCAATCGCTTGGCGGCACGTCTTTGCCGATAGGGTGGTAACTAGCCACTACCAAAGACTCCCACCAAAGCAGATCAGAGAAAGAAAATTTACTCTGCCGGGGATTGAACCCGGGATCTCCCGCTTAATATACAACAGCGCGCACCATTTCGCCAGCGTGGTCATCATTATTGAGTTCATATAATTATGTCATTATTAGAATGCACCTGATTGATTAAGTGAGTCATAACAGCAATAACTGTTAATTAATGTATATTAACATTAAATAAATAAAAATAAATATAGAAAATAAGGACTCAAAATAACTTTTGTATTTTAAAGCTATAACTTCTTGATGAGAGAAAATTTTTATACGATGCGCGTGCACTCTGTGACAAAAAACCGACAACATAAAGCTAAGTAGTAGGCGCCGCGCAATTGCGCTAACTTACTTCATTGCGCTGGATGTGTTAACTCACTCTTTACAAGCTTTTATTTTGTTTCACCTGTCTCGATATTTGTCATCAAATCTTGCAAATTAAATTTGATCCAAAATAATAGTAAATCATGTGACAATGCAATATTATGATTACATGGTGCTGATTTGATGGAGGAGCTAGAAGGTAGCCAAAGGAAGGATTTTGGGCCCGTTTGAGTACTCTAGACGAGTAAGTTTGTCTTTCAATGGTAACCAGGGTCTGGTGATGAAGTTGGAATGTGGTCATAGGAACTCAGTAATGAAACGACGCAACCCCATCGAGTTTTGGCTCGTTTGGTTTGTCTTAACGAATACTTTTTTTTGAAATGGTTACCAGGATCTGATCTGATAATAGAGCTGGAAGGTGGCTATAGGAACTTCGCAAAGAAACGACACAAACTCATCGAGTTCGGGCTCGTTTGGATCGTCTTGATGAGTAGTTTGTCTTTCAATGGTAACCAGGGTCTGGTGATGGAGCTGGAATGTGGTCATAGGAACTCCCTAATGAAAACTACGCAACCCCATCGAGTTTCAGCTCGTTTTATTCGCCTTGACGAGTACTTTGTTTTTAGATGGTTACCAGGGTTTGATCGGATGATGGAGCTGTAAGGTGGCCATAGGAACTTCGCAATGAAACTAAACAACCTCATCGAGTTCGGGCTCGTTTGAATTCTCTTGACCAGTAGTTTATCTTTCAATGGTAATCAGGGTCTGATGATGTAGCTAAAAGATGGTCAAAGGAAGTCAGTAATGAAACGATGCAACCCCATCGAGTTTCAGCTCGTTTAATTCGGCTTGACAAGTATTTTGTTTCAAGACGGTTACCAGGGTCTGATCCGATGATGGAGCTGAGAGGTGGCAATAGGAACTTAGCAATAAAACGACACAACTTCATCGAGTTCGGGCTCGTTTGAATCGTCTTGACAAGTAATTTATCTTCCAATGCTAACCAGGGTCTGATGATGGAGCTGGAAGGTGGTCATAGGAACTCTGTAATGAAACGACGCAATCCCAACGAATTTAGGCTCGTTGATTCGTCTTGATGAGTACTTAATTTTTAGATGGCTACTAGGGTCTGATCTGTTGATGGAGCTAGAAGACAGGCAAAGGAACTTCGCAATGAAACGACAAAACATCATCGAGTTTGGGCTCGTTTGGATCATCTTGACGAGTAGTTTGTCTTTCATGATAACCAGGGTCTGGTGATGGAGCTGAAAGGTGGTCATAGGAACTCGGTAATGAAACGACGCAACCCCATCGAGTTCGGGCTCGATTGAATTGTCTTGACGAGTAGTTTGTCTTTCAAAGGTAAACAGGGTCTGATGATGGAGCTGGAAGGTGATCATAGGAACTCTGTAATGAAACGTCGAAACCCCATCGAATTTTGGCTCGTTTGATTTGTCTTGACCTGTACTTTATTTTTAGATAGTTATCAGGATCTGATCTGATAATGGAGTTGGAACGCAGTCATAAGAACTTCGCAATGAAACGACACAGCCTCATCGAGTTCGGGCTCGTTTGAATCCTCTAGACGAGTAGTTTGTCTTGAAATGGTAACCAGGGTTTGATGATGTAGCTAGAAGGTGGTCATAGGAACTCTGTAATGAAACGACGCAACCCCATCGAGTTTCGGCTCCATTGATTCGTCTCGACGAGTACTTTGTTTTAGTAGGTTTTCAGGGTCTGATTACAGATGGCGCGCACCAACCATTAACTCTGCGCATCGTCTTATTATAAGTATAACTTTTTACGTACGTACATAAGTATACACTTTTTTTAATATTTTTTAAAAGTTTATTTTTATGGAAGTTTAGGTGTAAAAAATCGACAGCAATCTGACAACACTGTTTCCGGCTAAACATTCTTCATTCAGCTCTCTTGTCAAGTATTTAAAATTGTCAACTTGAGATCACAATATGTATGACATGACAATCAAATAATATATCTGTATCGTATCGGAAAAGAAAAAGAGGAAGAATATCTACAAAAATAAGAAAAGCTCATTAGACCGAGCGAAGGATTTAAGAAAATACGTTATTGATATTAAAGATGTAGAAGACACCGGAAAGGAAAATAAGTAGGACTGTCTACAAAAAAGAAATGAGATGCCATCAAAAACATAACTTGTAAAAAGAAACCAAGTCTCATGAAATCATCATGTCATCATGAAAACAATGTATCTAAGAAGTAACACATAGGAATATTATATTAAATTAAATTGTTTAGTGCGATTGCCAAGTCAGTCTATTTATTTAAAACATCAAAGATTTTTAATATTGATATGATCACTATACGATGTTGTTAGGTTAGCTACTAACGTAATAACTTAAAACAGAAGAACCCTTAAGTAGGGATTGAATAAATTAGCCGACTTGGTATTACATGGATTTCACAACTTTTTACGGAAGAAGAAGTGAGTTGCGAGACTTGGTTTCTTTTTACAAGTTATGTTTTTGATGGCATATGTATGACATAAATAAATTACTTTGTAACGTCTAACTTTCGACACCTAACGTCCTTCGTACGTTTTCTATGGCAAGACATCAATTTTGTCTACTCGTACACTCTGCTCTGCACTGCACTTACGGTGCTGCATCGACAATATATTTAATATTTCAATTTTCATTGGCGATAAACGTAAATCAAAAACAAAACTGCGATAAGTCGTATAAGGCTGCAATCCTTACGAATGCCTCGACATCCCCAGAAAAATCTCTTCTCTCCTTCGGAATGTAGAGTCATTCTGCAACTATGTCATCATTACATTTTAAGCCCCTCGGTTCGTTAGTTCAGATATTAAAGACATCATAACTATTAGTATGAGTAACGTATAATAACTTGAAACCTGGAATATACAAAACCTTTGAACGTTCGGCTTATCTTAAACTGGCGTAAAAAATTTATACTATAGCTTAATAATAGGGATAGCAATCGCAAAGGAAGTCGCAGGTATAACTAGTACATACATTTAATTACTAAAATAAAATGTTTATATTTTTACGGATGCTTTTAGTACGTTGAGTTCAAGATGCATTACACCTACTTATATATTTTATATGTATGTACTTATAATGTTATGCTCATGTACTGTACTCTACTGTACTGTATCAGCCTGTAAACAACCCACTGCTGGGCAAAGGCCTCTTCTCCATGTAGGAGAAGGGTTGGAGCTTAACCCACCACGCTGCTCCACTGCGGGTTGGCAGAAAATTTCCCTACCATGAGTAACAATCGTTATCAGGTGTCTATGATAACAACCGCGACTGAAGGCTTTACGTACTCTCCGAGGCACGGCACCCACAAGGACATACACCCAGACCGGAATCAAATATTTACACAAACAACATCACACAAATATCTGCATAACATACAAATATCTGCCCCGAGCGGAAATTGAGCCCGCGACCTCCGGCGTTGAGGCGACTACTCGCACCACAACACCAAAACGGTCGTCATTTATAAACTCTTTTGCAAAAAAAACGGGCACTTAAGCAAAGAACTATTTTATAGTTATTATTAGTTTGTTTGACAATTTTAGGTATTGTTATCCTTTGAATTTTATAAATTAATTAGGAAGGAATAGTTTTCATCAGTTTTATCATAACATTTTAATTAAATTATTAAGAAATAATGTTTAAGCTCAAAACACTATGATTGTACCTGCTCGCTAAATAAAAATGAAACGCGTTAATTTCTTTGTTTTTCTTGAATACATTAAAAGCAGATAAAAGTTTAGTATTGAGTGTGACCCCCTCTTGCTGAAATCACAGCTTGCATTCGTCTGGACATGCTAGTGAGTATATCTTTTATGGTTTCTTGGGGAATACGTTCCCACTCCGCGGTAATCACATTCTTTAGCTCTCTGATGGTCTGCGGAGCCGGCTGCACTGATCTCACTCGTCGCTTCAGAACGTCCCAGACATGCTCTATGGGATTGAGGTCCGGACTTCTAGCTGGCCAGTCCAAACGTCGAATTCCGACTTCTAGCATATACGCATCCACACCGCCAGACCGGTGGGTGCGAGGGTTGTCGTCCATAAAAATTGAGTTTTCGCCAAGAGCGGTTAAAGCGGGTTGTGCATAAGGAATTAGAACTTCCGTTATGTATCGGTGTCCAGTCAGTGTACCGTTTTCGATGAAGACTAACTCCGTACGATCCATAGAATTTATTCTTGCCCAAAACATAACAGAGCCCCCTCCATAAGGTGTGATTTCTTCAAAACATGCCTCTGCAAAGCGTTCTCCTCGTCTACGTAGCACTCGCCGACGTCGGTCTTCACCATGCAGAGATATCCTGGCTTCATCGGAGAACAATACCCTATCCCAGTCTTCATGAGTCCATGACACACAATTTCGAGCGAAGCTAAGCCTGGAAACTCGATGTCCACGGAGTAATTTAGGGCCGCGTGCCGGGCGATGACTGTGTATATTAGCAGCGAGAAGCCTCCTCCTGACCGTCCATAGACTAATTTGCACATTTCTTACTTCTTCGAGGGTGTTCTTGAGGTCCACATAAGAAGATTTGCGATTTCTCAACGCTTGACTAACTAGAAAACGATCATCCCGTGGTTCGGTACATGTCTTTCTGCCAGAACTAGGCCTTCTCTTGACGGAACCGGTCTCTTGATAGCGCTGCCAGGTCCTTTGAACTGTCGACCGACTCACATTTAGCCTCTGAGCCACGAAGCATCAACTGCAACCTTCTTCAAGCAGCGCAATAATTTTGCTCGCTTTTATCACTTTATCTACCATTTTCGAGATTGCTAAACAGCAATAACAATACTTTTAAATGTCAAGGACACCAGATAATTTAATAAAAATTGACAAAAAGTTAATTAGAGTTGATATTAACTATAGGGAATTCGCGCCACAAAATGTAGTTAAAAGTTATTTTCTTTGAAAACCAGGCTCAGTCAAAAATTTGAATTTGGAATGTACATTAAAACCTTTTTTGATTAAAACCTTTTTGGTATTTTATTTTTTTCAGCCAGGAAGAAAATCGAAACCGCCCGTTTTTTTTGCAAATGAGTGTATTTATTGTTACTCATATACAATGTGTTTTTATTCTTTGTTAGTTTTCTTTATCTAGTGATTATAAGCCAAATTTTCTTATTGTAGAAAAATTCGCATACGTATCAAACATTTAAAGTATTTTTACATTATTTAGGTAATATTTTAATCCATTACTCATAAAAGACAACACCCGACAACAACAGCTATCATCTCACCTGATTTTGATAACACTGAATTACAGAGGCGAATATAGATTCATTGTTAAGATAAAAAATATCAAATAATCCCTGTTTTTGTTCCTGTACTTTACATCAATTATTTCCTAAATTAGACATAATACAGGCATCTTTTTTACACCGATAAGCTTTTGAGAAAATTGTCTATGATTCTTTAAAAAAAAAAAACGAGAATTTTCTAAATCTTTTTTTTTTTAATATATACCTATTAGATTAATACAAGTATAGATTCGTTGTCATGATAAATTTTTATCAAATAATCCCTATTTCTGTTCCTTCACATTAACTACAATTTAAGAGAAACTTGACATATTACAGAAATAATATTATCACCGATAAGTTTTTGAAAAAAAATCTCATATTTTCACTATAATTTCAGAAATTTACTGTTATTATTTTATAATTAGCTCTATCGTATTCTGAAAGCTTATCGTTATACAAATAAAGATATTTGGTTTTAAAACATATCTTAGAATAGATTTTATCTGTATCATAATAATTAAAATATTTGGCTTAATAGCTACTCGTATAAGTGACAAAGCGTTAGAGATAACTTCTTATCAATGATCCGAAGTGATAATATATCAGTCTATAAATAATATAATAATAATAAAATTGTTAATTTCACGTTCCGGATAACTACAACCTGGGGATTTTTAAGTCGCGAGTGAATAGGCTACTTCTAGGTAAGAATGCTCCATCCTAGACCGCTTTTTCACTTAACATCAGATGTAATAAGTAGTGGTCAAACGTAAGCCTATCTTAGTATAAAAAAAAAAAAAAAACATAGGTAACTGTTTTCTTTTTCAAAATTTTTTGACAAACATTTTTGTAGGTATATAAAAACACATTACATACATTTCTATTATTTTTAAAAATATCTGTGTCTGTTTGTTAGTTCGAAGACGCATTACTGCTAAAGTAATAAGTTTGGGCTTAAACATCAGTGTCAGTACAATAAAACATATCTTGAGATAAGATTTAGTCTTTATTTCATCAAAATGACTTCAGTTGTGTTTATATACGGTACGTTCGCGGGCCCTCTTCTAATTGATTTCATCACTTTTTTATCTATGCATTCCACAGACCACATGCGCGGAAACGGAAATGGAACATGCGCAAAAGTTTTTTATTTGTCAGTTTTAAATAAAAATAATAGGTAGTTAATAAATGTAAAAAGATAACTTTGCTTATTATCTTATATGAACAACAGCAAACAATTATTTCCTAAAGTTCGACGAAGTATCATTTCCCCGCGAAGAGAGCGCGCGAACGTACCCATTATAATATTTCATAGCATTTTATTAATAATAATTAATATCGATATTAAAAACTTAAAAAAAAAGACTAAAAACATCGAAATATCAGCTTCCGATTTTTTTATGAAGTTTGAAGTACTACACTATTATAATAGATAACGCTTTCTGAACCACGGTTAGCGTTATAAAGAAAATTTGTTACGAGCGACACCACGGGCACAGTTAGTACTTAAATAAAGGAGCTTCTCCTGCTCTATTATTTGTTTATAAGACTTCAGTTGTTTTTTTTTTCGTTTTTTGTACAATTTGTCATTGGGATACTCTAATTGGAATGTTGAAAGATTAAAAGTTACTAGTATACTTTCTAATTTTACAGTAATAATTAAAATAAATAAAATCGATTATTATAATTAATTATTATCAATCGATTAAATATTGTCAAGGAAGTTATAACTCAAACCGAGAACAAAAATAAGAGAATTTTTTTTAACCGACTGCCGAAGTGTTGATGGAGCATATGTACGTCTATATTGTTTGTATGTATTTACCAAAATTAATATTGGCATGCATGTATAAATAAAAACAAGCAGATAAGTTCAAGTCAATACTTTTACCATATTTTCTAATTTATTTCATTAACTTAATTACAGATCAAGAAATACAAAAATAAGATATAACTACGACAAGTATGATGAAGTAAATGGTTGCAGTCTGGTTGCAGAAATCAATTTTTGAAAAACATAAACAAGAAGAGAGATAATAATTATGTAGTTTCATAAAGACACTTCCAATGCAAGTACACTTTGGCTGCTTTGCTCTGTTAACTGTGGTTAATCTACTATATTGTGCGGCATTAAGTTTACTACATATACTTAGTTTAGAAACCAGATCCAGATTGTGAATCATTCATAATATTCAACGAACATTAGGTATACATGTTTAGTACCTATACCTTAATGATTATATACATTTAAGATTGACCATACTACAAAAGCCTATTAAAATTTCAAATGAATCAAGTACAGTTTTAAAATGTTAAAATAAGATCTAAGATGTTACATATTTATTATAATATAAACAACATACATAATAGTAATTATGTATTTGTATTTTTTTTTATTATTTATTTATCATTGATACTTAAACCGTCCACTTCAGCGAATGATGAGAATCATCAATTCAAATCATAACAGTTTTAATGGGCTGACTAATGGTAATAATCCTAAGTTACATTTATAAAAAAAGATATGAATGCTTATTCAGATAATTATTTATGGGTATCGTCAATGACTTATCTATCACAACTCTATCGATAAAATCATTTCCAGGAACAGTTAATATATGTTAATTATGTAATATATATTAATTTTATAAAATTTTACATATCATAGAGTTAATATGAAGCTGTGATAAATTGTAACTAAACGATGCTTGGTAATAAGGTTTAACTTTTCCTACTTGTAGACACTTGACACACCAGCGAAGTTGGCTAAATGGATGATGGGGACTAGAAGCGAATGAAGAAAGGAAAAAAAAGAGGCAAATGCTATCTGCTAATAAATAGCCACATTTATCGTATCTCCATTTTTCTGCAAAATTGTAATTATGTTATCTACAGCTAAACTCTACCACAATTAACTCTATACTCCTGATTTTTTATAATTATATATCGGTTGAAAAGTAAAATTGCTTTATATTTCTCTAAGGGAAACTCCAAGAAGATAAATAAAATTAAATATTTTCAAGCTTATAACCTTTTTTTCTGTCATACAAGACTAATTGGAGTTACAAATCTTAGTAATTATGACAATCTTTATATAATGGTATTTATCGTTATCAAAATAACTTTTTATCTATTTTGCACTAATTAATATGTGGTTTTATAATGCCTTAAAAAGGGAAAAAAAAATGACGGTGAAACGATTCTATTTATTAGCTATATCATAAATTTATTTTCTAGGCTAGTATGTCTAGAATGTTCTCGATGGCTTCTTAAGCTTTGACTGTTAAGTTTTTCCCTCCGCAGGGCTTCGGATCGAGCACGTCTGCGACCGACTGATGATTGTCTACGGGCATACCTCCGACGATCTGCTATGCCTGTAAAATTCCCAAACATTTTTAGTTCGTGGTGTACCTACAGTATTTTTTGAGCTTAATTCACCATGCTGCTGCGGGTTGGCGGATAATGTCCCTGCCATGGGTAACGAATTAACGATCGTAAACAAAAAACTGTATTGCAAAACTTATGTAGTAACGTTTTATGGCAGATCTGCATGTTCAGCTTCCATATCCATAGTTTTCATTTGATTTAGTACGTTAACCTTATACTTACTGGTAAAATTACCTGACAATGTACTAGTATGATACCAATGATATGATAAAGCGTATGTTTCCCTCCATGCTTACCAAACGCTAACACTTTTCTTTTTCTCATTTGGATTCTTATATACACGGATATAAAAATAAAATAAAAACGCGTGTAAACTGGACTTGCAGTAATCCATGTTTGTCTTCTAAGCAATTGTTCACATGTACAATTTTTTGACATAATTTGGGTTTTTTATAGACCAATGCATAATTAGGATCGTTTAATAGAACGACTATTGATTAAATTTTATTTTAATTTGACTAACATCTGTTTATTTTTAACTTTCTAAGATATGTAGTTTTTAACAGATCGCTCTATATGTACTTTTGTATCGTAGTTGTGTCTATTTTAATTACTATTCAAAGAACAACCTTGAATACAGACTATCATCGTTAATTTTTAGGTGTATACTGCTGATTGACAAAATGACGAAATTAAATTAGTAAGTAATACCCCGAATGTTGTAAATTTTGACAAGGTTGGCTCATTGTTTTAATTTTAATAGTCTCCGTCGTCGATAGCTAATGAAACGTAGGTATAGTTAAAAAAACTTGGTTGAACTAATGTTAATCTTCGAAATTTCAAGATTACATAATAACTTTCTTACATATCTAGACTAAGAAATTGATGATGAATATAACGATAGTTGTCAAGCTGTTAAAAAAATAAAGTGAAATGATACACACGTTGAACCTCGAAAGCACGTTATCTTTACAACATTATCCGACTCGTTACATCAGTTCAACGATTAGAAAGGCACGAAGATGATGAAATATATACATATATTACTAGTTGATACATCACATCTTATAAGCAACAAACCTCATATTCACATTCACACTTAATCTATACAAATACTATAATTACGAAAATTTGTAACGATGGGTGTATGGATACAGGAAAGGATGGGTGCTTCCTACTTCAAGATAAAACTACAGAGCCCCATTCATATCTATTTTCACAATCGCAGTATTTATATTTACAGCTTTTATATTTGAAAATAACGAAATTTATCAAAATCGAAAAGGATAAATATTACTTATTGATGAATTAAGAATAATAAAACTTAAGCAAAATATTTGTACAATCACTGAACCATAATGTCAAAAATCATACAACTCGGATTATGAACGTCATTTTGTTATTTATTAGTATTTTCATTAATCACACTAAAAAAAAACTGAAATGAAATATTAAACTTGATTAGACATTATTAAAAAAATAAACAAATTTTACACCAAAATAACTAACGTTTTAATCTGGTGAGGTCAGATGCTATATCAGTCTCATCGTCTTCTATTCCAGTGGATTCTTGACTGGATTTCATCATTTCATTGTATAATTCCAAATAGTCATGTCCAAGTCTACTCTCTTTTAATATTTGTCCAAAATTTTTCCTTATTGAGAACCCCAAAGATTTTGACAAAGGAAGTTTATCGAACTCATTAATAGACATTTTATCCGATATTATATTCTGAAAATGTTATACGCTCCAATAAAGCTCCATTTACAATACATCAATAGACTATTAAATGCAGAACAAGAAGTTCCCTTAATATACTCCATTCAATTCCTTATTTATTTCTATATAAAATAATTTAACATATATAGTTTCTTTTATATGAGTTTGAACTCGAGTTATACGTCAGATCCTATGTATAATGTTGTATTAAAAACTAATAACATTGTTAACACATACCGAAATATATCAAAAAATATCAAATTTTAAATTAACATTGAAGATACACGTATTGAAATGCAATGAGCACCACATCGGAAACTTAAGAGTTATATTATACGAAGATACCTCTAACACAGTAAGCACGATAATGAGGAGTATCCACACAGCTCTCATGATTTAACATTTGAGATCAGTCTTACAGTCTGAGTTCTGACACGATAAACTGTTAACGAACTATTAAGCGAACTTGCACTAATTCTCTGTCGTAAGTAAATTGATCTAGAGTCGAATTCATCTTCATATTGTTCAAAGAACAATGGTATAATCAAACATTGATACTTATAAACACTATTATTTTTCAAAGCAAATATTTTTGTTCTACGAAATTGTATTTATTCTGAAACCTATTTGAATTTTTAATAATCTGGCACTGTACCGTATTGTACTGTATTAAACTGCATCGGCCTATAAATGTCACACTGCTGAGAAAGGCTCCTTAGAATATAAAATGTTCGAACTTAATCCACCACCATCACAACCATATCAGCCGTTGGATGTCCACTGTTGAACGTAGGCCTCTCCTGTTACCTCTGGGAGGGTTTGCCAATACCTACTCGCCACGCTTGGTAGGCAGGTTAGCGAGCTCAGTGTGTTGTTGCAGGATCTGGTTACGCTGATGTCCATCAGCATCCTGTTTAATGTACAGTTGTTCACATCACTATAGTAAAAGGCCTCTAAGGCCTTTTACGACACCTCGGCAAGAAAGAGGTCGGGATTACTCTTCTCTGTCGGTCAACACACGGCAATACAATACGTTGACGAATAAACATTACGAATTCATACCAGTGCTGACCGTACTAAACCCCTGCGGGAGCCTTCAGCCGCTTTAATTGGAGGGTCCCGGATCTGCAGGCAACAGGATCCCTCCAGCGACAGGCTGGCCTCGGCGAAAAGGCCAGACTTCTCCTCCATGGGGAAACCAGTGCTGACCCGGATTTGAACCCTAGACCATCACATATCGATGCGCAGGTCGCTTAGAATACTATAACATTATTTTTACTTGTATAAGGTGTCCTATTTTCCGTTCCATGTTGACTCCAATATAAACTAAAATTATTAATTAGAATCGATAAAGTTAAGCATACTTACCATATTTATATTATATTAATATATTATTGCAATTTATTTATGAAATAAAACTTTTAAAAAAAGTAAATGTCTTGAATTTTGTACATGGTATCTTGTGACGCCTTCCAGACGTGTTAGTATACAAATTCATATTACAATTTTGTATTTAAAATCACGTAAAGATTTAAAACTCAGTGTCAGTGCGTGTTATCCTAAAATTTGACTCACTGTAGCTAGTTTCATTTATTGTTTTGATATTTTTGCAAAATTGTATAATAATAAGAATAACGTTTATTTTGAATAACAATTTTATGGAGTATGTATAGTCAGATTGTGTATTAAAAGTTTTGACTAAATAATTTAAAAAAATATAATAATAGTACATAATTCAACTTGTAAAATTTACTTAAATTTTAAATAGATATATTTTATGAAAAATCTAATTGCTGTGATTGTAAATAGCTAAATTAACTCTACATACGAAGTTATTATGATTAAATTTTATTTTTAAAACTCACATTTTATTCAAAATTATTTTTAAATAAATTACATAGTACCTACCTACCTAAAATTTATTAATTTTTTTTTTTTGATAATTCTTAAATAAAGTAAACAGAATCAAAATTTCTTTTTTAACTTGTGATCAAAATAAAAAAAAAACATATAAATTACTACGACAAAACATATTTAAATAAATATACTAAGGTATTATTGTATAACTATACATTCCTTAACATTCCCCAAGTAAT
The DNA here is from genome assembly GCA_036937285.1 of Euphydryas editha. Taxonomy (NCBI): domain Eukaryota; kingdom Metazoa; phylum Arthropoda; class Insecta; order Lepidoptera; family Nymphalidae; genus Euphydryas; species Euphydryas editha. Next base: position 9,506,805 of record JAUPFZ010000019.1, read on the forward strand.
ACAAGCCAGTCACTCAGTAATTGTAACGAAACATTATTATGATGATAGCGAGCGCCACGAAGAATAAACATTAATTCATATTTATCGCGGGTCAAGTGACTGGTACAAAGCGGTTGACGAGCACTCACCGAACCGCCACTAACCGGCTTGCATTTAAACAATCATTGTTTATTCATATTTATTGGCAAATATCTAAATGTTTTGAAAACGGTGTTTATCAATGGCTACTATCGTTAAAGAATCTTTTTATTTTTAAGTAAGCGGTCGATTTTTTTTTTTTAGTTTTTTTATGTATAAGTAATAAGTAGGTATGTACCTATCAATATTATACAACCAAAAAATTTGTTGTTCGTTCGCGCTAATCTAGTTTACAATATCAACGTGAGTGGGCTTTCAAAAATAATACAAATTATATATATAAAATATATATATAATACAAAATTATTTAATTTAAAACCAGTGAGATGACCGAATTTAAGTGTATGCTCTTATCAACTGAAGTTATAACTTTAGAAATATATTTACATAAGAATTTAGATTCCCATAATAAGGAAAAGAAAAAAACATTAGGGTTATAGATATTATGTAAACTGCACCGGGCGTCTTGTTTTTCTTTTCGTTAAAAAAGGTCCGGTATTCCAAAAAGGGACCTGCTCACGATGTTAATTTAATTTCCATATATTTTGGAAAGAATATATTAATACGTATATTATGTTTATATATTAAATGTTATGTTCGATTAAATTATTTTGTGTCTAATGAATGGAGCAAAATAATAAATTATTTGTCATCCGTTACGGTTCGTCCAGTGATGTGTTCGTCCAATATTGTGAGGCTTTAGAATACCCAATACCCAAAATCACCTGTATTTTTTTTTGAGACAAAGTAGGTATATTGAATTTTGCAGAATCTGATCTTTAAGTAAAGGTATAATCTGATATTTTTTTTACCTGTGATCTTATAGTACGTACATAATACTTACTTAATATTTATTAACTGTATCACGTAATAAAAGTAAATTATGTAGTAATTAATCATACTCTACTTGTTACTTGCCTGTTACTCATAATATGTTTATAAAAAGCTCGAAAGCCTGAAAGTGGGGCAGCCTAAGATATACTAAAGTATTTATTTTAGATTTAAAATCTTAAATTCACATAAATAAAAAATTTCGAACATGCACCATCGAAATAGTTAAATCTTTAGAAATGTGTATATTAGCTAACCGCTCTTAAAAATTCACAGTATAATAGATACCTACACCTATTACGGTGATCTTCATTGTGTAAAATTTATATAATATTAATATGTTTATACAAAATAAATATATTATAATAATCTTATCAACTTATATTTAATATTAACAAACTAGAATACGGATTTTATCAAACAAACATATTATAATCTTATGAAAAATTGTTATTTCTCAGTCCAGATTTATTTAACCTTTTAGTAATTTTATACATTTAATCACCTAAGGGTTACATAAATAAATAAAAATTTGAATGCAAATATGAAAAACGTCATAAGTTACATATTTCACAACTATTACATATTTTTATACGTAGTGGATAATTTATTTATTGAGCCACAACAGTGACAATGCGTTTTATTTTAAAATTAACCAAAACAGAATATTCCATATAGTTTAAATGCAATATTTATAGTATTTGTGCAAAAAGGTTACATAAAATTTGTTTTTTATCCTAGGTACACATATCGAGACTCGTTGTACTATTTAAAAATATAATTATATTTAGCGGATATTCTTTTGGCAGTTCACGTGCTCCACTCTCAACAGAAAGCGGGTATTTTCTGAGAGAAATTGTCTATGTCTGAAAAAGTATGACTCATTGTCACGTTCAGCGAGCGAGAGCGTGGAAAAAGCGATAGAGAGGCACGATCGGCCTAAACGTACAGATACACATGCTACTTACTAGCATGCTTATTAGCAAAGCCAGCTTAGTAGCATGGTTGTCGAAACGTTGCTAGCAATGAGCACACTAATTTCAAGCATGCTCAAAAATCGACAGCCGTGCTAACTTTGAGCATGTTACCTGCAGCGCGGGTAGAAGGGGGCGTGCTTTTAGCTGAACAGGTTTGCTTATTGAGCATGCTAAGTTTGCTAGTATCCAGCAGTCGTTCGGAGTAGGTGTTCGTGTAAGATATCGATGAACACGATGAAATTCTGATTTTAATGAATGATTTTCTTTCTTGACAAAAGTTTTTGGACACATTGTATTGCAACCAAAATGACGATTTTATTAAATTCTGTAGAGATGGCCACTTGGGCTATAATAATATAATAATAACTAAACAAATAGATAGCTGTGAGAATATTAAAATAATATAATTAAATAAAATTAGATATAACCGTACCATCAGATTATAACATCGGAGCTAAGGAAATTGAAAAATTGAGCAAATACCACCTACTAAAAACTGAAATCAGCCGCTTATGGAACACGCAAACGGCTGTCATTCCAATAATAATAGGAGCAACAGGAATAGTAGCAAAAAGCATAAAAAAGTACTTAGAACAGCTAGATTCCAACATTGACATTAGCATTCTTCAAAATCAAAAATCAAAATCAAAATATGTAGTATTCTTTTAAAAGCTTTTTAAATAAAAATATATTTTGGGCCCGGCTTAAAATTATATAATCTACTAGCGGCCCGCCCCGGCTTCGCACGGGTATTTAACTAAAATTTCAAAAAATTTAAATATATTTTTTATCACCTACACCTGCATCGATACTGAAAAATATTTCATAATAGACGGATTGAGTTGTCAAACATAATATTTCAGCCCGCGACTTCGTCCGCGTAGAAGTCAAAAATGGTTATAATAGGATTTTTGTTTTTTTTTTTACGTTATTAATTTTCATCAATGCTTCGTTCATTGTATCGTAGCTATAATTACACCACAAGTCAAACGATTTTGTCTCTTAGATTTGAATAAACCCGCAAGTAATTATTTTTTAAATTTTAATTGACTCGGCACAGTTGCTAGTGACCCTGCATATAACCTAATAATACATATATATATATATATATATATATATATATATACCCCCGCCATGCACATATACATATAAGCACCCTAAATAATACATATATAAATAAACATATATTACACCCAGACTCGGGGTGGGAATCGAACCCACAACCCTTGGAGCACAAAACAGGGTCACTGCAAACTGCGCCAAGTATATATATATATATATAAGTAATAGGGTAAGATGGGGGAATGGCAGTCAGTGGGCAATGCCGGTCACGTCAAAATCTAAAACTTCCAAAAACATTATGCAATCGCTACTATTGTCGCCATTTAGTATGCGGCCGGGTAAACTTATTTACCAACCGGCGTCATTTTTCTTCGCGCGCAGTGAGTTTAACAGCTGTAAACAGGTTCGGACGTGTTTTGTTCTAATAAAATCGAAAATTCGGTGAAAGGTAAGCTTAAAGTGATTTATACCAATCAATATCTTTCTTAAAGTTAATTAATATACATTTAAAAGTATATCAAATGTGCTTGTTGGATTTTATGAAAGTTAGTTACGTTTTTCGTGACTAACCAAAGAAACCGTTTTCGTATTTTGGGGTAATGGCAATCATTCTAAGCGGGCAATACCGGTCAGTGACCAGTATTACCCCGTATGGAATTATAAGACAATATAAATATAAGACAATATAATATTATTTCTTTGTTTGTTAATATAATATCTCACTACACTTATTTTCATAGTTAAATAGATGCCGCGACTCAGGGAAAGAACCACAACCAAAGGAAAAAAGACCAAAGAAGAGTTAGTAAAGGCTGTTGAAGCCGTTAGTGCTGGGAATTCTTTACGTTTGTAGCGAAATCTATCTCGCCATATACGAACTAGAAGAAACAGACGTATCCTACATTGCGCTATCGAAGTTTTCAAAGCGATTGAAGATATATACAAGAACCCAACAACAAATGTTAAGTGGCGCGTAGCCCACCAGACGCAACACCGTCTGGTCGAAGGATCCTTCCTTTTCAATGGTAGCCTCTCTCTACCTCAAACTGGTGACCCCGAGCATGAACGTCAGCGCAGCCTTCGCAAATCTACGTCATCGTAACTTCATCATCACTTCCTCAAGCTTTCGAGCAGCGAGTCATACAGCCAGCCAGCATCCAGGGCTACTACGGGTATCCTGACCACAAGCATGCAGCGGACGCGCATTCCTGGTCATCGCCCACAGCCTTCGCAGCGACCTTGGCACAGCACACTGCACTTCGGCCGGTCAGCAAGCAGAGACGCACTTCTCTCCTGGTCGACGCAGCAGCCAGCCACTACGCAAACACTGCACCACCCGACTCACTGGGGCACCACCGCAGACAATTCCGACTCACCGCGAACTATGCGGCATCTGGTTCCGACTCACTGGAACATTCCACTGGCCCGGCAAGCATAACAAGATGTATAGACGACTCAACCTGCTATCGACCTCCGGTCTCGGAGGGGGAGTGATGTAGCGAAATCTATCTCGCCATATACGAACTAGAAGAAACAGACGTATCCTACATTGCGCTATCGAAGTTTTCAAAGCGATTGAAGATATATACAAGAACCCAACAACAAATGTTAAGTGGCGCGTAGCCCACCAGACGCAACACCGTCTGGTCGAAGGATCCTTCCTTTTCAATGGTAGCCTCTCTCTACCTCACGTTTAACTGCCAAGAAGTTCAGCATACCCTTCAGCACGCTACAAGATCGCATCAAGAAGAATGTTTCAATTACAGGATTTTCTCTAGGAAGACATTCTACTTTTTCTCCAGAAGTAGAGAAGGGTATGGTTGAGAATATATAACTTCTAGCCAAACTTTTTTACGGCCTAAGTCCACTACAAGTTCATAATGCAGCTTTCATTTATGCCAAGAAACATAACATAAAGCATAATTTCAACAGGGAGAGGAAGCTAGTAGGAAAAGATTGACTATATGGTTTTTAAAGATAAATCCTTCAATAACCATTCGCCATCCAGAGGCATGTGAATCGTGACATCATTTAACATAGATGGAGGATAACTTATTTTTCCAATATCTGGAAGATATTGTGCAAAAACATCAGTTTATTGGATTTAAAGTGTACAACATTGTTGAGACTGATGTGACCACCGTGAAAGACTCTGGTACAATTATTGCCAAAAAGGGACAGAAGAAAGAAGGGTCAGTGACCAACTAGGAAAGGAGGTAAAACAGTTCCTATGCGTCTAAATATGTGATTTTTAAAGTATAAATATAAATAATTATTAATTTTTTTTTAATATAAAAAAAGAATTATTTTTGGTGAAAATATAAAAAAAAATTGGTTCATTTTGTTTAAAATATAAAAAATAAAGATAATTATGAATAAAATATCGGTTTATTTCGTTTCGGTACATTTTAGAAGCAATCCTGTGTTAATTTTGAATGACCGGTAATACCCCAACAGTAGACCGGTATTACCCGCATCTGCGGGTAATCGCGGTCAACGAAGGGTTTTACAAAATGATTAAAAAAATAAGAAAACCGTAATAAATTTATGATGTGCCTCATATATATCTATAGCCCACTATATAAGCTATGTTAAAAGTCAGTTACCTATAGCGTAAATCCCAGATATAAAATAAAAAATGAATTACTGCTTAAGTGACCGCCATTCCCCCATCTTCCCCTACACATATTACACTCAGACTCGGGACGGTAATTGAACCCATAACCCTGGAGCGGAAATCAGGGTCGCTCTCACCGCCAACTGCGCCAGCGAGCTAGTCCAATAGTATTAGTAATATTATCTTACTAAATATAATATATGTAATGTAATCCACCCTCGTTTGCTCCTTGGCTCTAATCATCAGCGCTATCAATAGCGCTAATCATCAATGCAAAACTTAAACTAATTATTTATGTACAGACAGTATTGGTATTAATCAAGTCCGCCTGGTATGGTTCCAAGAATACTGGCAGTATTTCCCCGTTGAATCGCAAGTCCGGGCAAAAGTGCACTAGCCCTCCTATGAAGGCTATGAGACGTGAGGTCAATTGTTTTAGAAAATGTTAGTATAAAAATTAATACCTAATAGATAAATAATCAATTAATAACTAACCTTCCAAAAACTAACTAATAATGTATCGCAATATACTGGTTCGTGTGATTTCAAAAGCTTAAGAAGTCAAATGATAAATCTAAAATTAATTGCTATAATATCTGCACTTAGTTCTAGGTATATCTGATTTCTAAATATATTCTAATAATATATATTTTTATTTAAGTAAACCATCGAAACTTTTGTCGTCGACTGTTTAATACGTAAATCTTGAAATATATTTATATTTTTAATAGTGATTTTGAATATTTTCTCGGGTGAAAGATAACAAGAGGCAAGGTTGAGGTGAAGAAGAAAAAAACGTTCTTTATATACGATCATACGAACGCAATCAAGTTAGACGGTTGGCGATCAACGGCCTGACAAGTCGCGATCAAATTTTACTCCGAGAATTTCGAGCTAAGAAAATGCCACCTGTTGCTGTGCCCGATGAGGTAAATAAATCTTTTGTTTATTTTTATAATAATCATAAATATTTTTACCTCAATTTTTTTTTTATAAGTTAATACAATTAGAATGTCAATTTACATGTAGTTTTATGTCAACTTTTCACTGGTGATTGCAAACTATGTAAGCCTTAGTAGTATTTCGCAATCATCAATTATGTTACCTGTTTCGGTTTATTATCGGTTATTTAGCTGCTTTAACGGGAAATATTAGGCTTTAAAGTACTTCAAACGTGATTTTGCCCTCGAAAGTCCCAATCTCATGTGATTCTTTTTTTTTTCAGTTTAAGTGGTAATTCGCGTCGTTAAATATCTACATATCTATTTTTATATCTAAAAACATTTTTTTTTAGTATACATCTATACAAAATTTCAAACTTGTGATATTTACGAAGACATGTATAAAAATTATCCAAGCGTAAATTTTTATTTATAAAAACGTCTGCAACCCAAATTATATCCAATTTAATTTTCGTCTGGTTCTTTACAGGCACCAAAGAAGAATCTTCGTGTGGCGATTATAGGACAGAGCACATTTGCTGCGGAAGTTTTCAAGTTATTACAAAAAGATGGACACGAAGTTGTCGGTGTGTTTACTGTCCTAGACAAAGGGAACAGGGAAGATCCTTTAGGTAAATCAATTCTTAATATTAATTATAAAGTGATATTATTGTGATTGTTGCTAGGAATTATTGTTGTTATTATGTCTATTAGATCTAGACATTTAGTGCGATTTTGCCCGTGTGTTTGTGTGTGTGTGTGTGTGTGTGTGTGTGTGTGTTTGTGTGTGTGTGTGTTGTTCCGCTGCTGTAATTTATTCAAGTAGGCAAAGCACTTTTGAATCGTTATTTTACAAAATTAATATTTTTATTATATATTACTATTAAATTAAATTAATTTACGTAAATGTTAAGTTACCGTCAGATTCTGAATCTCCATTCTGCTGATAACTAGAAATATTCTAATGTTTAATGAATTATGAATATTAGTTTTGTATTTTTAAAGTTAATTGATAACAACCAAACTTTTTCTCTTTATAAGATTATTAAAAATGCGGTTATGAATTATGGACATAAAATCAATTCAGTTTTTAATTCAGCAATTTTTTTATTTAAAAACGTTCGTAATGAATCACTTATATAGTATTACTTATTCACGAAAAATCCAATGAAAACCTTCCGAATTCGGAACGGAATTCCTCGACGGACGAAAGTAAATTACCGATTATTAATTTAATTGTGGATAATTAATTAATTAATTGTGGATTGAAGCCGATTAATTTAATATCAGAACAATATTGTTTTGATATTAAAATACTATTTTTTTTCAGTGCCGAATCTAAAGAGCTAGACGAAATGATAAAAATTGTAGAGTTCGATTATCAACAAATTAGAATATATTGAAAATATAAAAGCAGGCGAACCTTTTTCTTTGAGTCGGTTAATTACTAAGCATTTGATAAGTATGTGATTTTTTTTTTCTTCATTAATATGAATTATAACTAGTCGATAAAACAGACATTAATCACATCAAAGTCATTTTGTCTTGACCTTTAGTTATATCGGTTCGTTGAACGAAATAATTTTTTGGTTATGGAATAAGATAAAAACGTGATAACTTTACAACAATTTCATTGTAATTTTCGATACTAATATTTAAAGATTTTTAAATTATCTTAGTATATACGAACCACGCGAGTTATGTAAAGTTTATCAAGTAATGCAAATGTACGAAAAGATATTTCAACTTTTAACGACAATTCTCAAATTGTTCTAAAATAACTTGCAACTCTTGAAAAAAAAAGAACTCACATTAAATTCTTTTTTTAATAAATAAAAAATCGTTTAATTGGGTAATATTAGTCCACTCAATATAATATAATAATAGAGATAAAGATATCGATATCTATGTACTCTATATTAATATATCTACTATATTATGTCATCTACAGGGTTAATTCTAAAACACCAGCAACCTCGCAGGACAAGATAGCTAACATTATGTACAACAACATTTGTTCTACGACTTTTGACATAACTCAATACATTAATTAAAAATGATTTTTTAAGCTTTTATTGTACTGCTCTGAAATTTAGAGTCTATGTTTCATTCATTATCGAAAGGATGACGCGACGCTCGGGCGCGCTTGCATAATAATAGTAATAACACTTTCTCTGCCCGATAATTCTAGTTAATAAAATTAATATAAATTGCTTGGTGGGTTTGTGGGCAGTATCATAGTATGTATATCGCAGTGACTTAAGTGAATAATCAAATTTCTGTTTTGTCATGTCCCTGCAATACGTAAACTGAGTCCACAATCCCTTCATACTTTACCGGGCTTAGAACTGGCTATATTAAACGATAAAAAACAAATAAATCGTATGTATAGGAGGGCAACACATCTGCATAACCTCCAGAGGTTACAGCACAACCAGTTGTGCGGTAGACATCCGGTACCTAGTCATCAAAAGGCTTCGACTGTCCGTATGCCCGCCAATACTATAAAAATGTAGGTATGTAGATTAGGTATCTGAATTCTGAACATAAAAAAATATGTGAAAATTATTAACGTAGGTAATTATTCTTTAACGTTTACTAAAGTCTAATTAAACCAATTTAATATCAAATATTGGTAGCTAGGTATTATTCACTTTTTATTGTTAAATACAGGCGGGCATAAGTATTTCAAAAGTGAAATCAGCGTATTTACAATAATTAAAAAATTAAAAATAATTGACAATAAAATAATATTTACAAACGAAATATTACCTCTAAGGTTAAAGTAACGCGCATGTCGGTGCGTATCGCGCAGATAGCGTTCAAAATAGTCACCATCACAACCAACACACATACAACACCTAAAAATCAGCTGTTCACTAACACGTGCTAACACTTCCGAATTAGTTTTAATTTGATTGAACGCACAAATTATTTTAGTTAACCGAACCAGTTACAAAAATTTACTCGTGCTAGTTTGTCAGATTCGGTGAGTTGACATTGTCTCACGGCTCGGTGTAGGTAAGTTCGAATATCTAGCTGCATATTGCCGACAGGCTTCCGACACATTGTCATCACACTTAGCCAGTATCCTCACCATTTCCGTGTATTCGACATCAGAATAGCGGCGGTACCATGGTTATAAAATAACTTTAGTACAGGTACAATACATCGATCGATACGAATAAAACAAATACGAGTAGCACACAAAATCATATGACGCGCGCGCATCAAAGTCGCCCGCCGCCGACTGCCGCGGCTGGCTAAATAGGTCAAGTTCAAAGGCGCTAGCGCCGCCCCGTTCCTACCTTTCCCCTCACATTAGTACGTGGTCGTTATTTACCTAATCTTTGGGACGCGCGTAGAGTTTATTGCATTCGCGTAAAATTAAATTAATATTTATTTTTGTATGAAAATAAAATCTAACAAATTAACAAAAGTCGTAGAACAAATGTTGTTGTACATAATGTTAGCTATCTTGTCCTGCGAGGTTGCTGGTGTTTTAGAATTAACCCTGTATATGTCTATACTCTATACTATTGTCGAAAAGTTGTATGTCTTTAATACTCACAGTCATTAAACGTAAACAAGTAATTTTAAATAATGACATTTACTTGCAGCTACTATTGCGGCACAAAACGGCAAACCTGTGTTCAAATACAAGACATGGAGAATCAAAGGAAAAGTTATACCAGAAGTACTCGAGGACTACAAATCGGTAAGTACTTTTAAACTATAATAGGATGTGTAAAGTAGATTAAATAATACCTTTATTAATAGATATAATCAATTTAAAGAGATTCGTTGTAAAACTGCATTAGAAATCTTTCTACATTAAAAAAAAAAACGTCAAACGTCATTTAATTTTTTATCACTATTAGCGAAATATTAACATTGAACGCGGATGTAACTACGAACTCATCTTAGTATATAAGAAAATAAATAATAAATTTAATATATAAGAAATAAGAACATTTTAATAATAATATATTTTATATATTTTTAATATTAAGTAACCGTAACAACTATACAATCAATTTAAAATTGAACTGAATTGAATGAACTGAATCAGCCTGTAAGTGTCCCACTGCTGGGCAAATGTCTCTCATCCATATAGGAGAAGGGTTGGAGCTTAATCCACCACGTTGTTCCACTGCCGGTTGGCAGATAATTGCCTTACTATGAGTAGAGAAATATTTATACAAATACAAGTATCCGCTCAGTTGGAATTGAACACGCGACCGCCAGCGTTTAGGTTAGGTTTTTTACTACACCAGAACAGTCGTCAGTTTAAAAAGTGAAGTAATAAATTTAACGAAAGAATTAAAGTGATAACAAACATTACAATTGGCAAAATCAACATGTAAAGTTTCAATTGAATAAAAAAATAAGAAAAATTAACATCATATTACCACGTAACACGTATCAACATCGTGGTTATTACGTATTATCACCATGACTGCGCCACTGCACTGTTGACCCTCGTATCTCGCTGTGTGCCAAATTATATCAGAACTTGTTACTCGTCTGAACTGGATACGTCACTAAATGAAGAACTATTCTGTACTTCGATAAAATATTGCCTAAATGTATAACAATATTTATTTTTATTAAAAGAAAAAAGATTAAATATTCAAGGGACTGTTTCTACGGTTGCTGACAAAGCTTCAGATAGTTATCCGACGTAGAACGATATCCAGGAGATAAAAGTTCTTAATGTTTTGCCGTGCGGTGACCGGCAGAGAATAGTCCCGACCTCTTTCTTGCCGAGGTGTCGTAAAAGGCGACTAAGGTATAGTGATGCGACAACTGTACACCAACCAGGATGGTAATGGGCAGCAACGTCGCCATATGCTGCCACAACATCCTGCGCTCGCTAACCCGCCTGCTAAGCGTGGATAGTATTCGCGAATTCCCCCAGAGATGATGGCAGTCATATAGTATCAAAAACGGCAGTCCCCATTTTTTTAACTCCACTTTTTATTAACTAAGAAGAGCTGATTATAGAGGAAATTTTGGCATAGATAACTTTTTTTAAGGAAAATGTGGAGACTGCCGTTTTTGATACTATATGACTCAATTGGGGAAACCTAAGTTCAGCAATGGACATCAACGACTAATGTGGGTGTAGATTTTTCCGTTCTACCGTCAAAGTTTTAAATACATTTACATCAACACGCTGAATCAATCAAAAAATGTTTCACCATCGAACTTTCCTTTATCTGTCAGTTTTTCTATTTGCAACCTGTTAAACTAAAAGCTGTGGTTTATTAGTTGAAGTTAAAGAGGCCCTAAGGGCTGTTTTATCCCCTGCTTTTAAAGATTATGATTACCTGTTAGTAACTTATGTGCCAGATAGCCTTTATAAACAATCGGTGACACAGGCCCTAAGGTTTAAAGCGACTACGACGCAAAAGTATCTTTAAATGTTTAGTTATCAATATTATATTGACACGACTTTTAAATCATCTTGTTTAAGTTTAATACAAAAACAAATAAATTTTTGAGTGTTAATATTTTAGCCATCATTTATGATTCACATTTGACGTAATAGAGTGCATCTGTTTTAACACAATTCATTTTTACACAACTGTGTTAATAAAAATTTATTAAGTACGTATATTGAAATAACACGTTCGTTTTGTACGTAGGTAATAAATAAGTGTAGCAAAAACAAAATTCACGTATAATATTTACATAGCACAGTTGCTAAGACTAAATATAGATAGATGCTGTATATCAATTAGCAAGTAACGCTGTAAAAATAAAAATACTCCACCTCTTGTAGCCTTCACTGGTGAGAGGAGGAATGGGAAAATACTGCTTGCTTTCTTTTCACCATTCCACTGTTGACTTTAATAAATCGCTTTAAATAAAAATATTTCGATTAATAAGATAAATAACATACAAATTATTTTATATTTGTATTTTTTAGTTATTAAATTTTGTAGTTTTAGTACATTGATGGATAAATATGTTGAACGAAAAGAGGAGTCAAGTTAATATCGTAGAGACGTAACACAACAATTGTCATGTAAAAATAATAATAATAATAATAAATAATACTGACATTAAAATTAAAAACAAATTACCAAAAAATAATCAAAAAATTAATTAAAATTATATTTTATAAACAGAATGTAGTAATAGCCATTTTTTGTATTTGTACACTTGTCTTTTATTGTTGTCTTAGTGTTATTATATTGTAATATTATATTAGTATTATTATAATGTATATAAATTACCTATAATAAACCAAATATATGAAAGCACATAACTCAAACCTTAGTGCTTTTTTCACTGTGCTTTAATTGTGTTTTATATGAATATTTTATAACAATAATAAAGAGAAAATAAAATGTAATTCAAGTAAAGCCAATATATTTATCCTAATGCACCGCATTAATGGGGAGTACAATATTTTTAGGTAAATGCAGATATCAACGTGCTTCCATTTTGTACACAATTTATACCCATGGAAGTTATTCTGCACCCAAAATATCAAAGTATTTGCTACCATCCTAGCATCTTGCCGAGACATAGAGGGGCATCTTCTATAAACTGGTGTGTATAACGTCTTCTTTAACTGTTGTCTAAACAAATTATATCAGGTTAAAAACTGTTACGAGTGCAATTTTTCTCATTAAAATATTTAACAATTGTAATAGTTCTTGTACTAAAAAATAAAAAAATATAGGATATTTGTGTTGAAATAAAAAAAATATATATAAAATAAGATGAATGCAAAAGATATGTATCTTTAATTTTTTTGCATAAAAAAAAAAACAAAGTACCTATATATAATTATTTAAGTTATCTAATTTTTTAAGATATTGGACAAAGCGAATTAATAAAGCAGACAAAAATCTCTTATTTTAATATATAAAATAATTATGCAAATTATTTAAATTTACTAAAATTGTTAACAGCCAAGAACGAAAAAAAAAATAAGACTCTTCTCGCTTCCAGGACCTTAATAGAAGGCGACACGACATGTGGTCTAACAATATTCTGGGCAGACGATGGATTAGATACAGGACCGATACTACTACAAAAAAGTTTTCCCTGCACGATAGATGATACAGTGGACACATTGTATAACAAATACTTGTATCCAGAGGGTATGTCATCACATCTTATAATTAAAAATAGTTATTTTTAAGGACATTCCAACTACATTTTAGGACATAATTATTATCTACTTAATTTCTTAAAAAAGTTGATATTGGACGGAAAGGCTAATATATAAAAATAATATTCATTTTGTAGGTATAAAAGCACTAGCAGAATCAGTCAACATGGTAGCTAATGGTACTGCACCAAAAATAAACCAAACTGAGGAAGGAGCAACTTATGATCCTGCTCTATTTAAACCTGAAACACATCAGGTTAGTTAAAATTAAGGTGCAATTTTTATTAATCGTCATAAAGGAAAACCCAATTAATTTTTACAATTTAATACTTATATTTTAACAACTGAATTGTAATAAATCAGCCTGTGAACGTTCTCTTCTACTCGCACAAGAACGATTGTCAGCTATTACACATATTATAATTAAAATAAATAATCTGAATAATAACATCTTTAATCAGTTATTTACGTAAAATTTTAGATTGACTGGTCAAAAGGAGGTCTAGCATTACACAATTTTATTCGAGGTCTTGACTCATCGCCTGGTGCTACTACTTTCATAAAGCCACAAACCAAAGACGGTGTTGACGAAAGTAAAGAAGCTAATATAGAATTAAAATTATTTGGTTCATCCCTTTGGGAAGGAGAATATGAAACTGAAGGTGATAAACTAATTATACCAGGACTTCTCAAGCCAGCAGTGGTCCACGAAGCTGGATTATTAATTACTGCAAATGATGGCGTTAGAGTAAGTATATGGAATAAAAATATTATTATTGGTTTTTTTTTTTAATTTTTATAAATCATATTTAAAAAATAAAAAAAAATGTATTTTGTTTATAGGTTAACATTCAAAGGTTAAAGGTAAACGGCAAAATGATTAACGCACAAAACTTCTTCAAAAGTAATAAAAATAAAGTGACGCTCGAACTAACTGCCGATGAAAAACAATTTATTGAAAGCGTACGTAACATTTGGAAAGCAATATTGAGAATTGATATAGATGTCGAAACGGACTTCTTTGATTCTGGAGCTGGTTCCATGGACGTAGTTAGACTAATTGAGGAAGTTAAAGATATAGCTAATTTAGAATTACAAAACGAAGATGTATATATGAATTCAACTTTCGAGGAATTCTATACAGTAGCAGTACTTAGATTGAGAGGTGGATCGGCTAGTAAAGAAGTCGTATACGAAGGAGTCGAACTAGAGGCTAATAAAATGAAAATAAAGTTTCCAACTCAATTGTTCATTAATGGTGAATTTGTTAATTCAGATAGTGGCAAGACAATAACCTTAATTAATCCTACAGATGAATCCGTAATTTGTAAAGTACAGAGTGCCTCAACTTCTGATATTGATAAAGCTGTTAAAGCTGCACAGACTGCATTTGAAGAAGGAGAGTGGTCAAAAATAAGCGCGAGGGAAAGAGGACAATTAATGTTCAAGTAAGATTTAACTGTTTACATTTTCTAATACAATAATATGTAATATTTATAAAAAATTTAATGCTTGAGAATATTTTGATTTCAAAGTACTAATAACAATACATGTAATCGTGGCAGAGTCTTTAAAAATAAAAATATTTTTATTAGGTTAGCAGATTTAATGGAACAACATAAAGAAGAATTGGCCACCATTGAATCAATAGACTCTGGGGCTGTCTATACACTGGCTCTAAAAACACACGTTGGAATGTCTATTGATACCTGGCGCTATTTTGCGGGCTGGTGTGACAAGATTCAAGGCTCGACAATACCTATTAATCACGCCAGACCTAATAGAAACCTGACGATAACCAAAAAAGAACCTATTGGTGTTTGTGCATTAATTACGCCATGGAATTATCCTCTTATGATGCTTTCTTGGAAGATGGCTGCTTGTTTAGCGGCTGGAAATACAGTCGTTATGAAACCAGCTGCGGTAAGATATCTCAAAAATTTATTAAAAAAAGGTTGTATAAATAAAAAAGGTTTTAGTAATAACTAACAACAAGTAATATCTAACCAGACTCTTATTAATGTTTGAATATAGTAGTTATATATCCAATATAATTAATCATGTATATTTTTTTAAATCACAGGTATGTCCCCTAACAGCGCTTAAATTCGCGGAACTATGTGTCCGCGCCGGAATTCCACCTGGTGTCGTCAACATATTACCAGGAAGCGGTTCAGTAGCTGGACAGGCGTTGGCAGATCACCCACTTGTCAGAAAGCTTGGTTTTACTGGCAGCACGCCAATAGGTAAACAAAATTTTTAAAAATTTCTTTATAAATATGAATTATTTTGTATGTCAATGAAAACGATTTTAAAAATGTATTACAGGTCAAACAATAATGAAGTCATGCGCTGCCTCAAATATGAAAAAGGTATCACTTGAACTAGGCGGAAAATCACCATTAGTAATATTTGAAGATTGTGATCTTGATAAGGCTGTGAGAAACGTAAGTATAATAAATAATATAATATATCAATAACTAAGAAATGACAATTATCTAGATCAAAAATAATAAGAAACACTAGATTTCATCATTTGTTGGTTACTTTCATTATTTTTATTTATCTAAGCATCCTAACTAACCTTAATAATAGCAATTTTAAAATGTTAATTTTAATTTTTCAAATTTAAGGGTATGGCATCGGTATTTTTCAATAAAGGCGAAAACTGTATAGCAGCTGGTCGTCTATTTGTTGAAGAGAGAATACACGATGAGTTTGTAAGAAGGGTTGTAGAAGAAACCAAGAAGATGAGCATTGGAGACCCGCTACACAGGGGGACTGCACATGGTCCACAAAACCATAAGGATCACATGGACAAGCTTATTGAGGTATAGGATTTGACTTCATGTGACTGTATGTAAGAAACATCTTTATTGTACAGAACAGTCTCTGAAATCTTTCAGAACATAAAATGTGCATTAATATTTGTATAGTACATTTAAAAAATTTTGGAAGAGTTTTTCTACTTTAAGCCTATTTCAACCCTCAAAACAAAAAATAAATATTTGTCCTACATGTTTTTTAATTTTTTTATTCATTATCGCCATTTATTTAATTTCAGTTTTGTCAACGTGGTGTAAAAGAAGGTGCAAAACTAGTGTACGGTGGTAAACGTGTAGATAGACCTGGATTATTCTTCCAACCAACAATTTTCACTGACGTCACAGATAACATGTTTATTGCAAAAGAGGAGTCCTTTGGACCTATCATGATTATCAGCAAGTTTAGTAGCAAGTAAGTATTACGATCATTATATACTGATTTATTTAATAATTGTACTAGAACTCGATTCATTAACAAAATGTTCACAAATCTTTGATTTTTTGCTAAATTCATTAGTACAGTATATATTTTTTGTATAATATTTTTTATAATATAAATTTACAGGAAGATAATAAAACAAATAAAAAGAAGAAATTGGATAAAATAAAAAAATAATAATAATAATTTATAGATGCATAAGCAAGTAAATCAAGCGCTAGACTTGAATTTTGGTCATTACTTTAACAGTTTCTTAAATTTATTTCCTTATCGAAAATCCGAGTTAGGCCCATATTATCAAGCCTTAAAAATTTTCTAGAAACATCGACGACGTGCTCCGGCGCGCAAACGACACGGAGTACGGGCTCGCGAGCGGTGTGTTCACGCGCGATGTTTCTCGCGCGTTGAGGTTCGCCGAACGCATCGACGCGGGCACCGTTTTCGTGAACACGTACAATAAAACTGATGTTGCAGCACCTTTCGGTGGATTCAAGCAATCAGGCTTTGGAAAAGACTTGGGTAAATTTAAATTAGTTAAATATATAATTGTTTATAATTTTATATATTTTTTATATTGTTTATTTTATTTTTATATTTAATTGTTTTTATATTATTATATTTCTTTTTGCACAGTTTTGTGATCCAATTTTTTTTAATCTTTTTTTTAAATGTTTGTTACAGGACAAGAGGCGCTCAACGAATACCTCAAAACAAAATGCATTACAATAGAATATTAAACGTTACAATATGTACCTAATACTAATATTTCATCTTTATATATTATGTTCTTCTTATTTACTGCCTACTTATTAGATAGGTAATTGACTAAGTTTCATCAATAATAAAAAATACCTATAATATAAATTGTAAATAAATTATGTCATAAATAAATAAACATTTAATCATTTTAATAAAAGTTTTTGTTTTATTTTGTATACGCAAAATTTCCTACATCTAGAAGAAATCTGTAAATTCATTTTCGAGCCCGGCTTTTCTTTGAAAAAAAAAACATGACGGTATTGTTATTACAGAATACGTACTCGTAGATACATTAAATATATATCTATGTATTCTAAATAGAAAAAAAACCTGAATCCAACTAATAAATATTTAAATATAATTAACGATTTTCGGAGACGTGTGTAGTTGTATAAAAAACATAACCCTCCTTCTGTCGCAGTCGGGTAAATATAATATAAAATACACCACACAATAAAATATACATGTATAATCCTTCGTAGCCTGAGACTAAAAGATAAAAACAAATTCCGTAAGCCTGCATTAAACTTACAAGAACATTTACTATTTGGCTTGATGATGATCCGTTGCTATTTCAATTTTATTCACGTATCTGTTTCGTACCTGCTAAAAACGTTTGAAAAAAAATTAATACTGAACATTTAAGTAAATACTAAAAATATATATTTTAAAGTAATATTTTATGTATTCGTTTCTAGCGACGTTTATAAGAAAGAATAATTTATTTTATAACTAACTCAAAAATGTAAAAATGCCTTAGTATTAAAACAGAGTTTGTTGCATCATTCTAATAACCACTATCAGCCGGTTGGGTGACTGGTCATATGACAAGATTGTAACTATATTTGATAATAAAGTAAAATAATATAAACTCGCAAGTAAAATATATAATATGTACTTATATAAATATGCCACCTTATACAAAATTGCTCCCATCCGTCGAATTAATTATTAAAACGCAAATATCATCAAGGCCTAGAACTAATGCTAAAACTGTTCAGTTTAATTTTTATAAAGCAGATTGTGCTTCTATAAATAAATACTTATAGCATATAGAATGGAATTCGAAAATTATAAATTGTACCTCGATTGAGAGAGAAAATGATACGGCTCTAAAAAGAGTATCTCGTTTTAACCCTAGAAAGATAGTCTGCGTAAAATTGACGCATGCAGGTACGAAATATTGCTGTATCTTTTTTAATAACGCAAATACGTCGATGTGCGATTCGGACATCTCTGTCGTCGCTTGAAGCTTCCACAAGGCAGTTTTGTCACTAAGATAAGTGCCACCAATTTCGCAACAGGAGGACCCTGTGAGTCAAAATGACGCATGATTATCTTTTAAGTGACTTTTATGACTTTCTAATATTTTTACTTGATGACTATTTTTGTTGTGTTTTTATTTGTTATCGGTTGTTTTGTGATTTGAATTTTTTTATTTATTTTATATATAGATATACTGAGTTGAAAACGTTATAATAGAGAATCCAAGTTTAGAAGAAGATGATATCGTGGCAGCTCTTTTGGATTTTGATAAAGCATTCACCTGTGAGGAAACTGATAGTGAGATTGAAAACCAGTAGATTGAAGACGACGTGCAGAGTGACGTAGAGGAAGTTTTTGTAGAAGAAGAGAGAGAAGAAGTACTAGCGAAAATGAACACTTGGCCGAAGAAAATGTTGGTTGACTTCAAAAGCAACAAGGCGTGGCCGAGTCTTACAACAGAACATTGTTAGGTCTCAAAGAGGTACGAAGCGCATGTGTCGTTACCTGTATGATCCTGTTTTATTCTTCAATCCTTTTTTTACTGCCTTACTTCTAGAACAAACGAGAGATACCAGAAGAACTAAAAACAGTCGCTCGAGACCGGTGGGAACATCGATGTTTTGTTTTGACGGACACCTTACACTTGTCTCTTATAAACCAAAGCCGGCTAAAATAATGTATCTGTTATCATCTTGTAACGAAATTGCTTCTTTCAATGAAGTTACCGGAAAATCTGAAATTATTATGTACTATAATCAAACTAAAGGTGAAGTAGATACACTGGACCAAATGTGCTCTTTGACGTCCTGTTATAGAAAAACGAATAGATGGCCTATGGCTTTACTCTACGGAATCGTAAACATTGCTTGTATAAATGCTTATATTATATACAATCTCAATGTTCTCAGCAAAGGTGATAAAGCATTAATTCGCAAACATTTTATGAAAAGTCTTAGTAAGTCTCTTATCGCCGATCATGAACAAGCACTTAGAAGCTCCAATTTTGAAGAGATATTTGCGGGATAAGATCTCCGCTATATTACCAAAAGATGTACCCACTACATCAAACGAGAATTCAGGAGAGCCCGCATAAAAAAACCGGATTTACTGTAACTATAGCCTTTCTAAAATAAGGCGAAAGGCAAGCGCATCGTGCAATAAATGTAAAAAATGTTATTTGTCGTGAACATAATATTGATATGTTCCAAAGTTGTATCGGACTGATTCCTAAATAATTAAATAATCGTATTAATAGATAATAGCTTAATTTCTTAGTAGAGAAGTTAAAATACCTGATTATAACTAATAAAAAAATATTTGTGATAAAATAAAAAAATGTTATAAAATCTTGTTAGTTTTTGGATAATTTAATTTTTCTGTACTTTTTTTATATAATAAATAAATATAATTACATAAATTATAGCAATTAATATTTTATTGATGTATATAAAAAACGAATATCTATGGGATTATTAGAGTAAATTAATAAAACACAACATTACCTACTGCTAGTTAAAAGTGAGTCATTTTTACGCATGATTATCTTTTATGTACATCTAAATATGATTATCTTTCTAGGGTTAAATATCTCGGCCATTGGGTCATCGAGAACCCAGAAGATAATAGCGACTTGAAGAGGGAGCGCAGAAATCTGTCCGTTGTAATATGTTGGCCCGCAAGTTTACACGCTGTACTAAAGATCTAAAGACTTCTACAAGTTTCAATTTTCAAACCATATTACCAGTCATTTAACACTTGTAGTCTGTCGGTGAACTATACAAAGAGGACATAGCTTGCGTGTCCAATGTAACAATGTGTTTAGGTTTATCGAAGCGGAGATGTACAATTTCGGCGCTATCATGTGCAATGATACAATGGGTACGTTCGCGGGCCCTCTTCTAATTGATAATTCATCACTTTTATAGGAGCGCATGCGTGCTTCATACTTTTTTATCTATGCATTCCACAGACCACATGCGCGGAAATAATACTTCTTTAATCAAAAACTGAATTTAACTGTCGAACTTTAGTAAATAATTGTTTGCTATTGTTCATAAAAGATAATAAACAAAATTATCTTCTTACATTAATTCACTACTTATTATTTTTATTAAAAACTGATAAATAAAAAACTATTGTGCATGTCCCATTTCCAAGTAATGTCCAGCTACACAAAGTTAGCACCCCACTGAAGGATTTTTGAAATCAAAATGACTTTAATCGATAGGTCTACGTTAGGTCTGTATAGGTCCACCAAAATTTTTGTTAGGTCGCCTATTTTTTTAAATAAATATTTTTAATAAATAGGTCTATTTTTTCAACAAAAAAAAAACCTAACAACCTAAAAAAAGACCTAATAACCTATTATTGATAGGTTGTTAGGTCTTTTTTTTTTGTTGAAAAAATAGACCTATTTATTAAAAATATTTATTAAAAAAAATAGGCGACCTAACAAAAATTTTGGTGGACCTATACAGACCTAACGTAGACCTATCGATTAAAGTCATTTTGATTTCAAAAATCCTTCAGTGGGGTGCTAACTTTGCGTAGCTGTAATGTCCCATTTCCGTTTGAATGAATGAAGTAATGGAATCTAACCAAAGAGCATAGTAAGCATTTTTAGCAATAAATAATTTCAGAACGTTACTATTTTGAAGTTCACAATTAACATTGTCAGAAACATCAAAAACCTCGACCGTGTCAAAAACAGATGGGTTTGACATTGACATTTTCATTTTTCTCGAAAGAAATATTCAAGAAAACAAACAATATATATCGAAACTAAGTAATAACGTTATAAATTGCAAAATGGGAAAAGTTCCGTTGCGTGATATTTCTCCTGCCTTACAGGCTTTTAGGAATTTCCTTCTTGGGGTGAGTAATTTTTTATATTTTGTTATGTAACCTTATGTGCGTGTAAATACTTATAGATCATTATTAATAAATAATATACATGGACATAATACATATCTCTCGTATTTTTAGAGAAAACATACCAACGCTCTAAGATTTGAGCCCCTTTTATCTGCTAGGACACAACCTCAGCCGGAAATACCCGATGGACCAACACACAAGTACGTTTTTTTTACTATGCTTATGTCTTAAATGCTTTGCTAATTTATATTTTTATGGATTATATAGTTAAAACTTCTTTGTTGTATTGGCATAATAATCTTGTTCTTATAGGTTAGACCTACCATCACTTAAATTGCTGAAACCATAAAAACTTCTTTATATGTCAGGAATTTGGGTGGAATTTTGTGCTTTCCTATCTACGAAAAATGTTTTTACTTCATTTGAGTTGCCTTGCTCTTTCTTTTAATTATTTTCCCCTGACACAAAAACAACACATTAAAATCTGTCCAGTGCTGGAGTGTGTCCAGTAAAAAAACTGCAAAAAACCTAGAGATCCCAATGGAGGATCGATCCATCACTATAATACATTATATACTTTCTTGGTAAAAAAAAAAATTAAAAGCCTTTGAAAAAAATTAAAATTCATCAAAATTGGTTTTTTTTTGGCCAATGAAAATTAAACATAATGTAACCTTTTATTTAACCCCAATTTCATTAAATCATTTCCATTTTCAGACATGCCCAAAATTATTATTACACTCGTGATGCCAGGAGAGAAGTTACACCACCTCTTGTTCTGACTCAACAATTATTGGCGGATGGTAGTGCTGATCAAGGGTATTGTTTGTAATATATATTATAAAAATCAATCTTTAAGTGCAGCTATGATTAATTTATACAACAATAATAGAAACAAAAACTTAAATCCATTTACAAACAATGTAGTAAATTAAAATGAACAAAAAATATAGTATTTAATGAGAAAAATATAATTTAGTAGTTATTCAATGCTTAAAAAAAACACTATTTCCTTATTTTCAATTATTTTCTTTGTTTATTATACTTTATTTTAAATTTCAAGCCCTAATACTACATCTGTTTTTACAGAACTCCAAAAGCTGCTGCAAATGTTAGACCAACACCCGGAAAGGTTTATAACTGGGATCAGCATTATGAATGAATTACATAAATTTATATAGCATCATAGGTCAAATTACAGAAAAACAAACCGATATTGTTTGAATTTTTTATTTTACACAACACACAATGTAGTAACACTTATGTACGTAGTACAAACTATATAACAAGAAAAGTTATCAATCTTATTTGAGTAAAAAGTTTCCTCATAAAACCCATGATTCTTATTTCATACCTTTACACTTTATAGATATAATTTTTCAATAATCAATTAGATACACTTTCTACAGTACTGAAAGATTATACAATTAATCTTACAACACATAAGTAATAAAGATTAGTATCCAATATTTACGCGAGAAAATGACTAATCACTGGTATCCGTAGTTTCAGGTGTGCGAATATGCATCATCGAGAATGTCCCAAAGCTAAAGGCTCTGTTTCTCGTCGGTCGTCTAGACCGATATCGAAACCTGTGTCATTTGTCTCCGTCTACTTGTTTTCTGAACTGCATCGCATCACCATAGGCCTTCTTAACTGCTTTTCTATCAGTTGGTTTTCTTGATTCAACCAATTTAGCTTGATCTATACTTTTGTCTATACCCAATGGTTCGAGCTTAATGGGTGGCAACCATTGCCAAGTACGTTTTACATCAAAGAAAAGAACAAGATAAAGGATTGGTTCATGAGCATAATTCTTCTTAAGATTAAGGACATCTTGCGGTGGTACTGGAAGAGGTACGCCATTATAAACATATCCTTTCGGCATCTTTGGATCGATGATTAACGCTGGATACCAGGGGTAACCTCTGTAAATAAATAAATTTTATTAGAGACACTTTTATTAGGCACAATATAAAAATTAATTCAAGTGCTAGTTTTTTTAAGTATAAGTGTGCAAACTAAAACGGTCCATACCACATTAATAAACACTACATATTTTAAAGATTAAATAATAAACACTCAAAAAAACTCCTCTTATGGACTCGTAAATTTTTATTTACGATTACGTATTTGTTATATCAATATATTGTACTGAAAATTTACAGATTATAATTATGATACCTATATATATCTTTGGTTCTGGAAATTTACTCATGTGAAATCGAAGTGTCATTGGATACAACAATGTTCTGTGCTCACTGACCTGCACTTAGCCCAAACAAGTTGTAAGGGCTCAAGCTGCATTTCCGGCTGAGCGGTTTTTACTGGGGTTTTAGATGTTGAAGATCTCGTACCGCGACCCTGAGGCGAAACGATTTGTATAAAATCATATACATACGTTATTTTAAACATTATAAATGATTATATTAGAAAACGCATTTTTAAAAAAGATTTTAATTATCATAACTATGAGGATAATTTTTCACTTGGCTTCAGTAATAGGGTATTCTACTATGTTTGAAAAAGTACTTCAAAATGTTAATTTTCGTAATAAAAAGCCACAAAAAAAATATTCCGGCAAAATAAACACGCTTTCTTGCCATAAAATTAAATTAAATTTTAAACCTTTTTAATTCCCGCGAAAACGCGGTCACCTATTTTGGTGACGTAATATGCTTAAAGTTGTGTTCCGCTATACACTGAGAGCACTCTGAGGTGTGACGTCAATTCATTATACTGAGAAGCCGTTACTTTTTAGTTTGCTATATTGTGCTATACTGGTTACTGATAAAACGGAACGCAGTCCAGTATACTATCATCCTAATTTTTCGACATTGTTTTCAAATAAAATATTTGTCATGTATACGTTTTCTGTTGAAAAATAAATTCAAAAATATTCAAAAATTAATTTTTTAATATTGTTGACATTTTTGAATAACAAATCATTCGTGCTGTTATATTTTTTAATCAGGTGATCAAAGTACTGAGAGCACCTTACTTCGAAAGCGCCAGTACTCACAGTACAAAAAATATGCTATTTATGACGTCATATATTTCTATTATCTATAAGTATATGACGGCCGGCTGGTCGAGTGGTCAGGTAACTGGACACTTTACGCAGCGGTCGCGGGTTCGAATCCCGCCAGGTGCAGATAATTTGTATGACGAATATAGATGTCTGCACCGGGTCATGGATGTGTATTTATGTATATATGTATTTATATCTTAAATTTATTTCCGTTCCTAGTACCTGTAACACAAGTTCTTACGAACTTAACACGGGGCTAGGTTAACGTGGTGTGATTGTTGGTTAATATTTATATGGTATTGCGGCAGTGTACTGGCACTCAATAAAGGAACGAATTTTTCACTAGTGAGAGCATTGAGGAGAGCTCGCAGTGTATATCGGAAACATTGTCTTTACGACGTCACATCATGGCGGCTCGTGTTTTAGATCACGTGATATACAGATTAAAAATTACGACTTTTAATTTCAATATAATAAAACAATAATGTGCTTTTATGACTCAAAATCAGAATATTTAAGTATATTTCTACATTCATTTTAATTTTTATCAAATCTCATAATTTATTTTTCACTACCGAAAGTACCCTATTCTTCCTATAACAATAAAAGCTGGAAATTTATTTTAACTGTACTCATTATTTTGCTTGTTTATAATTGATCAACTCTGAAACTACTAAATTGATTTTGATAATTCTGACAGGCTATAAAACATTAGTAACATTTAGAAAATGTTAACCAATTGGACAGATTTAATCCGCAACTCGTGTAAAATCGCGAGAGATCCAGTAATAAAATTAATATACCTTAACAGGGGTGGTAGGGGGTTCGACGTCGGATGTTTCAGCTGGAGCAGTGCGTCGCTCTCTCCTTTTACGCTCCGGTCCGCTGCCAGTATCTACCGTTGAATCCATCGTGTCATTGTAACTCGACCTGAACACATATAATTGTTTCATTTAAGATAAATATAACTAGCACTAAAAATATACGTAAAGTAGTAAGTTTTCTGTCGATTTTATTATGATTCTCGGGCACTATTACCTATTTGCAATCTCTAATCTAATCTCATTACAAGTAAACTACTTTCTTTATGAGTTGATAAACAATCTTTTATACCCTGTCCTAAAAATATTTAGTATAATTTAAATAAATAAATAAAATAGCCTTTTATTTTTAGTTAATTATGGGGTTTTTTAGCTGAGTTGAGAGACCTAATATAAATTATAATATTATAGTAGTCGTATATTAGAATAGACATACATAATTTAAATGATTATGCGTAGATTAAATTACCTGGCATCTTACAGAATATTAAAGCAAATTTATATAATGACCACATTAAAAAGAAAAAAGAACCAACTTTTTACTGATTCTTTTCAGGATAATCTTGTAGTCAAAATGGTGATAGCTTTCCATTTAATGCAACATTATTGTAAAATAAAGATTCAGAAGTGCTTTTAAAGTATAGTCGAATAATAGTTATTTACGCAATTGTTGTATAATAAGTGGTATTAAAAATTTAAAACACGAATGGGGTTTAATATATAATTTATTGGTATTTGGAGGGGTGTGAGAAATAAGGAGTAAAGTTCCTCATCCTACATGGAAAAGGGAGGATCCTCCAACCAGACGGATATCGTGTCTGGTGGGCTACTGCCCCGAGGTTTGTTGTCGGGTTCTTGTATATATGTTCAATCGCTTTGATAACTTTGATAGCGCGATGTAGGATACGTCAGTTCGTATGTGGCGAGATAGATGTCGCTACAGGTATATGATAATAGTATCACATGAGTGTTTTAACCCTTTCCCAGCAGACACCGTAATATTCCGTGTTTTAATGTTAATGCCCGTGGGGCTATCTATTTCTTGACTAGATATAAAAAATAGGAAGAAATTTTATATTATTTGTAATACTTTAGGATGTGTACTTTACAATAATCCAACTTTAAAACAATAGGTTTAACATTCTGATACATAAAAATGCAATTTAAATGCAATAGTCAAATTAGGCGCTATCACAACCTTAACACACAGCGCCGTACCCGTAATTTTACGTAGGTTAGTGATGCGCTAGTAAAAACTAAATAATAGAGAAGAAATCCTTTTAAATTATTAATTATCTTGTTAATACATGTCTAGACTATAAATTAATTATTTAATGTGTTTTTTAAATCTCTTATTTGAATAATAAACCACAATTAAAGAGAATCGGAAGAAAACTACGAAACCAAAAAAATATATATTCTTGATCTCGATATTATTTTGGGACGTCACTAATACAGTTACTGCCAGACGGTCACTTGCCGCCATCACCGTGATTTTCCGTGCGGCGCAAGCGACACGGTAGGCATATTGGTTTGTAAACATCGGTACCTGCAGAGCCGTCCCCGTAATAACACGTTAACTTCATGTGCCTAGAGCTGTACAACATTATGTTGGACGACGACTAATTATTAAATATATTACAAGGAAATATCAGCAACGACAGTAATTGCAGTTCGAGTAGTAGTTAGTGTTCCCATTTTAAGACTTCATTTTAAAATTCGTCAGCTTGGAAATAAATATATGTAAAAAAAAAATATTCGGCGGGAAACATATGCAAACTACTATAAAAATAGCTTACGAAATTCAACAGAAGAAGTTCAATTAGAAATCGGACCGTGTTCATCTCCAAAATATTGAATTAATACATTAAGGCTGATTAGATTATATTATGAGCGAAAAATTTATTTTTTGTTAAGGTAAATATTCGGAAGTGGGGCTCCTGCTAAAATCGGGGTAACAAACTTTTTTTTTCATTTTTTATGCATAAAGAACATGAGAGAAAGCAATATTAAGGTAGCGCATTACTTTATTTTTGAAAAAGAAAAAAAAAACAAATCACTATTCGGTGTACGATGAAGTGTGCTTGTTAGGTCTTTTTTTTTTGCAAAATTCTTGCAAAATGCCTTTGTTAAAACTAGAATTAACGCTAAAAAAAAGACCTAACAACCTAGCAATAAAACTTTTTTTTTTTTTTGGGGCGTGCGCCAACAGCTTATTATTGCTTTCTCTCATGTTTATTATTCATAAAAAACGTTTAAAAAAATTTTCAACCCGATTGAAGGAGGAGCCCCACTTCCGAATTGGGAAATTATATACTTAATATTACATGGCTTTTATTTTTATAATTTATTTATGAGTGTTTTATTTTAGATTAATTTATATTCTCCGTTCCGTTCACCGTGGCACAGGTAGATTGCACCACTGATGGTACTGTCATGATCTGATCTCCTTTATAGGTTTAAAACAAACTCGTACGATATCGCAGACAAAAGTTAACTATATGTGTAATATCGATAAAATTTATTCAGATGTCCCATCACTGTTTGAAATTATACCTAAAGTTGTCTGGCTCTGGGGGCACGATTACTGTAACAAAATCTGGCCGGGAAAGGGTTAAACAAATAAAAAAATAGCCTTTTCGAGTTAATTATAAGGTTTTTATCTGATTTGAGAAACCTAATATAAATCATAATATTATAGTAGTCGTATATTAGAATAGACATACATAATTTAAATGATTATGCGTAGATTAAATTACCTGGCATCTTACAGAATACTAAAGCAAATTTATTATAATGTTCCTCATCCACCATTGAAAAATGAAGATCCTCCGACCAGACGGATATCGTGTCTGGTGGGCTACTGCCCCGACGTTTGTTGTCGGGTTCTTGTATATATGTTCAATCGCTTTGATAAAACCTCTACTTTTTTTTACGGCGCGCGGCGATCTGGTAGTGAAAAGCTCGTGAATGACAATGTTGTTTTTTTGAAATTTATATTGATACCACGCATCGAGCAGTAAGAATGTGGCTGTCGTTGAGAAAAGGGTTTATACCCTTTGTGCAAAAGGGATAGAAAAAAAAACAACAAAGGAGTGTTATTATGAAATTCAATACAACATTATATCATCCGTTTGGATAATATGATGGTTATTATGACATTGGGTATTTTAACGTTGGCAATAAGCTAACTGTATCGGAATATTTTATAGAGGATTTAAAGCATGGGAGTAGATAAAGTATATTTTAATATATGTATTTAATTACCCCTCGCTTGAGCTGAATGAACAGGAGTGATCCGAAGCGTTCTCGTCATCGTAGTGCGTGCACGACGAACACGACTGCGACCACATCGAACTACTGCTAGAAGACCTGTGATAAAACAATTATTCACTACGCTAATAATTATTTTCTAATTAAGACAGACATTTGCCCAGTTTTCACTTTATTATGAACTTTAAGGTTATTTATTTCTTAAATCAACCACTATATTTATTGATTTGACCTAACCATCTATCTGTGCACACTCGAAATTCTGTATATTTTACTAGACGAAATGCACTGTTTTCACCCGCGATTCATCGAAAAATGTGAGTATGCAGTTGTGACGTGCTAGTATGTAGCCTATACTTATACTGTAAAAAAAGGCTTTCTAACGCAAAACTGTTCTGCTTTATAATATTATTAGTTATCATTATTACCTAGATAACGCAAGGTCACTGTCCGATCCGACCTCTCCGGGAGGGCCTCGATACTGCAGGAAGGAGGCTCCACCAGGCACACTCGCGCCTTCACCGCCTCCCATGCCCCTGCAAACATACAAAAAAGGTAACATCTCTAATCCCTAATACTATATTATAAAAATGTGAATGTTAGTTTGTTTGTTACGCTTTCACGCAAAAACTACTTCACCGATCATTTTGAGGTCATCAATCATTTTGATCATTCTTGGAGGTTTTAGAAGTAACCTACGATTTTTTTTTTGGTCGGGATAACCGACATTTACGCGGGCGAAGCCGCGGGCGGATGCCAGTAAATAATAATTGAAACTACATTAAACGATTCAACTCATCTTGGCTTGCGTCGTTATGTTTGCGTGTACGTATAAACACGCTGCTTATCAAAGCATACCTATCTTATAATTATAATATAATACCTATCAAGGTATGACAGTAACGCGGCAGCAATCGTCCAAAGAACACGTACTTTTATCGCTTTATTATGTGTTATAATAATAAAATAATATTTTAATCAATTAAAATAATATTTGAGATGTTAATTTAATTTAATAATTAATTTAAATTTAAATTTTCAATTTTAAATTTGAAAAAAATTACATAGCGACAAGACACTCGATTGTACCTCCTGTCATACACACACCGTTACTTTATATAATATGTCATCATAAAATTGTAAATACCGTTAGATTATAATTTATCTCGCGAGATTGTGAACTGTCGAAAGATTGTGTATAAAAACGAATATTTATAAATATTATTTAATTCGTGATTTTTATTCTTTCACGCATAAACTAATAAGTCGATTGTGATGAAATCTGGTATGTAAGTAATTGAACATAAATGACAGTTCGTAGGTCAATTTTTATTCTGAAATTTATGATTGAGTATATGCAGATACCTGCTGGACCTCACTGGTTGGATGTAGCACTGGACAGAGAGAACTGGCATAATTTGGAGGAGGCCTTCACCTCAGGGGTTCTCAAGAAAATAACATAATAACTTGTTTGCATTTTTTTTTTGTTTTTTAAAGATTTTAATTTTTTTGTTATTTGTTATCTTGAGAAATATAAGGCTTTTTTTATTTTTATTTTATTTATTATATGCAGATAGAACTGCGAACCATTAAATATATATTTCTAAAACGGTAAATTATAAAATAAAAAAACTTATGTTTACAATAATTTTATAGTAGACATCACTCGCCAGTATATTATACGCTTTCAGTTTCGGTACATATTCAATTGGATTTATCGATATTAAGCAATAGTAAGACGAATCGATTGAATACTTGAAAAAAAAATCAAAAATGATATTTAATTTTTGAATATGAGGACCGAAGTTGACTATATTACAATATAACATCAATATTTAAAATATTCTCAATGAATATTATATTATCTTAATACCTAAAAAGATCAGGTGATGAGACGGACTTATCTTTGTCCTGTTTCCTCGGTCGGCCTCTGCCTTTCTTCCTGGGGGAGGTTTCTAAGTTCGTTCGGCCCAAGCTGGCTGATAATGTGGGCAATGACGCTATAACATTTTTATATAATAGGTTTTAAAAAATATATAATCAAACGTAAAAATTAAGGTTAAATTTAAATTACGTAATTTAAAAGAAGTGTAGTACATAATTAAAATTTACATCACACACCGAAGAGAAAAATATCGTTATGATTACAGAAACAGAAGGAATCATAATGAAAAATTATTTGAATTATCTGACACATTTAAAAAAACGGGATCAACCTTGAGATGTACTATAAATAATAAAAAATTAAATACGTTTCGCAAGTGATGAAAACGTCACGAAACAAACTAAAACACGTAAAAAAATTACCATCAGATCCGAAGCTCTTAGGGGGCGTTGTTAAGGTAGAGGTTGTTACTAGCAACTTTGGCTTTCTAAGTCCTCCCAAAAGTCCGAGACCTTCAGAAAATATATTACATAAATATTAAAAATTTTATTGTCATTCATCTAAGATTCCCTAGTGTTGTCATATAAAAATATTGGGTTTAACTTGGACATTTTGGACGTCAGAAACGTCAAAGTTAATTCCAATTCTTTTTTTACCAGGAAACTTAATTATATTTAATAAAAGAATTAAAAAAAATTAAATTTCGAATTCTTTAAAATAATGAAATTTTCATTAATAAATTTTTGTTCATTATAAAAAATTTAAAAAGTTTTGTGGTTTTTCTGACTTCGCCAATTATTGTAATGATTCGTACCATAACAATTGTCCTAGACGTAGTGTGACTAACCTGGAGCTTCTGGTTGCTTCGGAGGTGACTTTTCAGGAGTCGCCAGTTTCTGTGTCCTTTCTACACTCTTCCTGGTAATTATAGGTGCTTCGGAATCTGTTGTTGGAGTGTCTGTACAAATATAAATACATTACTTTAATTAGATTTAGTCCGCATAGACTTTAGTAAAATTGAACATTGAATTGGCGTTTGTTTAAAATTTTAAGAACTTTAATACATTGTATATACTCGACTGTACCCTTTGCGTGTTTGAATTTTGGAAAAGTAAAATGTTATGATTTCGCGTCACCGACATGCTGTAATAGCAGTAGGTGAAGTTATACTGACAACTTGATAAGTTTATTTTATGTATACTGTGTATTGTATTGAGGTAGATAACCACCTTATAAATTGAAAAATCCAATTTTTTTTTTTTACATTTTCTCAATCGTTATATTCTTAATCATTAAAAAGGAATTTTAGTTTGCTATACTGTGCTGTACTGGTTACTGTTTATAACGGAACGCAGTCCAGTATACTATCATCCTCATTTTTCGACTTTTTTTCTTCAAATTAAAATATTTATCATATACACGTTTTCTATTCAAAAAGAAAAGTTATTATTTGAATATTGTAGACATTTCTGAATAACAATATCAATACGTCATAATTATATTTCTCTATTGTACTGCAGCAGTGTACTGGCAGTCTATAACGGAACGAATTTTTCACCAGTGACAGCACTGAGCAGTGCTCGCAGTATATATCGGAACCATGGAGTATAGAGTTAAAGAGAACCGTCTTGTATGGTGAATTATTGGGGGATTATTTGAAAAAGTGTCCACTTTTAACAGCAAATTATTGTTCGAATACTCACCGAAATAGCGCTAGTATAGGAAATGGAAATGATATGAAATTAGCAGTTATAAACAGATTGCAGTGTGCTGGGTTGAAAAATTTTGTATTTCTTTTGACTTCTATAGTTAAGAAATAGTCGACTAAATCTTGTCGAAAAAATATTTGTCTTTTTTTTTCATTTTTATTATTTAATTTATTATTGATAATGTTTATATAATATTACATTATGTCTTTTATTGTTGTTATTTTATGTTGTTTTTTATGTGTTCAGTCCGTGTTATGACTGCTTTATTATTTGGCGCTTCCTTTAAGATTTACACTCATGCTAATGCGGCGTTACCCTAATTTGATGAATTTCGACGGACACTTTTCGTAACACAAGATGGTACTCCTTTAGCTCTATACTCCATGATCGGAAGACGGCCTAAGTAACGTAATGACTAGTTACCGAGGTCACGCGGCGGGCGCGGCGCGCGGGCGGCGTGCGGCGCGGCGCGGCCCCGCCCCCTGCGCCCGCGCCGCCCGCGGCCCCGCCCGCGCCCCGTCCACCAGTTGCGGTTCACCTTGCCCTTCGCCTTCGACGGGGACGACGCGCGCTGGAAACGAGTTTATTATTATTTATGTATCTACTTCCATGCTTTAAACCCTCTATAAAATATTGTGAAACAGTTAGCTTATTGCTAAAATTAAAACACCCAATGTCATAAAAACAATTATATCATCCATACGGATGATAACATGATGTGGTACTGAATTTTTTAATAACACTCCTTTGTTTTTTTTTTTCGATCTCTTCTGCACAAAGGGTGGAAATATTTTTTAAAATAACTCTTAAAATATATAACTCTTAAATCTGAAAAACTCTTTAAAAAAGTCCCAATTTTCTGAGAATATAAGACTTATTAAGAATTTTGAAGAGTTATTCACACTTGTTAACACTTATTTTTACTTACTTAGAAAAACAAGACAGAGAATAATATTTCCACCAGGGGAAGTTTGTTATAGGTTTTTTTGACAGTTTAAACTATTATGTTACCGTATTATCTTCATCTGTATCTCTCTGTACACTCGTATTGCGACGTTCGCTACGGGCTACGGACACTCCACGTTCGCTTCGTGTGTCTGAAACCGGGAAACAAATTTAGAAATATATACACAATACGGTTTAAGCAGCATAAAGTTATTTAATTAACATAACATTAAACAAGACTTACAGAAGAGGAGTATTAAACCTGCTCTGCTTCTGTAAATCATAGCATAATATATTTATTTTTTATTTATTTATTTATAGACGACGGCTTGGCAGTGTCTATTGCAACTGGTTGTTACGCTAACTGTCGCGAATTCAATACCTGCTCATGACCAATGTTTGTCAACCTAGTGGGAGCCTTTGAGTGGGTGGCATTTATTTTTATATTTTACTACCAATAACCTTTTTTTATATTATGCTAACAAAAACAAGTTTTCAAAAAACCAACTGAAAAAATCTTTATAATGGCTATGTTCGCTGCCCCCTTTTAAGTAAAGATGTTCTTCACTTTGATAGGAGCGCATGCGCAAAAAAAAACGAAATATTGCGCATGTGCTATTTCCGCAGGCGCAATATATATATATAGTATAGGCGCAAATAGCCGATATTAGTAGCTTAAACTCGTGCGTGCGCATGCGTCTACGTATTCGCAGGTATACAACAAAATGTCTCACACACTTACTAATGATAAATTTCTGAGATATACTCCTATGAAATCCATGACAAAATGCTCTTTCTAGTAGAAATAAAAAACCTGTGCGTCTCGGGACGCCCGACAGAAGTGGTGACTTAAACTAACCTCAGTTGAACAATTTAATATAGAAATTAATCATTATCAAAACGGTGATAGTTTTAGGTTATATGCTCACTGTCAACAGTATATGTCCATCTCACATTAAACACTGAGTAGAGATAGGGGGAAGCGTCTGTCCGAAATACGGCTAGCGCTGTGGGTTAGAGTGAGAGAGGAGAAACCTGCCTACCGCTGCCATATGCGTGAGAGAAAGGGAAGCCAGACAGACTGACGCCGTAACGCGTTGCGTAACGAAAGGTTTTACTCTCCCATAAGTTATCACTTCACAAATCAGGGGTAGATTATTGAAACCGACCGATAGTCACTTTTTATATAATATTCAAATAAATATTACCCGCAGTACGCTCGCTGTCGCTACTGGAGCGCCTCACGCTCCGCCGTCGCCTCACGCTCGGTTCCCGAGGCCTCGGCTCGTTTGCTTCGTCTGCCTCGTCCGCCTCCCCCGCGCCCGCCAGCTCCGCCATCCCCGCCTCGATGACGTCACGACGCGCTTGACGGAATATAACCGCGCACTGCTCGCGCATCTTTATTCCGGCCCTGATGATTATTAAAGCGATTAATTACTCTTAATACAAAATTAGGCTGTATGGACTATAGTCATTTGCCTTTCCCTATTGGGGATACAATTTAAAACGTTATATATAATAATATGTATTTATTAAATTTTCAATAATTATATTAAAATTGCTGACTGTTTTGCTCAAGTTTCTTCAAGTTCATAGTTATTTGTAATTATGTTATTTAAATATTTGTTTCTCGTTTAGGTGTTTTGTCTTTAATTCTTCCATAAGATGCCATTTAAATCTTTATGACTACAATGAACTTAAACAACCAAGAGGGCAATTGACCATTCAATAATAACTATAAAAAATATTTATATTTTATATAGATATTAAATTTTTATTTACTTACTTATAGAACACGGTGTCCTTGTTATTATATGTAAGACAGTTATCAATCATAAGTTGAAAATCTGCTTCCACATCATCTATGGTTTTGTAGGATCCTTTATCTAGTTTCTTTCCCATTGTACTCAAATCCATCGGATGTTTGACAATTGTACTGTAATCAGGTACCTGAAAATGTAAAATAGTATTTAGAACATTGTGATACAATATAATACAACATTGTGATACAACCGGGTTAAGATTTGTCAAATTATTTATTTATTTTATGATTATTAGGGAAACAGACAGTATGAATGACTTATAAGTAATCACAATAAAAAGTTTCATAGACCAGCAAAGTTTCCACATATACAAAATAGTTATAATAAGAAGATAAAAGAAACAGTAGGATAAAATAAATGCTTCAGAATTATAAGAAAAATAAAAATTTAATGAATTCGATAAACATTTTCCAATTTTAATTTTGAATTTGTGTATAGTACAAGAAAAGATATCAATATTATTAAATTGCTTATTGTTACTGTGAATGTAATTTTGAATGAATCTCTAGAGTCTCGAGAAATATCATGTAATTTTTTTTCCGTCATTAAAAATCTGAAATAGTTTTTATATACCGGTGATGATCTTTATTTATTTAGGAATATGTATAGCCTAGAGGTGTAAAACATCGGTACTGGGGTCGCGATGACTTTTTTTTATTCGTGTACACTTAATAAAAATCCATAGTAAAAATCTCTCGTGAGATTAGGGTAGGGAGGAGGGGGGTTGCGCAAAATCTCACGAACTATCACCAAGGGGGGAGGGGGTTGGGGCAAATGAATCACCAAAATTGTCCCACTTAATTTATGGACGCGCCCTAAAGACATTAATGAGTGATAAGGACGTGGTCACCTCTATGGGGTCGACGGGCTCGCTGAAGACGTCGCTGTGGTCGGCGAGGCGCAGCAGCCGCAGCAGCTTGTGCAGCGCGGCGCGCTCGGGCCGCAGCGAGTGCATCACGCAGCGCTCGCACACGCGCGTCAGCTCCGCCTTCAGCCGCTCGCGCTTGCGGACCAGCTCGCACAGCAGTCTGGGCGGTACGGGTGCTCTTATACAACGTGCTCGTTATACGAATTGTGTGAATATTGCTGAGGCGTCTTTTATTACATTTTATGTAGTGATGTGTCGGATCGTTAACAAAGTATATCCGCGGATACGGATCTGAATACGGATATTTGATGTCAAGATCCGGTGGTACGAATACGGATCTTAACTTTCTCATTCAATTGGAGCACGTGACCTTGATAGTTGTCGCCACTTGACGCTTTGCCGTTGACGCGTGCCAGACAGGTCAGTACATATTTCGAGTTTTTGATTTGCACTGCGCGGTTCTTTCTCTTGTTTTGTATTTTATTTATAGTTATGGATACGAATCTCTCTTCCCCCTCGTATATCCGCGGATATAGATAAGGATACGGATATCCGGCACATCACTAATTTTATGTAACAAAGAAAGTTGACTTAGTGATTTTTTTAAGACAGGTTTAAAATTACACTATATTTATTTCGTTCCACATAAATACATGACATATTGAAATATCAGATCAGTCTTTCTCAGGTAATCTTATAAATTTTACATCTTTCACTAGTTTGGAGAAAAATACTAAACTAATAAACTATACAAATACTGAACATAGACCTCCCTCATCATCTCTGAGGGGGTTCGCCACGATTGGCACGCGGGTCGGCGAGCGCAGTGTGTTGTGTCAGGGTATGGTGACGCTGCTGCCTATCACCATCCCGATTTTGTACAGTTGTTCGCACCACAATGACCTTAGTCGCTTTTTATGACACTTAAGCAAAAAAAAAACGAGTTTGTGACTTATCTTCTCTTCCAGCCATCGCACGGCACAAACTATACGAACTAACTTTTATCTGTATGTACTGTACGTATTATATAACTACCTGAAAAAGACACTAATCTGACATTTTGACACAACCTGAAAACAACTTGACACCATGTAAAATTAATTATGACTGTATAAAACTAATGTAATAGTAATAGTAGAAACACCTTACTCTTTCTAAATACCTTGCTCTTTCTAAATCTTGTCTTATCCTCTGCCAATATTTCAACTGATTACACAGTTCTCTTATATTAACTGTACCATCTTGAATACCTCTGGTACCTGTTAATTAAAAATGACATATTCATTATTTTTAATAGATTACTCTCCCTAGTAAGATTGGTGTATGTTGTTAGTTATTTATGAATATATTATTAGCCGTGCGCAGGTTTGCCAATGACTATCCCTAGCACTTGAGACGACCGCGTCCCGCGCTCGTCTGCTCGGTATCGCTAGCAACGCAGCCGATACGTACGTGTAATGTTTTGCTTTAGTTTCGAATTAATTCATTCTTTTTTTTTTAATAATAATTATTATTTTTTACGGCTACGTTTCATTAATTCATTGAATATTAATGCATAATAATATGTAATCTATGTAATAACAACAGCGTTTTTTATTTACTATTTATAATTACACTTTATAATACAATTTATAATTCAACCAAGACTATTTTTTTATTAATTTTATGTAAAGTATATACAATAATAATCTACCTTTATGTGACCGTTTTTGTCAACCCTACTGACCATCGACGCGTGACGTCATGAAGCTATCGGCAAACTTTCTGCGCACGGGTGTATGGGTGGGTGTGTAAATTATAGCTTTTAATGATAACTATTTTATTTGTAAGGCAATAACTAAATGATAAATTCGTAATCAATACATGAGAACACAGAATATTAAAACAATTGCCAACACTCTCACTTACAAATTCACCAAGACCGCGACAGGCGACCGTGACAGGAGAGACAGAGACAACAGTACCGAGACGACTAATGATATAACTTGTCGCAGTCTCTTGTCTGTCTCTCCTGTCGCGGTCGCATGTCGCGGTCTCGTGTTGCGGGCGCGAACCGCCACCACAAGATCGAAAGCGGAACGTCATTTGATTAAACTATCTAATGAGTGTCACACGCGTTCAGTTTTATCTGTACGATAAAACTGTGCAGTCGAAATCTACAGGTAAATCTTACGCCCCTACAGCCTAGCCTGCTTGTAAAAATCGTAAAAACTGTACAGTTTTTATCATACACACGTTTCGACTATCGGTACAGGTTAAACGGTACAGCGCGATTGTAACGATTTTTCGCAGCATGTGTGCCACTCATCACTCATACACTTATCACTCTTCCTACTAAACCAAAAAACGTTTGCTATCTAGACGCACCGTGGTGACTGGTGAGGCTCTGCAGTCGCCTGAGCAGCGGCACGCCGTTCCTGCTGTGGCGCTTGAGCGTCCAGTAGGCGAGCAGGCGCTTCATGAGCTGCGCGCGCGCCGCCGGCGGCCCGTGCGCCAGCTGCGCGATCTCCGCCACGCGCTCCGCCGGCAGCGTGGGCACCAGCACCACGGGCGCCCACGTGCGCTTCAGCGCCAGCACGCGCCGCGCCTGCGCAACACTCGGCCGCTTCGCGTCAACGAACACACGTCCTTTACTATACGATTATTTACATTCGGTTGACGCTTTACGACCCGCGTCGTAGCTACTACCGTCACAAATTTGAGTATTTTATAGTGTAGTATAAAAGGTTCTAACAGATGTGATTAATAGGCTTATCTAGCACAAAGAGTATTTAAACTATCTTACTGTTACCTGACGGTTTCATCTACATTAATATATGATTATTAACAATGATGGCGACTGTTTCGCTAGTCACTCATGAGATGTTTATTTATTTTTTTCTGGGTAAAATAATAAAATCTCTTATTAGAGGATCATATACATCTTTATAGTCCACGCGCGAGCTCCGAAAAATCGGGGCTAAGGAAGCGAGCTGGTATGCGCCACGGCCGACCCTCGCTCCATACCCCGCACTCTCTCACTTCTAGTGACAACCGTGACATGAAAGCACGATTATCGACTCGTTGTTTTTAATTTTACGATAACAAGTTATTTTTAATTTTTTTTTTTTTTTTTTTTTGTAAATACCTATTATTTTTATTATTTAGTGATTTTTTTTTGTAAGCCTTTTTTTATTAAGAAGTATTAATTCATTTATTTTTGACTTTATTTAATAATTATTTTTTATTGAATAATTATTTTCTTATTCATACGAAGAATACGAATATAATTGTTTTTTATATATAATTGTTTTTTTTTCTTTTTTAATACACATAATACCCTCATAGAATTGTTTTTTTTTTTCTTTTTTAATACACATAATACCCTCATAGAATTGTTTTTTTTTTCTTTTTTAATACACATAATACCCTCATAGAATTGTTTCATGATTTACACTCGCACGGAACCTTAAGATGTGTTAGAATCGATAACGCAATATCGACTAAATCAAAACTCTACCTCGTTTCGTCAATATTCCTCATAATTCCTCGGTGCTCGCGCGCGCACTATACGAAACACATTCATGTGATATATGTAGGAAAATTAGATTTTAAATAAAGTGAAAAATAAAAAGTACCTTCGTTACAGTTTTCTGTACCTGTTTAATTTTTTCACGACCCTTCTGTCTTACTGCCGACAAATCCGTGGATTTATTTTCGCCTTCAGATTCTTGGGCTCGTCTCTCCTACAAAAATTTATATTTTCATTAAATATTAATACCCATTGAGTTCAGAGTTTAATCTGAGTAAATAGAAATCACATGGGAATTTCGGGATAATATCTACAGGATACCTGTGTTTTTAACCGGATCCTCACAAACATCAAAAAACGGTGTACTTATCAGTTTAAGCATGAAAGAGTATTAAACATTCATTTATCCTCCTTAGTTTCACGTTTGAAAAGAGCATAGGATTTTTATATCAATGTAATACTATTAATTACCTGCAATATATGCGCCGGAGTATGCGTATCACAATATGCCATTTTTGCAACTTGCACTGGTTGGCTAGGATCCCGGCCTGAACCAGCTGCCTCCATTTTCATGTATAAACTGAAACATAAGTAAAAAATACTTTTTCGACATCAATGTCATCATCATCATCTGTCATCTGTAGATGAACTACTCTTTTTGGGTGATGAACCTTTTACGTAATAGTGTCGAATGAAAAGTCAATGAGGAGAAAAAGCCCTCAAAACTTTCAAACTTTTTCTTTTTCATTAAATACTTTTTTAAAATACAATTTACAAATATATTTGTTCATATTTATGTATGTAACATAATATATAAGAACACACACACTTTATGTTTCTATTGTGTAGTTTTTAGTTAACTGTAATGAATTTGTGCATCTCAAATCACACAAAAGACTGTTAATCTAGTATTCAATTTTTTTTTTTTTTTTTAATTTGAATACTAGTAATTAGACTTCAAGTCCATAATGCCTTGAGTCGTCCAGTCAAATCATAAGTACCACTGAATATTAAAGTGTGAATAAGCTAATTTTTCTTCTTAATAAGATATGTTATGGCTATTCCCAGTAGTTCCCTGCATACACCTTTTCTGGTATAGTGGTGTAACTAGTCGCCTAGTCAAAGATTAATTATAACTAGTGGTCGCCCAGTGGTCGAAATTCGACCTAATCTATAATTGACAGCATTGTCAACATCATAAAAATATGATTGCGCATAACATGTTGAGCATATGCAGCAGTCATTGGACCTGATCTGTAATAAAAAATTCGTTGGAAGACCTGTATTTAAGCCCGTGACAACAGACTTTGACAATAAACCAAAATTTGTGTATATATGTACATTGTACATATGTGTGTGTGCCGTAGCGTGTGTAGTGTTTTTTTTTTTAAAATTAATTTAATGTATTTTTTTAAGCATTAATTTAAAAAATATAAGTATACTGCACTTCTTCTCCATATAAAATTTAACTGTGCAAAATTTCATACTTCTCCGTCCGCGTAATTTTCGTTAAAAGGAGCACAAAGTTTTTGCTTCACGTATTAATATATAGATAATTAAACTTTGACGATTAAAAGATTAAAATAATTTATTCCGTTAAAACTAGTCGCCTTAACACCGGCGGTCGCGGGTTCGATTTCGAAATATTTGTTTCTAATATGAATGTATGTCCTTGTGGGTCTCCCCAGTGTGCATCGGAGAGCATATAAAGCAGTCGGTTCCGGCTTTTATCATGGCCCCCTGATAGCAATGTTTATTCATGGTTAGGGAAGCTATCCGCCAACTTACAGTGGAGCAGTGTGGTAGAATAAAACTCCAACCCTTCTATATGGAGAATAGGCCTTTTCCCAGCGGCACATTTACAGGCTGATTCAGTTCAGTTCAGTTAATTCTCAACAATGGCAAATTCACAGACTATTATAGTACAG
This sequence comes from Euphydryas editha, assembly GCA_036937285.1. NCBI lineage: Eukaryota > Metazoa > Arthropoda > Insecta > Lepidoptera > Nymphalidae > Euphydryas > Euphydryas editha. The sequence goes on from JAUPFZ010000019.1 coordinate 9,548,460, forward strand.
TTATTATTATGTTATATACCAGAGATGGCGAACAAATGGCACAATGGCACGTCACCGATCACGAAATTCATAATGCACTAAAAAAAAGGGGAGCATACATAAGGGGACATAATTTCATCGGATAATTATTGAGTAATATCGATACGTAGAAGTGATGACCTTTTTTTTGGAATACGCATAGCCTGGAGACGCATAGCGGTGTAAACATCGACACGGGAATGACCTTTTTTTCGTTTGTTATTTTTTTTTTTTCGTGTTCACTTCCAACACAGGATAAAGACTTTGGAGTTGATTGACACAATTTATTATTTTTCCAATAATTATAAAGTCCAAAATTATTTCAAAATTATTTGATGGCACCCCTATTATCTCAGTAAATATTTGTTTAGACAATGTGGCATGTTGATGTATAAAGGGTCGCCATCCCTGTTATATACTATCTCTCACCCAGCCTGTTGGGCACATGTCACATGGAACGCTGAATAGCAGTTGCTTCGGTGACACTGTATGCAAGCGCCTGCTCCGCGCTGTTTGCACACCATACATTGTAGCTTCCACCTTGCCGCCGGTATCATTTCTATTGAATCTGTGAAACCGTTTTATTCTTTATAGTCTGTGCTTGCATGTTTTAGTTAGATTTTATAGAATTAAATCTCAAATGAATTAAACTTTTTTTTAAAGAAATATCAAGAAGGTAAAAATAGACATTTTAAAACATGATAAATGAAAAAAGTGATATTTTACTTAATACTATTTACTAATAAATTTATTTACTAATAAAGTAAGTTTTTTTTTTAGTATAATTATAAATATATTGTTATTTAGCGATATGGCCGTCCTTTGTACCATACCATTCTTTTCTATGTTCATTTATTTTGTAAGGAGACAGAAGCCTTAGTGTACAATAAAGTGTAATTATTATTATTAATATACATAAACTGCTTTAGCAATAAGGTCGCCTCTTGTACATTTTTCTTATAAAAATTTTACTCTGTATTTGTAATTTTTTTGGTGTGCAATAAAGAGTACTTGTATTGTATTGTAAACTAACCAATGGGCTCCAAAAAAACTGTGTTAGCAAAACGTACTTCAGGTATCCAAAGAGCACAAACTACATGTGCCCAGGTACCTTGATCCGTCTGTTTGAAAGCTCCTGAAAATAAAATTTTCAATTAAAAAAAAAAATTAAGTCTCACATACATTATTAAAGAGTTGCAGTACCGGATAAACCACGTAGCAAGAGTTGCAATTTCTACGGGCCCCGCGCGAAAAGGGGCCCCGTATATTTAAGCCCACCCATCTCTGCCTGAATTTAATTTTTTGAGTGAAACTTATTAAGATGGGATATATTGAAATTGACATCTAGTGTCACAAAAACGTGAATCGTTACAGCTTTTTCTTATTAAGACAATCCAACTCAGACAATCGGTAACCGACTATTTCCTTGGCGTAAATAAAAAACTGAACTTCATACGAAAAACGTACAAGTTCTACAAAAAGTTTATGTCTGGCGCCAGGCAATTTCATCTCTGGCTTTTTATACTTGTCATAGTAGTAGTAGTAGACTATTAATTACCCACAAAATTGTAACCTATATATGGCAAATAAACGTATAGAATATTTTTTTTACCACTTTATACTTAAAAACCTACAACAACCCTATTTTTACGGCATTTTCTTCCTCGCACGATCCTTTATGGTACCAGCTGCCATCTACGGTATTTCCGAACCGATACGACTTAAGGACCTTCAAGAAAAAAGCATACACCCATTTAAAAGGCTGGCAACGCACCTGCTAATCCTCTAATTTAGCGGGTGTCTATGGATGTCGCGTACACTTACTACCAGGTGAACTGACTGTCCCTTTGCCCGTTCTTAGATTTAAAAAAAAGGAAAAAAAAAACCATAGCAGATCAAAGGTTTTTTTGAAAGAATTTGCTATAGGCCCCGCGCTTGCTTAATCTGGCACTGAAGAGTTGAAAAAGTAACAGGAAAATTATAATTTTTTTTTCGTTTGTTTTTTTGAAGATATCATATTAATAACTAACACGGTCATCTGTTCCAAAATACATACATATATAAATATTAAAAGCAGACTCGGGGCAGAAATCAACCCATCACCCTGGGGTGTAAAACATTGCCACTACCAGCTGTGCCATTGGGTCAGTCAATATTAAAAATGTTAATATAATTGTATATATGAAAAAAAAAAGTCTTGTTTGTAATATAAAAAATATTTACAAAAATATATGATTACATAAAAATGTTGTAATTGCAGTTTCAGTTCGACACATTCAGATAGTTACACACATACACAATGTAAGTTTTTTTTTTTTACTAGAAGGTCATCCAAGTACTTTTGCTAATTGAAAGTTGTACTAAGAAAGAACTGTATAATAATTACCTCCTGTATTAGGACATAAGACACAGTTTACAAGACGAGACGGTGACTGTAAGCAACGTCTGCAAAGCCATTGCCCTTCAGGAATATACGGCACCTGTAAAATAAAAATATTTTAATTTTCTATACTTTGAAATTTTTAATACTATACCTAAACCAATATTTGTAAAGGAATTAATATACTGTTTTCTTAAATAGAAACAGATTTTGATGACAATAAAATAAAACAATAGTTATAGAAATTGTTACTGAAACTTTTTCACACAAAATTTGGCATATTATACCTCTCTATATAACCTCTAAGACCAAACTTTTGAATGACCTCAGAATAAAGTTGGCTACTTTATACAATGGGTCTATGCAAAATAGATATTTAGGTTATCTTTTATCAATTACTGGTGTAGTGTATGCGTAAGCTTTTATTGTCAGGACTGTATGCTTTTAAGCTGACCTTAAGAATATATTTTAGAAGAATCACAAACCCCATAACAATCCTGATGAACGGCTAAATTACACATATCACAGAATAGTATAACATTTGTATTCTGACATTCTCCATCCATACAAATACAGCAAACTGCATCTTCATCTACAGTTGCGGCAGTTTGCTGACCATTCTGAGTTGCCTGCAAAAATAAGATGTAATGAATTAATGAAACAATAATAATAGTAGGATATAAATGTTGATTAATAAAGTAAAATTAAGTTTCTTATGAGAATAAGCTTGGTTGTTTTGCTGTTCACTGGCATAAAAAGCATTATATGCTCGTGTTGGCGCGTGCGCTCGTGTGTTGGTGCATGCGCGCGTATGTGTGTGATTTTGATGTATGCGTGCTTGATATAATATTGTATAAGCAATTTGTGTTTTTAGTTTTTTTTTTCTATTTTATTCTTTTTTTTACTAAAATATAATGAAAATAAGTTATGATCTACTTAAATATAAAAATTTGGGCAATGTTTGAAATATAAAGCTAAACTAAAATATAATGCTATTTATGCCAGTGAACAGCAAAGTTATAAGTAAATGTGCTTCATTTCAAAACCAATCTTATTCTCATAAGAAACTAAATTTTACTTTATTCAACATTTATATCTTACTATTTTCCCACTATTAGGTTACATTCCTTCTTGATAATGTATTTTTCTAATGGCAAAATAATTATTAAGATCACTAATAAACTTAACAACTCTTTATTAATAGAGATAAAACATAAATTCAAGAAGAAAACATAATTATAACTCTTACTTGAAAATATGATTCTTTTTCGAGTCTATCCATCAATAGTTCTAAAGTATCAACAGATACCGGTGGCAAGCTCTGTTTTACTCTATTCTTGTTGATGATAGCCAACCAAGCTGTATCCTCTTCATCGACATCATACTCAACCTCCCCATCTAATTCTTCAGCCGATTTTTCAATAAAACGAATGTAAGCATTTGGACGTGGTGGAGCATCACATACTCTTTCATTGTAATCTGGTATAAGCTGTGAAAATGTGTGTTCTTGTTAAGTTGTGGATAGTAAATACTCTTATTCAATTAAATATTTATATATTTTATTGATGGTAGAGAAACATTAATTACTTTATAGAATATTTCAATTAAATAAGCAAAACTATACCAGTTTTACATACATTTTTAATGTATTAAGTTTCGTTAAAAGAATCTTTATTTTCTTATAAGACATACAATTCCAGTATATTGTCACTTAAAAAGAATATAAAAAAGGTAGTAATGTTTGGTGCATGTATCTATATGTTTTGGTGTGTGTGGGTTGTGAATATATGTGTGTATGTGTGTGTGTTGGTGCGTGCGCTCGTGTGTTGGTGCAAGCGCTCGTGTGTTGGTGCGTGCGCTCGTGTGTTGGTGCGTGCGCTTGTTTTGGTGCATGCACTCGTGTGTTGGTGCGTGCGCTCGTGTGTTGGTGCATGCGTGAATATGTTGGAGTGTATGTGTGTGTGATTTTTATGTATGCATGCTTGATATAATATTCTAGTAGTTTTTAGTAATTTTTTTTAAAGTGCCTGTTATTATATAGGTATGTTAATATAATGTTTATTCAATTTTATTAAAAATGTAATTTTTTAACAGTGTTTTGAATTTTGCGACGGACTTTAGTTATACATTCAGGTAAGTGATTATACATTCTAGCTCCATCATATTTTATGTTTAATTTACCATAATTTGTCCTTGTTTTGAATAACTGTATTAAATTGGTATTTTTCCTGCGCTTACTATAATTACTGGGCTTTTTGAGATCATAACATAACTGTGTTTGTAGTGTTCCTTTGAGTATTTTTCTGACTAACATGCATGTAATGTAGGTATATCTGTTTTACTTTAAGGAGCTTTGTTATTTTATAACAATAATTTGTAGGTGTCAAGAAGTCTATTTTATATAGTTCTTTTACTAGTTTATTTAGTGTTTTTTGTAAAGGTTGTACATTACTCTTAGCTGCGCATTCCCATATCTCAGTAAGATACTCTAGATATTTATTTTCAAACATATTTCCATTTTTAAATAATGTTAATAATAGGAATATTGCAATATAATAATTATTATTACAATATTTTACTATTCATTTTTCAGTTAAACATTAAAATGTTCTAATGGAAATATCACATCACTGTCCTGGCCTATAACAACTTGCAAATGTCCCACAGAGGAGAAAGAATAAAATAATATTTTTATATGTCTAGTAATAATTAAGTCCTATAAAAAACTCGAAAAAATTTAAATATAATGAAAAATACCCGAAAAGTAGCTTCTGGCAATTTAACATGCGGTTCAGGTGGAGGTTCAACAAAAAGTAATGGCTTTTCCAGCTCCGAATTCTTCTTTTCCCATTCTTCAAGGGAAATTATCGGCAAAGGTTGATCGATAGGAATTCGACTTATTTTACCATCAATCTCGAATTGTACAACTTTCTGCGCTTCTGCAAAAGTCAAAGCTTCCTTCGGAGGGCTTTGAAGAGCAATATCACCAGTTGGCACAGCAGCTCGAGTCCTGCCTTTTTTGCGGTTATTGGTTACCGCGGGAGTCGCCGGTGTCGGATTGTCATGATCGTAATTAACTAAATGATATTGCAAACCGCATAAGCTTTTGTAAACTTTATCACACTTTTCTAAAGGACATTGATACGGAGGAGGTCTATTTTGACGAAGTTTTTTGCAAAACTCTAAAACATCGAAATCTAAGCCCATTTTTTATGTTTATAAATCAAACAAGTCAAATGCCATCGCAGTGTTGTTAGTAATAAGAGCAACCGTAATGCGGTACGATGTTTAGACAGTGCTAATTTAAATTATTACTATAAATACACGTTTTTATTGAAAAGTGAAAGGCATATCGAAATTGATTATTGAACTAAAAACCAACAAGCGCAATAGATGCGACCAGATACGACCCCACTGCTAACGTCACGGTCCTCCTATTTATATTTAATTATTTAGCTAACGTCCAACGACAACCAAAGAGTATATAAACTGACAACATGAAGATTTGTTTGACATTAGCATTAATGTATGTCTATAATCATAGATTATACATCTATAATATTAGTTTTGACTTTAAGGCCAGACTCACACATCCGGAATGTCCCTCTGAATTCATAATCGGAATTCCGAACAATTTCACTATAGGGATCGTGCATGAAATATAGAGGCAGCACCGTAGCAGCACAACTGTCAAAGTTAGCGCTCTCTGGTGTTTCATTTATGAACATAGTAGGATCAAAACAAAAATTTAATAACATTTAAAAAAGTTATAACAATGGAAAAAATAGTCAAGTATGGATATCAACCTGTAGTTAATAATATTATACATGGCCAGAACGATGAGAAAGGCAAAAAATTATTCAAAGCAAAGCATGTGTACGGTGTTGTTGAAAAAACGAATAAGATTAGAACTGTTCTAACCGGTAAAGTTGTGCCACAAACAAGTGTATCAAATCTTTATGATGTGACAATTTATGTACGTATAAAAGTAAAATATAAATATTTATTACACTCAAATTAGAAAACTAGGATTTTTTATTTATAAGAATAATTACAGAATTATTATTTTCAGGTTAATACAAACCGACACGTTAGTAACGCTGTTTGCACCTGTAAAGCTGGTCTTGGGGGCAAGTGTAAGCATATATGCGCGTTAATTCATTACGTTAATTCTCCCGAAACATCGTCATCGAAAACCAGTCATTCTCAGCAATGGGGTAAGCCAACTCAAAAGCAATTACTAGGGTATGACAAAGGTGAAAGGATGTCTAAACTCTTTCCTCCTCCAGTTTTGTCTGCTGAAATGACTAAGTTGAAACCTATCAAACTTACAGTGGCAAGTATGCCTGAATCTTTTAAAAATACACCACTTCGAAAAATCTTGGAGCTTGAAGAGAAAGAAGATATTGTTATAACACCAGCGAGATCAATTTTACAAAAGATACAAACTAAGGCTAAAGAAGTTCTTGAGAAGAAGGCAAAAAAAGTAGTAAATGATATATTTACATTACAAAATTTGAATGTAATGTTTTGTCAGGAAGTTATGGTTACCAAGGAAATGTACACATTCTATCAAAAAAAGATATGTTGTGATGCTAGGACAGCATTAAATTTAAGTCTTTTAACTATTCATCAATCCAATAGCAGCGAATGGTTTGCACAACGTGCACTGCGAATAACTGCTAGTAATGGATACAGGTTGAAAGGTCAACGTTTTAATGTTGAAAAAGTTGTGACAGATTTATGTTATACCCAAAAATAATTAAAAATGCAGCGATGACATATGGCAAAAATAATGAGGATTTAGCACTAAAAGAGTATAAACAGTTAGTTGATCCAAAGTGGGAGATTGTTAAAGTTGGTATAATAATTAGTCTGCAACAACCGTGGCTAAGCTGTTCTCCGGATGCAATCCTCGTTTATGGGAATGAAGTATGGCAAAAGCGACTTATAGAAATTAAATGTCCATATTCTTGTCGCGATATTCCAGTTTGGGATGCTGATTCAAGCCAGTCAAATATTCCACACCTTAAAGTCGATGAAAATGGACTACAATTAAGTATAACACATCCAATTAACATTCAGGTCCAGCTTCAGATGTATGTGACTAATATAAAGTCTTGTGATTTGTATGTGTACTCACCAAAAGGTAGTGTGTTACTTACCATTCAACGTGACAATCAATTGTTGATTAACCTAATACCTCATCTTGAGCAGTTTTATTTCACCCAATACATACAAAAATTATACTCCAAATACTGTACTGAGTAATACATTTATGATTATTATTAGTAGATTACTTTTAAGATATAAATTATAAAATGACCTATGAATAATTTTGCAATCAACCAAATGTGATATTAAATCAATCTTAAGAATAGTTAATTATAAATTATCAGATTAATTTTAAAAAAAATCTATATTAGTTGTTGTTTCTAAGACTGTTGAAATTTTAAAGTTACCTAAAATTATTTTTATTATTATTTGAATTTTATAAGAAATTATTTTATGTACGAATTTATTATAAAAAGTTTTATGAATGTTATCATCGTTAAAAATATTTAATATTACTAGCAAATAATATAATATAAAAATATTTATCATTTATGAGCCTGTACTTACATTATGTCAGAGTCATTATAAAACAGAGAAATTATAAACATTAAATGTGAATTTATTTAAGAAAATAAAACCTTTGTTTTTGTAACAATTAATTCATTTTTATTTAATACAATTACAAATTTATTTCAGTTTTTACAATTGATGTAAAAAGTTTTAGAAAAGAGAAATTATAAACATTAAAACGTAAAATTATTTAAGGAAATAAAACATTTGTTTTTTGTAAACAATTAATTTTTATTTAACACAATTAGAAATTAAGTCAGTTTTTACAATTGTTCGAAAAAGTTTTACTTGTCAACTTCTTTTTCTTTGAACAATGGCTTCTGTACATTTACCAAAGCACAAATAACAAAAACAATTTCATTAATATGAGGAAATAATGAATTAGGTACTTTTGATAAAATTCTAAAGTCCTTAATTCGTTGATTTACTCGTTCTACATGTATCCTAACAGAAGCAATGTTGTATGTTTCATCAACTTCTTCAGGGGTGAATTGATCTTTGTGGCCAAAAGGAGGCATGATGAAAATAGCATTTTTATTTTCAACTTGAGTTTTAATCTGGGGAAATCCTTTGTCAGCAAGAACAACATCACCGGGCTCAATTAAATCCACCAAACCACAATCATTTGTTATGAAGCAATCACCAGCACGGCCACCATAACATTTGGAGACATAAGTTATAAATCCATCTGGCGCACAACCCACCATAAACTTAACAGTATGATGATGTTTATATTCAGAATACATTAATACTTTTTGATTAACTTCTGGTGGTACTTCAGTGTAAACTTCAGTACAATCAATTATCACACGCGTGTCTGGGTAATGCCGCTTAAAAGATTCCGGTAGAGATGCACGTATTGTTGATTTTGATGGCCAAACAATAAAACTCTGTAGCAAAATATTTAATTGCTGTATGTGTTTTACAAATATCCTATGTGCAGAAGTTCGATGAATATTGAAAAGCACTGCCAATGCAGTAAATGATAAACCCGTCTTCAATTTGACTAATGTTATTAGGAAACTTGTTTTTTTGTCTACTTTTGTGGCTTTACAGTCTGGCAACATAGTTAAAATCCATGAGAAAATTGCTAATGTCACACCCGTTAAACTGCTCATTGCCTTATCGGTACTAATTGAAGAGAGTCCATGAAAAGCTTGACAAGATTTACTAAGATCTATATTTATTGGATCACAACTCGAATCTTGAACATTTTTCACAATTGGTATTTTAGCTTCACAAACTTTATTTTGTGTTTTTTTTATTGGAATATTTACCTGTACTGCTGCCGTGCTTAAATCATTATAATAGTTGAGATTACAAAAAATATATGTCAAATCTTCATAAGCTCCATCTGTGACTATCTCTGTTTGACAACTTATGCTCTGTTGCAAAGGCTTCACTGTAACAGTTTCAACATGAATATCAATCTGGTGTTCTTCAACACTACTTGCATGGTCTTCATCACCTGGCTCCATTACTGTATCTATCGTATTTTCAATGTTCATGTTATTTCTATTTTTTTCACTCACAATACATTTATTGATGTGGACTGTGTTTGCTTCACGATTTCTGACTCGTTGGAAACGTTTTAAGGATTGAATGTTTTTTTTTTATGTTTTCACGTCCAGGAAAAATCGAAGGAACATAAGATGGATGTAATGGATGCTCTGATTTTTCATTATTTACAAAATGGGTACTACAAATCCTCGTATATTTATTTGGTACCCAGTCTTTTGGATTTTCTCTGAAATCAAAAGAAAAAATCATAAGTCATAAGATAAATGTCACAAATATTTGAAATTTCATGAACAAAATGATCAATTTTTATATACGTCTTATTTAAATGTAATAATTTTACTGAATGTTACAGTTCATTCTAATAAATTTTAATTAATATTGTACTTACATGTAATTTTTCACTGCATTCATCCACTGTTTACGTTTTACTATTTTCCATGAGGCTCCTAACACGCTCTCTGGAAAACTATAAAATTTCACTTCCACAGCGAGTCCACGTTCTCGACGTGATGTATTATTACATCCAAGAATACAACAACTTTTCCTCGAAGCTGGCATTATTAAAAAAATAAAATACATATTTTATTTATAATTTATTAAAAGTGACATATGTTTACGTTAAAATACTTGATCCTAACTACTTTGGATACTTGCCACTAGTTGGCGTAAACGTCTAGACGCACGATCCCTATTTTCCACAAACATTCTGATATTTTCAAATTATGAATTTCTCAGATCGATCTGTAAGAGCGTTCTGAATTCCGGTTCTGAATATTATTAGTTCATATAACCTGATTTTTTTAACCGTGCGCCTGTCAACGTCAAAATATTAGCATATTTGTACCTTTTCAAGCGTCAGCAACATCATTTTTTTTATTCTACATAATCTAGGCATGTATCTCATTAATTTAAGAAGTGTCTGTGCCTTTCATAACCGTGTTTAATGATAAGGACAGACTTTTATCCAACGACCAATCTAACGACTTTGACAGCTCCGAGCGCACAGTTATAAAAATCGGGTTATAACGCACGCATTCCCATACATTTCAATAGGCCGGTACACACATTCTGGAAATCAGATTATGAATTATTTTAGTGTTGCCAACTCGGATTTTGAAAACGGCGTAGACCAGATCAGAAAATACTCTTTATAAATATATAAAGAGTATGTATTAAAAAATATTATTTATTAATTATTATTATTTATTAGTATATTATTTATTATTTTTTTGCATTTATATGTAGTTGTACGTGTGTTGTATATATTATTTAATCATATGTATTTTATATATTATTAAAGGTATCTATTTGCTAAGTTTTTTTTATATTATCATTATTAATATTGTTATACCACCTGCCCATCTGCAAATGAAATATTTCTGTCACCCTCAGGTTGTCTCACAGAACTTGATATTTAAGTAATTAGCAATAAGACCGACTGATTGTACAGCTTAAATGGTGTTAGCTTCTATCTTTAATTTTGTTCTCTATTTTGGTGTGCAATAAAGTACATTATTATTATAATAAAGTATATTATAATTTATAAATATATAAAGAGTATTAAAAACATTACGGCATATTATTTTATATTTATTATTATATTTTTTTTTTACATTATATTTATTCCATGTGAATTATATTATTTTAAATTAATAAATAGTATTAGTATTATTAAAAAAATTCTATAAACGATCGCCAAAAAGTAAATAAATTAAATTTTAAAACGCAATATTTACATAAACTTTTCAAAAACATTCCCATGGTTGGATTTTTTCTATCAATTTTGAGAATTCAGTGTAATTTATGGCCTCAATAAGATTTTTTGATGTAATTCTCATCTCTGATAAGCTGTGAACAGGACATTATTGTTTGAAAATATGGAGTTCTGTCAAAATGCAATATTGTACAAAAAATTATGACCGGTGCGCCTATTGTTGTTTTAAATGAGTAACAATATTGCGTGACTTATTCCACGTGAATTATATTCTTTTAAATTAATAAATATTATTAGTATTTTTAAGAAACTTCTAAAAACGATAGCCAAAAAGTAAGTTAATAAAATTTTTGAACGAAATATTAAAAATCTAATTTTTTTTATATGTGTGAGGCAAGGTGACGGAATTTAAGATTATGAGTTCAGAGAGGCATTCCGTTTCCGGATGTCTGAGGCCAGCCTAAGATTTTAGTCTACGCTAAAAACAATTATATTTAAAATTCTAAAAATACATTTATTTAATTTTTATACATATTAGAAATATTTTTAAAATATAATAAATGGAATTTCCAATTTATATCAGAGTTTATCGAATTCTAGAAATTTCTTACTAGAACGAATCCCTTCTTTTTAATCTGTACTCAGTAATATTTTGTTAATTGTTATTATTATAATGTAATGCATTCCTTGATTTTTCATAGTTCTGGAAGTATCAAGCAATTTCGTGTTATTTTTCGTATTGTTTGGATTTCGATTAACGAATTCGTTTTCACAGAGCGCTCTTAAATTAGTGGAACATTGCAATAATTACAGATACAAGAATATTAATACAAGATGGATGTTTATTACCCTCAGTACCAATACAATCAGTCGGAAGAACTGGCCAACCAAATATTTGCTCAACAAGCCCTGGCTTCGTCATCAAGTTATAACCGTGGAACACCAGAACCTCATCTCATGCCTGTGCCTACTGGGGCTCCATGGAATGTTCAAGGTCTTCCCTGGAGCATGCATTCTCCTCCTAATGTAGTACAATTCACAGCTCAAAACCCTGAACAATCTAAAGCCGCACCAGTTTTACATTGTAAAAGAAAGAGCTTAGATGTCGAACCTGTCATGTAAGTAAAAATATACATATTTTTAAGTATACTTTTGACATAAATTTGAGTCTCCTATTGTAGTATTAAAAATATTACATATTTGTTATTCACTTTTTTTTTTTTGTCATGTTACACTATTATTAAGTTTGACATTCTTATCTTAGCCCAGTCAAGCAATTCATAACAGAGGAGAAAATGGCAGCTCACTTAAGTGGTCTACATATATCATCAAATTATACTCAACATTCACTGGCTTCAGAGGATGTTATGGAATTGAGTGTAGAGCCAAACGCAATGAGTATCAGTGAGAAATTGAAAGGTCATACAATTGTATTGTCAGAAGATGTTAAAAAACTCCAAGAAGAACCTATTATACCTACATCGTTAATTGAAAGGTAACTTTAAATATATAATATATATCGCCTCTTTAGAAGAATAATGTGATATTTTATAAACCACAACTTTACAGGATTGCAATTTTAAACATTTAAGTGTTGATAAATTCTAAAATATTGATATTTTTACTTACTATTTAATTGTTTTCCTATAGTAAAATTATCAATATTTTAGAATTTATAAGCTGAAAATTAATTTTCATGAGAAGCATTAAACAAACTTCTTAGAATCCTTTTTTGATCTTCTTGTATAACCTGAAAGATTGTAAATGACAATGACATTTAATAATCGATAATAGTTTTAAGTCAGAGAGTCATACAATCAAAAATGTATTTATTCAAGCAGGCTTCAAAAGCACTTTTGAATCGCCATTTACAAAGTATAAAACTTTCAATTTATTTATTATAGTTAATGTGAAGCTGTCATCAATTCAGAATGTAGATTCTGGTGAGATGAATCTGAAAGAAACCCAAGTTACTCTTAATAAAATCGTCAATATATAACTCAAACATTATAAATTCAGTCATATGTCCTTAATGTAATCTAAAATATTCAAAGGTTTAATGTAAGTTGAAATATTTCATGAATGTAGATTTATTATTTTTATTCTAGTAACTCAATTAATTAGACCAGACAACAAACTCCAACTAGCCAAAGAACTTTACATTTTCAATCTTAAAATAATTTAAAATTATAATTTTTGTTATTCAATTAAGTTGAGGTGTAATTTATCTAGTGATGTGCCGGATATCCGTATCCGTATCCACGGATATCCGAGGGAAAAAAGAGATCCGTATCCGTATCTGAATTTTTTGGTGGATCTTTTACGGATCTTTTTCCTTATTAATTTTAAAAACATAGATGATATTCTACATATTATATAAGGTGATTTTATATTCACTGAAAAACTGTTAGGTACGATTTAGTAACACTATAACCCTAGTAGGAAGAAAATTATATACAGCGGGGCCAGTCTTGGTACAATACCGGGTTGCCCAGACTCGGCCTAATAATACTGGCCCATTACTGGCCCACTACTCAACTGACAAGTCTTGGTTGATTAGTCTTGAGCCAACATCCACCCAATATTTATCTAACAAGTCTTGGTTTGCCAGTCTTAAACCAAGACCTAGCTAATATCAAATTAACATATATTTTTTTTAGTTTTCATATTTTAAGAAATTCTTGTCTTGAATTGTTGTTTTTGGATTAAGAGACTTAATCACTTCGATCGGTAACATTTTTACTTGGTTCAGGATATATTATCTTCGATCAATACAAGTAAATTCTTCATTCCAAAAAATTCTCTCCAATCAAAAATAATTTTATTTCAACAAAACCTACAACGGCGGAAGTAGCGTACGACGCTTTCAATATTTTTCCAGGCTATATTTCAAGTCTGGGGCCCAGCAATAATATCGGCACAGCATTAATATGCACTATTGGCCTAATACTAAGACTGAGTCTTGACACAACACTTATTCTCAGTATTGGCACAATACTAATATTCAGTGCTCACTCAGTACTGATATGCAGTCTTGGCAGAAAGTTATTATTTGTATGCTTAGACGGTCTTGGGCCAAGCTTGGGCCGATTGTAATTTTCTCTAACAATAAGGGAAACAGCAACTTTTTTTCTGGCCAATGTCGAAATGAAAAAAAAAAATTCGGTCCTCCATTAAAATTACCTATTAACTGAAACTCACTAGTCTCAGTACCAAAAACAAACTTTATCTATGCCGCGCAATGTCACACTAAACTATAACCAAAATACAAAACAAAAGAAAGAACCGCGCTGTGCAAGTCGAAAACTCAAAACATTTACTGACCTGTCTGGCACACGTCAACGACAAAGCGTTAAGTGGCGACAACTATCAAGGATTGAGTAAGAAACTTAAGATCCGTGTCCGTATCCGCGGATTTTGACACCAAATATCCGTATCCGGATCCGTGGATATTCTTTTTTAACGATCCGGCACATCACTAAATTTATCATAACGTAAACCTACCTATATCCGACCACTAAACTTGTCTCATTTATTTCTTTTAATACAAAAAAATTATTCAACGAAATAAATAATACTCGTAAAAATTGAGATATATATAGAGAATCGAGAAATAATTCTCGTGTCCTTGCATGTCTCAAGTGCTTAAAAATCTACGTGTACTTACTTATATAATTTAATTATGGGTATATTTGAAATAATACCAAATGGAAAATATGTTTCTCCCACAGACTACAAAAACCACAGATGTCACTAGTAGTATGGAAACCCAGAGAAGATGTGTTAAAGAATATCATAGAAGAGAAGGAGACTCCTGAAGAAGAAACACCTAAAAAGAGAAATGGTGTCCTGGTTGCAGAAAATACAAGAATAGATATGGAAATGTGATTTTCTTATGCGATATTCTGTAATTATAGTATAGATATTAATATCAGTTTGATTGTGGATATGATGGTGTATTTATATGAGAGAAAATTTAATCAAACTTCCATTAAGATTAAATTTTTAGTATAATAAGTAATATTTTTTAGTATGACAAAACTATTACTTAAAAATCACACACACCTGTCTCGTTTACAATCTTTGCCGGATTTACATTGAGCAGCTGCGTCGCTTATCACACTACTATAAAATTAACACAAAATACATTAGTAACAGCTTGAACACATAATGGTTTACGTGACATTTCCTTAATCATCAGTCAAAAAAAATGAATCACATTGCATTCGACTTCAGGCATTGGAGAACATCAAAATGGCAGCCCTATTTTGACAACTGAATGAAAAACTGCCAGTTGCCACATTCGAAGTTTAAGCAGTTATGGAAGAAGGAATTGCTTACTGTAATGGAGGTTAGCTAAATGTAAAACCGGTATTATATTATTTATAAAGACATATGGAATTATATGTTCTCTTTTATTTAAAAATTTTGGTACTTACCATTATAATTAAATGACTTCTGTGCTATACCAATTATTGATCTGTACTATGATTATATTTTTTAAACAATCCAAACAAAAACCTATACAGTGATCGTGTTTAAGAAATCAATATGCCATAAAAATTAATGTTTCAAATTATTGCCTTATTCTCCAGAAGTTAATATATAGTAAGATGTTCAAACTTTTTTTTTGTTTTTGAATCACAAATTACCTTCTATAGTTGTTTGGTTATAGTTAATAATCTTTAATAATAAATTTTAAGTATCGTCTGTATTTTTTTGTCATAAATGTTGTGGATATTGCTTTTTATGTTATATTCAATAAATGTATGCTGAAGTGTTTTAAGTACGATAGATTGATGTAAGAATAAAGAAGAATTAAATATTTGATTTATTACTCACACTTTTTTATTTCTTGTATGAGGAGTTCCTCATAGAAGCAACCAAATCACATAAATATCACATTTTCTTTTTAAATTTTAATAAGTAATAAATATTAATTTTAATTTTTATATTTTAATTTGTTCATCACAAATTTTATTGAATATTTTACATTGTGCACCAACAAAAGAACAAAGTAACTACATTTTTTTTCCAAAGAGAATAATTTTCAATTTTTTACGTACTTTAGCAATGATAAGAAAACCAATTGTCAATTTCATTTATTGCATTGAATAAATAGTCTAAAATATGCTATGTTCAGTCGTCCAACGAACACTTTAAACTATATCAAAAGCCGATATCGGATTATGAAATTATATATCGCGATATTTCAGTCGGTGTATTAAAATTCAAGAAGTGATATCGAAAAATGTTTTTAGTGATTTCGTGTACACTTTAGAATAAAAAAGTAGTCTAAAATCTAAAATGATTTGCTCAACTCCATGTCTCCCATAAGCGTAAAAGCGAACTCAATATATGATATCGGCTAAAATCGTCAATAACGTATCTTGATATTCGTAAATATCGCCGTAGTATCTCTTTTATTCTTCGATCAGTTATAAAAGAACGTCATTAGTATCTCCATTTAAGATACTTTATTAGTGTTCTATCTTTACTATTTAGAACAGATCTATATCAAATACATATATAGCGACCATACATTCACTTACAACTTGCCTATTAGGAAACAAATATTAATTAAAAAATATTAATTTTTAATTAATTTTTTTTTTTTTTTTTAATATATGAAAGTATACCTATTATTATTGATAACGCGTTGGCGCAGTGGTCACAGCAACTGGCTTATGCGCTAGCGGTCGCAGGTTCGATTTCCGCACATGACAAATGTATGTATAGACCATATGGATATTTGTTGTGGTCTGGGCGTTTTTGCTTGTGTGTTTCCCGATCCTGGACACAGGATAAACATCCTAATAGGGCCGTTGAGTTTAAGACGTTTATTATATTATTATTTATTGTCCCTTCATTTGAGTTGATACTTACTAGTACTCCCGACTCTTCTTCTTCCGACTCCGCTACTTAATACCATAAGTACCTAAGTATAGTTCCCTTAGGAGAATGAAAGTCAGAATATTACATATTCAATTTTACAAATCGCAAACGAAATCGCGGATACAATTCAGTACTTCTAAAGTACACGACACTAAGTCCAAATTTTTTTTCGAAATTATTATTTTTAATGATCCCATTATAACTTTTTGCGATTTTTACAGTGGTACAAAGCATAATGTCCTCATCCCAACAGTTATGGAGATACATATAAACTTTAAAGATAACAAACACTATGTCACTGAAAAAACAGCAAATAAAAACCTCTTTTCGCAATTCTGTAAAAAAATTAAAAAGTGACTAAATAATAAGTGTAAAAATATTATGCCAAGAATTATATTTCTAGTCTATAGAACCGCAACCTTTTTTTATGAATGATTGCAAATATAAGCAAAAATATTCCATCTGGATAAACATCTTTTGAAAGATTTTTGGACGTGATTTTATTTAATTATACAATAAAATTTAATTAAAAGTCTAAAAACGGATTTTATCGCGTTTATTTCAAATGTTACTTTAACAATATTTTATTTTAAATTATTTCCCGACGTTTCGGACCCTTTACAGCAGTGTTTCCCAACCTTTTTTAGGCCATGCCCCATCTTAACATTTCTAAATTTTTTATGCCCCTATGCATAATTTTTAACCTTTAAAATTGTTTTGTTCCCTTAATAATATAAATGATAAGTTTTAGGAAAACGAAGAAGAAGTAAAATTTCAAAACATATAATGAAAAAAAAAACTGAAATTCAAAATTTAGTACATTATTCCGAAAAAAAATCTAATTTATAGACGTAAGCTGTCAAAAAGATAATAAACGATTGCACAAGATATAGCATTGCATTTAAATAACCCAAAGCGAAAGTGTTTAAGTCGTGTCGAGTCCATTTTTAAATTACCCCCTTAACTATCAAATTGCCCCCCAGTGGGGCGTGGGCCCCACGTTGGGAAACACTGCTTTACAGCGTCCATGATCTCGGGGGACTGAGGTGGTGGGTGTCCGAATAAATATTATACAATTTTAAGTAATAAATTTTTAATTTTAAACTCATAGGGAAAAAACAAATATTTATAAATATTTTGATATACCATTTATTTAATTCGAATCCAATTGTATCTGGTTAAGAAAATATACTACTATATACAGCTTATAAAAAGAAATAAAATTCAGATTCCTTTGGCCAGAAATAAGAAAAAAAATGAAAACATGCGCTTCTAGGTAATAGTAGAAGAAAAAAGGAGTTCATGAATGGAAAACAAATTGTGACCTTTAACGATAATAAAAGTGCAAAAAAAAAAATAGGAAAAATACAATTGTTAATATAAATAAGTTCTATTTATTAATAAATAAAAATATTAAGCTGTCTCGATTGTACTGCAACTATATACTTATAATGTTTAATAGTACAGTACACCACAGTCTACAAACGTGAAAAGAATTTGCTATTATTACATAAGGGTAAAATTATTTTACTAATTCTTAGTTTAAGCGTATTATTTTAGGTCAAGATCAATGAAGTTTTGTAGAGACAAACTAAATTTTAAAATAATTTCATTTTATTGTTTTAATAGATTATTACATATTTACAATTAGTCTGCCAAAAACCTAACTATAGTAATTGTCTTTGAGACCCAAAATATTAAATAAGATTTAATTTAATTTGAACTACCTACAGATTCGATTATATTTTTACTTATTATCTTATTAAGATTTAGATACGACGATCTCGAGTTGCCCTGACAGCGACCCTTCATTTTCTCGCATAAACTCACATTAAATGGAATGAGGTTTTCACAATGCAAATCAAACGTAAAACTATATAATGAATTATTGTACAAATAAAATCCTATCCAAAATTGTAATTTAATTTTTATTTAACCCACATATGTTTTATACGAGTACATCACAGTATTTTTTTAAACATTCCATCGATATAGGTACTCTTGAGGAAATATCAAAGAACGTATTTTATAAAATATTTTCACATTTTAACCTTACAAATCAAGATTTAAATAACCTACAGTTTTATGCATTTAGATATAATTTAGATATGGCATATAAATTACTACTTATTGATACATATTAACTTTAACTGTTGCCGTGTCTAGATCTCGCTTCATGTTTTCGAGTTGCTTGATGTCTTGTACTGAGGTTTCGCACTTTTGCACGACCAATGAGTGGTAGAAATGTATCGCAAATGCAACGAACACTATTAATACTGAGAAAAAAAAAGGTTTTATTTAATAAATCTTTGTATTTTAGAAAGCCATCTTATTCAGAATAGTATTTTGTGTCACAAGGGACGAAAGTACCTACTACTTTCTGTTCCGCATGTGAAATTAGCGCCTGAACCGAAGGCGAAGGTGGCAAACATGCGGGAAAGGATGTAGTACTTTCGTCCCATGTTGACTTTTTTTTTTCTTACCTAGGCCGAAAGTTCGGGTTTTGTCCCTGTGAAGCGGGCGAAAAAATCGAACTTTCGGCGGAGGTAGGAAAAAACAAAGTATAAAACGTCGCGAATTATTATTATATATGGTAGCGGAACTGTAACCATGAAAGGCGTCTATTTTTGTATATGAGGTTTTACAAATAAATTTATTTTAGCTGTGAAAATACCTTCAATGATGATGATGATGATGATGATGATGAAATACCTTCAAATACTGTTTAAATAACTAATACATTTTGTTTAGACTTTTGAAAAAATATTTAACATACTTTATCACTTCACAGTAAAATCGACAAATCAAATGAATTTATTATTGAATAAAGAGTCAATCAGTCTTCAGTTCATAGAGTTATTTTTAATTACCTATATTTCTAAAGGATTGTGTTTGTTAAATTAAAAAAAAAAATCAAAAAACTCGACTGCCTAAAATACTCTTATTATAAACTAAAAAGAATAAAACAATGTACTAGCTTTCATTTCATACTCATATTGCTACAGTAAGAAAAAAAAATTCAAATCCCCCCCCCCCCATTCCGCCATTTGCGGGTGCCATTTAGAAAATTTATATAGCCTATGTCACTACTACAATTTAGACAAATCCAACGACACCTCATATGTCAAAAACCGTCCAGCCGTTTGGACTGTAGGGCGTGCCAAAGAAATGGACATACATACATACATACATATATACATACACTCGAAAAACATAACCCTCCTGTCGAAGTCGGGTAAAAAACAAACTACGGTTTTATATACAAACCTTGCAACGAAGGCCAATTTCAGTACGATCAGAGTAGTACGATCGTGTTATAGCTTTTCTTTAGCGTCAACGCCGCTGTACGCAGGGTTATAATCGCAACTTGCGTGTGTATATAAGTAAACTGTCAGTTTTTCAATTCATTAATAGAATGCTGTATTTATTAATTTATGTAAAGACTGAGAATTTCGAGAGATTGTTTTTATTATAGAAATTTCATTTAAAAATACCTACAATATAGGTATCCTGTACGTAAAATGTACTTACGCAAGTTGCTATTACAACCCTGGCTGTACGTCGTCGCTGTCGATGGATGGTGCGCAGTTGGCAATTCTCATTATCAATAATACGACGAATATATTTCTCTCCCAAGTGTTGTGTTACTTATTTAATATTTGTTTTGCGATTTTGTTCTTATTTTTGTTTTGCTATTTAACTTTTGTTTCGATTTGACATTTTTCGAAACGATTTGACTTCGTTGCACAGAACACCCATCTATCGTTATGCCTCTGAGGGCTGTAAATTGAAAAGAACAGCCATCATTAAGCCGACGTATCCCCTCCACTGTCGTTGCAAGACCGTATGTATTAGACCGTGGTACCAACGATAATATTAAAATGATAAAAAACAGTAAATGTTTACCTGGTATAACAATAACAGTGGCTGCTGTTGCCGCCGCAAAAGAGTAGTCCCAAAACTTTACCCAACATAGAATAGCTATTTCCACTAAGAACAGAAATAAACCTGAAAGAAACAATATTAAAATATCAATATCTGTAAAAATATTATATTTATATTATACTAAAATTATATTTAACAGATGATAGGTAGTTCAATCACAAGCAGAAGTAAAATCTATATATCTTTATATATTATAAATGTGAAATATAAGTTTGTTTGTTACGCTTTCACGCGAAAACTACTTAACCGATCATCATGAAACTTTGTACACATATCCTTGGAGGTATTAGACGTAACACAGGATACTTTTATTTAAAAAAAAATATTTTATTTATCAATACATCCAAGCAGGCGAAACCGCGGGCGGATGCTAGTATTAAAATATATCATCCGTATGTTTGTGGTTGCAAAATTCGAAAAGTAATCGATTTGAATTTTGACAAACATACACACTGTACACAACAGCAAGTTTAGCTTGTACAAGTAGGTATAGTTAATATTTTGCATTAGTCAGATATCAAAAAGATCTTCAATACAATCCAATCTCTATATCCATAATAATATCAAAATTTGTTTACAAAGCATAGATATATATATACCTAATGGTATGTACCTAAGCCACTTCTGTATGAATTGAATGTGAATGTCTATTGGTGAAAATCGCATGAAAATCCGTGCGGTAGTTTTTGGGTTTATCGCGAACAGATAGACATACAGACAGATAGACGCGGCGGAGGACTTTGTTTTATAATATGAAGTGATTTTAGTAACAAAAAATATCTAAAATATTTTTAAATGACAAAGTTGTAAGTTGTACTTTTTCCACTCACCTAACACAGTACTGAAGGCCCAAGCGAGTTCAATGAAGCCTCTCATCCTTTCATGCGGGGAATCCCTCAGGGCACGCGCCGGGCCCCCGGGTGTGTCCATTTTGCTAACCGCGTCTATATTAGGCAGCAAGTACGTTGATATCATGAGGGCGAATATATGAACAGCCACTAAAACCGTGGTGCAAACCGCGAACATTACGAAGAGCCATTCTGGAACATTCGTCGGTTCGTTGATCTGTAGTTCGACCATCGCTACCATTGCAAACCCTGAAAGGTACGATTGAATCAATAAGAACAAGTCCTAAGCTACGAGTTTTTTTTATAATTTAGCTTAGGATTTTAGCTTAAAGATTTTTGCTATCCTGAAATCGTTTATCATAATAAATGAGTGAAGGCCTCTTCTCCATATAGAAGAAGGGTTGGAGCTTAATCCACCACGCTACTCCACTGCGGGTTGGCGGATAATTTCCCTACCATAGGTAACGATCGTTATCAGGTATCTATGATAACAACCGGACCTACGGCTTTACGTACTCTCTGAGGCACGGTGAGAAGACCTACAAGGATATACACCAAGACCGGAAACAAATACATATTTGTAGAAATACAAATATCTGTCCCGAGCGGGAATCAAACCCGCGACCCCTGACGCGTGGCTTTGAGGCAACTACTCACACCACTACACCAGAACGGTCGTCCATAATACAGTTCATCATAGATTAATGGTAACGTTAATAGTCGAAACTAACTAATTACTAATATTAATACCATTAACGAAATATATCCTCTAAGATTATATTTACTAAATTGTATTAAAACTCATGGAAATGATATACGTAAACAATACAGGCGAACCAGTTTTCGTTCAAAACATCCTTTTTTGGAAAATCTTATACAACATTCATTCCATTTCTGCTGCATTTACAAAATATTTCAAAGACAATGAAAGAGTATTTTAAAAGAAAGATGTAAGAAGTATTTTCTATTATTATAATTCGTAACTCTAATTGCTGATATTGCATTTTATATCGTATAGCAACTAATTTAGATACAGAGGCAATTAAAATTTTTCGACCTGATAATAGTTCGGAGGTGGTAGCCGTCGCTTTGAGTTTGGCTCTAGACATATGCAGTCTCCTCCATGATAGGCCATCAGGTGAGGCTGGTCCAGGAACTTCCTCGGTATACCCGGCAACTGGCATCGCTAGTGCCACGTCGCTTACACTCTGGAATAATTTCAACAATCTAAGCATGATTTGCAGTTGATAATTAAGTGAAAATTGTTGAAATCGAATAGATTGAATATATCTATTGAAATTGACCCATTTCATATTCAGACCCAGTTTCACGCTTTTTTTGACAGGTAATTGTATAGGTTATCTGTCAAAATAAGTGCCAGTTAGGTTATCCGGAACTTAACAGCAAGTGGTGAAACTGGCCCTCAGTCAGTTAAAATATTATATTCAATTTAATTCACTCAGATATGATTTATACCACTATAAAGAATTACTTTTTAAGTTTTGCATTTAAGTTTTGCATTGTAAAATCTATAATTTTATTTTTATAATTTAATCATCTTTCTCTGTAACCCTTCTTCTACATGGAGAAAAAGCCTTTGCCCAGCAGTGGGACGCTCATAGGCTCATTCAGTTCAGCTCAGTTAAATATAATTTCGAGTATTACTTCAGTTAAGTTGATTGGTGGTAAACAGGCAATTTTGTGGTGCTGAGTTAAGCTATGTCGGATACTCCTGCATAACCTTACTTATCAATAGCGTAAGTCATTACTAGTAACGCGCATTGTGACTTATGTTTTCAGACATTGAGGAATTTAGAACTAACATAAATTAGGAAGAATTGTCATTTCTTTAAAAACATACATTTATCTATTCTTATAATTAATTGTGTAAGTATATTTGTAAAATTAGTTATTAGAACACACTGTTTGCTGCTGCTAGATCTTACAATTAGTTTTAGCCCCTTTGTCGTTAACTAAACTACTACTACTATTACTACAAAAGTCAGGACTAGCGAGGCTAAGGTTCCTTGGTTGGTTATCCAAGGAATGAAATTTTTTTTAACATTTACTTTCTATGCGCTAATTAATTACTACAATTAATAAATAGGAATTGAATAAAATAGTAAGTTTTATTGAATTCTGATTATATTGATTCGTATTTATTATGTAATGTTAACACTTACCCTAATCGATTGATTACATGGGCAAGGACTCTGTAAGTAACCAGGGCTTAACAGCACCGTGGTGTTAGATTTGTTTGACATCATGCCTGTTGGCGTCACGCAGCCGTTGGGCGTGCAGCTACCCTTCAAGTCGTACTCCAAGCTGTGTGGCGGAGTCACTGAAATAGTGGGACTATCCGCAGCTGTGACCTTGGTTCTGCTGGGAAAACCATTTTAGACATATTACTTATTATTTTAGAGTTATTAAAAAGTTTGAAGACTTGTGAAAATTTTCAGAATTAGGTCTCACAAGCCGAGGTTTCACTACGTTTGCTAAATGAACGATTTGTTGGAAAATTTTATTGTTCAAATTATTTACTAACATGTAAAGGAAAATGACTTATCAACGTAAGTAAACACTTAATTCAACATAAAAGTTAAATAGGTACTATGATTATTCAGACGTTACTTGTCGCTTGTTTGACAACAACAAGACATTCTGCTGTATTTACGAAATCAATATTTATTTACTTATACTTTTTTAATTACTGTTTTTATGTATATTTATACGTCAACGTTTATTAGTAACGCATATTACAAATTGTTCTTCGTGTTCTTTCAAGTATTTTTACTTACTCGTATGTATCACTTTCTTCTAGCAAGAAAATTCTAACTACTTTTACCTCTTCGTATTTCGAAGTCGGAATCATCGAACACTTAAATCTTCAGTTTTTGTTCCAGTTTGTGTTTATCCCTTTTTCAACATTTATAGATAAGGATAAACCAAAAAAAAGACAGTAAAATATATACTCACTTCGGTATGCTTCCACTGTCATAGCTAGGTGGCTTCCCAAGACATTGATAAGGGTCGCAAACGCCCAAACTCTTCGGTCGATATTCCTTTAGTCGGTAGGGTCTAGGTCTGTCGTAGAAGTGGTCGGTAGTGTTGAATCGTTGTAAAGATCGCAGTTTCGACTTCCCGCACGGTGGAGTCTGGGTACATTGATCTATCTGAGACGATTCTTCTACGCTTGTTACGAAGCTCGCTTCGGATATCTGTAATAAAAAAGTAAATATTTTCAGAAAAATTACGATGCAGCACAAGTTTTTCTTGTAAATGAGAACGCTAGTTTAGTTTGGCTGAATAATACGGAGCATACGGCGGCGGTGCCGTGACGTGTCATAGTGATCCATACACTGCGTGCCGTGCGTAGATGCGGCATATTAACCGTAGATTTTTACGTAAAAAACGTGTGTGTACAAGCGGCTTAATTGTGTAACTAAATCCCAGAAATAAATGAAATACCCTATATACTTAATTCAATTAGGTACACCAAAGCTAACCGCATTTAGAATGTGATATCTGCTAACAATACTCTGCAAGAAACTTAACAGTCACTCTTTTAAAAAGTATCATTCAGGAAGGCCAGCGTAATCAAACCCAAATATCTTAGATCATAACTAATGGAGGCACCTTCCAGTAGCCACTATTGTCACAGCACAGCTGACATCCCATCGCTTCACCGAATAGAAATGGTTTATGCCATGAAGGGAGAAAACCAACAGCCAATAGCGTGCGACTAGAGAGAAATAGCATGTAGTTCGATATGTCTGTTTCTCTCTACAACCTCGTCTAGACTTTCGGCCTACGGGAAGCTGCCTTCAATAGTATATGCTCTAATCCAAGCTAAATATTATTGTCATAAGTCATTTATATAATCGAAATAAAACTCACAGCTCAACGATAATCTTAAGATTAGGTACGAGAGGATACATTCGTAATTTCATAGGACGTTAAGACGTTACGTCTATACCTTTGTTATCACGTGGAAGAATTACTTCAAATTATTGACAAAACAAAATAGGTACCTATGTAATCATTAAAAAAATCGCTGTTACAATTACGATCCACACTACTGTGCGTTTTTATTTCTACTTACAAAGGAAAAAAAAATAGTTATGCTTGTCAATACAAAAAAAAAAATGAGTAATACTCTTCACTGGGATCTTGGGAGGGCTCTTAAGTTAAAATAAAGAGTGAGACAAAAAACTATAATGATAGTGATTTAGGTACTCCGACGTTGATGTCGTTACCTAAAACGATCAAACAGGTTTATTAAATATATATTTTTTATTTTCTCAATTTATTGATGATTTTTTTATTGATGTTGTAAAAAATTCACGTTTAATGCTTCGTATCTCAAACGCAAAACGTCGAGGTTGTTGATTTAGTAAGATATGAATTATGATAGAACCAAAGTAGAACAAAACTCATAGATCAATTAAATGCTAAAGAACTTGATATATCTTAATACTCTTTTGGATTAGAATTAGTGACTGAAAACCTTAGGTATAGTGTATATATTCTTCTAAGTTACAATTTTAATAAATTATAAGCAATATTTAAAGAACATTTGAGTATAACACTAAATATATGCGACAAAAAAGTTCTTAAATGTTTAGATTAGAATTAAGACACATTCAATTTACCGTAAGTACCTACATTGGATTTTTATTTTTATTTTTTGCCATTAAAAAATCCAACGCTAGTTCTTAGCCATTGATGATGAGTGATGACTTGCTATTATAAACAAATGTTATAAAAACAGAACTTAACAACATACGCTTTATGAGTCATCTTACAATTATCTATGTAGCAAATAAAAAATAATTTCTAAACAAAAATTAGGTATGTACTTCAAGTACATTCTCAATTATTATGTTTAACATTTTCTATAGAATATAATAAAGTTCTGAAGTTAGTGCGTAAATCTCATAACGCAGAGATGAGCAGAAACCATAAACCAGTCAACATAAACCATTTAACCGATCTGACAAGCTTGCGACGTCTGATTCTAAAATATGATGAATGGTTTTAATAAAATCAAAAGTTTTAAAATATATAAACTTTCTTTTTATTACTTTCTATTGGAATAAGATCCGAAAGTAACATTTACATTTATGATTATGTAAACAAAGTAATATATTAATATTGCTAGTATATATTGTAGTGTTTGTATGTGTAATTATTCGTAACAAAGTCTCTTAATATACTCGAGATTTCATCAAGAAAGATAAATTAAAAAAAAATTATTATCCCATTATTTACGTATTAATGAACATATTTTTGCATAATGCGCCAACTCTGGTTAAATCGTGATTTAAATTACTTTTTTAGTAGACTATAGGTCAGGTACGTACCTACATGGGAGTACGGGTATACGATCGTGTCGCAATTTCATTATAAAACTAATCATTATTTTCTATTCATTGTGGTTATTAACAATTAAAACGTGTATGGAAATTTTACGGGATACTTTTGGAACAGTTATTAACAAATGAACTACTTTATAAAAATAACTACGACTAAAATATTATAGTAATAAATCATAATATACTTCATTCCAGTAGTCTTACAAAAGCGCTTTTGAATTGCTAAGCGTGTTTTGAGCAGCTCATTAATTATAAAATACAGTACAGAATCCTTTATCGCTTTAGGATGTATTTTTATAGGAGTAACAGCAGCGTGAGGTAGAGTAGGACTTCCTACTCATTTAATTAAAACTCTAAATCGGATTTTATCGCGTTTATTTGTTTTAAAACTTTACAGTTTAACTGACTGAACTGAGTCCCCCGAGATCATGGACGCTGTAAAGGGTCCGAAACGTCGGGAAATAATTTAATTTAAGGGGGTGGTCGGGATTTATTGCGGTTAAAGAAATTCATATTCAGCAAAAGTACTGCGATTTCTCGTATTTAAAAAATATGCATAGAAATCTTCAAGATATTTACTGTTTCGGTGAAATTACGAAAACACGATAGAAATAACTTCATTCGATAGAAAATAATCACAAAGTAAGGTCTTTGAAATCGTTTGAAACGGTTTAAATAAAGAAAGCAAACGAGCAACCACCTAAAAGTTTTATCAGAGTATTAAACATGTTAAAATTGAATTATTTGACCTTGGGTTTTCGATATTTTTGTACTTTTCATTCATGATTTATCAATATTATAATTTGTCGGTTACGCCATCCATTCCGAGCGATATCAAATCGGTTCTCCTTCACTTACCCGCTGCGTTCGACAGTGACAGTCTAAACGTGATGCTAAATAGACGTGTGTCGCTTTAGTCTCCAAACGCGCTTCGTATATTTACGAAAATACAGAACAAATACTAGTATAATGGGCAATAAAGAGCTAAAAAAAAAGAACCAAAAGTGCCCGAAAAAATAAAGGTTTACATATGGTAGAAGTGCAAAGGTAAGTAATAAAGTATTATAATTTATTAATTAACTAGTTAATCAATTGCTGTTAGTGTACCTTTATTTCACTAATATCTGCATCGACAGCGTTGCTTTGTGGTCTGGCGACAGAATCAAGTTTTTGAGACGTTAGGTTCGATCCTCTCAAAAATTTTAGTTTTGGTAGAATTATGTTTTTGTTTATTATTTTTTTTTTTATGTAGTTACTTGTGTGTGTAGGAAAAATACTTATATATCTTACTTATTTTTTTAATCATTTTTTTTACCCGACTGCGACAGAAGGAGGGTTATGTTTTTCGAGTGTATGTATGTATTCATGTATGTATGTATGTATGTATGTATGTCCATTTCTTTGGCACGCCTTACAGCCCAAACAGCTGGACGGTTTTTGACATATGAGGTGTCGTTGGATTTGTCTAAATTGTAGTAGTGACATAGGCTATATAAATTTTCAAAATGGCGCCAGCAAATGGCGGAATGAGGGAGGGGAGTTGAATTTTTTTTTCTAATTGTAGCAATATGGGTATCAAATGAAAGCTAGTAAATTGTTTTATTCTTTTTAGTTTATAATAAGAGTATTTTACGCAGTCGGGTTTTTTGATTTTTTTAATTAAGCATACTTGTTAATTAAGCATACTTGTTGTGAAATAAAGATCATACTTTGATATAGAATTAAAATTTCCAGAAAACGACGGTGTATTTCTGAAGATGATGCAATGGACACTGGAACAAGCGCTACCACCATTCGCATGTATGTACAATTCGATGTAAACCGAATATTATTGCTCGCGTACGGTGGGTCACTCGCTAAATATAAAACTACCAGTGCAATATGAGCTAATATCACTATGGATAAGCTCGACCGGGAACTGGCAGAGGAGGTCGCAATCGTCGGCCGCTGGAGTCTCCCGCCGCTTTCAGAGCTTGGGGTGGATGTGGCGGCTAGCCGGCTCTGCGACGCATTCACTGCTGTCTGCAGAGCGGCCATGCCGCCAACGAAGCGTCCATCCCCACGGCGGGCACTCTACTGGTGGTCGGCTGAGATAGCTGGCCTCCGGGCCGCCTGCAACGGGGCCAGGAGACAATCATCCGGAGCAGGTGGAGACGCCCCCAGGACGTGGACAGGGACGATAGGCTGCGCAGGATCTACGTGGAGAAAACGAAGATCCTGCGGCAGGTCATATGCCGAGCCAAGGAGGAGGCTTGGCTGGAGTTAGTTGGGGGTCTGCAGAGAGACCCCCGGGGCCGACCGTATAATTGGGCGCGGAACAAGCTCCGCATCCAGTCGGCCTCCATCAGCGAAACGCTCCAGCCGGACCAACTGGGGAAGGACCCGAGCGCTTCGTGCCCCTCAGAATGGCTCGGCAGACGCTGGACGAGAAGGAGGGTGTTCCGCGGCCCGTCACAGAGGCTGCAATGGAGGCGGTGATTACCCGCCTCCAAAATAAGAAGAGGGCGCACGGTCCAGACGGGGTGCACGGGAGAGTCCTTACGATCGCTCTCGGGCACCTCGGCGACAGCTTCCGGGAGCTATTTGACCGCTGCCTGCGGTCTGGCCAGTTCCCGGGGGTCTGGAAGGAGGGTCGGCTCTGCCTATTTCCTTAGGCAGGTCGGACCCCGGACTCGGCTTCGGCGGTGCGACCGGTGGTGTTGCTGAACGAAGCTGGGAAGGCCTTGGAGAAGATAGTCCCTACCTATACCTCCCGACCTCTCCGATCGGAGGGTAGGCCACGAGAATCGGTTGGGGTCCGTGGAATGGCGGCGAGTCGGCTGCGGTGTCCCGCAGGGATCGGTCCTAGGCCCAATCCTGTGGGACATCGGGTACGACTGGGTCTTGCGAGACCGTCTCCTCACCAGGATGGGTGTCATCTGCTACGCGGATGACACCCTCGTTTACTCTCGAGGACGAAACAACAAGGAGGCGACGCGGCTGGCTGAGGTCGGACTCGACCTCGTGATCAGCCGCATAAAGAGTTTAGGGCTCCGTGTCAGGATTGACAAGACCGAAGCCCTACTATTCCGCGGGACCGGCTGAGAGGGACCTCCACCGGGGGCTACCCTGCAGATTGGAGAGGGAAGGGTCAGGATGAGCCCCCAAATGAAATATCTGGGGCTCATCCTTGACGGAGGGTGGACTTTCGGCCCACATTTAGCTATGGTAGGACCGAGGTTCATGAAGGCGGCGAGTGCGCTAGGCAGACTCCTCCCGAACCTCGGAGGACCCAGCGCCGTCTGCAGGCAGCTGTATTCTGGATTCTGCCGGA
The DNA here is from genome assembly GCA_036937285.1 of Euphydryas editha. Lineage (NCBI taxonomy): Eukaryota > Metazoa > Arthropoda > Insecta > Lepidoptera > Nymphalidae > Euphydryas > Euphydryas editha. Next base: position 9,579,094 of record JAUPFZ010000019.1, read on the forward strand.
GTATGGCGACGTACGGTGCCCCGGTTTGGGCGGATCGCCTCACCGCGAGAAATAAAGCAGCGCTGCGCGCTGCGCTGAGGGCAATCGTGGTAAGGGTGATTCGGGTATACCGTACGGTATCGTGGGCTGCAGCTACTGCTCTAGCCGGCGATCCCCCGTGGGAGCTCGTGGCGGAGGTTCTTGCCGAGACCTACTCATATGTCTCGGGTAGGAGGGCTCTTGGTGAGAACCCTACGTTGGACGGGATCCAACGGGTGTGTCGGATAGGGCAGGAAGCGCTTATGCGGAGGTGGGGGAAGGACCTGGCGGGGCAGCCGTACGGTACATGCGTAACGACTGCCATTCGCCCAGTCCTTGAGCGGTGGATGCGTCGAAAACGCAAGCCCCTCAACTTCCGTCGGACGCAGGTTCTCACCGGGCACGGTTGCTTTGGTGACTACCTGTGCCGGACGGCCCAGAGGGAGCTGACGACTGAATGTTATGATTGTGGCGTGGCGATGGACTCTGCCCAGCACACCCTCGAGGTGTGCCCGAGATGGGCGGTGCTGCGTCAAGGTCTGACGTCGGTCCTCGGAGGGGACTTGTCGCTCCCGAGCGTCATCACCGCGATGCTCGGTGACGACGAGTCCTGGTAGGCGATGGTTCTGCGAGACAGTAATGTCCCAGAAGGAGGCCGACGAGCGGGTGAGAGAGGAAGCCACCGACGTGGCCTCCATCCGCGGGCGACGAATAGGGGTGCGTAGGAGGCGCTACTTAATGCGCCTCCAGTAACGCCCCTGTGTCCGTGTTGGGCCGTGATGGGAACCCGGTCCTACTAGACACGGCGTCTTTGGGACTGTTCAGAGTTTATAGCCCGTCGTGGTAAACCACGCACGATTTTATCCGATAATGGAACTAATTTTGTAGGCGCCTGTAATGAACTAAATACTTTTTTGGAGACGTCTAATCTTGACTCGTGCACAGGAAGGCATCGAGTTTAGTTTCACGCCACCTTATTCTCCCCATTTCAATGGCTTTGCAGAGGCCGCCGTGCGGTCTATCAAGCATCATTTAATGCGACTGCTGCACCAGCACCACTTCACGTACGAAGAGCTGTATACGTGTCTTACACAAATTGAATCAATTTTAAACTCCCGACCTCTAACTCCTCTGTCCTCCGATCCTCTTGACTTCTCTGCCTTAACACCTGCCCACTTTTTGATTGGACGACCACTAACATCTGTACCTTATCCACAGTTAACAGAAATCAGTATCGGCCGACTAGGACGCTTCCAAAGGGTGGAGCAGCTTAAACAACATTTTTGGAACAGGTACCATACGGAGTACGTACATCTACTGCAACAGAAGACCAAGTGGTCTACATCTTCCAGTGACATTAAAGTAGGATCTCTTGTACTCATCAAAGAAAAGGCCCTGCCTCCTCTATTGTGGTGTCTTGGACGTATTGTGCAGGTGTATCCAGGAGGTGACGGAGCGACGAGAGTGGCGGATATCAAGACAAAGAAGGGCACGATGCAGCGCGTCTTCAACAACATTTGCCCACTACCTCTTTGAAGTTTACCCTTCAACCCGGGGAGCTTGTTCGAGCGATATTGCCCGCGCGCTGCGACGGGGATACAGCGGGTAGCAGGCGGGGGCCGTAGCACGACCTATAGCTCCGCGCAGAACGAGACTTGCATCGGGACACCACCGGCGACGCACGTTTCCTATCTTATACCTAATATTATTTTTGTACTAGTCTTATTTAATTCTCTTTTAGTCATAGGACCCTAACAAATAGAATAGAATAGAATAGAATTTTATTGAGAGATATTTATACACTGTTACACATAAAAATTAAATAATTTAATACACAATAAAAGAAATACTTAAAAAAAAGTAAAAAATATATTTATTTGGGACATCACAAACATTGCAGACAACGAGTAAAATATTTATACAAAAAAAAAAAAGAAAAAAATATACGTAGTTCAATTTAAAAAAAAAAGAAGTATTTGTGTATACAATTAAAGCAACAAACATACAAAATTACAAATACATTTAATACATACAATAACATATAAAATTACAAATACTTAAATTTAGTTACAAAAAAAAAAAAAAAAATTGACAAAATATATATAAATATGCGCCTGAATATGATATAAAAAAATTTACCGAGTGCCCTGCCGTACCTGCTAAAGTTCTGGTCGTAGACATCCACATTGCAATCTAGGTAATAAAATTTTGTAAGTAATACCAGCCCTCCTATATACTTACGTACAACATACTTCCATAAACATTATTTTTTAGAACTGAAGAAAATATTGATATTTTGTTGATACATATTTTGTTACCTGGTTTATGATCAACGGTCGTAAGTGTACAGATGATTTTATTACAAAATAAATGTTTAGTGGATATTACATAAATTATTTTCAAAAGATTTTTATTATTATTATATTGTCTAATGTCACTTTTAATTTTTGTTTGTTTTTTATAGTTTTATTATTAAAAGTCATTTTTCATAAAAAGAAACTTTACATTTAGATTGTGTATGTAATGGGTTCGCATTAGGAGCAAAAAATTAAAAAGTTTTATAGATATTACACAGAGGGCTCGGAACCTAAAATTCCTTATTTAGCGAAGAGATGGCGTTAGTTAAAAAGGTTCGTTGAACCTGTGCGTTCCGGCAGCGAGGGGCAGGTAAGGTGTTGGGAGGAGATGCGGAACTCAAACGCTCAAGGTCATTCGCTCATCTAAGCCCCTTAATTAAAAATCGTTAAACTGTAAAGTTTTAAAATAAATAAACGCGATAAAATCCGATTTAGACTTTTAATTAAATGAGTAAAATTCGCGTAAATATAAGAGAACAGGACTTCCTACTTCTAGAAAAAAAAAAATTATTTTTTCACGTAACCAAGGGGAAGTTATAGTATTCAAGATATCATTTGAGATGTATTATTATAGGAGCAACAGTTGCGTGAGATAGAGTAAGACTGTCTTAACGACATGCTGGCACAGCGGTCATAGCAACTTACTGATGCGCTAGCAGTTGCGGGTTCGATCTCCGTACATGACAAATGTTTGTATAGGTCATAGATGTATGTCATGGTCTGGGCATTTTTGTTTGTACTGTAAGCGTTTCCATATTTTACACCCTACTTGGTCCTGTTAAATATGAAGCTTACTTATTTAAAGTTTATTAAATTTATTTTATAATATACATACAAAAAAAAGTACTAATAAATATGAAATAAATCTATATGCGGAGATCAAGCGCTAATCGTACTCGAGCCAATTGCGGTGACCATCAACTCAGTGTATAATAATAATTGAGAAGTACAAGGATAATAGTACAAAGCATAAGTATATAGAATGATAGTTCATTAGCTGTTTTGTTTCTAGTCGAGCAGCATGTATTGTTGATCAAAAAGCACAAATGTCAGTGACAGAGTAATTGTTACCGCAATCAACGAAAATGAGTGTTTTCACGTCATCCGCGGTTACCACGTTCATGTCACGGCTCGTTTCACTCAGTTGCTTTTTGTTTGTTATCATTTTAGACACAATATTTGGTGACAATGATACAATTATGTGCTTAGAAATATAATTTACAGCCACAATGTATTGCCACAAAAAGATTTCAATTATGTAAATGCTTCTTGAAATAGACTTTTTTGTTTATATTAATTAATACAAGATGTTTATCACGGTTTCACCCGCATTATTATTTTCCGTTAAATTCGTTGACATTTATGGCTAGAGTGCGTCTGGGTGTAATATTATGTATGTAGGTACCTACTGTACTGTACTGTACTGTGTCAGCCTGTAAATTACCCACTGCTGAGCGAAGGCCTCTTCTAGAATAGAAGAAGGGTTGGAAGCTTAATCCACTACGCTGCTCCACTGCGGGTTGGCGGATAATTTCCCTACCATGGGTAACGAATAACGATCGTTATCAGATGTCTATGACAACAACCAGGACCGATGACTCCGAGGCACGGTGGTAAGACCCACAAGGACACACACCCAGACCGAAAACAAATCTTTGTACAAATACAAATATCTGTCTTGAACGGGATCGAACCTGCGAACGCCAGCGCGCAGCGTTGAGGCATCAACTCGCACCACTACACCAGAACGGTCGTCATATTATGTATGTATATATCGCTCGTTGAATAATAAACTGCAATAATTCAAAAAACAAGTTTTTTGAGAAATCGCGTTTAAAGTTTCGTAACGCCGACTCTTTCATAAAAAGCTTTTATTTCTTTAATATTAGACGCAATCTGGATATAATAGTACATCTAATATATTTTCTATGAACTAATCTTTCAAATAATATGTTTATATAATTAGTATTCATTATACTTTAAAAGATACAGTATTTGTAAAAAGACACTAGTGACTTAGTTCGTTTTATGATTAAAATGCAACTTAGTACTTATTTAAAATATTTAAAAAATAAAGCCTAATAACTAGTAAAAGTTCGCATTCATTTTCATCGGGTTTGCACATAAAATGAATTAAGTCTAAATTTCGTCATAGAAAACAGTAATCGTTTAAAATTAAAACGAAACTATTCCTAATAATTCAGTTTTAGACCCAAATAAAAGGAAATTCAGCTCTTACCTATTTGAAATAAAACGAACTATTGAGTATTAGGACATACATAAACACGTCACTGCCGGCGCAACACTTAATGAATCCTTTTTTTAATACTGAATGAACCGATTCGTCAAAAAAAAGAGGCGCGAATTATTTTATCTCGCACCGGAATTAAATTGTACCTATGCTTAACGTGGATATATTTCATTTTATGAATAAATCTCAAAATCTTGGTTTTTTTTTAATTATTACGGTTTATTATTAAACGAGCGATATATCGCACCTTTAATAAAACAAAGATGTAACTCAAAATTTGTGGATTTGGAGATTTTACAATAAAAAGCGTCTTCGTCGCGTAAAGAATAGGTAGACTTCGACTCCAGCGTTTTAACTATAATATGGAGAAAGATACGCGATTGTTACTCTCTTTTCAATTAACAGGAACTGACAAGTCAGTTCTTATAAAGTGGCGTGATTCAGTGATGCACCGGTAGTGAGCGGAGATTGAAATGCTGTGGTTTTGAGTAACATCAAATAATTCGGTATTGGATTAAAAGGAAAGTATGGAATATTTTATTATTTAAAAATAAAAAGATGATTTTTGTTATACTTCATTCTCTTAGAAAATGCGTTTTAATGATGATGTGTAACATTTGGATTTACCTCGGTTACTACCTAAAATATTGTTCGTCTAATAAGTAATTTTTGCCATAAAGAGATTTAAGTCGGCATTTTTTTTTTCATCACCATTTTACAGCTATTATAGATTTTAACACAGTGTTTTTTCTATTATTCTATAAATCTCTATAGCTTAAACTAATTATATCAATAGTAAAAGTCATGAAGAGCTTTACAAATAATCGGTAATTTTTAATCAAACACAATGCGGAAAAAGTGCTAAACTTCAAACGTCAATTCCCACAAGTTGTAATTTTTGAGTTACATCTTTGTTTTATTAAGGGTGCGATATTTACTAAAAAAAAGACGATCAGTCGACTTCGGTTCAGACGACACTGTGTGTACCTATGTCAAAATATACATATAAGTATTTATTTAGTTCTCGCCTAGAGTCGTAGCGAGATTATTATAGCCTATGTTACTTCCAAATACCTAGTATATCGACTGTCCCTACGTACAGTATCGAAACTGAAAATTTGCGATTTTTTTTTATTGCACTAAGAAACTCCTTTTTATATATGTTTTCATACAAAAAAAGAGAATAAGCTAAAAATTACATATTAGTCCACATTTTTCATGAGTATAATATCGATACTTAACAAATAAATGACAATTTTGTACACAAAATTAACTTAAAAGTGCTCTCCTGTAAAGTACCTTTTTTCAGTTTCGATAGTAGGTATACGTAGGGACAGTCGATATTTCATGACAATATTACATTTCATAATTTCAATATAGAAGAAGAACTACATCAGTCTTAAATTTTTATTTGTTTGAATGTTTTAAACCTCTTTACTGATAAAAAGTACAAAGTCGGAACAACGATAAAACAATAAAATAATGAGTCTAAGAAAAATGATAAAAATATAAAGATTATAATACGTATACTTATAGAGATAAGTAAACGTAATATTTATACTTATAATAAAGTGAACTGAGCTGAACCGAATCAGCCTGTAGACGTTCCACTGATGGGAAAAGGCCTCTTATCAATGTAGGAGAAATGTTGAAACTTAATCCACAACGCTGCTCCAGCTCTGCTATCAGGTGTCTATGATAACAACCGGGACTATAACAGCTTCGAGCGGGAATCGTACCCGCGACCGTCGGCGTTAAGGCAACCCCTCGCACAACAATACTAACGGTTATCAAAGTAATCTAATGTAATGTTAAATATTGCACTATGGTAATTGTGACCAAGCCCTTTCTTGTGTCGCAGGGGAATCCATTTACGGATGATATCCAGAAGAACAGTCCCGACGACGCCGTGTCTAGCAGAATTGTGACCAAGCCCAACTCACACTTGACCGGTTTTATTTTCCCTTAATTTGTAGTATTAAAAAGGATAATAAGTTATTAATATTTACTTCGACGTTTTAAAAATAATACAGTAAAATAAATATTTTATTGGTACTTGATTCTATTCTGTTGCTATTTGTAAAAACATCAATTAACTATGTATGTAGGGTAAGGTGGGGTACAGTGTTACAAAAAAAACAAACTAGAATGTAGCGACAAAAATATTGTTTTAATCAGTTTGTTTTCGGCTTGGATATAAACTATAACAATCTCTCTTTAATTAAAATTATTCAAACATGAACATTATTAGCAATTAATTAATTTAAATTTCACTTTAATTAAATCAGTCGATTGTAACACTGAGCCCCGTATCTGGGGTACTTTGTTACAGGGTAAGGGGCACAATGTTACATCATAAAAATAATGTACAAAATAACAATAAGAAAAAAGTTAACTTTTCTAACAAGTATTGTTTTTATTATAATATTATTTTAAAACGTATATACATCTGCCTGACGTTTGGTCTTTCTTGCTACCAACATTTACAAGATAAAGCACAACTTCAATATCTTTTCGAAGACTTACACCACTTTCTACCATCAGAATTGCTTCTGCCATATCTCTTTCACTATGAAGATCGTAATCTGTCCTCGTCTTACGATTTCGAACCATTTTCTTTTAATACCTAGAAATAGTAAAACACAGTAGTGTGTGTCACACAGTGCCCCGTAACACAGTGCCCCGGAGAGGCAAAACGATAAAAAAAATCAAGTTTATCTTTTAGGTTATGCTTACAAAAAACTACTTAACGTTAATTCGTAACTTAATATAAAGTAAATAGAGGAAAACTATCATAACTTACCTAAATATAATACGTCCGGAAAAAAGTAAAAAACTTTGAAATGATTTTTTTCTCGTTTGATCACACAAAACCGTTTTTTGTTTGTTATTTTCTACACGCGGTACAAATTGCGGCAATGACAACTGCTTAAAGATGGCTACTTGTGAGCTTGACAAACGTGTATACCAACACCATAAAAGTGAAAGACAGAGACGGAGATATGTGCACTGTAACAGTGTACCCCGTGTAACACTGTACCCCACCTTACCCTATATAATTATTTCTCATATGATTATAAAAGCAGTTATTGCTCATTTTCCTCTTACTACGTAATTGTAAACACAATCAAAAAAAATTAAATCTCTTATACAGTCGTTCAAAGGTCGCGCTTAGACGGATAAATGCATGATGAGCGGAGCGGAAGGGAGCTCAATCGGGTATTCACTTACTTGGGACACGTCTATGAGTGCACATTTTAATACTCTGAATTGAACTGAACTAAATCAGCCTGTAAACGTCGCACTATTAGCCAAAGGCCTCTTCTCCATATAGGAGAAAGGTTGGAGCTTAATCCACCACGCTGCTCCATTGCGGGTTGGCGGATAATTTATTTATTTCTTTATTTTTTATTAATTAGATCAACAACAAAAATACACACAAAAAAACATTGCAGTTACATAAATAGTACAATAAAAAACAACTATTAAATTGGCAAGTATCGTATTATATATGGATGTATAGGCTCGTATTAAAAGATTAAAAAATAAAATAATAATATGTATTTTCGTCTCCATATACAATGTCATTAGACGATAACTAACTCAGATTTCAAGTTTTCATCAAGTTTTCTGCTCATACCTACTGTTAAATTAGTAAGTTCTGTTATTTAAAAAATAAAAAAGATCATAATTATCTATCAGCATTAAATTGGTACTAAGTGAGCACTTATTTTTCATAAAAAGTTTGAATGATTTTGCCCAATCGACCATTCTAGCTTTATAGACGTAATTTGATTTCTATTGATATGAAAAATGAAACATTTTATTGTCTCCATTATTTGAAGCAATAAGCATTGCGGCGAACATTAGTTGTGTTTTTTTTTAAGGTAAATTAAAATAAATTTAACAACCCTCCGACAATGCCAAATAGAAATTATAATAAAATAATAAAAAAAATAGTAGCTGTTGGACCACTGTACGTATTTATAGTTTATACTGTGTTATAAATTATAATTATAGGGAAATATCAATGAAGATATTGGTATTAGTGAAAAGAAAACGGTTATAACGAAAACGAGTTATTGAACAAACCATTTTTACCAATTTGCACCGGTTTGCATATTCTATTAGATGACTCATATTTATATAAAAAAATAGCTATACCCACTTCTTTTGCAATTGCTATCCCTTAATTAGGCCAATAAGATAAAGTATTTACAGTTAAGTTGAGACGTACTTTCAAAGTTTTTTGTACATTCCAGGTTTCAAGTTATTTGAACCTAATAGTGAGAGATATGATTGATGTCTGTAGTATTTATGAACTAAAAAACCAAAAACCTTGAAATATTTACGGGACAATGGCTAACATATTTCCTTTTCTTTTTTTTATGCTTAACACACACACACGGTCGTCTGTTCCTAAGGTAGGCAACTTCATGCCTGTTTTTTAGGGAACAGTCGACTGATATACATTTTTTTTTTAAATAAATATATATATATAAATAAACATATTACACCCAGACTCAGGGCGGGAATCGAACCCACAACCCTTGGAGCAGAAAACAGGGTCACTGAAAACTGCGCCAACGGGTCAGTCAATTTCCTTTACATTAACGACCCGTTAATAAATTCCAACTTATAAAACATTTAGAATTTTATCCTCTGTTCCAAGGAAACCACACCGAATTTCAGGATTAAAAGTATCCTAGCTCGTAATATGAAATCCCATCGTGCCCATTTTTTTTTTTTTTTTTTTTTTTTTTTTTTTTTTTTTTTTTCGCAGGGGAATCCATTTACGGATGATATCCAGAATGCCCGGGTCGGCAGTCCTAGACCTATGTCGGACTCGGCACTTTGGGAGTGCAATACCGTACTAAACCCCTGCGGGAGCCTTCAGCCGCTTTAATTGGAGGGTCCCGGATCTGCAGGCAACAGGATCCCTCCAGCGACAGGCTGGCCTCGGCGAAAAGGCCAGACTTCTCCTCCATGGGGACTGTCCGGCTCACCTCTGAACAGTCCCGACGACGCCGTATCTAGTAGGACCGGGTTCCCATCCCGGCCCGATACGGGCACAGGGGCGTTACTGGAGGCGCATTAAGTAGCGCCTCCTACGCACCCCCATTCGTCGCCCGCGGATGGAGGCCACGTCGGCGGCCTCCTCTCTCACCCGCTCGTCGGCCTCCTTTTGGGACATTACTGTCTCGCAGAAGGAGACCATCGCCTTCCAGGACTCGTCGTCACCGAGTATCGCGGTGATGATGCTCGGGAGCGACAAGTCCCCTCCGAGGACCGACGTCAGACTTTGACGCAGCACCGCCCATCTTGGGCACACCTCGAGGGTGTCCTGGGCAGAGTCCACCGCCGCGCCACAATCGTGACATTCAGTCGTCGGCTCCCTCTGGGCCGTCCGACACAGGTAGTCACCAAAGCAACCATGCCCGGTGAGAACCTGCGTCAGACGGAAGGTGAGGGGCTTGCGTTTTCGACGCATCCACCGCTCGAGGAAAATCCCATCGTGCCCAGTTTCATTCAAAAGTAACCAGTAATTAGTTATCTTCACCTACTAAGAAGGGTTTAAACTGAGTTCCGATAAAGATCTGCCACGCTATTCAAGTGCGTGATCAGTTTCGTGCGTTCAAGAAATAGTTCATTCACTTTCACACGGGTTCACTTGCGTTCGTTTTTGTTTATCGTTGTCCTAATAGAATAATGTAATATTTTAATCAATTACAAATAAACTTTTCCATTTTATAATATAAACTTAGATATAATGAAATCGTACATGTTATAGAATCAAATCTCTCTCTCTCTCTCTCTCACGTCTTCATCAGACGGTTAATGAGGAATAGTCAATACGCTGCTAATACGTAAACAGCGATTGCTCTCTTATTTTTACAAAAGGTAAGATGAAAACAGTATTTTTTCAAAGTAATAACTATCAACTAAAACAATAGTGCATCGTTTTCATTCATCATATTTCAATGGGATCACTAAGGAACGATGTACATTCATACAAAATAATATAGGCAAGTGTTAGTTTTGAAGATTTTCCTCGATTTTCTTATGATTCATTTATCATATCCTGATTTAGTTACTTTGGGACCGCCCATGACCACCAAATGTACCTTTGGAGACATTTCAAATAAAAAAAAAAAAGATTTATTAAAGTTTAGAATTGATGAAATATCAGTGAACCTTTGAATATATAGGTACTGTTACTGTACTGTACAACAAACAGAATCTCCTTCTTTTCAATCGGGCTAAAAATAATATCTCCTAAAAGATCTCCTGATTTTTAAGTAGTAGATTGTATGTATGTATTTGCATTTGTATATTAGGTGAAGTCATAAAGCACATAGGTACCCGTATATTATTAAAAAAAAAAAACTAACCTTTTTCATATTTACTGCACCAGAATAAATAAAAAAGTAACAAAAAATTTAAAAATTATCACTAAAGGTACACATTGTTAAATATCTAAAAAGAAAAAAAAAATCATTTTTTTAATCACAGATTCAAAAGTAATTAATTACACAATTTAAACTCCCACGACAATAATGGCGGCTTACATTTCGACAACTGACAAGTTTCCGCCACAAAAGGAAATAGCGCACTGAGACAACTACAACTCGTGCAATGATTCTACTATTTACCATTTTGTGATGATACCGATACGAGATTCGTATTATCCCTGATAGGTACCTAAGATACATTACAATAAAATCGAGATAGGAAATAAAAATCACACTATTATGTGTACAGTAATGTGTTTAGTCTTTCTATAAATCTTTTTTTTTTTTTTAATTTTTTCTATATTATAGGTACATATTTACAATGCAAAATGTATTTCAGCGCTCCTATATTAACTCTCTACTTAACTCCTAAATTATACCAACTGAAAAAACATTGAAAAGATCGGGAGGAAAAATATACTCGTAGTCCGCTTTAAATTTTTCAAACTACCTATCCTTGTAAGCAACGCTATTTTAATTTTAACACATCTCTAAATATGTATTGCAAAAATTGTTGCTTAAAACTTTAATAACTTTATATTTAAAAAGTTTTTTCTGTAGTTTTGCCATGATGCGTGCACAGCGGTATTTTATTTATATAGATAAATATGTATCGCAGTTAACTATAAAGTCATATCTTAAATATGACGTCATATATATTTTTATTTAGTAGAAAACAAGTAAACAAAAATAGAATCAATTAGGTCCGACTTAGCAGCCAAAAATAGCACAAATTTCCGTTTTTTCCACTTTACGCCTAAAATCGGACCTAAATGGAATACAAATTAGCACCTATAGGCACTAAGTTGGACTACTGGGCTTTAAATCGGTTCTATTTCGGACTACTGGGCTCTAAATAGGTTTTATGTCGGACTTGAGGGAGCTATGTCGGCTTTAAATTTCGACTCGGGCGGAGATAGCAGTTTACTACGCGAGGTTTTCTTACGAATAGCAAAAATCTCAGCAGTATAAATTATTAATTTTGATAATGACCCCATATCCAAACACTCGTCTATCTTACTCATTCTTATTTTTAAAAAATTAAAGAGAATCTAAAATATGTGCTACATCTTAAATATGTGTCTTACGGCGAGTTGCACGAAACCGTCGCTAACTTTCCGTTAGTTAAGTTGCAATTAATTTTAAAATTAGTTGATCTTATGATTAATTTAAAGCTGTTGGAATTAATCATCCGTTAGACAGGTCTTTAATTAAACTAAATTTTTTTGTTAACTTAATCAGATGTAGGTTTCGTGCAACAGATAATCACGATTCTTGTGATTAAATTAGTTTAATAAACACTTAAATTTAAAATTTGTTTCGTGCAACTCGGCGCTAGTATCAAATATTTTACAACGGCATGGAACCTTTCGTGTGAATAAAACTGAGAAACCAATTCTATAGTTATATTATATATTTTTTCGTTATATATTGTACTTATGCTACTTTGGATAAAACCATTTTTTTTAATTTTTGTCCATTTAAGTATATAAACAAGCGAAACGCAAAAAGTTCAGAGCCTGATTCAACGAAATTTACTCGTAAAATAGTTCTACCAATTCTATAGTTATATTATATACTTTTTCGTTATATATTGTACTTATGCTACTTTGGATAAAACCATTTTTTTTTAATTTTTGTCTATTTAAGTATATAAACAAGCGAAACGCAAAAAGTTCAGAGCCTGATTCAACGAAATTTACTCGTAAAATAGTTCTACCAATTCTATAGTTATATTATATATTTTTTCGTTATATATTGTACTTATGCTACTTTGGATAAAACCATTTTTTTTTAATTTTTGTCCATTTAAGTATATAAACAAGCGAAACGCAAAAAGTTCAGAGCCTGATTCAACGAAATTTACTCGTAAAATAGTTCTACCAATTCTATAGTTATATTATATATTTTTTCGTTATATATTGTACTTATGCTACTTTGGATAAAACCATTTTTTTTTAATTTTTGTCTATTTAAGTATATAAACAAGCGAAACGCAAAAAGTTCAGAGCCTGATTCAACGAAATTTACTCGTAAAATAGTTCTACCAATTCTATAGTTATATTATATATTTTTTCGTTATATATTGTACTTATGCTACTTTGGATAAAACCATTTTTTTTTAATTTTTGTCTATTTAAGTATATAAACAAGCGAAACGCAAAAAGTTCAGAGCCTGATTCAACGAAATTTACTCGTAAAATAGTTCTACCAATTCTATAGTTATATTATATATTTTTTCGTTATATATTGTACTTATGCTACTTTGGATAAAACCATTTTTTTTTAATTTTTGTCCATTTAAGTATATAAAGAAGCGAAACGCAAAAAGTTCAGAGCCTGATTCAACGAAATTTACTCGTAAAATTGTTTATGTGTTTGTACCTGTGTAAAATTCATACATAAGCGGAACATTAATTATTAAAGAAAACCTGGGTAAATGGTCCGACACTTACACTTTTGCATTGAAAAAACCTCTTTTACTGGGAATTTTCAAACCTTGTTAACTGAGATTTAATTTTATAATATTTTTCTATATTTACTTCTATAATCGGAACTTCGTAGCTCAAAAACTCATTAATAACTTTTGTAATTCAATATAAGTGAGACAAGTTATGACACGCTCATTTACAGTTTAATTTTTAACTCGCTTCCTCCCGTCACGGGGCCCTCTATAAATAAGAAAAGTGTCATGTTACCCTCCCTATTTGGGACACGGGGTAAATGAAAAGTTAATATATGTGATAAAAAAATGTAGGTACCTTTATATATATTATAGTTATATAAGTATTACTGTATTATCACATGGATTTGAATTTTTTATTTTATTTTGCTTTTTTTCTTTACTACACATTATCAATTATAATACCTACACTCTGACATACTAAGCTCTTGAAGGGAAGTTGTAACCATTAATCTCAAATAATCTGAGTTATATCAAAACTAAGTGCAGGTAAACCACGATGGACGTTTAGTACCTATTGATTTTTAAGTCGATCTCTCATAATCTTACTCAACAGACATATATATGATTTAAGACTTATTTCGTGGTTTAAAGACATATTATTATGTAGTAGTAGTGGTAGTAGTAGGGTAGGCTACTACCCATGACAGTTCCAGCTACACACCTCGTAACACCGTAGTCCCGTCGTGACCACGATCCATGCAACTGGGTCGAAATATTGACACAAAATCACTGTGTTATATCGTGGTATGTACCCGTTTTAAACATAATAATAAGACGTATATATATTTCTTTAAAATCTCTCTCGTACAAAACAGTAATAATTTTTTTACATTTTAATCTCTAATTTCCGTCGCTGTTGTTATCACTATATCACGTGTTTATAAAACGAATGTAAATATTTTCTTAATTTTTTTTCAGCCTCTGTACTCGGTAAAACTATCTTGTAACCTACAAAGATTTTATTATTAGATATAGATATATAAATTAGACTTACAGAAATCGAGATATACCTACATGTATATAGATATATATATTTTCAATTTTGATTATATAATGAATACATATTCAAGACTATAGTATATAGAATTAACTTCAAAAATATAAATAATATCACCTGCTGATTTTATATCCCTTTGTATTTTATTTGAATGCGACATTAAAACAATTCATATTATTATTGCAATCGTAAAGAATACTATTACATTTATTGCATCATAAAAATAATAACGTAATCACAAAAATGGAATATAACAGCCACTGTTAATTAAGACCTTTGAAAATTGCCTATTAGTATAATTCACACTTATGTCAGAAATAACGCTTTTAAGGCGTTATGCGTATATTTTTATTATCAAATATTAATTATGTTCATATAACATTTGGTGAGTGCCCAAAATTCTGACATATATTGCCTTTTAAATGAACGATGATTGCGAACACTATAATATTGTGTTACAGTAACAGGAAATATTTGCAAATTGCAAATATTTAATAAATAAAAATAAAATCTTAATGTTTTACTGTTCTATAATTTTTACTTCAAGAGCATGTAGGTACCATTTCATTTTAAGGAATAAAAGGCTGTACCTTGAATTTCACATATGAAGGGTTTCACAGCATCGTACAATAAAAGTAATATAATATATAAGTAATATATAATATATATAGTAATATAATATTATATAATATGTCATTAATCGAACATATATCGCCAATATATCTTGAATTTTTAACTTCGATATATTCATAATTTGCAGTTAGTCGCTGCAAAAGGTAACACGTGCTCTAACAATTGAAGCCTATTATGATTCAAAGTACTCAGTATACTCGTATATACAGCTATGTGGCAGACGAAAAGATACATAAAGCGAAACATTAGGTGCATATTTTGAGTCGATAGGTCAAAAAGGATTTTAAAAAATGCATCGACATCGATGGTCTTGTCAGATTTAAGAATTCCGATCAAGACTAATATTACTTATATTACTAACATTATTTACTAAATTTTCTAGTGCCAATGTTCATCTTATACATGAATGAAATTCAGAGACATTCAGTTATTACAAAATACACTCGAGTCCTTATATTACTTTTAAATCCGATTTGAATTTTTTCATGTACAGACTGTTAAATTATTGAACTGAAATGAACTGGATGAGCCTGTAAACGCCCCACTGCTTGGCAAAGACCTCTTTTCCATATAAGAGAAAGGTTGGAGCTTAAGCCACCACGTTGCTCCACTTCGGATTGGCGAATAGTGTCCCTAGTGTCCGCAGTGGGATATTTCCTGGTGGTTTTAGGCACATGATTTTGGCCTCTTTATTAACTTGACCATTTTTAGTACAAAACCATCAATATCTCTACATATAATAAATCTGTTGAAACCTCTGTTTTATTAATACACTATATATCATCAAGAATAAATTTTAATAGCGCGATTTAATTTCAATCAACGCCATCTCCTATAATTTTTTGTTTGTGCACGTATCACGTAAAAAGTACAAAACCAATTTAAATAACTTTAATACATAAAAATTATACATAACTCACAGTAACATTTAGTTTTTGTTTCATTGTTATTAAATTTAAAAATAAATATTTAAGAAAATAGAAATACGCCTACGCAACATAGACGCCATCTGGTCTAACGAATCTTAAAAACTCACAAAACTTATTTTTGAGTTATTATTTTGTTAAACTTAAAAGTTTACTAAATATGTCGGATAGGAATAGAAATCGTTTTAATATTTTAGATAAACATCATTTTCAATTAACATACTATTATGTTAAATTATGTTAAATGTCACTAAATATAAAAACGATATTCTACCATTATACGATAGATGGCGCAGAATATGTAATAATATAATTTTCTGAATCGCGCTGACCAAAACTTCGGCCACAAGAATGACACTCGCCCGTATTTAAAAAAAACATTTTTCTTTTTTGCATTTAATACCTTAGGGTACTACGGTCTTGACTGTTTGTTTGTTGTTAAAATATTTGGTCGTTATTTGTTTGTTGATTGTACAAAGTTGGATGGTTATAGCTATTTAAGTTGTAATCTATATATATATATATATATATATATATATATATATATATATATATATATATATATATAAAGTCGGGTTAGTTACACCGTTTATAACTCGAGAACGAGTGGAACGATTTTTATGATTTTTGTGTTTTTGGATTTGTCTTCGTCGGGAATAATACTTATTAAAATATGGTACTTATTCATCAATGAGAAAATAATTAATAAAAAAAAACAGTTCAAATGTTTCATCCGTACTATCTATATACATATATATGTATGTATGTATGTATGTATGTATATAGATATAATAAATCTGTCACTCAATCCGTCTATTATAAAATATTTTCCAGTATCGACGCAGGTGTAGGTGATAAAAAATATAAATGTATAATTTTTAAAATTTTAGTTAAAGACCCCTGCGAAGCCGGGGCGGGCCGCTAGTATAGACTATTTCTGTAAAATCGATTATTGATCTAAGCATTAATTATACAATTATATCACCGATTGCGGTCTACGACTACAATTTGCGTTATCCAAGCTCAATAATAGGATAATTAATCACGAACACTTGTGCTATTTGTTAAAATATTAATAGTTCTAACGAATTTAAAAGGGGATTGAAAGTTATTTGCTTCGAAGTTGATATCAATACTCCTTAGTGCCTTTGATTTAAATTACATTTTATTTTGCAACTCAAGCCGTCTGTTATAAAATATTTTCGAGTATCAACGTAGGTGTAGGTGATAAAAAATATAAATTTATATTTTTTGAAATTTTAGTTAAATACCCGTGCGAAGCCGGGGCGAGCCGCTAGTTTGATAATAAAAATATAAGGCAGTATCCGTGACTTTGTCTGTGTAGAATAATTATTTTGAATCGCCTATTTATTTTTTCTATGTTATGATCATCTCCTAAATCGCCTTGAAGAATAAAGTCCAGACATAGTAGAACGTTATATTTTTCTTACTAAAACAAAGTCATGATTTGCAAGAAAAGGTTAAAATTATTTTGCTATAATCCGCCAACAGCAGAATCTGTATGGTCAAAAATGTAATTAAAAGCTAAGCACCGCTCACCTTCACAACCAAGCAAGAAAGCCAAGTTCCCAAGCAAGCAATACCACCACCATTCACATGCACCACCACACAAGACTCTAACACTACTCTCGACGCACGTTTCGCTCCGACACCGGAGCATCCTCAGGAGATATCGACTTTACAATGCTGTATTGACTAGATATTATATATTTTCTTTAATAATCTTTTACAGTTTTATTATTCAATTGGATACCTATATTATTTAGGACGCTATTTTCCTACAGAAAGTATCTACTCACACAAAAAGTCAAATGTGAAACATTACGGGAAATACACATCAACAATCGTCGCATGCGACGTAATATACCTAATCTGATTTAATAAAATATTATAAGGAAAATGTATAAGGGTTTTTACTAAGTAAAGATCTTTTTAAGTAACATACATTGTCCTTCTCTATTACTTCATTTATTGTATCATCATGATATAAATGAATTTTCCTGTGTTGCGGGTCTCGCTTCTCGTTTCTGGATTACGAAAAACAGTCGGTCCCAGTTATTCACAAACACCTGATAACGATCATAAACTATGGGAAAAAAATCATCTTGCAACCCACGGTGGAGCAGCGTGGTGGATATTCTTAAACATGGAGAAGCTTGGACGTTTACAGGCTGATTCATTCATTCAAATGAATTTCTGTTAATTTACTTTGATTTTTGCGCTACTGTTACCTACTATTTATTTTTCGGGTGCACTGGAAGTTTCTTCTTCCTCGGAAGAAGGAAGGCCTTTTATGTTTTACTAGGCGACCCATACAATTTCACGAGAGTTTGTATTTATTGCTATTATTATTTTTTTAGTTTTTTATTTATTGTTTATTTCTATGCATCTTAGCGATATGTTTTATTCTCCGATAAAGCGACACTTTCTAATGCAAATATACCTAATATTACGAAATGCTTCGAAACTTTGAACGATATCTATTATTATTATGAACGATATCTAGGGGATAAACAACACACTATTGAATATAAATTTAGATGATTTGTTAGATCTAAAAAGTTACCAGTAAAATTTTCAAATAAGCGGTTTTACTTTTTTACATAAATACGGTGATCAATGTCAACAAGAAGTCTGGTATTCAGGCACTGAGGGATTTGAAACGAGAAAATATTTCGGAATTATCTGAGCGCTATCCTGCCGAATTGGATTCAGTGTCTTATTATTTTTGAAATTTAACGTAGTTACATATTTATTCGTCGAAGGAAATTATGAGAGCAGAATTTTTAAGGATTGTTAATATTATATCTATCACAGTCCACCGCTGGACATAGGCCTTCCCAAGCTCCCGCCAAATATCCTGGTTTTCCACAATCCTCATCCAGCCTCCGCTGGCGACCTTGCGTAAGTCGTCGGTTCAGCGGGCCGGAGGGCGCCCTACACTGCGTTTGCCGATTTGCGGTCTCCACTCCAGGACACGTCTGCTCCAGCGGCCATCGGTCCTGCGATATACGTGACCACTGACCAGCCCACTTCAACTTGCTGATTCTACGAGCTATATCGGTTACTTCGGTTCTCTCGCAGATAATCTCATTTCTGATTTTATCCTTGAGAGAGACTCCAAGCATAGCCCGTTCCATAGCACGTTGAGTGACTTTAAATTTGTGTAGGTACTAATCCCGTCGTCAGTGTCCACGTCTCGGCGCCATATTATGAAATTATAAAATTTTATTTGCAATTATAGGGTTACACCTGTCTAAATTTATATATATATATATGTTTTTTTCATATATTTTGCATAATGTAAACTATTTAATGTTGAGAACTCATAATGCCGAGGAGGTAGGTAAGTTACTAGAAGCACCCACACTAGCTAGGTCTAGAGATTAGCGTAGTGATAAGCAAAAGTAAATAGCAAAGTATCACGAAAAATATTTCATAAAAAAAATTTATTCATCTTTGTGTTCGAATTACATTTAAGTACTTAATACTCCTCACATTTTATTATAGTGATTTTATCAGGTCCCTCTCATCCGATGGACACTCTGGGATCCACCCAAGCCCTGAAATATATAAAACCCTCTAGATGTGTAGATCCTACCAAATTAAAATTCGATGCTGTCGATATATGTCTATTTTTTTTAAATTAAACGTTAATTTCAGACTACAATAGTGATAATGATCACATTATCCTAGTGTGCACGGCCTTCACTGGACAAAAATGCTCAGAACCCTCATTATTCTGAACTATCTAGGACCCCCAAAAGGTTAATAACGGACTGGCTAATTATAAAATAATATGCTTAATATTTTAAATTTAAAATCTATATAGCCTGTGAAATCTCTATAAATTCATTGGAAATATTAAAATATTTTAACATTGACTTTAAGATAACGTGTATCTAACACGTTAAGCGCCATCCCTGTGGAAAAAGTCTTATAAATTCTGATACAAAACAGCTAACTGTGTATCAGAATTTATCAGTTAAAAAAGTTTTTATAAGATTGAAAAAAAATTCTGATACAGACTTCTATAAGAATCTATCAGCCTGAATAAGTCATGAGATTTTATCGGGTAATACCGTGAAACAAATAAAAGATTCTATAAGAATATCTGGTTTCATAAGTTTATGTAAGTTTATTCTAGGATAGTTTTAATGAGATATACAAAGTAGATTCACATAGGATAATACTTTTAGAATCTTAGAGATACGATTTTTTTACTCAAATAAGAAAAATTTATAAGTTTATATAAGAATTTTCACTTGCTGAAGTGTCCGATAAAGTATCGAAGATCAGTTATCATTTTTTATAAGAAATTTCTGAACATTCTTATTTTCAAACTCTATAAGATCAAACAAGGAATTCAGATGACAAAGGCTGACCATTTTCTGGTAAAAATTTTATCAGATTTGATTAGCAAGTTATTGTTCGAATAAACTTGTGAAAACTCGAAGCATGTATTATTTGATTCAAATAACCACTACAGCTTTTATGAGATATTTAAAATTTTATCTAATATTTTTGATAATTCAAAGAAAACTTAAAGTAATTATTTCCCTACTAAAAACAGAATTTAGATTCATATTTGTTTCATTATTTATAAATTTTAAGTTGTTTTTTGAACAACAATCATTGTCATTTAAAAAAATTATGTATTGTGGAAAAATGATTATGAATTTTATTGTTTTTAAAAACAGAGTTTAAGATATAATTATCTAACATATTGTAACTCAATTTTTTATTAAAATTTAATTTTAACTAAAACTTTTTTTTTGCAATTCTTAGTATTTTTCTTTTCAATCCGAAAAAATTACACATTTTTATTATCAAATGCAATCGCAAATTCTTTTTTTTTTTTAGTATTTATAAATCATTCTGGTGAGCATAGATGGGCATTTAAGTTTATGTACGATTAATAATTGATAATAAAATAAAATAAATAGTGAATTATTGAATAATACTTTTGAAAAGGATTTGTAATAACATTTTTATAAAACATATCTGAATAAACATATCTGAATGTTTGCATAAGATCTCATAAAAAAATATTTATAAGTCCATGTCATATTATCTATTGAATATAACAGTATTTTTTCGTATCTATAATCCATCATTTTTTTCTATATCGATGTTGAAAATTAAATAGTGCAAATATGGTTACTTTTGAGAATATAATTTACTAATACAACTATAATTAAATAATATAAAAATTTACTTTATAATGATGCTCGTATATATAAAAGTAAATATAAATACGAAAGTTTTCAGTTGGATTAAGTTTTTATAAGAATAAGCATTATAAAAATATTTCGGAATATAAGAATATATCAGATCTTATAAGAATTAAATAATGACCACTTGAAGAAATTTAATTTTTTTAGATTGTAATTTTTTGGAATAAATTTTTAAATGATTATTAAAAAACCACTATTCATTCTTATCAATGCTGTGACAGAATAAAAGCATGTTGACTTGTTTTGATAAAGGATAAGATTTTGAAAAAAATTACTATTTGAAATTCAAAGGATGAACATTAAATTACAAATAATTAAAAATACATAAAGTTTAATATGTGATTTTATATTACTTTTTTAGAATTGACAAAAAAAATTATTAAATTTAACAAAGTGTATGTGTGTGTTATATATGTTTACATGTGTGTATCGATGTTCGCTGTCTGTTGATAGTAGACGGTTACAAAGTATTATACAGTTGCAATATATCGGAAAACGGTGAGTATTGTTTGCATTTCTCTTAACCAATCACAGGGCTTCCAGCTTTAAGAGTAGCTAAGTGTGGCTCGGGTGACGGGTCTCGGGTTCCCAGTAGCTACGCAGCAGTGTTGCCAGGTTGGGGGATTTTCCCCTAAATTTAGTGGAATTTAGACGGCCTAGTAGAAATTCTAGGGGAAGCATTTTTCTAGGGGATTCGTTTAGGGGATTTAAAAACTCCGTTAAATTTCAATCGAAAATAAAGAACGAAGAAAGATTTGAGTTCAGAAGATACATTATGAAAATAATTTATTACTCAAATATTAATGAGAATGATTACATGCTTAATTTTAATTACAAAAGATATTTTTTTTAATGTAAAAAATACATAAAGTAAATAAACAATGATAGATTTTATCTTTTAAGCAGCATCCTCATCTGAAACTAAAAATATATTAATTAATATAATTTTTGCAAAGATTAAGGAGAGGAAAATTATTTTTTGAATTAAGACACTTTTTTTTCCCCTTACTGAGTGAAGTTTCTCCAAATGCATCATCATTTCCTTCATCATCTGTAACTTGATCCGCTGGTCGATAAATTTTCAATTTGACAAACACAATTTCTCTTGCTGAATTAAAAGAAAAATTTTTATTGAACTGTCAGTTTTATTTATAAATAATTGAATAATTTCAGTTAAAATTTTATATATTTACTTACAACGAGTGTCTACAAAAAGACATAACCCATCGCGCGAGGTAATAATGGTGACGATCAGGCGTCAAGACTGGATTGAAATTTTGCAGATAACTCATAATTTTATTCTAATTTTCACTTAGTAAAAATTAAAAAAACAATTATTTATTTATAATAAATAATTTCTGAGATTAATTAAAATAATATATTATAGTAATATGTGTACGTAAAGAAGTAAGAGTAAGTCAAACAATATAGAATTGTTAGCAGTGCAATCTATTGTAAAAATTACAAATTAATTTTACAAAATAATTATTTCGTCAAATATGGTAATCGATATGCCATCTAGCGAAATATTTACATATTGACATGTCAATATCAATAATGAATTAAAAAAATTAAAATGCGTCTATTCTTGGTTAGGTTAATGACATATTCACATTAGGGGTGTCCACTTAGAAAATACATCGATGTTTTTTTTCGATGCAATACATCGCGGCTGTGCATCGATGTTTTTCGATGTTTTTTTTTAAATTGAATTTATTATTTATGTGGGGTAGAAATAATAGTCATAGACTCACTTATCTATGGATTTTTATTTTAAAAGAACACCTTAATCGCCTTGTAACTGCCTACGCTTCCCGTACCAAAATCCGCCATTACATACATTCGGTACATTCCTCCCCGCTCTCGACCAATCACAAGCAGTTTCCTTTTACAGACTATATAAAATTGTAACATTGCTAGTTGCTTATTTAAGTAAAATAAAAGTATACATCTGTATATTCAATTACACAAAATAACAATCCTACATTTATATTATTACATTAATTTATTATATTTTCTTTAAGAAGTATTTTAAATTTATTTTATTATCAGTTAAACTAAAAAATGTTTTTTTTAAGTTTTAAATTATAAATAAACAAAAATTTAATGTATTTTAAATTATAATAAAATATTATTTTATATTAAACATAAAGTGTATTAATAATAAGATCTTTGACAATTTAAAAAAAAATTGATAATTTAAAAGTTAGGGGATTTTTTTTTAATCTAGGGGATTTTGAATGGCGCTTTAGGGGGAATGGATTGAGTTCATCTGGTAACACTGCTACGCAGTAGCTAGTAGACGCCAAGACCAAGACGCCATCTTTGGACGCCATATTATTTTTATTATATACTCTTTGATTATTATATACTCCAATATACTCTTTGGTAGACGCTCGACTGACGACTCACGTATACGACAACAGTTTAGTTTTTTGCGCCATTCTTTGTTATAAGTAATAAGTATCTTGCGCTTTTTTGCGATTTACCTAATTTTACTTGAGATTTGACCTTCATTTTATTTTTAAATAATTATGTTCAGTGTTGAAGTAGTATCCTCATGTATGCGTACGTGAAAGTAATCAACAGTGGAAAATTTACTACTGTTGGAACTAATCAAATCAAAAATTACAATCCGAATCGTCCTAGCAAAGTCTTTGAATTGAAAATAAAAGGCAAATAAAATGTTTGATTGGATTAACAAATGGTGAGTTTTATATAGTATTACATTTTATATTATATTTTATGTATTTTAATGTTTAAATACGTTAAACTTTCAAATCATGTATTTAAAAAAAAGTCAACATGTTGTTCTTTCTAAATGACATTCAAAATCATATAAATTATTTCTTACTTTTTATTAATTATATTTTCTTAAAATAATTGAGTTTCATAGAATATTCATCGTAATAAACAAATATTTGGTTAAGTTTTTGATTCGTAACAAAGTTTGAAATTCTCTGTTTAATGAACCTCTTAGAATTTATAAGATCTTTACTGTTTTATTGTTATTAATTAAAAATATGTTATTTTAGAATCCAAAGAAGGTCTGGCAGATCAAATAAACAAGGGTGGACGAGTTCGATTTCCACCAGCAGCTCTGTTATCAGAAAAGAAATCTGTCATTGAAGACAACACCCGTGACATTTTAAATAAAAAGTTATCAGCAATAAATAAGGTATTATTCATAATTTTAAATGATTAATGTTTTTAATTGATTAAACAATTAAACTAAATTTTTTTATTAAGTGAAAATCACTAATGAATAATACTAAATACTTTAATGAAAATTAATAATTCCTTTCAACAGTTTTTTTTTTTTACTTTCAATTATTGTCCATATATACAAGACATTTTTTTTTCAAAATCTAGATTATTACTGTCTTTGCTTCATTAAACTGACTATAGGTACATGTCGCTGTAATTTTATACTTTATAACAATCAATGAGTTTTTATGTCAGAATTTATGACTTCCTTCATTAATTTTTATGGACAAAATTTTTTTAATTCTCTTTATTTATGCTATAGACAAGATTATAACAAATAAACGTCATAGTAATTTTTTAAAATTTTAGAAAAGTATGTAAAATGGATCTGGTCAATTCAGAAAATTACCGTGAGTCTTTAACTTTGAAATTTATTGCAATTAACTAGTGAAAATTTTTTATTTTCATTTGTTAGGTGGGGTTTGAATCTCTTTTAAAAAGCTTACGTTGCATGTTAATCACCCCAAATTACATGGTAGTAGGGAAATGATGAATTCTCATTGAGCGTCTTATTTGTAATCCTTTAAGCTGTGTGTTTTTCTAAAATCCGTAATTTCAAAAATAAAGTAATATTCATTGAGATAGATCATTCTCAGTACATTTGTTTCTTCCCATATATTTTGAATTTGAATTGATTTACTTATACCATTACTTACTTATTTCCAGTGGCGCTACAACCCTTTGTGGGTCTTGGCCTCTTCCACAATTTTCCTCCACTTGTCACGATCTCTGGCGACCCTCCTCCAGTTCGTAAACTTGCCCATCTTCCTCAGATCCTCCTCTATGCAGTCCTTCCATCTTTTCTTGGGTCTTCCTCTCGGTCTCTTCTGCTGTGGTGTCCACTCAGTTATTATTTTGGCTGCCCTGGTTTCCGGCATCCTTTCTAAGTGGCCTGCCCACCTCAACCTTTGGGATTTGCAAAATCTGACAATATTCTCACCTTTTATGAGCGCGTCTATTTCATGGTTCATAAGATGTCGATATGTCCCATCGTCATTTTTGACGGTTCCGAATATTCGTCGTAGCACTTTTCTTTCAAATATTGCCAGTCTCTGCTCATCCCTCCGCGTTAGCGTCCACGTTTCGCAGGCATAGGTGACTACGGGCCTGATAATGGTGCGGTATACAGTCAGTTTTGATGAAACGCTAAGCAATTTCGAGGAAAAGATTTCGCTGCACGAATAGAAACACTTGTTGCCGCTAACAATCCTTGCCTTTATCTCATCGTCCATCTCATTCTGGCCAGTAAGCATTGATCCCAAATACTTGAAGCTCTCCACCCCTTCAATATCACTATCGCCAATCTTGATGTGATTTGCTGGCTCAGGCAGTCTAGTAGTTGCCAGATATTTGGTCTTGGATGCATTTATCTGCAATCCATAATTTGCAGACTTGGCTTATACCATTACACTACTATAGATTGTATAAAGCAAATCTACTAAATTAATGAACGGTTAGTGTATAAATAATATATATATTTTTATTTTATATTATTTTTTATATATATATATTTTAGATTCTTAGTTAATTATATTAATGAAATAGTTTATATTCATTTAGATTATTATGGTGAAATCGAAAAATGACAAAGCTTTTGAAAGACCTGTAGAATCAGATGAATGTAAAGTTGACAAAAACAAATCAGTTCCGAGTAAAGAAATTCAGTCATTGACTCCACCTGACAATACATTGGCTCTGACTGACAAAACAATTGAGTTACCATTAACAGATTACGAAGCTAGCTCATTACAACATGGCACTGTACCATTTGAAATGAAAACAAAATCATCTGATGATCCAACTACTTCAGAGTAAGTTTTGATTATTCATATGCATAATAAATGTTATAGATTTAATTATAAACAAAAATAATTTCTGTTTCATAAGAAAAAAAAGGCACTGACAGTTTTTTTTTTACGTAGTTTATGATGAAAATCATAATTTTGTAATATAAAATGTTTTTTTACGTTTATAACATGCGTTTAATTAAATCTATGTTTTTTTTGTTCTGTTCAAGCAGCCGTTTGGGCTGTAGGGCGTGCCAAAGAAATGGACATACATACATACATACATACATACATACATACATACACTCGAAAAACATAACCCTCCTTCTGTCGCAGTCGGGTAAAAATTCTCGTGTCACGGGGTTCGAACTTGAACTCCTTCGAAACGGCTCGACCGATTCTCATGAAATTTTGTGAGCATATTGAGTAGGTCTGAGAATCGGCCAACATCTATTTTTTATACCCTTAAGTAATAAGGGTTGTTCACCCTTAAAATTTTTTTTTAATTTTTGGACGAAATTTTTTGTTTTTATTTTCTTATAATGTGGCATTAAAAATACATACAACCCTAAATTTTTACTTTTTTATCACCAACCCCTATTTTTTATAGAAATTACTTAAAAATTATTTATATGGCAAAACAACGTTTGCGGGGTCAGCTAGTATATATATATATATATATATATATATATATATATATATATATATATATATATATATATATATATATATTTAAGCATTCTTCACAGAAGTTGTTTTAACTTTTTCATCTAAAGCGAATTTATTATCTTAAACATTTCAATTGCAGATATTTTTTTATATTATCTGAAAGAATCAGCCCAGTTTGATAAAGATAAACACGATGCACAGATGAAACAGTTTTATAACTATGTATCGAGTAAAATATCCGGTACCCGAGCCAAAAAGAAACGTCCAAATGAAAAGAAACTACCAAAGGTAATTAAAATTTAAAAGCGTGATTAAAAATAAAAAAATTATAAATATTTAAACTCAAAAAAAGTTCAACCTATTTTGAAGTAAATTTTAATTGGTAATTTGTTTATTCTTCATCTTAAGAACAATGGTATGAGTGTTGTATATTTTTTTTTTTTAGGTAAAACCGGTGGAAAGTAGTGACACTGAAGACATTTCAGACATTGAGGAAGATACCATAGCCTCAAATGGAGAGGAAGATAGCGGAGAGTCTACCGAAGAAGTGTCTGATCAAGAGTCCGATAATGCCATGATTCAAGAAAGACAGGAAGAAGTTGAAAAAACTGATGTTGATCATGAAGCTGAGACTACAGTCGCAATTGTAAATACAATTGAGGAAAAATCTATTGAAGAGAGAAAAGAAGAGAGTGAACCCAACAACAGTTCCAACCCTAATAATAGTGAGGAAAAAGTAACTGATTAAGATTGAAAAAATTATAAAGTGACGGATATATTCATTTATACTCAAATATCTGCTAATTTTAAAGATATAAACCAACATGATTTTTCATTACTATAGTTATAAGTTAAATTAACTAATTATAAACCTATTCTAATATTTTCTGTATTTCTAATATTAAATTAATTGGCTTACTACTATTTTAAACGCATTTCTACTTCTAAGACTTACAAATGTTATAAATTTGATATTTGATGTAAGTTTCATAGAAAAAATAAAAAAATAATAATCATGATTATATACTTAATTGATCAAATTATGAATGTTTTCTTTTAGTTTATGTTATGGATAAATATCTGTAGATTCAGCATAAATAATTTAGGAATGATCGAAAGTGAGTCATAAAAATTGAAACATAATAAATATAATTAACCTGAATATGATCGGTTTGATCTTTTACATTGATTACTTGAATAATTTTGAATATTGATGTAAATTTCGAAATCGTCACATCATTCTGTATTTTAAGAAAAAAAAAATCCTTATAAAAATTGGTAACTTATATTTTTATAAGAATATATCAGATATTTTCCACAATATTGTTTGAAATTCTTCCAAAGCTATTCATAGAAATTAATCTTATTAAAACTGATGCAAATGTTATGTGAATAAACCCATTAAATCTCATAAAATTATTTGCCATTATAGCATTCAAGTTCTCTGAAGTTTCTCAAAAAAATACTTCTAAGCATTAATCTCATTAAAATAATGGAAATATAACATGAATTTACTGATTAAATCTTATAAAAGTTCGGTTAGGTTCGCATTTAATTAACCTTGAATGTTGTAGGGGAGAGTTGGATATTACCGAGCCTCTCAGAACATGGACCTATAATTCGGAGAAGGTTCGATATATATATTTCAAAAATGCAGTAAATAGTACATAATTTATTTAGCTACGCATACATCACGGCAAAATATTTCAAAAAATAAACAAAAATTAATTATTGCAAAATAATAAAAAAACGGGAAAGCGTGGTATTATCAGACTGGTCTGATAATATCGTGCCCATAATAATTTCGTGAATTTCTATCAGTAAACTTAGAATTTAAAAAAAAATGCAACGTTGAATAAACTCGTTCGTAGAAAAAGAAGCATAGACTCCTTTCTATACCTAGATATAATTATTATTTTACGACTAGATTAATTATCATAACCATATCGGCCATTGGATGTCCACTGCTGAACGTAGGCCTTCCCCCATCGACTCCGGTTCAAAGCAGCCTCCATCCAACGACTTCCGGCGACTCTCTTCAAGTCGTCTGTTCATCTCGTGGATGGCCGTCTGACACTGTGCTTGCCGGTACGTGGTCTTCACTCGTACACGCCCTGGGCGCGGAATTGACAAACTCTGTTATTTCCTCTTTTAACCTCAAAATAATACAGTCAAGTTAATTGTGTATTCAAATCAATCTAGTCATTAATTCTATAATATGTTAGGATTAAAATAAAAGTAATCAATGTGTTACAATACAAATATAGACTAGCTTACCTCTTGTCAAAAATGCCCGCGAAATTATAAGGAACGAGGGTAAAAACTTGTAAGACACGATGTGTCTTAATCACTGCTCCGAGTAAATTAACGTCGTGCACGGGGAGGGGTAGACGACTCGGGCTGTGATCTTTAAGGACTGGATAGCGCAATTAGCGTTTAGTTTTTGAAATATGCTAGGGCGCGGAATTATCAAACGCGCGGTATTATCCAACTCTCCCCTATATCAGTATACAATCTCATACCACCACTCCGACAAAGTTCTCCTTAAATCTCATTTGTTCTCGTAGTTATTATAATCTTAAAATAATTCAGTTTCCCGAACTTATAAATACTCATAGCTAAACAATTTTATTACTCAACTCTCATAAATTCCAATTAAACTTATCAGAGTTTTGCCTAAAAAATTGTTAAACCCTCTATTGCTAAGAGAAAATAATTGTATAAGAATTTTCGAGGTTTTTCAGTGACAAAGGCAGATCGCTTTCTCATAACCAATTTTTTTATGAGAATTTATAAGACTTTTTCCATAGGGATGTGCCACCAGTATGGTGGTCGAGTTCGGTTCGTACCGACCATGTGATCGCGAGTACTTGTGGATTTATTTTGTTTCTTTTTCATTTGAGAATCGATGACTTGGTCTAGAATGATATTGATCATAGATTTTTTTTCCTGCAAGATTAAGTTTGATAACGGAAAACTCAGATGCAGAGCATAACACGTAAAAGCAAGAGAATCGTTAATAAAAATATAATCATATATTTAACACTAATTAAAATAATTCATCATATTCTTATTTCACTCAATGATTTTATTTTTAAATAATCTTTTGAAGAAATAAATCGGTCACCAGTTTAGTTTTATATAAAAAAGTTTTCTTATTTTCGTTTGATTGTATCTATAAATAATGCATTTGTCCGTCAATTCTGAAGCTTCTAAAAATACACATAGTTCAATTATTTCAGCTGAGTAACTTCGTCGGTATACGATCGTCGAATTTGCTAAGTACGGTTAATAATATCCGTCATATGTATGTAGGTAATGAAAGGTATTCTCACAATAAGATGTTTAATTATATCTTTTTTTTAATTCTGTAAATTAAGCAAATATGAATATTAATTTTTCTTAATAAGCAAAATAACAATTGAATCTTTTTTTTTGTTACTACCTACATTAATATTCATTTAACATACCTGCAAACGTCTTAATTTGGAGTATCGAGTCACTGCTTCCGACGAAAGACATAAATATAACGACAGTTGATATCATTGATACGATTCGAAAATGTTTAAATTTAACTTACTATCAACAGGTACTATGTTTTAGAAAACTAATTGTACGTTTATGTTATTATTGATTGTAGTAGAAAAATTCTAGGTAATGACAACAAAAGTAAATTGCGGATATAAAAAACAGTTATAATTGGCACGTTACTTAAAAGTCAATTAAAATAACTTTTACATGTTGTTTACAAAGTATTTTACTCTGTAACTACAAATTAACAATTTATAACTTATACTTACCTAGATGATGTAAAAATGGATATGTTTTTATTTTATAGGAGCATAATGTTAATTAGATCCTCACAAACACAATATAACACCCCTTTTAAAAGCTTAAAACAAAACGTACGAATTTATCGTTTAAAAATTAATTACATATGAAACTGACTAATTAGGCACATTAATACGTTATGGTTGTGTACAGTTGATCATTAAGAATAGCCGCGCACGACTAAGCGTTCGCGTAACGAATAAATACTACGTACAGTTCGACCTCAAATACAGGGCTGGGATAGAACAATTAATTTCCTAGCTCTTCCCATATTAAGTCCTTCATATATGTATAAAGGTATTATGTCGATTGGACTTCCAATTAGTAGATTATCATTGAGTTAAAGAGGAAGAGTATATATATATATATATATATATATATATATACATATAATCATGTCACCAGTCAGTCTGTATATATTTTAAATTTTTGTACAATGCAGTTCAAACGAAAAATAATTATAATACTGTATAAAACTAGATTTAGCTAAATTTTTGGAATATTTGCGCGTTAGTGGGCTAAATAGACATATTCGCAATGACACATCATTACTTGCAATATTAAACCTTCGAATTAAAAGTGAAGAGAGAAATGTAGATATACATATATTTTTTTATATAATTGCAGTTTTTGTACCATATTTTAATTATAATACATAACAGACAAATTAAGTCCAAATTTATTTACTAAGCATAAAATTGTAACAGTGAAAGTACAAAGTAGGTATGTAAAAGTCTTACTTAATACTTTTTCTTACATACCTACTTTGTCTGTAAAAGTATTTTCTGTCTGAGCGAGAACTGGAACTATAAGAATACTTAAAATTAGGTTTGCTGATAGCTTAATTTCAGACGGAAGTAGGAGACTAGGAGATCGTGTGTTGCAAACATCATTTCGCCTATGACTATTAAAGATGTCGGATATGAGAAACAGCAACTTTACAGGAGAGCGATGCAAAGTGTAAATTGCATGCATATTTTTACTATTTTTTTTTTATACTGACATTTATAACTTAAGTGATTAAAAAACTATGCATAATATAATATTTTTCTTTTCAGCTGATGATAGTCTAAATACCTAACCTTTAGGAACGTTAAAACGTTCCTTCATAAATGAAATAAACTCTTTTGCAAAAAAAACGGGCACTTAAGCAAAGAACTATTTTATAGTTACTATTAGTTTGTTTGACAATTTTAGGTATTGTTATCCTCAGAATTTTATAAATTAATTAGGAAGGAATAGTTTTCATCAGTTTTATCATAACATTTTAATTAAATTATTAAGAAATAATGTTTAAGCTCAAAACACTATGATTGTACCTGCTCGCTAAATAAAAATGAAACGCGTTAATTTCTTTGTTTTTCTTGAATACATTAAAAGCAGATAAAAGTTTAGTATTGAGTGTGACCCCCTCTTGCTGAAATCACAGCTTGCATTCGTCGGGGCATGCTAGTGAGTATATCTTTTATGGTTTCTTGGGGAATACGTTCCCACTCCGCGGTAATCACATTCTTTAGCTCTCTGATGGTCTGCGGAGCCGGCTGCACTGATCTCACTCGTCGCTTTAGAACGTCCCAGACATGCTCTATGGGATTGAGGTCCGGATTTCTAGCTGGCCAGTCCAAACGACGAATTCCGACTTCTAGCATATACGCATCCACACCGCTAGACCGGTGGGCGCGAGCGTTGTCGTCCATAAAAATTGAGTTTTCGCCAAGAGCGGTTAAAGCGGGTTGTGCATAAGGAATTAGAACTTCCGTTATGTATCGGTGTCCAGTCAGTGTACCGTTTTCGATGAAGACTAACTCCGTACGATCCATAGAATTTATTCCTGCCCAAAACATAACAGAGCCCCCTCCATAAGGTGTGATTTCTTCAAAACATGCCTCTGCAAAGCGTTCTCCTCGTCTACGTAGCACTTGCCGACGTTGGTCTTCACCATGCAGAGATATCCTGGCTTCATCGGAGAACAATACCCTGTCCCAGTCTTCATGAGTCCATGACACACAATTTCGAGCGAAGCTAAGCCTGGCAACTCGATGTCCACGGAGTAATTTAGGGCCGCGTGCCGGGCGATGACTGTGTATATTAGCAGCGAGAAGCCTCCTCCTGACCGTCCATAGACTAATTTGCACATTTCTTACTTCTTCGAGGGTGTTCTTGAGGTCCACATAAGAAGATTTGCGATTTCTCAACGCTTGACTAACTAGAAAACGATCATCCCGTGGTTCGGTACATGTCTTTCTGCCAGAACCAGGCCTTCTCTTGACGGAACCGGTCTCTTGATAGCGCTGCCAGGTCCTTTGAACTGTCGACCGACTCACATTTAGCCTCTGAGCCACGAAGCATTGACTGCAACCTTCTTCAAGCAGCGCAATAATTTTGCTCGCTTTTATCACTTTATCTACCATTTTCGAGATTGCTAAACAGCAATAACAATACTTTTAAATGTCAAGGACACTAGATAATTTAATAAAAATTGACAAAAAGTTAATTAGAGTCGATATTAACTATAGGGAATTCGCGCCACAAAATGTAGTTAAAAGTTATTTTCTTTGAAAACCAGGCTCAGTCAAAAATTTGAATTTGGAATGTACTTTTATAAACATTATGGCACTTTTATAACTGGCCAGTAACATGTTCAAATGATTAAAACCTTTTTGGTATTTTATTTTTTTCAGCCAGGAAGAAAATCGAAACCGCCCGTTTTTTTTGCAAATGAGTGTAAATAAAAAAAATGCGATTTTGCAGTTCCGACGATTTTAATAGTCACTAGTGATTGTTTTATAATTTTATTTTTCGAATAATTGTTAAAATACTCTCTTCAGTTACTATTGAAATTAAGATATATACCTATAACGTTAAAATTGCCAAATAATCCGTTTTTTCAATATCTTAATTTAATAACTCTTTTTATACGCCGCTTCAAAAAAAATGTTACTAGATAATCACGACTACGAAATAAAAATAGCCGACAAAATATAAAACCCAAAACAATCGAAAATATGAAATATGTTCATAAAATCAAGGATTTATCTCATTAATATTTTGAAATTTAATTTCTAACACTTGTCAACCCTTAAAAACGGATTTGTTTACTAAGAAAAGTCAAAGATTTTGTAAATGCTTAAGTTAATGTTTGAGCAAGAACATGATAAGCAGCATTGTCTCATTTGTGGCACCTGGCATTTGTGGCGTCCTACTGTTTATCTTTAGCCGCCATTAGGTGACCTAGATCGACAATTATCGATATAACTAAGGCTCTTCCGGGATAACGGTAGTAATAATTAGGAGTGGTTAGGTCAACAAGTACGTTTAATGTTACGTTATATCCATTTCCGTTATGATTCATTGCCAAGTATTTTTTTTGCATTTTAACCCGCCGTGTGTATAGTCTGGGTCTTTAAGGGTAAATAACAACAGTAACTAATAAATAACAGTGAAAATTTTAAATGCGAAATTCTCTTTTATGTAATTAACTTACTTAATTATTATTATTTTTTAATGGTAGGTGAATAGGAATTTAGGCACTAGGAGAGAATGTAGTAGGTAATACATTTTTAATACCATCTAAGAGGAAGCCGTAAACGTAGTGTTTAATGTTTGCATCTAAGTAGATTTTCTTTATATTGATACCTATAGATTTATAGAAATCTCTACAATCCACGAATTAATTAATAAGCGAAGACTAATAACTCAAAGTAGACTCTTATTGAAAGTTTAAATATATCTACTCTATTACAGACGTATAAGACCGATTATAGCAAAAAATATTTCGTTCATTGTGCTTCAAGCCCAGGTGCTCATTCTTTGGATATTTTCCAAAACAAGACATGGGTAATAGCAATTTTATTTTTGTTCGGTCGAATAACTAGCTCTGTTGTATAATTCATTCTATAACATTAATAATGCAAATAATATGTCATTAGATCTATATTACTTGTAATTTTATTAATATCCGACATTTTTTCAAATTTAATGATAATTTATTTAAAATATTTGAGAACTAAGCGGAGACTGTTTACTATTGTTAGCATATTATGTACTGTTATGAGAAGAGAAACTTACATTATCAGGTATATCCAACATTTTCGGTAAGTAAATTAGCATCATCTTCGAAACACTGTCGTATCTGTAATGAAAACATAATAAAATATAATAAATATTGTCATTACGACGTCGATTCATTGGGATGAGATATAAATAATATATAGGTAATTATAAACATAATTTGAAACGTAGTTTGGTTTCCCAAAACTGATTTGTTTATTGGCGATAGGTGGGGTTTGGTTTTGTGCTACACTTTGTTGTGAAAAATTAAGCAGATTAATAAAATAAAAACCAAAAGAATTCTAATATTTATATTAGAAGATTTAATATTTTATTTATAACATTTTACAATTTTATCTTTTTGAAAATAATAGCTTTTTGATTAAAAAGATTCACACGTAATTTTTATTGTACCGATAGATTACTGGATAATAATAGACCGCAAAAAAAATATACACATTATTTTATTATTTCGGAACGCAGCCTTAATCAAATTCATCTTCTAAGAAAATGATACCATACTTATTTACTTCGCTATATTAATGATAATTTAATAGAGTAGTTCAAATAGGAAAATAAATGTTGCAAATACGCCTGATTAAAAAATTATAAACAAAAAATTATGTTAGTGAATACATAAATGATTCAAATTACAATATCTTGTAACAAGAGTCTTAGTAGATTTCCGTTGGATCTTTTCAATTTCATTGAAATAAAGTTTATATTGTGGATTCAATATAATACAATTGTTACGAGAGTGCGTTTTTATATTCGCGGAATAGGGGTTATTAAATAAAAATAAAAATACTGAAGAAATATTTATATATAATTATTATATAAAGTTTTCTTTTAGTATTATGTATAATATTAAATAGTTAATTCAATGGTATTTTTTTTTGTTTGTGTAACTTTTCACACAATACTAATATCATATAATATTATCCGCTGGGCTGCTCCTGTCGCCTACTAGTCGACAAGATTTTACCCCTAAAATGGCCCGTCGACTACTAGTTGACAAGATCGAAGCGGTCTGGATGTTTTCGAACAAAGTTATATAATAACCACCTTTTTCGCGCTAAGGCCGATTTGTGTTATTTATCTCGCTTCTTCGTAAAATTTGCTATATATATATATATATATATATGTTTATAGTCACGTATCATTAGCAAAAGAAGAGACGAGCAATAAGTCAAAAAACGGCGGGACACTTTAGCCAACAAGGCTTGAGAGGCCCGGACATAGGAGTGGTTATCACAACCAACACACAGACAACACCTAAAAATCAGCTGTTCACTAACACGTGCTAACACTTCCGAATTAGTTTTAATTTGATTGAACGCACAAATTATTTTAGTTAACCGAACCAGTTACAAAAATTTACTCGTGCTAGTTTGTCAGATTCGGTGAGTTGACATTGTCTCACGGCTCGGTGTAGGTAAGTTCGAATATCTAGCTGCATATTGCCGACAGGCTTCCGACACATTGTCATCACACTTAGCCAGTATCCTCACCATTTCCGTGTATTCGACAGAATAGCGGCGGTACCATGGTTATAAAATAACTTTAGTACAGGTACAATACATCGATCGATACGAATAAAATAAATACGAGTAGCACACAAAATCATATGACGCGCGCGCATCAAAGTCGCCCGCCGCCGACTGCCGCGGCTGGCTAAATAGGTCAAGTTCAAAGGCGCTAGCGCCGCCCCGTTCCTACCTTTCCCCTCACATTAGTACGTACTACGTGGTCGTTATTTACCTAATCTTTGGGACGCGCGTAGAGTTTATTGCATTCACGCGTAAAATTAAATTAATATTTATTTTTGTATGAAAATAAAATCTAACAAATTAACAAAAGTGGTAGAACAAATGTTGTTGTACATAATGTTAGCTATCTTGTCCTGCGAGGTTGCTGGTGTTTTAGAATTAACCCTGTATATAACATATGCCTTATTTCAATTTTAAGATGATCATGTATTTTGATCCTTCAAATCCTACGGGTTGAAGTACTACGTGAGTACTCACTTTTATAATATGTTTAACGGAATCTTATAATGTCATAAAAAAAACGATAAATCAGATTACATTATTTATTAAACTTTGGTTTGAACCAGCGGCTTGGCACTTACTGGAAATTGCACTAAAGAGATACGATTCATATACGACAAGTAATAATCCAATATTACCAACCTAATCTGTCGAGGAAGAAATAATTTCCGTAAAACGGGGTGAATAGGTACGAATACTATATTGGTAAAATAATTTATACAAATTTGGAAGTTCTTATATAATTAGCCTTGAATGGTCTTGAATATAATTATAACTTAAATAAATTCTACGTGCTATTTAAGCAAAAGTATTTGAATTTCAAAGTTATAAAAAATTCTTTAATGTTGTTATGTTGTTATTTCAATCAGTGATACCACGATTACCATTTGATTTAAATTTAAATTTTTATGTTTGTTGTTGTG
This sequence comes from Euphydryas editha, assembly GCA_036937285.1. NCBI lineage: Eukaryota > Metazoa > Arthropoda > Insecta > Lepidoptera > Nymphalidae > Euphydryas > Euphydryas editha. The sequence continues at coordinate 9,616,590 of JAUPFZ010000019.1, forward strand.
GTGAACGGTATTATTAGGTATTTTATAAGAAAGTAGAAGGGGTAAGAAGTGACAAGCCGCTGGTTTGAACCATTTTGTTTTAGGGAAATAACTTAAGTGCTTGGTAACATCCCGACCACACGGCTGTCAATATGAAAATTGACAGATTGGAAGCGCGGGAACTTGGCGGGAACTTTCTAAAGTTACTTTTGAAACTAATTAATTGTGAATTTAAGTTCAAATTTATAAATAATTGATAAAAGAATATTCTTTTAAAAAACTTAATATGTCTAAAAGCAAAAAACGCAAAAAACTGATAGGAGAGAAGACACATAGCAACTCTCCTTCAGGAGAAAGCAGCGATGAAATGAGTGTGGGCAGTCAATCTACCCTTTTTCAAGACACTGAAGACATAAAAAGCAACGATTTTTATGCTCCATATAGGGTAAATGACTACTTAAGAAGATACCCAGAAGATATAACAGGTAATGAATACATTGTATTTGTAGAAAGCACGGAAGAGACTCCTATAGGAACAAGAGACATGATGTATTTGAATAACTGTTTTACGCGATTCATAAAAGGTATCAAGTACTTAAAGAAGGTCAATAAGTATAAAATTGGCATAATATTTGAAAAACCTAGTCTAGCAAATGCATTCTTAGATAATGTGACTTTTCTTAAACAACAAAAATTGAGAGCATTAATACCGGCTAATACAACTGAAATAACTGGAGTAATCACCGATGTTCCGATAGATATGTCTAATAAAAAGATTTTTAGGGCATTGTCTAGTTCCAAAAAAATAATTTGTGTACGTAGAATAATGCGTAAGGTCAAAATAGAAGATAAATTTGAGATTCAACCTACAAAGACTGTAGCCATAACTTTTGCTGCTTCAGCTGTACTTCCAGATGCGGTTTGTTTAAAAATGTGGCGATTACCAGTAATTCCATATATTGCACCGGTAAAGCAATGTTTCAATTGCCTTAGGTACGGACATTTGGCGAAATTCTGTAAAAATGCTGTCTGTTGTTCTATTTGCACAGAACGCCACAATTTTAGAAGTTGTGTTATACCAGTACAAAATGCAAAGTGTATAAATTGTGGAGGTAATCATTTGGCTATATCTGGAAATTGTCCAATAAAAAAACAAAAAATAATGGAAAATAAAAACAAAGCCAGACCTGCTGCTTTTGGCAATCTATTTGATGATAATAATTTTCCAAAACTTAATAAGACAAAAAAAACTAATAATGATATATTAAGTTTTATTCTCTCAGATAAAAAATCACTTAGTTTAATAGTAGAATCTATAATTAAAGTCATTACCTTAAATAAATCTCAAAATATAGCCATTTGCTCGGATTCGGTAATTAATGCTTTAAACGAAACATTCAGTAGTGCAAAGGTTGCATCAAATTCAATCACACAAACCTAAAAATTATACAATGGAATGCACAAAGTTTGCAGAGCAATAGACATTCTTTTTTACAATTTTTATATAGTAATAGTATTGATATTGCCATTATATCAGAAACTTGGCTAAGACCACACCATAAATTTAACATTAAAGGATATGATATTATAAGAAATGATAGTGGTAATGCTCACAATGGTGTTGCTATAATAATACTTAAAAGTTTATGTTATACTCTAATAAATACAGCTTTTGATGATTCTATTCAAAACGTTGCTATAAGTGTACAGATTTATGATGAAAACATCACTATTGTTAGTTGTTACAGTCCAGGAAATACTATGACTAGATTTTATAAAGATAAATTTGACAATTTAATTGAAAGCTTACAACAACCACTGATTATAGCTGGTGATTTTAACGCATATCATACAGCTTGGGGTTGTGATATGACAAATTCTAGAGGGAAAGATATTCTCGATAGTATAGATGAACACAATTTAATCATATTAAACAATGGTCAGTTTACTACTGTAGGCACTCATCTTTGGAAACAAAACGCTCTGGATTTGACAATTGTATCTTCGTCATTGGCCCTGCGCTGTGACTGGTGTGTATTCACTGAGGATTCTCTTGGTAGCTATCATCTGCCAACAATAACTAATATATCTTTTGAAAAACCAATTATAAATAGTGAAAAAATTAAAATAGATGCTCATCCAAATTTAAAATTAATAGACTGGGAATTGTTTGAAAAGAGTGTGAACACATCGTTGAATTCTTATGAAATAAACAAAAATGATCCTTTGGAATCATATAACATATTTTGCTCAGTTATAAAAAATACAATTAAGGACTGTAGTGTTGTGAAATCAAAGAAACAAAATTGTAATAGGTGTGATAGTTCAAAAAAAAATTTTGTGGCTTGGTGGAATGCAAATTGTTCAAAAGCCTTGGAGGAATGTAAAAAAGCATACATTTTTTTTAAGCGTGATCCATCTTTACAAAATTATATTTATTTTAAAAAATTACAAGCTAAAAAAAAACTAATTTTAAGACAAGAGCAGTTAAACAGTTGGAAATCATTCTGTAATAGTATCAATAGAGTAACACCAATGAGCAAAATATGGGATATGATGAAAAGATTTAATCGTACATATACAAGATCGAATAAGTTCAATTGTGATAATTGGATAGATAACTTTTTAAATAAGTATACCCCAGCACATGTAGATAACATAGTTGTATTTGATCACTCTCATAGTACAGGCGACAACTCTTATTTAACAAGACCTTTTACAATGGATGAGTTAAAACCAGCCTTATCATCTAGAAAGGATACAGCAGTTGGGATGGACAGACTTTCTTACAAAATGTTTAAACTCTTAAATGATCATAATTTAAACAAATTTTTAAATATTTTGAATCTTCTATGGCATCATTCTCTAATACCAAGTGATTGGAAAATAGATTGTATAGTACCAGTCCTAAAACCGAATAAACAGAAATACTTACCTGACTCTTATCGACCCATAACTTTAATTTCATGTGCAGGGAAAATCTTTGAGCAGTTGTTAAAACAGAGACTAGAATTTTATATTGAAAGTAATCACATTTTACCAAGCAACCAGTTTGGATTTCGAAGAGGTCGTTCAGCTAGGGAAAGTATAGCACATTTGTACTTAGATATACAGAATGCGCTTAACAACAATAACTTTGTGGCATGTATATTCTTTGATATAGTGGGAGCATTTAATAATGTGAACTTGTCAATACTTGTTTCTATCTTGCATCGTTTAAACATACCTATGAAATTAACACAATGGATATATAACTTTCTAAATGAGAGACAAGTATATGTTAAATTTAATAACAGTTTATTTGGCCCTAGGCTATCATATAAAGGTGTGTGTCAGGGTGGTATATTGAGTCCTCTATTATTTGTGCTTTATATTTCACAATTAAATCTAGTACTTTCCTCGAATGTTGTAAATTTACAATTTGCAGACGATTTAGCAATTTATTGTGTAGGCTCAAATTTAAAAGAGATTATTTATAATTTAAATAAAAATTTAGTAAAACTTGAAAATCACTTTGACTTTTTAAATCTAGATGTTAATATTGACAAAAGTAAAGTTGTTGTTTTCTCTAGGAAATCTGTCAAAGCTTCGCAAGTTAAGATCTTTTACAATGCCAAAACATTACCACTTGACATATCAGCAAAATTTTTAGGCGTTATGTTTCGACAAAATTTTAATTTCAATCAGTATGTCGATTGCTTAGCAAACCGTGCATCTAAAGCCAGCAACATCTTAAAATCTCTGACTTCGACATCTTGGGGCGCTGACCCTAAAATTCTGTTAATATTATATAAGTCTTACGTGCGTAGTCACTTTGAATACGCTTTCTTTTGTTTTGCTTCAAGCACAAAGGCTGTCAATATTTTAGAAAAAATACAGAATAAGAATTTGCGCTTAATTTTGTCTGCCATGAAAACTACTCCTATTAACTCAATGCAAATTGAATGTAATCTGTCTCCACTTAATCTTAGATTTTGTTATCTGAGGAATAAATTTTTATTAAAATTATTTGCTCTTCAAAATAATCTATTAATTAACAAATTAGAAAATTGCGAAAAAAATAAAAATTTGTCTTATTTAGTCCAAGGTTGGAAAGAAATCTCAAAATTTAAACAAACCTGCAAATTATACAATAATATAGTTTGGCCTTGTTACTCTGCAAATTATGAAAGCAAATTTATACACATAAAAATAATAATAGACAAAAACCTAAGAAATAAGCAACAAGTTTACGCACGCTTATCAGCATGGAAGGACTTTAAACAGATTTATACAGACGGAGCAAAGAATGATTCAAAAGTAGCTATGGCATACTATGATTTGCGTGCTAAAAGAGGTTTGGGATGGCAATTACCAGAACAATTTAGTATCTTTAGCGCTGAAGCACTTGCTATATTAAAAGCAATAGAATATATAGAAAGCCGGTGTGAACCTAAATGGATTATTGTATCAGACAGCATGAGTGTGCTAGCAGCCCTTGAACATGCAAAATATGATGCAAATGATAATTATATCATCCATCTTATCAGAGAAAAGTATTTCCATTTGATTTGCCAGAATAAAGATGTGATGTTACTGTGGACTCCCTCTCATGTTGGAGTACTTGGAAATGAAAATGTGGACACGCTTGTTAGAGACATCACAAAATTCAACCTTAACGCAATTTGTAAGCAATACCCAATTCCGATTTCCGATTTATTTTATTGCTTGAAAAAAAAAATTTAAGAATGAATGGAATAGTCATTGGACATCAACTTTAGAGCATAAAGGGAAATGGTATAAAGAAATAAATTCAGATATTGGAGTTCCTTGGTTCTGTAAAGGTAAAATATTTACAAACAGAAAATTCTATTCAACAATTTCAAGACTAAGACTGGGACATTGTAGGAATAACGCTCATCTACATAGATTTCATATAGTTTCTACAGCAATTTGCAATCATTGCAATGAAGAAGATCAAACACTGGATCATATTTTTTTCAACTGCAGAAAATTTGTAATGGCAAGATTAATTTTTATTGATAGACTACTCAATATTTATAAGAAGCAAGATCTTGTCCCGCGCTCTATACAGCAACTACTAAGAAATGTTGAAACTTACTATCCTATATACGAGTACATAACATCTACTATTGGTGATATATAAAAAAAAAAAAAAAAAAAGAAGACTTGAACTTCGAGATTTAATCCAAGTGATATAACTTATATGTGGAAAAAAAAAAACTATCGATATTTTATAAAAACAATAAATTTAACATAAGACATGGCTAGATAGCCTTCTATATATTATTGAACACTATTGGATGAGATATACATTAGACGAGGCTGTATGGCTTAGTACCTTTGCCTATCCCTTGACGGGGATAAATTACACCAAAAAAAAAAAAAAATGAAAATTGACATTGACATTTTTTTTAAAAAAACATAAACATTAAACAGTCAATGTGAGTGATTATGAGTTTTGTTTTAATTTATTTATTTTTTTCGTGTTATGTTAATTCTCATAAATATAAATTTTATTATATCTATAAAGTTCTAAATAGCGTTTGAATCAACCATTCAAGCTATATCTTCCGAGTAACTGTAAGTCTTTCTTGTCTAATGTGTAATGTCATTCAACAGTTGTAATTATTATATCAAATTATTTGCGTCTCTATGCTAAATTAATAATAAAAGCTAACCAGAGCAATAACATAATAATGAAATTGTTGAAATTATTTAATATTTTGTATCTTGTAAAACAATAAGTTCAATAACTTATTGTTTTTGAAACGTTAAGATTATTTTAAATTACATAATAAAAATAATGTATTCATTGAATATAAATTTAAATAAATATTTTTTTTGATAAACTTGATGGCGAATGATATGAAACCATCACTGTCTTGTCACAATTATGTATATAAATATGTTTATGTAATGAGATAAAAATTGTTAATAAAAACCAAGCTTAACAACATAGCTGCTTGCTGTTATAATCCACTAGCAGAAAATAGTATGATGGTTCAACACTAAAGTGTAGTCAAAAAACTAATATGACAGCAATAAGATAATGTATACAGTCAGTATACTTGACACAAGCTAAATGCTAGACGAAAATAAATATGATAAAAATATTTTATTTTGCTTAGAAATATTTTAATAATGCTTAATTAAAGAATCATTTTCTACCCTTCACTTAACTCAAAATTTATGAGATGTTGAATGTACATTTGTATGTATGTTTATGTATGAATATGTGTCTATGTATGTATGTATATGTATTTGAAGGTACCTTTATAATGTACATAGGGGGTTTAAGTATTAGGTAATGCAATTTTTGACTCTCCCTCTTCATGTAACGCGCCGTAACGTTATTCTGTACCCCCTCCCTAAACGTTACGTAACACCCAAATTACCATTTTTACCTAAAAGACACAATTATTTTGCGCAAGGTGATGAAAATTTGCTAAAATACCTTTGTTATTGCTTTAATTGCGTTTGCAGTAATGATTAATAAAACAGGAGATTTTGTACTTGTAAATCATGGAGAACAAAATAACAATGACGTACAATACAATCAAAGGACTCGCCGTAAAATATAAACGAAAAAGCTTGCCAACTTGGGAGACTTTAGTTTCCTAGTTTTTTATTTAAATTAAAATAAAAAAGTTATATTACATGTTGTATGAACCCCTCCCACCCTTGTAACGCATCGAGCATATGCTTTATATTTTATTTTTACTGTCTTGTTTTTTCTTTTACACTACTATACACCACGGTAGCATTGCCTCCTTTGATTATATACACGTCTATATAATCAAAGATCGCGTCTTATGATCATAGGATTATAGGATTTCAAGGTTAGTTCATCTGTTTTTTTTTTTATATTTCCGCAAATAAAGAAGCAAAATCAATAATGGCTAGGAAATTGCAGTGTAATGAATTAGTTATGCTGTATTATGCTATTGTTCTAAAAACAGAAGAGTATAAAGAGGAAAAAACAATATGATACAAATTCACTAAAGATAACCATTATTTTTAAAATTTAAAATAAACTAAAATAGATATGTATATAAAAAATATAGATTAATTATATATAATTATTTTTAAATTGAAATAAAAACTTGTTAATTTATTAATTTTTAATTACACTTAAATTATGCTTAGGTTCTTGTACTTTAAAAAATTAATTATTATATTTGTTGCCTTACGAAGTATTCTAAGTTCTGATATGCACTTTAATGGACGATTTTATGTTACAAGATGCGAAAAACAAGTAGATAATATAAGTATAAAATAAATATAAAGTAATTTGAACATTTTTTACTTGTTAACCTAACAGGTTTGTTGTTTGTATGTATCAGAATTACATTATTTCCGCCAATATAATTCATATAGTGACCGAAATATAAAAGAAAAACCAAAATTACTAAATAAATCTAGTTCCCTTAGTGTTTTTTTTTTTAAATCTTTTATTGATTAAAATGGAAAAATCTGCAAAGGATAGATAATACTTAATGCCTAATTATCATAGATGAGCAGTTTTACCCTGTTGAATATTGTCAGACAAATTAACCTTTATACCAACCATGAGTGATAATAGTTGTTTTATTAAAATATATATTTTCTATCTTTCTTTCTAAATAGTAGCTAGTATAAGTATAGTTAGAGGGGAACACCACCCCATGAGAGACTGTGGAAGGATGCAAGAAAGATATAGTAAGAGGAATGAAAATGTGAGAGGCATGAAAGCGAGAATTGGTATGAATGAGTAGCAGAAATAGTCTCCAGACAGATCTATGTCGGATAGTATTATATAATATTTATTGTATTATATATTAATTATATATTTATTATTCTTATGTATATTTATAACAAAAAAAAAATGTTTTTCAGTCGACTGTTACCTAAAACACAGGCATTAAGTAGCTTAGTTACCTTAGGAACAATGACTGTAAATGTAAAACATATTTATTTCTTATATTTATTGTTATTGTTGATATTTTTTTTTAATAAATAACTATATGAGCATTAAAACTGTTGATATTATTAGTAATTAGATTTGTCTGTATGCTCCATAGTTTTGTAACATAATACAGAAGGGCCGTCGAAAGCGACCCTGCACTACTTTCTAAGAGTGAGAATTGAACTAAAATCCTTTGTAGTTCCGCAATAGTGTGTCGAATCTTCCGTAAATGACGCCATCTATAGAAAAGTAACAAACAGGTGACAGGTACATACGATATGTTTTCTGGTGGAAATAAGTTTTATCGTACCTTCTATACATATTATAAAGTTAATATTTGAAAATATCGGTAGATTTATTTTAATGTTTATTAATTAGAATATAAGAAGTAACGGAAAAATAACGTTCGATACTATTAGATAATTTAGATGTAAAACTAATGTACATATATTGTGACGTCATTAGATCTTATTAAATGTAAGGAAATTTGGTATTTGACAGTATATAGAATACGTATTATCATATTATATTACTGTAGCTTTGTTATTAATAATACTATGTACTAATGTGTACTAATGAATGAAATATTAACTGTACTCAGTGCATTATTAAAATGACAAATCACTGATACGCTTATTTGTTCAAATTTTTTTACGTGCCTTTTCGTAACACTACATTATCTATCTACTACCTACTTATGTACCTACTGCTTACTAGTTTCTACGTGATTCCGGCCAACGATATACAAATAAACGATTTTGTACAATAACGATAATGTTAAAAATAACTGATCTTTTCAAATAAATGTTTTACTTACGGATACGACACAGTTTAAGTTTTTTATGTGTGTGCATAACATAGTATACCTACGTGCTAGTTTTCGCATCATCCTACATATAATGGGCGTTAATTAACAGTATCTTCCTTGTATTGCTGCTGTCATTAAAGGTACAGATACACATGCTACTTACTAGCATGCTTATAGTCTATTCGAAAGTCATTTTTAAAAACTAACCCCTTTTTTTTGTTTATTTTTGCAATTTTCGCAAGCGGAACTTAATGTTTTTCAAAAATCATCTAGATGCCATTCCGAATCAAATGACATCTCTATCATGCTTTTCGGAGACTGCTGAAAAGTTGACGAAAATGGCACTTGTTGACTAGACTATAAGCATGCTAATAAGCATGCTAGTAAGTAGCATGTGTATCTGTAACCTTATATTAAACTGTGAGCCAAACTGGGGCTCGTGTGCTTGTGTGCTAGCTGTTATATTATTATATTTGAGACGCTAAGGTAAATTATAGGCTTCGTCATACGTTTAGGTTTTGTTGATATTCATTACGTTTTATTTAAACGTTAAGTCATGTCTTCAAATTTTTATACAAACTAATAATAAAAATAAATTAAATAAATAATTAATAATAATATTAGTATGTACTAATTCTCTGTTTTCTGTTTGTTATGATATTTATATATTTGAGCAATGTTTAATAGATCGATATCCTTTCGATAAAGACAGATTAAAAAAAAAATGTTGCTTATAAGGTGCCTAGAAAGAGCACGGCTACGGTGTTAATCTAGGATTAATATTTCGATGCGGGACTCCAAGACTAAGAGACATCGGTAATTAATTGTTAAGTATGTGCTGAAATCTCGTATGAAATTTAGCTGAATGACCGACAGTATCTCTAAGTTTCACCGGCTATGCGACTATCAAGGCGGATTAACGCAATGGTTACAGCACTGACTGCGGCGCTTGCGGTCGCGGTTTCGGTTCCTGCTTTATCTGTGTATAGGCCATATAGATGTTTGCCTCATGAACCGTGATAGGTAGTTGAAATTTTCACAGATGATGTATTTCTGTTGCCGCTATAACAAAAAATACTAAAAAACAGAATAAATAAATATTTAAGGCGGGCTCCCATACAACAGACATGATTTTTTTGCCGTTTTTATAGATAAAAGTACGGAACCCTACGTGTGCGAGTCCGACTCGCACTTAGCCGGTTTTTTTTTTAAATTTATTTTACTAAATGAAATAAAATGAAATTCTAATAGATTAAAAATACAAAAAAAAAAAAAACTATATTTGAGATCCTGACAATCCCTTTTATATTATATTTTTTGCAGCAGTTTCCATAACACAGTCACATAAATTAATATGTGTACCTACATACCATATTTCACTATAACCTGTCCAATAGATTTACAGTAATGAATAGTAGTAGGTACCTCTAGACTACTATTACTACTACACTATAAATAGTTTTTTTTTTAGATGCAATTATTAAATACATAAGTACGTTAATGACAACTTTATGTCGACAACAAAACGAGTATGAGATTTATGCTAGTTATTTCCGTTAAAACTTAATATATGAAAATGTAAATTTATTTCTATTCATAACTTGATTTTTAAGTCCATCCGATGCGACGTATCTGGGAAGTCCCGCTTAATCATATCGCAATTATATGTTATTGTTCGATAGATCTTCGTGTGGTTTAGACTTTTGTACGAATTTATCATTAACTATTATAACCTTGGATTTATAGATGTAAAAAGTATTTTTTGTAGAGCTATATTCGTCTAGTTCAAGGGAAAACCGGTGAATTGCGAATCGGATTTGAAGTTTCTACGCACAATATTGATCGATTTATTACATTAAACTTAATATTTCTTTACATTTTATTAAAGGCTTAAAAGAATTCCGTGATAAAGAGGTAAAACTGTTTGTTATTTATAAAAAAAATGCAAAAAAACAACTATTTGAGATCCTTACAAAAAGCCCTTTTATATTATATTTTTTGCAGCAGTTTCCATAACACAGACACAAATTAATATGTGTATGTACCATATTTCACTAAAACCTGTCCAATAGATTAGTATGAAATAGTAATGAATAGTAGTAGGTACCTACTATACTACTTTATACTATAAATGTTTTTGTTTTATTAATCTAAGTCCGGTATGCTGCTTAGATATCACTTAATATATTTTCTTGAAATTGTAAATTGCTTCATGATATTCTTCTTCATTGCAAAGTGAGATAGGTTTTAACATTATATCGCTCGCTTAATAATAAACCGAAATAAGTCAAAAAAATACTTTTGTGGAAAATCGCTGTCAAAGTTTTGAACCTCTACCTTGTTGGAGGCATTTTGTCGTCTTTGTGATCCATTAAATCGGTCATTTTGCTCTGTTTCCCGTGGCAACCAGATTGTACCTATTCTTTGAGCTGAGTTATTTAATTTTATTAGAAAAAGTAGAAATCAACAATTTTTGACTTATTTCGGTTTATTATTAAGCGACCGATATTTTAATTTTTTTATATCAGACACGTGAATGTTCAAAGGCGGCTACGACTTTAAGTAAAATAATTATTTATTAATGGTATATAAACTATTCTGTAATACATATTTTCATTATAAAACGTTTGCTTCAACAATATAAATATGTTGCCCATTTGATGTGTCACTAAAGCATTATTGTTAATGGTCGGAAACATTAATAAAACAAATAAGCAATCAGATTAAGGGCCAGTTTTACCACTTGCTATTAAGTTCCGGACAACCTAACTGGCACTTATTTTGACAGATAACCCATACAATTACCTGTCAAAAAAGTGCCAGTTAGTTTAGTCGGAACTTAATGGCAAATGGTGAAACTGGGTCTTAGTCCATTTAAGGATCACGAATTCAATTATTAAAAATAACTAACAGCTAAAACATACCTACAGTACATACGAGTATGTTCTGCAAAGTATGTGATACTGCACAATAATATGGCATGTATTTTCAGTAAGGACAGATCATCTTAGATGTGTATCCCACGAAGTGGTGTAATAGGAGACATTTAAAATATATAAGCTATTTAAATAATTACTTTACGAAAACTAAGTCACTAGTCACCTAGTAATAAACATGTTTATATATAAATATATATGTATTATCTCTAAAACTTTGTTTTTGTACTTTGAACAGTCATAAAGTTTGCGGAACACTAGTTGTAGTAAATATTTGTTTTTATCTAAAGGATTGAGATTCCTTTGAGTTTTTATTTAAAGTATGGTGTGCCTCTTTAATAGCAGTAGTGACACGTATTATTTATGAAAATATTTTGACACTTCATTATAGTAAAAAAAACTACTTTATTTTAATTTAATTTAAAGGAATCTGATAATAAACTTTAAATGTCGTTTCTTTGTTTTTTCAGGTAGGTTTTTCCCACTATGATGATTTTATTTTTGTATCAAAAAGTATAAATTATAAAATAAAATCTTTGTTTTTTCAGAGCAACGCATAGTTTAATTTGCCGGTTCCAATTGTAATCAATCACTAAAATAGTCCAGTTGTCTTATATAATTTTTTTTTAGCTTTACTAGTACTAATTGTAATCCAATAATAAATAATCATTCTGATTTGTATTAAGGAAACATTGTATGTGAAATTAAAAAAAAAAACATTTTATTTGTGTTTGTTTGTGTAGGTTATTTTTGTCAAATCATTTCGAACTTAACTAATTTGCACTTTTGTTTAACTCTGAAATATTCCGGAAATTTGAAAAACAAACTCGGATTAGTTGAAAGGCTTCTGGCCTAGATTCATTAGCTAATGACAATTAATTTTATTATGAAATCGTGAAATTGTTTCCATCTTCCTCTTATTTAACAATCACCTTTTGACTGACCATAATGGTTTATTGTTAATGTATTTACAAAAAATAAAATTTCAATTGAAATCCGGACGAAGATGTTCTCACATAAATGATCTCCTTACGTCACAAGCGATTAAACTAATGTATTCATCACTCGTGTTATTTTTATTGACAGCGGTGGGCGTACAGTCCTTTTTAAACATATCTAAATCAATAGTGTGTATATTTAAATCGAATGAATGAATGAACGAACGAATTAAAGTGTATTTGTGTTTATACACACCTGACTGCAAATCTCTGTCAGAACAACTTTTAAGTGTAATTATTGACTCAAGTTTAGCTACTAGAAAATCAACTGCATTTTGACTGACCCGTTGGAGCAGTTTGCAGTGACCCTGTTTTCTGCTCCAACGGTCGTGAGTTCGATTCCCGCCCCGAGTCTGGGTGTATTTTATGTTTATTTATATATGTATTATTTATATGTATATATATTTAAAAAAAAGTATATCAGTCGGCTGTTATCTAAAACACAGGCATTAAGTTGTGTTGTGTGTACAGCATATTTATTTATTTCCAATGGTTAGTTTTTAAAGAAATTTTGGTAAAGTAAACTTTGGTTTGCCTTGCTATCAAGGCTTTCAGTTTCTTTTACTGGTCTTTTGCTTGTGTTATTTTTCCTACCTTTTTTATTTTTAACAAAAAAAAAATGACGATCTGTACAAAATGACATGTTTTGACTGATTGAATCAAAATTTGTACAATTTAAGGGAGACATAAAGAAAAACTTGGCCAGTATGGTCCTATCATAACTTACCTAAACGTAAGCAACCATAAAAAGTTTTTTTTTTACATATAGCTTGTTCATTTTAAATCTATCGATATGGAAATCGAAATTTTTCGTTTTTAGTCTAGTGGTACAGAAGTACCTCTCACAATCAGAAATAATATGTCAATTGTTTATTGTTAGGTATATTTTAAAGTTGATATTTGCATACATGAGTCATACAATTATTTGCGTTTCATTCAATTAGGTTTTCATTACAAATACCAGTATCGTAATAATCAAATGTCATTCCGGAAGTCCCATTTGATTTGAAACAAGTTATAACGTATTTAACTATTTTGGTACTAACAGAGTCGAAACGACTTTTTTTAACATTAATATGGTAATGCGGAAATATCTTTAACTATATCAAACATACTTAATCCTCAAGTATAATCATATAATTATGAATTAGTCAATTTCTCTCTGTTAAGTCAAGGACCAAGTTAGTTTAGTTTCCAATTTAGTTTTAGCTTTCGGTCCTCCATTTCATTTAAATGGTATTGAAAAACTTTGACATAATTTAAATAGTATTAGCCGTTCTTATAAAATTATGTCTCATGTATCCAAAACCTAATATTTTTGATTTTTCTTTTAAACTTGTATCGAAACACAATCTGTTATTAAACAGATAAAACAAAACTTATTTAAACTGTGCATAAAATTTAAAAATATCACGTCCAATTTTGAAGATTTAAGTGGTGTACCCCGATAAAGTTCTGACTCCCCAATTTCACGTGCCGCCCAACAGTTTCAGTTGTAAATGAATTTGTGGATCATAATTTTATTTTGAAACTCCCTATCTTCAACAGTATTGACGTAAATTATGTAATGTAAAGAATGTTATAATGTCCATCAAAATACCTAGATAACTGGCGCATTATTCTAGTAAAGGATAGTATAATCTATATTAAAATTTTAAAAAATAAAATGATTTTTCGAGTCTTTTTTCATAAAGCTCATTAAATCGGTCCCCACACATTATATAAATCACTTTATGTAAATCTGTATATTGATTTCAACAGAAACATCTTTATTTAATTTTAAATTCGATTAAGCTTCCTTGAAGCTTTATTTATGATTTCTAATTTATATTTACGATTCTGAGAACGACGGAAAATATTGATAAATATTGACGACGTGTTAGCGCATAGATCACAGCAACTGGCTGTTGCGTTAGCGGTCGTGTATTCGATTCCCGCTCATGACAAATGATTGTATAGGCCATACGAATGTTTCTCGTGATCGTTGTTTCTGTTTGCTTGTGTTTTGTATGTTTTTTACACAATTATTTTTACACTGGATGCCGTTAAGTCTGAGACGTTAAGTTTTTTTTTATTCATCTAAATTTTGCGACGTTCTGGTTTAGTGGTGCGAGTAGTCGCCTTAACGTCGGCGGTCGCAGGTTCGATTCTACTCGGAGCAGATATTTGTATTTGTACAAATATCTGTTTCCTGTCTAGGTGTATGTCCTTGTGTATTTCCCCACGTTGCCTCTGCGAGCATAAAAAAAACCGTCGGTCTCGGTTGTTATCATGGACACCTGATAGCGACTGTTACTCCTGTTAGGGAAATTATCCGTCAACCCGCAGTGGAGCAGTGTGGATTAAGCTCCAACCCTTCTTCTATATGAAGAAGAGACCTTTGCGCAACATTGGGACGCTTACAGGCTGATTAATTTCTTTAATTTTTATATTAATTAAATAAAAGTGGGTACCTAGATTGTTTGTTTGTTTGCGCGCTATCCTCCTTATTTGGAGGATTAAGCCGCTATAGGCTATAAAACGTCGAGCTATGATTCACAATAAAGAATCGAACAGTAAAAGTTGATCAAAACCATAAAACTTAGTTACAGTAAATTGTCTGTGATTTTAGAGCTTTTAATAAAATTTTGGAACAATTCGTAAGTCCTACTGAGTATATAATATGTATCAAAATTATTTATCTAGTAAGCAAATCAAACAGTCAGTTTATTAAAATCGGTCATAAAAAGAATGAAAATTTATCGCGGTTGAATCCGCGATTGTCGTCAGAGACGTTTATTATATATTTTAATAAATAATTTAACTTGTTATTTGTATTAATTATGTATGATATCATGCTATTATTATGCAGATGTTATGTTAATTTACGTTTCGGTAAAATATTTTAAACAGATGTTGCTAAACATAATACTTTCACACGATATAATTTTGCTTTAAATAAAGAAGTTTGCGTATCAAGAAAAAAGTTATTATACTTAAAGAATAAATACTAAAAACTATGAACCGAATACGAAAAAAAATTAAAATCATAAATAAGCAAGTAGTGTGTTCAGGTATGATGTAGTTGAAAAAGTCACTGAACGGAAAAGCCGTTGGTACTGCTGTTGTGTGATATATTAAATGGTGTTGTGATCTTTTGATGACTACGTAAATTTGAACCAACTGCCGCTTATTGATTTTCTGACTTCCTACACAACACTAGTTTTTTGGTCGTTTATTACTTTATATTGTTTATATTTGGTTCATTTTTCTGGTGGATAACAGAAATAACTTCGTAATATATAGATCAATGTTACATTTTAAGAATTTTCGTGAAAAATATTTCCAATAATATGTCCCTATTAAATGAGTTTATAAATATATTTATTTATAAACTCAATATATATCAAATTATACGTTGTTTAGGTATACTTGTACTATTATTTATTCTGTGGTATAGGTGTAACATATAATAATAGAACATCCATTAATCACGCTCAAAACTGGAGAGAAGGATCAATCAAAAACTCGTTTCTTAATTATTTTATTAATTTTTTAATATTATTTTATAGTAAATTTAACTTCCTTATCTTCAATTTTAACTCATAACTCTTTTTTTAAGATGAGTTGAATGAATAATATTATTTTTTAAATGAAGTAATGCCATTTATTGTTATTACAAAAGTCGTCAAAATGATATAACGACAAAGATTTATTCTTTTTTAAAGCAATTAATAAAAAAATCGGACTATAACTAATAACTGACACGAACTACGAAGTAATAAAATTGTTGTATTTGATTTGAGACAGATTTAGTTTCTTTTTTTAAATATGTTTTTGGTTCATGGGGTGGGTATGACATGGAAATTCGACATGATTTTCGTCTTGTCATGTTCATTTTAACGTCCACCTGTTGGAAAACTCTGTCGAGGTTACTGAGTATAATGCTGAGGTCTTCCAGGAATTTTGCCATGAGCACGACATCATCGGAATATCGAAGGTGAGTGTTGTACTCTACGTTTATATTGATGCCGAATCGTTTATGTTCCAGGAGCTTGAAAGCGTCTTGCAATGCAATTTCGAAGAGGAAACGTATCTTTGTCTTAGACCTCGCTGCATTGGAATTGCTCTCTTGCTATGCTCCTGTAGTCGAACCGATGTATTGGTAGTCAATTTGCACCGCTGGAGAGATTGCAGCACTACTTAAGTTTCGATCGAATCAAAGGCTTTCTCATTATCCACAAATGCCAAACACAACACGCTTCTGTTCCAGGCCTCCGGCGTTACGCCCCCAAGCAAAACGGTTTTAAAGAACCTCTAAAGGACTCTAAATAAGGGTGTTCCGTTTTCAGAAGCTCTGAGGTAATACCGTCCTCGCCTGGTGCCTTGTCTTTTTTAAGCCGTCGAAGAGCCATACTAATCTCGTGCAAACAAAGGAAGGGCTATCTTTGGAATAATGCCCGGTAAGCACAGCTCTCGGATCTTCAACTGAGCTACAGACAGATATGGTGACCGAGGTATACAACTTTCCATAAAACTTCTCTACCTCACTCAATATCTCGTTTCTGGACGAAGCTGAACTTCCATCATGTAGACAACCGGCTTTGACTAAGAGCCTAATCGCTTGAGATTACTTTGGAGACTTGATTTTGCACTGTCGTATCTTTAATACGGTTTGTTTTAAAGACAGAGATATCGTGTCTTGAAGATTTCCATATCTGTATGTTGATTCGCCTATATGCTTCAGCATCATCAGAGGACTATAGGTTTAATGAGCACCGTTCTGCTATGAGATTTTGTGTTTAGTCAGAGAGATATCGGGGTCATTTTTACGCCCGGATCTGGAAATTTGGATCCAAGTGTATGGTCAGTGTTCACTAACCTGTTGTTTAAATCATTCACAAAAACGCAATCATCAAGGTAATTGAAACGATTAAATAATTCGATTTGTAAGCTCTCGGAGTTTTGGATATGTGCGTTAGATAGTCGGAGTGCAAGCTTCATTAGGCGAGATCGTTCCAGTTTGACATTAATATTCAAATTGGTCCAAAACCAATCGGTGATCACTCCTGGTTTTCACCCTACGGATCACGGAGATTTTTTTTTTATACTGCACCTCCGAGTTTTAATTTTCGGAGCCTTTGTTTACAAGTTTTTTAGTTTTTACAATGGTCCTTAAGGGGATCTCAGAAAAATTCGGCCGTTTTCATGTGCTATAAAGTATACCTTAAAGTTACTTTAAAAATATCAAATAAATATATGTTGTAACTCGGATTCAGTTTATTAATCTGACTGTAAGATAATTGTATAAAACTCTTTAAATAAAGAAAAATAATTATTTACCTGGACCTCTTTTCGCGTACAAAAATCGTATAGGATTTCTAATTTTACTACTTACAATAGTGAATATTTTTTTTGTTAGTTAAGAATCATGTACTTAATAATTCTACAGAAGGGTTTTTTATTATGTGCAGTATTTTATTAGAAAATCGTAAAAATATGATTTCTGGTTAGCGGGTTTGTTAGCGGGCGACACGGGCGATCCGTGGCACACGGCCAGAGCCCTTTGTACGGTGAACTTGTGTCGCTCGCCATCGCTCGCTGCTCTCGCTTACGCGCAAATCTATTTACTTTTTTATTTGGAAAATCTGCTGTAGTTTATTTAGTTTAGTTTTTTGTTTTTTAATATTTAGTGTTAGTGCGGAAAATAATAGTGACAGGACACATTTTTAGTGATAAGTATTGATTAAAATATAGCGAAAGGACGTATTTTAGTTTATGTTATTTTTATTATCCTGTGCATTATCAATTATCATCATGCCTAAGGTATCAAAATCAAAAAGAGTTCGTCAAAACCATTGGGCAACATACTTGAAAAATAGCCGGTAAGTACCTACTTAGTAAAAACTATTACTTAGTAAAAATATTATTTCTAATTATGTATAAATAATGTTTTGTACTGTTTAATTATCTCTGTAGTTTCTATAGAAAAAAAACACCAAGTTCGATTCCGCACAGTGGTCATATTTTCTTTTTTTTATAACAATATTTTTAGTTATTATTATTCACTTTGTTTATCGCATTTTTTTCTTCAGGAAACCGCGCAAGTTTGAACATGATAATCAAAGCGAAAATTCAGATCAAATCTCGGTGCTCCGAGTTGATCCTGTTGCCAAGTAAGTTAAATATACTCCTTTGATTAGAACCCACCTTCACTTTCTGCCTTTATTATTGTCATGTTTTTTTTTCTTTCAGAAAACAATTAGGTCGTTCCGCATTTGCGGAAATTCATCAAAACTCGGAAAATGAAGAACAAAACTTGAATCTTCACGTTGGACCCTTGGAGTTTTTTGCAGATCCCGATTCGCGGTAAGTGAGAAAATAATACCTATATTTTTCACTTTCATCACTTATATAGACTAGGAGCTCATGTCGTTTAATTTTTCAATAATTTCATTACAATTTTTAGTATAATTATTTTATCACCACTTCGAAGTTGAAGTGCTTGCATCAAGGGGGGGGCAAGTCCATATTTGAAAAAGTTTGGGAAATCACAAACAATCACTTTAAAAATTCAAAGGTACACTAGGTAATGTCTTAAATTTAAATGCAATAATAAAATATTAGAATCGTTACGCTTTTTAATTATTTTTTAAGATAAGTATTAAAGTTTTATAATTACTACGAATTTTCAAAACTTGGATCTGCCCCCTTTTGCTGCGAGGTACTCAATTATAGATCCTTGTCTATTCATTTGAAATATTTACAAAATACTTAGTTGTATATTTACTTTAATAATAAATAATAAAATTAATATTTAGGGGGGCTCTCATATAGCAAACGTGATTCTTTGCCGTTTTTTTTCTTCACAATATTAAAAAAGGTAATAATATAATTAATTTCCAGTAAATTTATACGACCTGTTGAATAATAACTCAAAATCACTCGGGTGGCAGGAAGTTCTATTTATGAAACTAATAAAGTTTTATTTATGTCTTTCAGGAGTTTTAGGAAAAAAATAAATTGACTAATGAGTTGTAATTTAAAAATAAAGTAACCGAAGATGGTTATGGGGATGTAGATGTCATAGTTAACGGGTGTTGGAACAAAAGATCAAACAAAAAAAAAAAATTATTCAGCTCTTTCTGGTGCTGCTTGCTACCATTATTGGTAAAAATACCGGAGAAATTTTATATACAGTCATTTTTTATGATATATTTTGCTTTTCAGGGTTAATTATAAAGAACTGCGAGTGCAACCAAATGAAACTGTTAACACAGAAAAATCTGACAATCAAGATGAGGTGCTTATTCATTTATATAAGAAACCGCTAAATCTCGATTTACTCTTCTCAATGCTATTCGTATATTTACTTCATAAAAAACATTTTTTTTCTTGTTTTAGTTATTAATAACTACTGAAGAAGAAAAGAAAATTGAAGAAAAACACATTGGAAGAAGAATTGTAAACTTATCTTACTTCACAAATAAATTACTTGAATTATGTAACCATGGTCCTTTAGGATGCTCAGCAAATGAGATTATATTAACAGGCGAGAAACAAAATGGTCTAATGTCAATATTTTCATTTAAATGTAAAATGTGTAATACAGATTTTATTATAAATAATGACATCTGCGAAAACAATAGTTTAAACTTGAATACCTGTGCAGTTGCGGGTACTATTGCAACAGGTTGCGGTCGTTCGCAACTGGAAGAATTATTTTCGGCTATGGATATGCCTTCCTTAACCGAACACGTTTATGACCTAAATCACGAATTAATAGGCAAACATTGGGAGAAAGTATTAATTCAAAATATGAAAGAAGCTGGACAACGTGAAAAAGAAATTGCTATAATAGAGGGGAAAGTAACTGAAGATGGTTATGGAGATATAGATGTTATAGTTGACGGGTGTTGGAGCAAAAGATCCTACAAAAAAAATTATTCAGCCCTATCTGGTGCTGCTGCCATCATTGGTAAAAATACCGGAGAGATTTTATATATAGGTATAAAAAATAAATTTTGTCAAGTCTGCGCAACAACATCAACAGATCAAGAACCTAAAGAGCACATTTGCTTTAAAAATTATAGTGGGCCATCTACAGGAATGGAGAGTACGATTCTTGTAGAAGGTTTCAAAAAATCTATCGAACAACATGGCCTTATATATGGCAAATTGATTTCTGACGGGGACGCAAGCACATACTCAAAAGTTTTAGAAGCGCGGCCTTACCAAAATAAAACCGTCGAAAAAATAGAATGCCGAAATCACCTCTTACGCAACTTATGCAACAAGCTGCAAGCACTATCAGTAGATACGAAATATCTGTTAAAGCATCGAAAATCCGTAACGAAGAAGGTGATTTTGGCAATCCGTTGCACTATAGTAAAGGCAATTAAGCAACATAAAAACAATTCTGATGTTGAACTCCTTTTTGACGACATTTTACGATGCCATACGCATGCATTCGGTGACCATAGTAAATGCAAAGCATATTTTTGTACTAAAGTTGGAGAGGTGGACAAAAATAAAGTGTCAGATGGCTTTTTTACAAGCGCTCTGTGGCAGCGCATAAATATCATTGTACAAAACATAGCTGCGCATTCACGGAGCTTAATCTATGACCTTGACAGCAACTGCGTCGAAAATTTTCACAGCATTGTCGCAAAGTATGTTGGGGGAAAAAGAATAAATTTTTCCAAAAAGAATTCTTATGCATTACGAGTCCATGCGGCAGCAGTAGCCTTTAATGCCAAAAAGACAATTTCAAGGCTTTTCAAATCTATAAACGGTGGTAAAAGCCCCACAGGCAAATTAAAACAATTCGAAGAGAAGAGAATTAAAAAAAATGCTTACAACAAAATTCAAAAAAGGCAAAAACCAAGAAAGCGTTTATTTCAAGCTTCAGGATCGGGAAAAACAGACAAAGAGTATGGAGAAATGTGCAACGAACCGGACATGGACGAGGAAACTTATAATAAAGTTAAAGAAGCATTTTTAAATAATTTGAAGAAAACTGATCAAGAAATGGAAAAAATACAAAAAAACACAATACTCCAAAGCGACAGTGGTGAGTGGCTCGAACTTCGACGTTCTCTACTAACCGCCTCAAACTTCGGAAAAATTATAAAGCGAAGACCAAATACAAGTTGCGTAAATACCGTTAAAGAATTTTTATATAAAGGAAATTTAGATCACGTGGCATCGATCAAACATGGCCGAGAAAATGAAAGAAAGGCCATCATCCAACTGAGCGCTCAGCTAAAGAAAAAGATCGAACGATGTGGCCTTTTTATAGACAGGAATCTTCCTTTCCTTGGTGCCACACCCGATGGGCTCTGTGGTGACGACTCAGTTGTGGAAGTCAAGTGCCCAATATCGGCATATAAAATGGGACTAAACGAAGCAATAGAACAAAAAAAAGTTACTTTTTGGAAAATGAATAAAAACGGCCAAATAGAAGTTAACAAAAGTCATAATTGGTTCTACCAAATCCAAGGCCAATTACACATAACAAATCGGAAAAAATGTATATTTGCTGTTTGGGCCAATGAAAACGAATGTTTGAGAGTTGAGATTGTCGAAAGAGACGATAATTTTTGGAAATACAAAATGGAAGAAAAGTTGACGACTTTTTACATGGACTGCTTGCTTCCTGAGTTGATTGACCCTCGCTACCCACGGAATTTGCAAATACGAGATCCGGACTACATACAAAAATCAATTGAAAAAAAAAAAGCTAACATAAAATCTAATATACAGTAAAAATATAATATTTTCGAGTCTTTAATTTTTAATTTCGTTACTTAATTCCTCATTCCTTTTCAATATAGTGTACATTATTCTACTAGTCAAGACCATTCATTTGATACCCATATTGAGTTGTAAAAAAAAATATAATGCCCCATTTTGTGGTGACAGGCATCTTGGATTTGAAATTTGTCATAGTGTATAGTATTTTACTATTCAAGCCATTTCATTTGATACCCATATTGAGATAGTTGTGAAAAAATATGCTTATCGCCATTTTGTGGCGGCGGCCATCATGGATTGATTTTCACCAAACACTCAGCTAAGAACACTACCAACTAATTCACCATTCAAAAAAAAAAAAAAAAGAAAAACGTGGAAATCATAATGTTTCGTTGTTAATCATGTAGTTTTAATAAACAACAGTTTTTTTTTATGAGTAAATTAAAAAATAATTCATATATCCAAATATCTTTTGATTTATTTAATTAAAAGTCTATAACGGATTTTATCGCGTTTATTTAAAACTTTACAGCTTAACAATATTTTAAATTATATATAGGAATACGAATAATTATTCGGACACCCACCAACTCAGTCCCCTGAGATCATGGACGCTGTAAGGGTCCGAAACGTCTTGAAATAATTTAAAATATTGTTAAAAAGTAAAGTTTTTAAAAAAAGCGATAAAATCCGTTATAGACTTTGTATTAAATGAGTATAATTCGCGTAAATATAAGAGAACAGTATCTTTTGATTCATTGACACGTATATTACTTAAAGTACAGAGTACCTACTGTTCATTATTAATATAATTTTGAAGAATTAAATAATAATTATGGATAATTACAAAGTGTACGCAAGCTCTTGGACTTAGAAACGAATCAATCGCATGTCTTAGTAGTACAAGCTAGAGCCGGTAGATGGCTGAGTTTAATGACATTTACGTAATACTGATCAAGTGAAGTACGGGTGGGTGGGGCGTGGCAAAGACTAAACGCTCAAGGTCATTGAGAATGGGGAGCCTCTTAATATCTTTTACATATTATAACTATTTCACTATTACATTTATTTATATACTATTATTGCATATTTTTTAATCTTATAACTAAAGAGGCAGACAATTTCTTTCTTTTTCTTAACACTACAATTACTTATCTATTACATATTTTATCTATTGCCTAACTTATCTATTACATTTTACTTAATTCATAACAGTGATTTTACATTTTTGTATAATACTAAATATCTATACAAAAATAGAATCTTAAAACTATTCCTACTTAAATAACGACATTCATATGTTAGCTATAATATATTGATACAATATCAAGATAACATATTTTGCTAAATCTTATTCCTATTATTTACAGTAATAGCTAATTTTTTACAATACTGCAGGAAACAGTTTCTGCTATCTTTATTATGGATTATATCGTGCAGTATACTTTTGTCCAGGCGTATTCCCAACTGACATTCTAGTCACTGCCTCTCATAATCGAAGGTTGGGCAGTCCAAGAGGACGTGGAAGACAGATTCCGAACACCCAGGGTCGCAGACGCACGACGGACTCTCCTTGCACTTGAAACGGTGCAAGTACTCGGAGAATCCGCCATGCCCCATCAACACCTGGGTGCGGTTCACGGAGTTGTCTTTGAATATTTTTATCGGCTTGTGGTTATGATGAAAATAGACTCTCATTTTTAGTTGAACCATTAGGACTCATCTAGGATAATTCTCTGTGAGGTGGCTTCTGGAACAAAGACTTAATCATAAAGAGTCCCTCTTTCTCCAGAAAATCGGCCAACCTCTGGGGTACCGCTGCTGTATCAAAATTGATAATCACTACCCTCAGCTCAAAGTCTCATCTCCTGCCTATCTTCGTGTTAAAATCCCCTATGATAACATTGAAGAAGGTGGTTTATATGGCTTATGGCCTCATATCTTCGTAGTCCAGCTGAAGATTCGAGAGCCGAGCTTACCTGACACTATTCCGAAAACATCGCGGACATCAGTTTGCACGAGATTAGTATGGCTCTGGGACAGCTTAAACCTACAGCGAGTATCTTCAGATACTGACTATGAGGTACGCAGCCCTGCTGGACCCACTTCTGATGATTATAATATTGCTAATGACGGTCCCGCAGACTATAAACCCCAATAGGTGTCCTTGGGATTATTGGTCACCCTCCCGGTAGTAGAACAGGTTACCGGATTTTAGGGGTATTTCTAAGAATACAATTTGAATGAAATAAAAAACCATTTTTTTAAATTTCTTTTTCAAGTTTTCAAGTGTCAAAGAAGATGATCAAAGTTTATTATATAACTGCACAACCTACCCAGTTTTGTTGTTGAACTCTCCTTTTTAATTTGAGTTGTCTGAAATAGCTAATTAAATAAAAAAATAATATTAATGAAATAGTTAATTAACCGTAAGACCGCCTGTTGTACTACACAATCTAAGTTAACTAACTTTTAACTATGCTTTATAATTTATTTGTCGTGTGCAATAATGAATAAATAAATAATAAAATAAGAGATCAGTTTCGTCTATAATAGTCTTATTTTATAGAAGTGGCACTAAAGCATAAAAATCTGAAGTTCGTATATAGGAACTTGAATAATCAAGTTCATGGCAGTGAAAGGTAGAGTTAGAACTTGGAAGTTAGAGATGATTTTGTTAGAACTTTATTATTCTTTTATTTTTATTGAGAAATCTAATTTATTTATTACTTTTTTTGCACAATGCTCCTTCATATAAATATATTGCATAAAAGGCGAATTTAATGCTCAAAGCATTCTCTACCAGTCAACCTTAACATGTACAGGAGACGTTAGGCGTGAAAAAAAACCTAAAAAAAAAACCGGAAGCAAATTAATTTGTCCTAAAGGGCATAAAATAAACAACATATAAATAGGCACAACTAAATAAACAGAACGTATTAGATTATTATTTCCGTGTTTAATTTAATATTTTTTAACAGCTACTGGTACTTTTTTATTGACAAATAAAAAAGGTACGCTCAATGTACCCGGAATGGTTATAAACTTTGTTTGTTTAATAATGAGAAAATAATACGTTGTTGTTTTTCCGCCAACATTATGTTTTTTTGCGTGCAATGATATATCATCAAGGAAGACTACCTTTTGCCGGTCGCTTGTTGTTTACTTTTGACCTTAGTAATATTGTCTCGTCTTTAATTAGTAAACAAAAAACTTCTACCATAAATTAAATTATTTATATTTTATTAAAAGTATACCTATAAATTAATAATATAAGTAAGTAAATAAGTAAAGGTACTATAAATAACTGTCAAACTATTCGTATTGTTATACTTAATGAGTTTATTATTAGTACCTATCATTAATTTAACTGTCAAAACTTTGGGCACAAAGTATAATCAAGTAAAAAATGGCAATTGCACTTAAGTATTTAAGTATGTATATTAAGGTAAATGGTACGATCTGAACGATTTTAATTGTCTCTAACAGTAATGTATATATATTTTTAAAAATTACAATTTTTGAGACCGCACTCAAAAATTTATATCACTAAGGGGCAGTTTCACCACTTGCTATTAAGTTCCGGATAGCCTAACTGGCATTTATTTTGACAAATAACCCATACAATTACCTGTCAAAAAACTGTCAGTTAGGTTAGCCGGAACTTAATAGCAAGTGGTGAAACTGGGTCTAAGAATGACGGAAACTAAAACGTACGAGTAAGCCGTAAACCATCATTAAGTTTTTCCACAACTTTTTCAAAGTGTTTATCTATTTTTTGTTAATAATGACTGGAATATGTAACGACATAAAAATAAAATCTATTTATTTGGTTCAATGTCGTGGAAACTTTCAGTAAAATAATAAGAAATACGTTCTGCTGTGTAAAGTACTGGCTTAATATAAGTCGACATTAAAATTGGATGTGTTAAAACTCGCAAATTTTCGTTTTCCTTTTTGTCAACTATTGTAGTCGTATTAACGATCATTACCTTAAAGGTAAAATCGTTTATTGGTCATAAAACTTTCAGGCGAAGCGTAATTTGATGATGTCCTGTATCTGTTATTATTCGGTCACGTCCCGAGTAAAAACGTAAAATACCCGCACGGACTCTAAATGTCCGCAACAGCGCCGCAACACGAAATCTTTATTCTAATTCTTTAATGTTCGTTCTCCAGAGAGTCTCTAGATAATAAAGATTTTGTGTTTCGGCGATTTTGTCTTCCAAACGGCTGTGGTGCGGCGGTGGTTAGCCGTGCAACGCTATTGCGGACATTTAAGAGTCCGTGCGGAGCTCTTGCAGCGCTGTTGCGGCTATTTTACGTTTTTACTCGGGGCATATATAACAATAGTATATAACGATAGTTTTAAAAAATATTATAAACTACGGCTATCTTTTATATTAATTTTACACGGTACTCCTGTTACTTTTAATCATGATTTATTAAAACACTTAATAGTTTTCGACATTTAACCGTAAATATCGATTAGTAGCGATCTTTTTTAATCAAACCAATTTGTTTCGGATTTAACATTGAAAGAATTTTATTTTGCCTAACGCACATTAATTATATTATTATAGTTATTTTTGATTTTATTAATAACTTTTTATGTTTATGTGACTATAATATACGAGTAATAATAATGTAATTATAGGTTAAATTATCCACCAACCCGTATTGGAATAGCATGGTGGATTAAGCTTCAACCCTTCTCTTATAAAAAGAATTGGTTTTTATTCAGCAGTGGGACGTTTATAAGATTATTCAACTGCGTTCAGTTCAATATAAACTCGTAAAATCATTTTGACTATAAAACTGTTCGCCTTTCTGCTTCACTGCGAGTTAGCGGATCCTTTCCCTACCATGTGACTATTACTTTATCTGGTGCTTATGCTAATAACCTAGACCGATAACTTCACGTGCTCTACGAGACATGGTGAGGAGAAACACCTGACCAAAAATAAATGTTTGTACACAAGTATCCGTTCCGGGCGGTAATTGACCTGAAACTATCGGCGATAATGGAACTGTCGTCACAACTACACTAGGTCGGTCGTCTATAAATGTCACCACAAGTAAAACCGCGAGAGACGACTATTTTAAAATAAAGTCACGATTTCACACTATTTAGTTCGTGCTTTTTTATTAGCTAATTTTTTTTTAGCCAAGCGAGTCAGTTGTACTCGTAACAAAAGGAATGTGAAACTTCTGTCCCCCAGTCACTTTTAAGTTTAGGATGTCATATAGGTTTTAACAAAAAAGGTTTAACTTAAACTTAATGTATAGCCTTTTTAATTTTTTTTATTTTATTTATGATATACCAAAAAATCGTATTTCTGTTCCATGTTTTAGTAATTCGCTGCTGGTATGAAATTGAATGATGCGGTCGAGCGTATGGAACGTACCTCATTGAATGGTTGAACTGCTCTGATTCTAGGTGCGTACCAGAAAAGGGAGTAAGGTGAGATATGGTTTGAATAGGCGTTTTTATGTTCATATTATGGATAAATTTGAGAGAAATAAAAGTAATGAAACCTAATAAAATTTTCGGAAAAGTATTTATAGTGGTTAATGTTTTTTTTTTTTTGAAAATATGAAGAAATTAACACAAATATTGCAAAATTATTAGCAAAATCTTGGGAAAAGTTGCATAACAATTTGCTCGTCCTGTGCCTTCAAAATACTCCGCTCGCTCGATGATGTGATTATAAGAGAACAAAACGTGTTACTTATACAAGTAGAATATTAACAAAAAAATATGTATTGCCATAAAGTAAAGTAAAAAATCACATTGTTGTAGGTCAGTGAACTTCAATGTCTTATGTGTTTATATTCAGGATTAGTTCAGGATTTTATACCGTGTTATTTCATGTCTAATCTTATAAATAAAAATGCATTTTGATTAAAAATGCCAATCGACTAACTTATTAATGATTACTGAGCTTAAAACTTTTCTAGGGGAACGATTCTACTATTATGTTCGTGTAATTTAAGGCTTCATAGCGGCTATTCGAATCTTTTGATATTCTAGTTATTAAATCGCTTATTGGGAGACATTGAAACGTCAGATCAGTGTTTATTTAATGTAATTGAATTAGTAGAGTACCAAAACTGTCATGAGCAACCGTTATGTTTGTCATTGATCTGACTTCGTGATACGAATGTCATAATAGGGGGAATAGGGGAATAATGGGGGGCTAGGATACCTTCCTGGTTATAAACGGGGAGAATTTAAGGAATAGGAAAGAGGAATAAATGAGGATAAGGGAGTCTATATGGGGGATAAAAGTTAGTATAATCGTTGTTAGCCGCGGGAAATAGCTTTTGGAATTTAGTATGTAAAAATATTATTTACACATTATTATGGTAATATGTATACATTTTTGTTACTCATAGTTCAATTTAGCTTTTTTGATTTAATTTTTGTAAATGCGTGAAAAGTCTGTTCTTGAGAAGTTGACAGTTTGTGAAAGAACGTCTGATGTAACAGTGACATACAGTTTATGATAATATTTTTTCTTTATAGACAATAATTGGTCTAAGGATTATATTATTCAAACAGTTTGCCGTTAAATTTAATTTAACAAAACGATACATTCTAAGATAAGTACCTACGACAATGTTTCAAGGTTATATCTTAAAGTGGTAAACAATAACAAATACGTAATTAAACACGTTTTAATACTATAACTTAATTAAAAAAATACTATAGGAACAGAAATAGAAAAAGAATCGTATAAAATACAAATAAGGTATTATAAATCTTTATATATATATATATATATATATATATATATATATATATATATATATATATATATATATATATATATATATATATATTACGTAACGTATAAACGTGAAAATATGTAAAGATGAATGGATGAATGTGTGAATGTAGGTATCGATGTTTGTAGTTGATTGAAATTGTTGTAAAAATAAAATAAACTATTTGCGATGATATGAATATGTGAAAAGTTGAAAAGAATTGTTAACATAAGCTATTTTATAAACTCGAGTACGGGATATTATAATTATTATAACAAGGCGTTTAGAATATTTCATCATGGTTGTGAAATTATATGCCTACCCGCAGTTGAGCATCGTGATGGATTAGGCTCCAACCCTCCCCCTATATGGAGGAGAGGCCTTTGCCCAGCAGTGGGACGTTTACAGGCTGTTTCAGTTCTGTTCAAATAAATAATATAATCCAGAATAACGATTTTTGGATTATTCGATACTTCAATTTCATATAATTATGTTCTTTACACTATTTAAATTTTATAATTGACTATTAAATATTTATAGATATAATAAAAATGTAATGGACGTATGTCTGTACATGAGAGATATTTGGGAATTATAGATGTCCATAGAAGCTAAAGCAATTGATTTCTTCATTTTTGTCTGCTTTTATGTTTGCTCTCGCATAACGTTGAATCTGCCGCACAAAATTAGATGCGGCTTTCATAGTTTTAATTTTGGAGTTCTAACTTAAAATCTGGTGCAAGTTTTATTTTGGTATCTCGTCTAGAAGTTGATTATTACTCTAAAATCAATATGGCGAATTTGTAAAGAAGTAGTTTGTACACTGATTTTTTTTAAATATTGACTGCTATTGTCTTTACTTATATTGTCTTTACTATTATGGAAACTAAATCCACAATTACAAAAAATGTCTGTCCGTCTGTCTGTCCCTATGAACAGCGTGCTATGACACATACAAGTAAAACAAAAACCATTAAAGCCAATGAGGATAAAACGAGACGGGTTAGCCAGTAAGTAATAATACGCTTATAAAAAAAGTGAACTTGGACAAAAACTTTTTTATTAAGTTTAAATATCTGTGACGTCGTTGATATATGACGTATGTAGTGTCATGATGTATGTGGCTTATTCTATTCTTTACTATATTTTATGTAGTTATTTTTTTATCCATTAAAAAGTACAAGTAACAGATTACACATAATTTCAAAACGAAAGAAATCGATATTATTAGGTAATTTAATTAATGGTCGGATGAGTAATCCAAAACAGTTCTAATAAATATTGTGTCACATAGTATTATTAACGTAATTTTATTTTTATTTTATTCAATGTCGTGTGGCACTATTATTTTATTTTAATTTCAATATTGTATTAACATTTATTTATAGTGATCGATGTTAACACGATAATGAAGGTAAAAATAAAACTAAAACTAGTTTTCTATATATTATAATTTTTGTCTCCGAACTTATTATAGACGCTATAGAGTAAGACAGAGAAATTTCAGGTAGAGTCATGACACGCTAAATTTATATATAATACGTATATAAATACATAAATTTTACATTTTTAGGTATACAGTTTAAAAAGTGTTTCTCCGGTATAGGTATTTAACAGTTAAAGAGGTACACAATATTAAAGTTATCGTTCCCTATAAAAAAAGTACTTAAATTACTTTACAACTAATAAACTCTAAAACAAACATTAAAAAACTATAAAGAAAAGAAAAAGTAAAAAAATAAAATTCAAATGAGATTGTTATACATTTTAAAAATATAGGATTAATATCGGAAATCATCAGAAAATTTAATTTAAGTAATTTTAAGAATGATTTTTTTGGTGAAAATTTTTAATACCTATACATTGTTATCAATCTCATGTAGACAGGGTTTTTTTTTTAATCTAACTCACAGACGATAATCTAGAGTGATTTTGTCTATAGTTTTATATCGAAACTGGTTATGTTGCGAAAGATCTTTTGTCGGGTGTGTTTTAATTTAAATAAATGAGTTTGATGAAACAAGTTTCTTTTTTTACATTTGGATTTAACCTATAACCGCGAAATTTTTGTGTTATAAATTTCTCGAATTAATTTAATTAATTTGAATTAAAAAAATACTATCAATTATTGCGAAAAGTCGTTCGGTTCGGTGACGATTACTGAATTTAAATGAATCTTGAGATGACTTTTAATGGGTCTGATTATTGACGTCCCGTTATCATAGAAACAAAAGAATAAGTTTTAAAAATGATACACTCATTTGCAAAAAAAACGGGCGGTTTCGATTTTCTTCCTGGCTGAAAAAAATAAAATACCAAAAAGGTTTTAATCATTTGAACATGATACTGGCCAGTTATAAAAGTGCCATAATGTTTATAAGAGTACATTCCAAATTCAAATTTTTGACTGAGCCTGGTTTTCAAAGAAAATAACTTTTAACTACATTTTGTGGCGCGAATTCCCTATAGTTAATATCGACTCTAACTAACTTTTTGTCAATTTTTATTAAATTATCTGGTGTCCTTGACATTTAAAAGTATTGTCATTGCTGTTTAGCAATCTCGAAAATGGTAGATAAAGTGATAAAAGCGAGCAAAATTATTGCGCTGCTTGAAGAAGGTTGCAGTCAATGCTTCGTGGCTCAGAGGCTGAATGTGAGTCGGTCGACAGTTCAAAGGACCTGGCAGCGCTATCAAGAGACCGGTTCCGTCAAGAGAAGGCCTGGTTCTGGCAGAAAGACATGTACCGAACCACGGGATGATCGTTTTCTAGTTAGTCAAGCGTTGAGAAATCGCAAATCTTCTTATGTGGACCTCAAGAACACCCTCGAAGAAGTAAGAAATGTGCAAATTAGTCTATGGACGGTCAGGAGGAGGCTTCTCGCTGCTAATATACACAGTCATCGCCCGGCACGCGGCCCTAAATTACTCCGTGAACATCGAGTTGCCAGGCTTAGCTTCGCTCGAAATTGTGTGTCATGGACTCATGAAGACTGGGATAGGGTATTGTTCTCCGATGAAGCCAGGATATCTCTGCATGGTGAAGACCGACGTCGGCGAGTGCTACGTAGACGAGGAGAACGCTTTGCAGAGGCATGTTTTGAAGAAATCACACCTTATGGAGGGGGCTCTGTTATGTTTTGGGCAGGAATAAATTCTATGGATCGTACGGAGTTAGTCTTCATCGAAAACGGTACACTGACTGGACACCGATACATAACGGAAGTTCTAATTCCTTATGCACAACCCGCTTTAACCGCTCTTGGCGAAAACTCAATTTTTATGGACGACAACGCTCGCGCCCACCGGTCTGGCGGTGTAGATGCGTATATGCTAGAAGTCGGAATTCGTCGTTTGGACTGGCCAGCTAGAAGTCCGGACCTCAATCCCATAGAGCATGTCTGGGACGTTCTGAAGCGACGAGTGAGATCAGTGCAGCCGGCTCCGCAGACCATCAGAGAGCTAAAGAATGTGATTACCGCGGAGTGGGAACGTATTCCCCAAGAAACCATAAAAGATATACTCACTAGCGTGCCCAGACGAATGCAAGCTGTGATTTCAGCAAGAGGGGGTCACACTCAATACTAAACTTTTATCTGCTTTTAATCTATTCAAGAAAAACAAAGAAATTAACGCGTTTCATTTTTATTTAGCGAGCAGGTACAATCATAGTGTTTTGAGCTTAAACATTATTTCTTAATAATTTAATTAAAATGTTATGATAAAACTGATGAAACCTATTCCTTCCTAATTAATTTATAAAATTCTGAGGATAACAATTCCTAAAATTGTCAAACAAACTAATAGTAACTATAAAATAGTTTTTGCTTAAGTGCCCGTTTTTTTTTT
Source organism: Euphydryas editha (assembly GCA_036937285.1). Classification (NCBI taxonomy): domain Eukaryota; kingdom Metazoa; phylum Arthropoda; class Insecta; order Lepidoptera; family Nymphalidae; genus Euphydryas; species Euphydryas editha. The sequence continues at coordinate 9,649,614 of JAUPFZ010000019.1, forward strand.
TGCAAAAGAGTTTATATTTTTTAAATTATACTGTGTAGCTAGATTTTGAAATATAGCTACAGTGATACAGTCTTCTGATGGTTTTCGAATAACACCATCAAAAGTCAACGACAATTTGAAAAAAGCAAACGCGCCAACCTATCATCATACATAAAACGTCACTTATTATTGATAGATGCTTTAAATATTATTTAAAAATTTAGGCCACCAATTAAGTAACAGTAAATTTTAATAGGTACATTTACTAGATCCGTTATTGAGAATTAATTCATCAAATGTCATCAAATGTGTATCGATATATCTCAAACTAATCTCTTTTGCTTATAATAAATGTCTACAAAATTAAGTATTTGTACGATTTTGATCTATACTAATAGAATACTAATAATTGTAATAAAGCTAAAGAGTTTGTTTTTATTTTCTACGGAATCTCAGGATCTAGTGCTCTGTTCCCAAAATAGATAGTTCAAAAACATTTGGTATCGATACCGAGTGTATAAAATTTTATTATTCTATTATGGCTGGATGGAAAATTGAATGTATTGAATATACTCAACATTTTTATTGATTCCCAATAATATATGCGGTACCCTAATAAAGCCATAAACGCTTATTATCTTGTATTTTTATTCATATACTTATATAGGTACTACTTTTTCGTGTAAAGAAATGAAGACGGACTTGAAGTTTCTCAGAATGTTATGAATGTCAGTGGTAAGTTTTTCTTAACGTTAAGTGACAAAAACTGTCAAAAACAACAAATACGAGTACAATGACTGTAATATTGTTTTATTTATTTTTTAATCATCATTCGCGCGATCAACGTTTGTTAACCAAATATAATACTAGGATTCGCACATTTTCGTATGAAAATTCATTGATTGACAAAGACGTGATTTTACAAGTGAAGACACTTTTGAGGAGGAGGCTTTTAAATTATGCACAAGACTACATTTCGTATTATTATTACACACATATCTACTTATATTTTGTGTTTGATTCATATAAAGGTTTTACTGGAGTGAGAAGCCGAGGATTCTCCCCAACAAACAATGACAAACTGGCTAGTGGCTATGCTACGTGGCGTACCTTTTTGGTATGCCACGTGCCACACACACACACACACTACACCAAAGTCTGACCATCTTTATACATTCGTACATCTACACACATCTCACTGGACAATTTCTTGGCTCCTAATTTTGTTAATATTTGAAATATCCAAAGCTATAATAATAACTGTTAATAAATAATAATAACTCTAAACACGAGCTCTTGATACCGCGAATCGAAGTTAGTTCTCATAAATATTATCTACCTAGTTTTAAAGATGAATATTCATAAATGTAAATAAAAATATTTGAAATTTATCACTACCTTTATATAAATATGTAATTATTGTTTTTTTTTTTTCTAATTGTATTAAATAATCTATTATCTATTTGCAGAATGTCCAACTAAATACCAATGCTAGAGATATCGGTACCATGTATAATATCTACATTTAAAAAAATTATATTTTAATATTGTACCTGAATAGTTTTTGTAAAACTTAGTTGAAACCGGACTTGATTTTTAAAATTTTAATTTTATTTGTATTGCTTTATTATGTAGGAGTTACCTACTACTTTAAATATTCAAAATTTCTTTAAATAACGTAGAACATACATACAACCTATGCTACAAGCGTGTTTATTAATGAATGTTAAGTATGTACATGAAACAATAGATTCGTCCTACATACTTGTGTTTGAAATCGAAGTATAATGTTTTACATAAAACTACAAATAAAACGCTTACATTCGCCATTCGAACACCGTAAATAACACGAATTCTATAGAAAAGTAATAAAAATAGCCTGAAAAATAACCGAGTCTGAACGTTTATACGCTTCATCGCAAGAAAGGCAAACAGCCATAAAAATATTTTTCAATAGCACATGAAAATAGAAATATGTTAATATTACTACGATTCTTATTCAATGGTCATAAAAACGTGATTAGAAAAATAAAATTTTAATACATCAATTATGCATGAAATTAGCTCATTTCATTCACTCTCGAATCCCACGACTCATCAATGATTCGTAATGATTAATCATTTTAATGTATTTAGATTTAAAGCAGAATAGTGTCGTCGATGTCTACGTCGCGTTGCTTGTTATTTTCTCATTGTTGCAGTTAAAAGTAGAAAGTTTACATACATTTCCTATGTTTAATACATTCAAATAGACAATTTATATACATATCACATATCGACGATTCAAGATAATATAATACTTATTATAAAGAAGTCTCTACAATAAAATAATTTTATTAAAGATATCTTGTTTATATAACCTACAATAATATTTTACTGTCATGTGATTGTTTTATGTCAACATGACATAAAACAATATTGCCTTTTAAATCTTTCTGATCTCGACGTTTATTTAGTAAAGTGATTATTGCGAACGTTACCTAATGGTAGCTTGTTCAATCACTTAAAGCCAAATATGTTTTTCAATACGGGTATTTATGTATTGCGATTACATTGAATAATTATATTAAATCATATTCATTTCAAATGATAATATTATTACATTTGTGCACATAATAATATATATCTGTAGAAATAGTTTATAATATTTAATAAAAACACTGAGTAATAGGATAAACTGTAAAATAATTATCCACATATCTCACAGGGCTTAAAGTGACCTTAGGTACGGAAGAGTGAATTAAGTATGGACATTAACACGACAAGTCGACAGCAACGTTTAGCATACTAGACGGTTGTTATGTGCGGCAGGTTGCAACTAAGTATAATTGTAAATGGTTTATAACGAACCATTTAAGTACCATACGATCATCGTATCAAACATATCACTGTCTATAGTCGTATTATAATTATTGGCTGAGATAACGAAAGCTAGCATGTTCACAGTACTCATACTAATGGGAACTTTATTATATAACTAGTTGTACACGCGATTTCGTTCGTGATTGCAATCCCTTTCATTTAGCCTGTAAGATAAAGTATGTACACCAGTTAAGGTGAGCTGTATGTTCTAAAAATTCATATCAGTTGAGTTACTATTACAATGACCGTTCTGATGTAGTGGTGCGACTACCTAGTCGCCTAAAACCGCGCACCGGCGGTCGCAGGTTCTATTCCCGCTCGGGACAGATATTTGAATTTGTACAAATATTTGTTTCCGGTCTGGGTGTATGTCCTTGTGGGTCTCCCCACCGTGCCTCGGAGAGCACATAAAGCCGTCGGCACGTAAAAACGTTCTTTACTCATGGTAGGGGAATTATCCACCAACCAGCAGTGGAGCGGCGTGGTGGAATAAGCTCTAAGCCTTCTTCTATATGGAGAAGAGGCCTTCGCTCAGCAGTGGGTGGTTTATAGGCTGATACAGAGTTACTATTAAATCAATAAAATATCAAAACTATTAAAACCAAAGTTACCGTTTACAATAGCTACCTTATTAAGCCTTGGATTAATAATATTACTTTTATCATACAAAAAGTAGTCGAAAATTTGAATTAAGTTGTTAACAACATAGTAATTATGAATATTACATAAAATGGAATATTATAATAAAATACAATATTTATTATCAACAATCCCCTTGAACGACTTTTCAGCATTAAAGAGTTTTTTAATTTCATATTATTTTTTACAACGGATATTTTTAAATATAATTAACTAAAAGAAAACAACGAAATACAATAAAAAGTATTTAAATTAGTGTAGAAACTAGGGCTATATCAGCGTTTAGCAGCGTTATAGCTTAATTAATCTTTCGCATAGAGATAATGTAAATGTCCTAGCGTGAATGGCCTATTTAATAGACCGTACTCGTACCAAGGAATTTATATCATAACTGGAACGCTCACTTAATAAAATTGTATATTCAAATATGCACCTTAAACTAACTGTCATAAGGTTAACATTTGTTTCCGACATGTAAATTGAAAAAATCGTTTCGAGCATTTCGTCGACTACTAGTATTTTGTCTCTTTCTTACGAGTTCTTACGAGATCCATGGTAGAAAGAGATGCAGTCCCTCTCTTAGGAAGGTTTTATGAGTGCACGTGCGCCATCCAGTTTCTATATAAATTCCTTGACTCGTACATAGATCTGCCGGGTATAGATCAAATTACAAATATGTCGCTCAGCGGAGAAATGTGTGTGGTTTAACTCAATTACAAATACTGGCTAAGATCATTGTAGTAACACCCGTCTACTTTCTTTTTATTCGTTATACATTTTTGTAGTTTGTATACTTTTTATTAAACAATACGCGCGGTTTCACCCGCGTTTATAGTTATGTTCTACTCCTATGATTCGTGCGTATTCCTATAATCTTCCTCAAAAGAATAGACTTTGTAAAATTAATTTAAATTGGAACTTCAAAATGTTAAGACTTCTTCGTTTTTATAATATTCTTAGCTTAATTAATTAATAATTTTCCAATATTAGTACGTAGACAGACTTTTTCATAAATATTTCGTCTTTTGTATTAAAAATATTTGTTTGATTCACTGTGTAATTCAGATTTCTATATAGTTAGATAATCGTATGACATTGACGATAATTACTAACTCGGTTGCTACGCCCTCGACGACACATAATGTTTAACAATGACTGGCCTAAGGTGTTTTTATCGATATATCTCATCCTGCTTTATCTTAAATTGCTGTAAAGATGTCTTATTTCCTTTAGTTCTTTTTTTTAATGTTTGTTTTTATGACATTGAAAAAAATCGCCAAGGTGATCTTATAATACACATAGATATATGTGATAACTAGATCTCCCTTGCGGTTTAATTTGTGATTATCGTTTCGCCCCTATAATCTTTATTAATAAACAGGCTACTTTAGAAGAAAATATTTTTAAATCAGACTGGTTATTTCACAGCATAATTTAAAAAAAAACTACTCATGTTTATTATATTTCTACACACTTGTAATTATGTAACTATTATCATATTTGATATTATATAAATAAATAACTTTTGAAAATATTATAACAAGAAGGTTATAAAATTTTCAGCGCGACATCTTATCTTCATAATATGAGGAACGTTATGTACGTTATAATGTTTTTAAACGCATTAACTAACTTTAATAAAAATCTCTGTTCGTCATTTCGTGAAATTTGTTTTGTACACCGATAGATTAAATTAGGGTATTGTTATTATACAATAATGAGATATACAATAAGTAAATAAATGAAAAAATGCTCGCTGAATATCGAAATAATAATTGTGTTTTGTATAGTAAGTTTATCTTATCATAATGTTATAATGGCCATAATAATGCATTTTGTCCAAACAATTTCTGTACACCTACAACGGTTCCAACAAGTCTGTACCGGGTAACAAACGTATAGCCGAACGGACTGCGGAGTCTTAGGATCCCGTTGGCACTCTTTTATTAAGGAATCCAAGACAATTTCCCAGAAGCCGATACCTGATATTTTAGAGATTATCATTTTATGTTTTTAGACGGTATTACGAGTTCCGATATATATCGATGTTAAGTTCCGAGCAGAAGAAGCTTTCAGGTCTATGTCTGGCTTAGGTTAGGCTTCGTCGGTTCTTGAGGTAGGAGACGGTGGTTCATAAATAAATACTTTTTAATAAAAATCAAGTATCGTAGGTCATTACAAAAATATAGGGATACTTCCATAACGTTTTATAAAACTTATAAAAGTATTTTCCTCAAAAATTGATAAGAAGAATGTGGAGTTTGCTATAAAACGGGGTAATTTTTGTCTCATTTCTTTCCTTTTAGTTATTTAGGCACATGTATTATTATAATTAATATTCATGTATTATATAATATAATAATTCCAAAAGAAGACATTTTTTCAGAATTCAGTAACACTTGAATCTGCCCAGAACTTAACTTCTTTCTTAACTTAATGTCTTTTGTCTTTGATTGAAAAAAAAATGTTATTCATTTTATTCTCTAGAGACAAATTCTCTAGAGGCTTTCTCTTAGATTTTCATTTCTTGCTAGTCTTTTACATTTCTGATAGATGACCAGAAACAATTTTATCAGCCCCTTGGCGTGTGTTCATCATTGGTTTTATTTTAGCAATTAACGAGAGTGAGGATCCGGTCTTAAATAACCCTTCCCTGCGAGATGACTAATCAGGATCTAAGGTCGAATTCAAACTAGCCTTAGCACTACCCGTTGGTACACCAAAAACCGACCGTCAAAGGCAACTCTGTTATAACCTTGATTTCAATTTCAAGTCTTTAGAGATACGGTTGTTCCCCAATATTTTTATAGGTTAAGTAAGCTTTCTTCGGCTAATAACTTGGGCTTAGAAATTTCTTATACTGTTCGAATGCGCCGTGTTCACTCGTAACACTGAAAGGTGAAAAGTTAAGAAACGTAATGTCCGTAAGGTCAATTCCAAGGAACCGAACTAAAATATAATATTTTTATTAAGTAGAATCCGAATGTTGAGACGAAGGTCAAGTCAGATGATATAATAATGAAGATTTTGGTTGTAGTGTGTTAATAATATAAAAATCAATTATTCTTCTATCATCTTTTTATTCATAATACAGGTTGTGGCTACCACAACATATCACAATACGCTATCGCACTTCGTTTTTGCGAATTATTAATTAATATTAATCTCCAAGTCTTACTCTTCAAAAGGTCATAAAGGTGCGTGAGTCAATTTTTATAAATACCATCGCCAGTGTTTTCGTTCGCGTGTTCCGAATACATATTTAAAAAAAAAAAAAAACACACATTTCATCGCTTACAGTGATGCTATCCATTTGTCTATACTTTATGTTCGTGTCCTTTAAAATTATTGTAAACGTAATCTATTTTTATGAACAGCTATAACAAACTTTGATATTTCCACTGATATATAAGTATCATAAACGTACTTTAAATTTGTAATTTACCGGTTTTATATCTCAAATATGTTCGTTTATACCTACTTGAAAGTATGAAACAAAAGTAACCTAAATTAAATAATAACATATCAATTGTATTGATGTGCCTCTGGAAAACATACAGCATTGTATATGAAGAAGCAGTGTATACTTTGCCATTTACTTACGGTCTGTTGAATATGTTATCTATGGTTCGACTACTTTATAATAAATGACGGTAGTAGAAAATCCAGCTAGGACACGTTTAGGCGTTGTCACTTTGAACGTCATAGCGTTGTGTACTTTCGCCGCGTACGGTCGAAATTCAAAAATATTATAATAATCCGTCGAATATTTCAAAAAATAATTTTACAAAGTGTTAGATTAATTAATATTAAATCAATACATATCTGTATTTTTGTGTTTGTGCGGGTTCTAATACCGCGAGAGTGAACCGTCATGAATCGCGTGCCTAGTGAGGTCGATGAAGATTTAGAGGCAAACCAGCCTATCGAATCCAATTCACCGATCGAGAGGGACATAAGGCAAAGGAAAGAGGACTCTTCCTGCTCCAGCAATTCGTCAACCAGCGAGTCAGAAGAGGAGGGACCTCCGCGCAAGAAATCGAAACGAGACGCTCAGGTAACGGTCGATCCCCGGATCGACGCGTTATACGAACAGGTCAGTGTCCTCACTAATTTAATTATGCATCAACAATATGCGTTATCTACAAATACGAATGTACCCGCAAAATCTACTGACGTGATTGAACATCCTGAACAGAGTAATGGCGATTTCTTGACTAATCCTTGTACTAGTACACCAAAATCTCTAGATTTGGGTATTTGTAAAACTGATTTCGATGAGAAAAAAGTACTTAAACCAGCTGATGAACAGCGCTTAAACCAGCTAATAAAATTACAACATTTTAATTCGCCCACGTGGCAACATATTCGATATAAGAAAGCATTAGCAGACATGCTTGCGTACCCAGGCTTTTGTAACTTAAAAATTAATGACGAAATATGTTGCTTAAATAAAGGCAAAGATTTCCTGGCATCAACAGAGGAAATTATGGCGGCAATTACTAATGCTTTACTATACCAAAGGCAATTACTACAATCAGGTCTACAAGAAATTATTAATTGGTCTCATAATAATCCTACAGAACTTACTTCTGATAACCTTTTCAACAAAATAAGCGAAATGTTCGGTAGTATGTCGCCATCTTATAAATTATCTGAACAAACATTGCAAATCGTCTGTGGTAAACGTGCTGAATGCATAGAAACTAGGCGTAAAAGATTAATTAATGAAATTTCTGATAAAAGTATTCGAGCTGCTCTTGTTAGCATACCTCCTAGCGAGGAATTTCTATTCGAGAAAACACAATTAATATCGCTGGTGTAATCCCTCGGAGGGCCTCATTATTGGTTATCACCCCCGCAGGCAGTCAAAAATAGGGACCAAGTGAAAAGAAAATACCACGAACCGACACCATCGACATCCAAACTCAGGTCACAAGGACAAGATAAGAATTATTTTCAAAATACCTACAAAAAATCAAACGCTAAACAAACGTACAAAGGAAAGACTGACGTCCACATACAACCAAGAAAGCCGTCCTTTCGAAACAAAGACAAGAAAAAATGACTATCTGACACAATTCAGAGGAGGTCGACTAGAGACGTTCAAAATCCGTTGGCAGGCACTCGGAGCGAACAAATTTGTAATATCAGCAATCAGTGGTTTTCGAATACCATTTTACAAGAAACCTCCTTTGATAATGCCAACAAGACTCGTTATGAATCGATTTGCAACAAAACCCTCGCCGGCCATGACTCAAATAGTGCAAGACCTCTTAGATCAAAAAATACTGCAGCGGGTTACCAAGGTAACGCCCAGTTTTCTCTCCAAGCTATTTCTGCGGAAGAAAAGCGACGGGTCGATGCGACCTATTTTCGACCTACGAGAATTGAACAAATTCGTAAAGACAAAGCATTTTTGCCTCATCTCCCACAGTACAGTGCCAGATTTTCTCCAACCGGGAGACTGGATGATAAAATTAGATATATCTCAGGCATACTTTCACGTACCTGCAGCAAAAACTCACCGCCCGTTCCTTCGAATCAGTTACTTAGGTCAATTGTACGAGATGACATGTCTGCCTTTTGGCCTGGCCTCAGCGCCACATCTCTTTTCGTCCGTAACATGCTGGGTCGCGGAGACCCTGCGTGCCAAGGGATGTCGTGTACTAGTCTACCTAGACGACTACCTTTTGGTCAACCAAGACCAATCCAAGTTATGTCTTCAGGCCTCGGAGGCCGTGAGGCACTTGGAAAATCTGGGCTGGATTCTCAATTACCAGAAATCGATCTTAACTCCGACACAAGACCTAGAATACCTTGGCATCCGTTGGCAAACTGCAAGGAACAGGATGATATTACCGGAAAAGAGGATACACACTCTCAAAGCAACCAGTCATCTATCATTAATAAGAGGCCAGATCACGCTTCGCGAATTGCAAAGCCTACTGGGACAGTTCAACTTCGCCAGCTTTGTCATACCCCGAGGCAGGTTACATTGTCGGAAAGCACAAATCTTTCTTCGACGTTTCAACAAGAGACAACCACGACAGAGGAAACGAATCCCCTACGGGGTGTATCAAGAGATGAGGTGGTGGCTCGGCGCCATACTTCACTCTTCGGTAATACACAAAAAGCCGGCTACTCATTTCCTAGCGACGGACGCTTCGGATCTGGGTTGAAGTGCTCATCTAAATGGGCATCTAATGTGGGGAACTTGGTCCCCTCAACAACGGGCATGGCACAGCAACAGGAAAGAGCTATATGCAGTAATGGCAGCGATCAGAGCAAACGCCGCTGCGCTAAGCAAATCCCATGTACTCGTCCAATCGGACAATCGAACCTTAATTGCATATATTCGAAAAGAGGGCGGAACGAGATGGTTGGCACTACTAGGGTTGACATACAAACTATTAACCCTAACAGACCAGTTCAAGATAACTCTATCGGCACATTACCTGCCAGGGAGGTACAACACAATAGCAGACAGATTGTCACGAGGGAAAGAGGTTGCGGAATGGCATCTCTTGCCCCAAGCAACTGGAGAAGTCTTCAGGAAATGGGGTCAACCAGAAATAGATCTCTTTGCTTCCCGACGAAGTGCCGTAGTAAGAAACTACGTTTCAATAGATTGCAGAGATCAATCAGCAAACTATATAGATGCCTTCAGCAGACCTTGGCAATACCAACTAGCGTGGGTATTCCCCCCACCGAGCCTATTACCCAGAGTTTTGACACATCTAAACCGCGCGACAGGGACGTATTTGGTAGTGGCACCGGAGTGGCCTCAAGTTTTCTGGCTGCAAGATCTGAAGTCCAGAGCGTTAGATCACCCACACGAAATACAGAATCTATCGAAAACAATGATAGATATGACAACATCACAACCACCGCCACAAGTACATCTATTAACCTTGAAAGTTTGGAAAATTGGGGGTGGGGTTCCCAAATAAAGGAGTGGTCTACCCAAGAGAGGGAGCTGTTAAAAAACAGCTGGCGACAGTCTACTTTAGCAACATACCTACCTGCTATCAAGAGATGGTTAAAGTGGTGTAACAATTCGCAAGTTAACCCAAAATCACCTAATCCTACTATCCTACATCGCAAAGTTTTTAATTTTTCTTTTCCTAAATGAAAACTTATCTTATAGCACTATTTTAGTCCAAAAATCGGCTATATTAACTTTCTGTAGTCCGTACGTAGAACAACAAGCATTTACAAGCTTCATTATTAAGCATACCCTTAAAGCAATTGGAGTAACTAAACCAAAATTAGTTAGACCGTTAATTACCTGGGACCCAAGAATTGTTCTGGAATGGCTTTCAGCTAATTCACCTAAAGAGACGCTCTTTGAAATATCACGTAGAACAGCAACAGTGTTGCTACTAGTATCCGGACGTAGAGTCCACGACCTTACCTTGCTGCGAATTTCCAAAGGCAACTATCTTGATGATGGGCAAAACATCTATCTAATACCCACATTTGGGTCAAAGACTGACAGACATGACTATCGCCAATCCGCTTGGAAACTCTCTAAACACCCCGATAAGAACATTTGTCCAGTTAGTTTAGTTAGGTGCTTAATAGAGATAACCAAACAAAGAAGATCAGATCTAAGAGACTTAGACAACCTTTTCATTACAATTTGTAATAAAGTTAAGTCTGCTTCCCGCACTGTAATTGGCAATTGGGTGCGCACAGTTCTTAAAGACAGTGGCATTGATGCTACCCCAGGGAGTTGTAGGTCAGCCGTAGCTTCACTTGGGTGGCTAGATAATCAGCCCTTAGATGATATATTAGCTCGGGGCAACTGGAAATCATCCACTACATTTTTTAATCATTACTGTAAAATAATTGAAGTATCTAAAAATGATCGTAATTCCTTTTTTAATACATTCACATCACTATAAATTTATATGATTTAAATAGTTATCAATAAATAATAATTAAGATTTTTACAATGAGTAAAATTTGTATCACTTAGTTTATTATTAAATTTTGTTTCAAAATTGATAATGAATTATTTACCTAAAATAAAAATAAATGATTTAATCAATCTCTTCTTTCAATCAATTACACTTTCATTTGTCTCATTTTGTTATTCATCATAGCGTTGTGTTTATATAAATATTTCACCAGCAGATAACAAACACGTCTTCATATACAATGCTGTATGTTTTCCAGAGGCACATCAATATAACGGTTTTACATAACAATAAAACCGATATTATGTGCCGAGAGGGAAAACATACAGCATTGCAGGAAGTTCTTCCTGGTGAAGACTATGACGTTCAAAGTGACAACGCCTAAACGTGTCCTAGCTGGATTTTCTACTACCGTCATTTATTATAAAGTAGTCGAACCATAGATAACATATTCAACAGACCGTAAGTAAATGGCAAAGTATACACTGCTTCTTCATATACAATGCTGTATGTTTTCCCTCTCGGCACATAATATCGGTTTTATTGTTATGTAAAACCGTTATATTATATTAATATTCTGTTTTCTTTAAAAAAAAATATTGAACTGATAAAGGATAACGTGTACTTGTTATTGAAGATACTAGTATATTTCTAATTCGTAAAGGAAATGAGTATAGCAGACAATGTGCAACCTAAACCTGTCAAAATCGAAGCAGGATTTCGTTTTTATGACGTTGGAAATTTAAAAGACTTCTAACAAACTAGTGGTCGGAATTCGACCTAATCTATAATTGACAGCATTGTCAAAATCATAAAAATATGATTGCGCATAACATGGTGAGCATATTATGTAGCAGTCATAAAAAATTCGTTGCAAGATCTATACTTAAGTACCTACCGTGTTGACAACAGACTTTGACAATAAACAAAATTTGTGTATATGTACATTGTACATATGTGTGTCGTAGTGTATGTATTGTGTTTTTTTATTAATTTAATGTATTTTTTGAGCATTATTATAAAAAATATTAGCATTCTGCACTTCTCCATATAAACTTTAATTGTGCCAAATTTCATAATTCTCCGTCTGCGTAATTTTCGTAAAAAGGGGTAGAAAGTTTTTGCTTCACGTATTAATATATACATAGATTATATATACCGCACCAAAACCACTGTGTCATCAAATTATAATCAAATCATGTTTTAATGAAAATTGTAAACTAGAGCCTATTTGCGATTGTTCAGTACATTAAACATAAATACGTCCTCGTCTCGGCGTTTAATTTTTTATACGATAGTACGTAATTAATGCCTATTATATTTACCAATTAAATCTATAAAAAATTATCTTGGCTTTATATTTTATATTTATTATCAATAAAAATAAACATTTTATTATAAAGATATGTAACTCTTTTCTATGTAGGTATGTTCTTTTCAGTCTCACTTCCTGTTTCTAGTTAATGAATCAGAATTGTCAGTTGACGTTCAACACCAGTGGTCAGTTTAAACATAAACAATTCGAAAACAATCGTTTTGTTTTTGTACTTTTTTAATCATGATTGCTTTAGCTTTGTAATTTTACATGAATATAATTTTTTCAGTGATTAAAGTTAACGATAAGAGCCAATTTCGAACCAGTTTCTCGAATTCGTTTCAAAATTTTACTAAATTTAAAATAAAACTAAAATAATTTACTTAAACCAAAATTCGGTTTTAATTTTAACGTGTTCTATATTTGATGTTTTATTTTTTATATTTTGAGTAAAAACTTACTTAAAACATTAGTCTTGTACGTAGGCAATATTATAGTAAATGAATATAAATTTGAAATATTATGTTTACATTTAAACATGTGTTAAAACAAACTAACAATTCTGTGAAATATTGTAAAAATACTTAATTGGACTAATGAAATAATAATTATCCAGCTATGAAAAAATAAACATATTTAGTTTATACATTTTTAATAGATTATGGCTTATATGTATAAAATAGATAGAATATTTTCTCACCCATCATATCTGTTGTTGCGAACACAGGCTAGCTTAGATCCTTCGCATCCATTATCAAATTCAATAAACAGTTAGACGTTGACCTTATCAGAAACACAACTTTTCCTAATCGCCACTTAAACACGATCGAACAATTGCTGTTTCAAAACGTAAACGACACTCGATTTACGTTTTTATAAACAATATTTGTATCGCATGCGTTGGACGTGACTTTTTTGGATATACGACTCCGCGTGCGACGAATTACGCGTGTTGCTTCCGCTGAACAAGTCAACGTAATAAACTTAACTAACAAGTTAAGACGCTCAGTCAAAGAGAAGGCAATAAAACTTGTCAGGTATGCTATTAATAAAACCTTATTTGATTTATTTGTTGTTTTTTATTTATTTATGGGATTGTGAAAAAAGCATGACGTAACAATGCTAAAAAACTTTGAACCGACATTATGTTATTTTGTAGTTTTATTCCCGTAATGTATTTTAAAAAATTATCCGCAATTAGCAACTATATTTTTAAATAAATATATTTTTATTAAAATCTTAATGCCGCTTAGATATACCATAAAGCAATTTAATTTAATAGCCGCGATGAATATAATTTTAATTTATTATACCAACCAAGTTTTTCTAATGCTTTTTTTTTGTGGCCAAACTATTATGTAACAACATATCATTTTTACACCATTTAATTAAAGGATTAAAAAACTTAACAGATTGAGTAAAAGTAATTTTTGTATAATAATTTCCCAATAACAGTCGACTCTCGATAAATAATATGACACTCGCTAATTTGAATCTCTCGATAATCGAAATCTATAACCAAGAATGTGTTTATTCAGTGTTTTTGGCTACCTACTGGCATGGAAGTAGAATCCTCCGTATGAAAAACCACCAAAAATTTATTTCAATAGTTTGACCCTTATGCCAACTCAATAAATGCATGGTAAGAAAGTTGGGTATAAAATCTGTAACATTACGAAAACCGTTACGAAAGATCGATAACCTATCTAATTACCCCGTTTTACGGTATACATGCTAGCTAGGTTTTCGTCGAGAAGAATGCAATTAAAGTATTTTTTCTTTGTATTAAGTTTGTTTTGTATTCACAGTTGTAAGTCAGTTTTGTAAATTTAACTAATTAAAATACTGAGATGATTTTTGACAAAGTGAAATGGACCTTGTTACAATCGTTGTTCAGTCTACTAACACCAATATAAACATGCTTAGCTACTCGTTCATACAACAGAACCGAAGAAACACCAGAGTGTAATATTTGATGACCAGCTAAAAGAGCTCAGGGAGTAAAAGTAGAGGGAGAGGGAAGGGAACCTACTCGTAACTCTATGGTCTTGAAATTTGTTAATTTTCGTCGTCTCTCGGGATTTTTGGCAAAAAGATTTAAGTTTTATGTACTAGAGAAAGAGTTTTTAAAGTCCATTCCTTTTAAACGGAGCTAAATCAGCTATTTAATAATCGATTAATTTCGTATCTTGAAGCAAAAAAATATTTTCTCTTTATTATATAAGAAAGAATAGATATACTATGATATTGATATTTTTCTTGACGTTTACCTCAATAAGAATATGTCAATCCAACAATCACATTAAGGATATAATGCTATTAATAATAGCCTTTTGATATAAAACTTACAAATAATACAGCTATCTGCGTATTGGTAACCTTAGATATAAAATGTTTCATTTATAATCTTTTCAAGAATTTTTCTTGACGTTTACCTCTAATAAGTACCCATATGTCAATCTAATAATAACATTAAGAACAAAGAAACATAATTTTATTGTGTTAATAGTGTTTTAATGACATCATTATGCAGCAATTGGAGCAACATATTACGACGGACATTTATATTCTATTTAACTTCAGTCATTATATACATTTGGAAATGCACTTTAACCGAGAAGGCTAAATTTTGGATATCCCACGTAGGGGGAGGCCTAGAAAAAAGGGTTGAAAAAAGGGTTATTTTTTCGATATCTATCACGAGAAGAAAAAAAAAATAGGAAAAACAAATTTCACTACCGAAATGAACGATGAACGATAGGTGAAAAATGTACAGGACCTTAATTATAAATCGTAAAAAAGCAACAAAAAGTATTGCATACAAATTTTCGTATCTTAACGGAAAACTGAGTTATTATTAAAAAAAAACTGAATTTAACCCTTTTTTCAAGATGGCGGAAAATGCACAAGGAAATTTTGGTCGACAATTTGAAGTTAAGCTGTTCTAAACCTCCTCCACGTAATATCCAAAATTTAGCCTTCTCGGTGAAAATGCATTTCTAATCCGTTTTTTTCGACTTTATTTGATTGATAGGATTAGTAGGATTATTTCTTATTGACGTAGCCTAATGTATGTATAAAACGATAATAAATGAAATGAGACTCTTAACCGGTTCAGAAGTTCAGAGCTTAAAACATTACTTTGTTTTCGTTTTGGAAGTCTGTTAATTTCGTGCTTGTTGTTGAAACCGACATATTTCGGTATACACTCTGAGATCCTATACCTAACTCGTTTGTTTCCTTTATTTAATGGAAGAATATCTTTTCTCTACAGGAGGACATAAAGATAAAATATATGCAGCGAAGACTTAAAATGAAGATAAGATAGTTGATAATAATTTAAAAAAAAAAAATTGTTTTTATGAGGTAAATTAAGATAAGATTCTTGACTGTTAAAAAAATATTTACTTATCCCAATTAAGTGTTGTAGAAAGTTGAGATTTTTTTAACTAACAATCAAACGTTTGTGTAAATTATATTTTAATGTAATCAATAATTTTACATATTAATAAGATCTGTTGAACCTCACCGCAGATTAGTTTTTATCATGGATTGGTTTTGAATATTGGTAGATGAACAAATAAATAATTACATTATTTACCGCTAGATGGCGTATAACCGCACTCTAAGATTTTATCACTTGTTTGATTATGAGCGCAATCCCTTAGGGCTTAGTGTGTATTTTCTATAAGCCTATGGCACTCGTAATAAAAAATTGTTACAAAAAAAAACATTAGTTAAAATTAGTTTAGTAGTTGTCGAATTATGAACAAACATCTATACATTGTTAAAAAATACATAGACTCCCTAATTTGTTGTCTTTACACTGAGCACTAAAATATACATGATATTATTTATATGATGGACCAATCTTATAGGTACTATTTTTTTGCGATATTTTAATCGGAATATTTCATTTTTCTAGGTAAAATGAAAATGTCTCAAGATTCCGCATGCATCAGTAGATTCTTTAAAGGGGAACAGGACGATATGCTTAGTCCAGACAAATTATTATCAGTGTCATCGGTCACATCCTCAACAACATCTCAAGATCTCAGTCAAACTTCCATAGATTCAATTTCAGATTTAAGTTTATCGCAACTTACAATAGAAGAGCCAGAACATTTACAAATTCCGTCATTTTACAATCTGACACCACGTTCGTTGCCTCAGTCGCCACACTATGTCATCGAGGAAGAATTCTCATCAAACCCATGGGCTTTATTAATAGCGACGATTTTCTTAACTAAAACATCGGGTAAAATGGCCAGGCCTTACATGAAAAGTTTTTTCGAAGAATATCCCACTCCTTATCATGTATTAAATCATCCGCCCACAACATTCGAGAGATTTTTCGAGAATCTCGGATTAAAGAAGAGAGGTCACATGATTTGGAAACTAAGTTATCAGTTTGTTTCTGCCAAATGGCGACGAGCAAGTGATCTGTGTGGTATCGGAAAATACGGTGAAGATGCTTATAGGATCTTTTGCTTGGGTCATACAGATGTAGACCCTGATGACAGGTACTTAAGGTTGTATTTAGATTGGCTGAGAAGACATACTGAGTTTATGGAAGACAATAGCGTGACGGATAGCGAATACGTCATCGAAGATCCGGTTTCGAACTATTATAGAATTACTTTGCGAAATTGTGTTTAGTGCGAAATTGTGTACATAAAATAACATTAGAAGACTATTTTTGCAAATCAAGCTAAATTAATTATTTTAAAATATAAATACAAAAATTATGCCATTATACAAAACAAACGTGTCATCACGTACATATTAATAAAATATTTAGTTATTTTATTTATATTCTGTACTTTTATTTTACAGAATGAAAGTGATTAATTTCTAATCATTAAACTAAATAAATAAAAAAAATCCTATATCAAATATATATTAATTATAGTCTATTTCGTTTACTTTCAATTTTTTTAATTTTTATTTCTAAAGTAAAATAACAAAATGTTTAGTGTTAATGCAGTACCTATTTTTGTGTTGAAATTAAAATTTATGTGTACCTGTACTAATTTTACCTGTAAGGAATAAAGAGACTTTTCATAAAGCTATTTAATTATATGCCTATAGAGATAATGTCACTAATTTTTTGTTGATCAAAGCGGTCCTTTATGAAATTATATAAAAATTGTTTTTTCTGTACTTTACTAGTTTGTATTTAAGAAAGAATAAGAAACTTAAATCAATACTTAACTGAAAAGTTACTATTTGATGACCAACGGCTTAACATCAAAATTAAGGGCTTTACAGCTCAACATTTTTGTTTTTTATTGACTACAAGATTTTCAGGTTCTTCATCAGTTTTGAGCTTTCGTTTAAGTATTCGTATAATTTATGCATGAATTGCACTGAAATAGTTTGATCATTCTGTAATATATCTTATTTTATTTTATTTGTGGTGTACAATTAAAAGTATCCCAGGTAAATACCATACTTGTCGACAATTCCGGCAATAAAGTTCTCAGATATTCAGATATGTGGGGCATCATAGTTGGTCATGAGACACTCTGTCGAGTCATTGTATTGGGATCCACCAGTTTTGTCCAATATAGTGAACTTGTTTCTGATGTCAATACTAAATTTATATATCTGTCTCTATAACGAGAAGCCTAATATGACTTCTTCCGACTTTGGGGTAACTGTCGGTGTATCTCTCTGCAATGATTTGACTCTTGAATGGACTGGCATGTTGACGCTCTTGTTTAAGTAAAGCCTTCAGTGTGAACTTTCGAGCGTAACGATTCGTAATGACTCTCGAAAACAGCTTATAGATATGACCCAGCAGCGTAAAGTGTTTGTAATACGTCAATGAGGCGTTGTTCTCTTTTTACCACGCCTCTGGCGTTATTCTGTAGTGAATAACGGAACTGAGCAATCGCTGTAATGCTGTGTAAAAGACGGCTTAATACCTGTTTTCAGAAGTTATGCTGTCATTCCGTCCTCACTTGTCACCTTTTGTTTTTTAGGCTAATTAGGAGCTATGTTAATCTCATCTAGGGTGACATCCAGGATATTCTCGCCATAGTGTTGCGTTAGAATAACGTCTAAGGTTGTCTTTAATTTCAAAAGGTTTTATTATGTAATTGTCCTTAGAATTTATCGATCTCTCTTAAGATCTCAGGTTTTAATATTAGCAAGAGTAGGTAACGGCGAGTTGCACGAAACCGTCGCTAATTTTCCGTTAGTTAAGTTGAAATTAATCTTAAAATTAGTTGATCTCATGATTAATTTAAAGCTGTTGGAATTAATCATCCGTTAGATAGGTCATTAATTAAACTAAATTTTTTTGTTAACTTAATCAGATGTAGGTTTCGTGCAACAGATAATCACGATTCTTGTGATTAAATTAGTTTAATAAGCACTTAAATTTTAAAATTTGTTTCGTGCAACTCGGCGTAAGTCACTTTACCAGCTGTTCTTTTTCCATCTTTGCGTTAATTAAAAATGCCTTGTAGGTAGTATAAAGTAATCGCTGTCAGTTCTTACTCGATTAATCACAGAGTTATCATTGGATAAGTACAATTTTATCCACATGATGAAGTCAATCTTATCCTCAATCAGTCCTTGCGTTGGAATTTACTTGTAATCAGAGACAACTTTGAAATCAAAGTTTTATTAATATTCGGTGTATATATGGCTTTTTAAACATTCTATATATAACCTACTCGTATACCAATGTACTTAAATGTAGATAATGAAGTTTCTATCTGTCTATGTTTATTTCAAATCGCCTAAACCGATTTTTATTCCATAAGACTCGGGTAGTAGGTATATAATATAAATATAGAATACATATATGTTGGTTCCTGTAATTTATCATGAAAGGATATGGCCACCCTTGGGGGTTTTCTTCAAATGCCAGCACTCTCGACATCATGAGTAGGTATTAATCATAATAGGTATGTAACTTATGTATTTATAAAAATAGTTTATAAACTATTACATTCCCATTATAAAAATAACAGGTGTACTAATAGTTGCCACTCGCTTTTATATGTAATGTGTAAATTATTATTGTGATAACAAAATTTACAACATACATAAAGTGTTATTATGAAATAAATATATATATTAAATAACACATTCATGTCATAACTATTACACATCAAAAAACTGATAATGATCAATGAAATATATGTACAACATTTTTACACTGTCTACTCTAGTATTTTTTTAAACGCTAAAATCGTATAAATTTTTAGCTATAAATATTTGCAAAACAGAAACTTAATAGATGAATTGATTAATATAAAATTGTACTTAGTAGTAGACTGCAAAGGACCTTGTCTGTCTTTATAAAGTTTAAGTAAACGGAAAAGGAAATTTAATTCCGAAATTCTTTGAATTTAACTTTCTTTTTTTTTTAACTATTTTTGGTTACCACTTGGGCCGATCCTAATTTACATTTACTCATTACTAGCTGTGCCCCGCGGTTTCATCCGCGTTAATTTGAGGAAAAAAACGTACCTACTTAAATAATTTTAAACCATTGCTCTAAGAGAGCCTGCCTCGTTGGTCGAGTGGTCGCAAGCGCTACTGCCGAGCAAGGGGTCTCAGTTTCGATTTCTGGTTCGGTCAACGTATTATTGGTTTTATTTTTAGAAAATTCTCAGTTAACAGCACGGAGTCTGGAATGGTGCCCGGTGTATGACAATAGGCTCGCCCCCTATTACATGGCACTCATAACTGGCAAAAAGTGGGAAACATGTAATATGTGCACCCTGCCCCTTCGGGGAACAAAGTTACTTTAAAAGTGGAACTATAGTTAAAAAAATTCTCGGGAAGAGAAATTCTCTCTCTTCAGCTTTATAATATTAGTATAGATAATGAAATAATTTAATTAGAACAGGTAAAAAACAGGCTAAATTAAAATAAGTATATTTCAAATATAAAGAATAAAAATCTAACTACAATTAACGTAAACGAATAAACCTACTATGTATTGTAAGAAGTAAAGGTAAAGTATATCAATTATTTTTGACGGCTTAAGGTATTTCGTACTGAGCATAGACAAAGAAACCTACCTAGGTTCTTTGTCTATGGTACTGAGGTACTTTACATTGTCATCCTTATGTTAGAATTTCAGGTCAAAGATTTCTTTTACTCATTTGACTTGTTCGGTAAATAAATTATTTTGTCTCTAAAATTGTGTCTTTATTTATCTTTTTGTAAATTACCTATTTCATTGTTTATACATATTAAAAATTATTTTTAGTCAAGGTAGATTCATTAATTCTCTGAATTTTATCTGATATTTTATCAACAGAAATGACTTATTTAATTAAAAAAAAATGGATTGTTATCTACATTAAAATATCAAGTTTGGATATTAAAATATAATGAAGTTAATTAAATTTATGTCGACAACATAAAAGTATCCATTAAATTTATTTAAAAAAAAAAGTTTGTTTTATTTACAATATTAAAGTTTTTATCTAAAAGAGTAAAATACATAGATGTACAACTACATTAAGGAGACACTGACCTGAATGACGTTTAAATAGGACGTCATAAACGTCAATGAAAAAGCCTGTAGCCATTGTGAAGTTGATAATCTTATAGCCTTTTTAGACGAAATAATAGTATGTATAATACGAGGTCAGAACGGATATCACTACATTTATAATCCCTATCATAATAACATTAGTTATCTTTATTTTAGGAAAACAAAAATACACACATTTTACTGCTTATTAAATAGGTAGTTCAAACTTCAGATAAATTTTGGAATATACACTTGCTTTTTATTATAATAATTTTTATATGAAGAATAACAGTATGAATTTTAATAATACATAATATGAAGGCGCCTTACGAAATATTGTTATGAAAACATGATAAGTCGTAATATAACTCCAATATTTACAATTATATAGTATAAATATTTTTAAGATATTTTATTATAAAATAATGTTATAAGAGACAGATAAATAAAAATACGTTTTTAAAATGAAGTACAATTTAATTTTTTTAAATTTAATTATAGATAATTAAATATTTAAGGCGATATTATTTATAATTGATTAAAATGTGATAGGTTATAAAAAATGATACTTAGTACATTTTTATTTTGGGTAGAATGTTCAAATTATGCTTCCTATGTTTAATAATTACAAAAAATATTTTTATAGTTGCATTATGGCAACTGTTGTTTTTATTTTATTTTTGTAATATTTTAAAAGTAATAAACAAAGGCCTGGTCCGAAATAATATAAATTTTCAACATCTCTCGCTTTTCAGTGTTATATTATGATATTGTGGTGAAAAAGACCAGAAAAAGTAACAAAGTTTTTTGGCGACGAAATCCATTTGGAAAAATATGCTCTTATATATCGTAACTTACTTGACCTTAGTTATAGTTTTTTAATTTCTCATTATTGTTGCGGAACTCCCACTAAGGGTTTTTCTTTTTCACTAAGATAGTAGTATGAGTAAAGGTTAAATAAATAAATAAATAAATAAATATGTTTAACATACACACACGGTCATCTGTTCCTAAGGTAGGCAACTTAATGCCTTTAGGTAACAGCCGACTGATATACATTTTTTTAAAATAAATATACATATAAATAATACATATATAAATAAATACATATTACACCCAGACTCGGGGCGGGAATCGAACCCACAACCCTGGAGCACAAAACAGGGCCACTGCCAACTGCGCCACGAGCCAGTCAAAGTTGGTTGGTTGAGTAATAAGTAGTATAAGTAATAAGTAGATCACATTTTGTGTATAGCTGGTTTAAGTTATATAGGTATATGTAGGTATTTGTGTATGTGTATAATAATATGTATGTATGTATGTATGTGTGTGTGTGTGTGTGTGTGTGTGTGTGTGTGTGTGTGTGTGTGTGTGTGTGTGTGTGTGTGTGTGTGTGTGTGTGTGTGTATATATATATATGTGTATGTATTTATGAAACAATATCACTACGTTTTTTACAGTACAACGTAACGTACGTAACGTAAGTAGTAAATAAATAAATAAAGGGCTAACATCAAAAAACAAATTTATGAAAACATATTAGCAACTTTAGGGGAATCTCGAGACTGTTTGGAGCTGTTTGAGGCTGACCCAACTGAATTTGTTGAGAGATTTGTGACTATGGATAAAACCTGGGTGCACAACCATACTACAGAGAGAAAAAATCTAAACATTGGAAAAAATCAGGATCTCCAGCGCCGAAAAAAGCTAAAGTGGTTTTGTCGGCCGGTAAAGTGACGGCATCAGTTTTTTGGGACGCGAAGGGTATAAATTGTAATCATGGTGGACTATTTAGAAAAGGGGTAAACATTAAAATCGGCCTATTATTATAACTATCTGCGACGTTAACGTGAATTAATTAAAGAAAAACGTCCGGGATTGTAACTTCAGACGTCTGGAGTTCAGACGTCAGTCGAGACTATGGCAGAAATCCATCAGTGTGATTCATGTCATGACTTCGAATTGTTATCCCATGCCTACATGCATGCATGCCTATTCCCCTGATCTCGATCCATTTGACTTTTATCTATTCCCAATGCTCAAAACCAGTTAGGAGGCCAAAAATTTTCTGAAAACGAACATTAAGGCTGCTGTCGACGCATATTTTGAAGGTATGGACGAAGATTTTTTTTAAAGCTAGTAAAGTCCTGCCCGGCTGATGAAAGAAGTGTATAGAACTTAGGGGAGAATATGTTAAAAGTAAATAATAAATTCCTATTTTGTCATTTTCTTCGTTAGGCTACGAACTTTTCAAATGCCCCTGGTAATAAAATATCTTAAAACTGCTAAAATTAAAGAAAAACTTCTAAGTACTGTTAAACTATATTTAGCTTTTAAAATCCTTAATTAATTATTTTTTTAAAGATATTATTGTATTTTTTGTTACATTACTTTTTTAAATACAAACAGGTGTATAATATTCGAAAGAAAATAGTAGATTATGTTCTGTGGTCTATTTAGTGTTGTCATGTAAATAAATAAATAAATGATATCATGGATGGAGGGACTAAATATATTGTAGTTGACGACTGAAGCGTGGGCAGCGAGGTGAGTTCATAACACAGTATTCTCCAAGCAATAATCTACTAATATTGCGATCTCGTACAACCGCTTAAAAGGTAGTGAATTAAAAACGTACGCTTGTAGTTTCGTATTGACAGTATTGACACTACGTTTATACGCATATAAAACGTAGCATTGGATCTAGTGTCGATACTCTGTTAGTGTCTATGATACCTTTTTCTATTATACCTAATATACACCCGTGTATATACATATCAAGGAATTTATATAAATTACAAGGATTTTATACAAATTCCTTCATATATATTAAGTCGCCAAACTATTTATTGTCTGTGTAAATTGTGGTTTAATTCTTTGTATTTTAATAGGTGAGTAAATTCTTAATTTATTAAACAAATACAAACTTATTTGCAGGAATATTACAAAATCATTTAAATGAATTGGGTTTGAGAAACAATATCAATTTATTTTATTTTAAATTAAAATAAAATTGATATTTTTTATGACAAACGAGGATGGTGTTTCTTTTTATGTTAATTTGGATTAATAAAAAAAATTCTACGTCCCTATGTTAATTAACTTGATTGATCTATTACATCAAATCTCGTTTATATTGTATTATTAACAACGATGATATGAGTAATGATCAAAAATCTCCAATATTTTTTTCTTTTATATTAATGAAAATATATTTTTATTCAATCGTCTTGTCGGTCATAAATCTTGAAATATAATAAGTAAACATAAATTTAGATGTCCATATAAATCAAAATAAGCCTAGTATATCAAGTTGAAAAGAAAAACGTTTAAAAATTCAAAGATTTATATCTCTCATGATACTTTATGAAATGCTAAAATAAATAACAGTTTAGTGGGATGCAGAATTTGCGATCTTTTGAAAACTCCCGCTCTTATGCTTCATAAATAAACCAATAGGGCATTTAACGTTGTACCAACCTTTAATATGTTGCCAGAGTGATTGCTCGCCACATGGTTGGCAGTAGTGTCGACTGTTGCAAATGGTGGATTGCGTTACTTTTTCTCGTGCTCCGTGTAAAATATTTACGTAAAATAGTGCAAATCTTGTGGTGCAGTGTTTCTGACTATTAGAAACATGTCGGAAACACTGCCGAATAACAAAAAACAAGTTCCAAGGCAACTGGTAAGTGTTTATGGTTAGAATTTTACGTATTTAGACCCGGGTGACGCCATGGTGGCTTTATCTGGGATCACGTAAACATGAAATGGTGCATCGCTGCATTGTATATCGATTTATATAAGTTATAGGAGTGTAGTAGTAAATGTATTTTAATATAGGTTTCGGAAATTGTGATAATGTTTGAGGGTCATCGGACTAGATTTTTTTGCGATCACGCCGCGAGCAAGTTTAAAACGCGGCGGCCGTATGCATTCGCGCATGCGAGAAGGTGTCAAAATCTATAATAGTTTTGGAGATCACAGTATCGCCGATGTAGCGGTGTTGACAATGAACGAAACGTAAATTGCGCACGTCAACGACGTCGTTATCTGAGCATACCTAGTGGGCATCTGGAAGGGACGAAGGCGTAACCCTCCCGCGAGGTGGCGGAGGACAGCGGCCTGGGGCGTGCGCGGTACGACCACACGTCAAGTCCGCACGTAATCTAGTTTATTACTTGAATAATCTTCTTTCAAACAATTAAAGGCGAGCAACGAGACGAATGTCCAAAACATTGTTTAATATCGCATACAACGATTATTGCTCTACAGTTACACATTCACCAGGACTGATTCCTTTGTTGAATTACAAACGAGAGTATTACAGTATCAAAAGTTTTATTGTTATGAGATTCATTACTTCACAGCTTTATGTAGCCTATTTCGTATATGTATATTGTTATTTCATTAACCTTGAAATTACTTAAAATGTAACCTAGACACTGTTTACAATGTAGAGTTAGATTTAACAAAATTTTTTGAACTAAATAAAAATACTATATAATTTAGAACTAAATAATATAAAATATTTGTATATAAATATTTTCTTAATTTTAACTACATAAATGAAAGAGGAAAAAGTCATTAAATTTGAAGGTAAACCCTTAAAAAGTAAAGTATAACACAATTTTTCAGTCTTGAAATATAACTATTGTAATATTCACAGTGATTTAATATTATTTAATAAAATGTACATATTAATTATAAATAAAATATAAAAATTAAGTGTTAATAATTTCATGATAGTATTGTGATATTGTTAATATTTAAATATTATATTATATTTTAACAGCGGGAACGTAAGCAGCGGAAACTGTATTCAGATGAGTGGGCACTTGGTGATGATGAAGCGGAAGGTGGTCGGGGATTTTCTCTTGCTGACAAGCTGGAGAGTCCACGGTTTGAACACACCGGTGCCGTGGTGGAGATGCACGGAACGGATCTTACAGTTGCCTATCTTCAGAAAAACGGTTTTACTACTCCATTGCTGTTTAAGGAGAAAACTGGATTGGGGTTGAGGTTAGTCCATTTTTTAATAATATATATTTTGTTTACATTTAACATATTGCATAAATATGTACATCGTCATAACGTAAATTTTTCACATATTTTCAAGATATGTATCTTGAAAAAATCAAAATTTTGTGTAGGTTTTTTTAACCAATTTTATTTATCCGTGGTTAAAGATAATAATTATTGTAACATATTTGTCTCTACATATTCTTAATTCAACTTATTAGTTAAATTAAGAATATGTAGAGTAATACATTGACTTGGGTGTTTTATTTTGTCATCATTCTATTCACCCTCAGTCGAGTAGTGTAGTTGAGTATCAGAGCATAAAATCGCAGTCTTTAGTACGAAAAAAGGCCTTTGACCAGCATTTATAGGCATTTAAACACAGTATTTCCCATTTTATATATTATATGTACAAATTTAGTAAACATTAATGTTAAATGTTGAAAACAGCTGTTGTTTACCTGATTCTGTATACAATTACTTTCGAAAAGTCTATGACGGTTAAATTATATAATATTTATTAAATTTTGTTAATTAAATAGCTTGATGACAGACGATATTGTCGTATTTTACAATATTAATTTGTCGTTGTAGGTATTATCAAGGTCTTTAGAAATGTTACTAGTTTCAAAAATATTAATAACACAATAAAAAAAATATCGATTTAAATATAATTTAAGATACATCGATTAATTCCTGTTTTGATTAATTCAAAATACGTTTTTTGTATGAATATCGTGTGACTGATAGTAATAGTTACCTAATTGCTTACTTAGAAAAATTTCGGACGATTCAATCATGGCCTTACCATTGAAAGTGATTAATCGAAAGTGGAAACTTGCTTGAATGAAATGAAAATGTTACGCATGCTTAAACTTCGGCCACTTGTACGCGCAACTCAATGATATATCTAACTTGTGTCCCTTAAACCTTCCCGCTATTTTCGTTGTTGCTTTTGTGTCTATTAGAGATCCTAACCTACCTCTTGACAATAACAATGTAGTAAAAAAATTGAAAAGGGTTTAAGTATTCGTTATGTGCATTTATAGTACGAGGATAAAAAAATTCGAGTACCCTACCCATTGCAGGTAATTTTTTTTTTCTTCAAAAATGTTCTCGCATGCCTGTCTTAGTTTAAATGCATATTATTAAGTAATGTTTTATTTTTATTATTTTAGATTAGATAGAAAATATTTTCTAAAATCGAGAAAACACGTATGATTTATTGTTGTTGTTTAGACGTTAGAACACTGCTGAGCGCTTTAATTGTTATAATATTATTTGTCTAGCTCTACTGAATAGTTTTAACTTACAAAGACAATAGTCACAGACGTTGAATCTCGCAAAATTTCATGAAATAAAATTAAAGTAGCATTCTTCTAGCTATGATTTATTTTAATGAAAACTTGATATTTTATTTTTATCTATAATTTGTTTTGTTTAATAAAATGTTCGCGTTACTTTGTTTTAGTCCTTTTTGAACAAGTTATTGATATTTATTTCACCAGGCAAATTTATAAAATCTATTTTTTTTTGTTTCCTAACACGTGTGCCTACACTTCAAAATATTATTGTTGTTAATTTTCCTTCTTCCGTTACTTACACACAACACAACTTTATTGTATTATATCCTTTTACTGAGTAGTTATGGTATTTTTAAAAGGGAGTTTATTCTTAAGTAATTACAAACAACAAATCAAATACCTAATAATTATAAAAAACAATGTACTTTATTTACACGGGAAATTTAACTTGTAATAATGTATTTAAATTAATCAATAGCGAAGGTTTTTATCTTGGTCACTTCATCTTTCCTGACAACTTATATACATAATATGTATATATAATCATATTTAAATTAAAAATATCACCGATTTCAATAAACGATTATTATTAATCGTAAAGTAATCTTGTACGTTTAGGAATTTAATTCAAACATACTGTGGTAAAAATGTTCTAGATAAATGATGTGAGTTCAGTAATATTTAATACAAATCGTGTAATCGAATTGATAACCTCCTTTTTTGTAAGTGGTTAACAGTTAAGTACAAACAGAAGAATGCACACTAACTCACAGATCAATACCTTAATTGATCTCGATTTGGTGTTTAGGATAAAACAGGAAACGTTTTTATAAGCTTACTAAGTTACTATATAAGTTGTGTTATCTTTATGACGCGGTGATTCATTTCTGATCACGTACGCCCGGAGGAGAGTACCTTGTAAATCATTATTTTGTGTTCACTTTTCATTTGGTCGTAAGATTTCGTAATATTACTATTTCAAATTTGTATATTTATAGAACTATTACAAGTATATGAGTACAGTACAGTACTGCAATATATATATTAGGGTTCCGTAGCCAAATGGCAAAAAACGGAACCCTTATGGATTCGTCATGTCTATCTGTCTATCCGTCCGTATGTCACAGCTACTTTTTTCCGAAACTAGAAGAACTATACTGTTGAAACTTGGTAAGTGGATTTATTCTGTGAACCGCACTAAGATTTTCACACAAAAATAAGCAATAAATTTTGGGGGTTCTCCATACTTAGAACTGAAATTCAAAAAAATTTTTTCATCAAACCCATACGTGTGGGGTCTGGGTCATCTATTGATAGGTCTTCAAAAATGATATTGAGGTTTCTATCATTTTTTTCTAAACTAAATAGTTTGCGCGAGAGACACTTCCAAAGTGGTAAAATGTGTCCCCCCTGTAACTTCTAAAAAAAAGAATGAAACTTCCACCGAAAATTGGTTTGAACTAGATCTAGTAAGTAGTTTTTTTTTAAATAAAAAATACACTATTATTAAAACATCGATCAAACTTACAACGAACTTCAAGAACTTTTATATGATGTTACTTGCTGCTACGGAACCCTTCATGGGCCAGTCTGACTCGCAGTTGTTTAATTATTTTAATTTTATAAAGACTAAAGGAAAAACGTAATAAATTTGTCGCAGTTAATTTTTGAATCGGGTGTGTGCTGGGATACCACCGATATGGGATATGGAAACAGGGGCGTGTATACACTGCCTGCGATGCCTGCGCAGGTTTAACTCAGCTTCTATAGCGAGGCCAGAACGCAAAACTGGGGGTACCTCAGACGTATCGTACGGAGTATGAGTGAATTTTTAATTTTCACAACTAAGAGATTGCTTTCATTTACGATTTTTAGTTATTCATTGCAAACATTCGGTTTAATAAGAAACAATAAAAGAAAAGGATAGCAATAGATACCGAAAATATTTTGTCAGTGTCTAACGAGGCTTAATTAGTAAAATTTAATCAGTTATAATTAAATTGCAAAGACTCTTATTTAAGCTTCCAAGAATTCAATTGTGTATGTTCACATAATAACAAAAAGAAAAAACGCTATATTAGGTCCTCGTGTTTAGTTAAAGATGGTTAGAGGTAAGAGACGAACCATTTATTTCTATTAGTCGAACTTAAAACCTAATAATTATGTGATTTTAAGTAATCACTTCGGATCTCCATTTATACTGAAATCATGCCTATTGGAACGCAAGTAATATTCAAATCTAATTTTAACTGATATAATTTTGTTTTCAAAAATATATTTTCATGTTTGACATGAGTGTATTTTTGTTGACATTAGTACGAAGCCCAGATAATTTCCAGTGAATGCTGGCAATGGTTCGAAATTTAATGATGATTGCAAATCGTTTTGAATTTATACTACCTGTTACCAATAAAATCAAAGATTTTATTCTAACATTGACACAAGTTGTCAATCTGTTTGTTGGCATTTTACGCCACGTCATACGTGTTAACCAACTATTAAAATGTAGGACACTATGATAGAGGAAAAGTTTTGTACCTCATATGGGCTTCCAACTGTAAATGTGGCCATCGTGGTTAAAATAAATGTTCAATGAAAGACCAGAATGATGGTAATGTGGCGTAAGGGTTAGATCTGAACTTAACGGAGTTTATCACACAATCACATACGCCCAGACCACGATAAACTAAGTGGTGATCGAACCCGCGACATGGCTAGTGCATCAGTCAGTTACTGTGACCAATACGCCAACGTGTCGTTGTCGCGTTTGATAATGTTTAAGTTTGTTAAATTGTTAAAATATGGGACTCTACTATAGGTATCGCCATCTTATTGTATACTATTTTACCAATACTTCATTAGTGGAGTTTATTCTATTTTCTCTACTCCATGGTGCAATCAGTTTATATTTGTCAAACTCTATTTCTCTTTATCTCTTATATTATGCCTGTAATTACTGTGTGTATTTCGTATGTTCGTAAGTTGAACAGGACAAGTAGTTTTTAAAAGGTATATAACATACACACTATCTAATAAACAATAATTAGAATATTCATAAATTAATTTGGTTTAATGATTTTTAATGGTGCCTAAAGAGCACAGCCGATTCCGCCAATGTCACGATGATTAGAATATAATCTGTCTAAAAAATTACAGTTACGTTTAACGTTGACAGTTCATAGATAATATAAAATTAAATATAGTGAATGTTAGGTCAGTATTATCGTGTCATGTTTAATTTGAAACTTTATTAAATGTTAATTATTATTTTTTTACTTTTTTTTGGAATGAATTGATATTAGGTAGTATATAATCCTATATATGACTATGATTATTATTATAAATAAGAATTTGTTATTTAATGAAGTAAGAGACTAAACTAAGAGAGTTTGTTATTGTTTTTTTTTTTTGTTGTTTTTTTGTCTTTTTCAATAATGGTGAAAGCAGAAGTTTTGAGCAGAAACAGTAATTCCGCAAGTGACTTTCATTTTCTATTATTTTATGATTGCAAGGCTAACTTTAAACTACGTGCGTCTGTTAAAATATTTTACAATAGTAAAGTAAAGTAGCTTACAAGTTTTATATGTATCGAATTAGCTTTAAATCCCGAAAATAAATTCATAATAGATATTATCCATGTTAAGTTTTTATGTTACTAAATATTTTTTTCTAATTTATTAAGTAAGCTTTTAGTTATTCATGTTCAAAATGATAATATCAAATTTATATTAGTATAGAAATATACTTATACATAAATGTTAGTAACAATAAAATATTATAAATAGTGTTAGTAGCAACAAGAAAAATAGCGTTAAAATAAATAAAGAGAAATATAAATAAATAACAAAACGACGAAGTGTTATAAAATGTTATAAAAGTATTTATTTTTTCAATATCAGCAACTTTATTTTAATTACTAGATGTGCCCGGTGGTTTTACTTGCATTGAAGTTTAAATTAAACACTTGCCAGATTGATTGGCCTCATTGGTTGTATGACTCATTGCTTGGTCTTCTATAATCGGTATTTCAGATCACGGTTAGAGCTTCAAGATCTTAGAGACATTTATTTATTTATTTTTGTAACGTGTAGCTTAGTGTAGTCGTCCAGTCGGAAAGAAAAACGTTGATTTCGGTTCTTTTTTAGTAAAAGCGACCAAAAGTAATGGTTGCATTAAAACTTTAAACGGATGTTTTTTCAAATATAAAATAAAATGATAACTTATTTATTTTCCGTGATTTAAAAATAATCTGTAATTATAAAAAAAAAAAATAATAAAACTCATAGAATTACTATTTGTACGTTAGTGTTTAATTAATAATTTAATTTATTTATCGATGAGGAATTAATGTATGTGTTAAAGTTATTTAATTAAATAAAGTCTTACTGTATTTAAATACATTAATTAAGCAAGGAGAACTTAAGACACGCAATACAAAGTTCTTTAAAAATTGATGAATTATACTAGTCTACAAAAAAAAAGTGAAGAAAATGCAACTGACATGGTTATAGGTGCATCGTTATCTTTGAAGGTCCCTAAATTTGAACTAACCTAAAAAAAATCCATCACGTATAAATTTTGAGTTACATTATAATGGAATATTTTGAACAAAATTATGATAAATGCCTTTTGGCCTATATATATACCGAAACAGTTAAAAAAAGTTTTTTTTTTATAGGA
Source organism: Euphydryas editha (assembly GCA_036937285.1). Taxonomy (NCBI): domain Eukaryota; kingdom Metazoa; phylum Arthropoda; class Insecta; order Lepidoptera; family Nymphalidae; genus Euphydryas; species Euphydryas editha. The sequence goes on from JAUPFZ010000019.1 coordinate 9,681,843, forward strand.
GATGTTTATTTTCGAGGTAACGATAGGTACCTACATGTAACTATTGTAACTGTTTTGTAGATTTCCTTTGGAAAATAATAATTTTTTCTTGTATTTTGCATCACTTTCCCTTATAAGGGAAACAACAATTATCCCCCATCATTGGAGGGTCCCAGCAGCCTTGATATCTCTGTCCCATTTTTAAAATATTTTGGTGGAACCTGTCTCCCTGCTCATAACTAATGGAACCTAAATTTTGTGGGAAAAAAATTCAAATGTAAATGTAAAAAATGAACTTTTAGTAGACGTTCTGCAATTCATTTTGTTGTAATTTTTCATCATCATTCATTGCAGTTCCTCATACCTGTCAGACTTTGTGTTTCCCAAAAATTCTGTGACAACGCTTTTAAATGATCTCCAGGCTTGAAATTGAACAAGGCTTAGTTTCTCTTCAAACTCCGTGTCCTTCAGAATTTTCCGGATTTGGGGTTCAATAAAAAATCCTTTTTCAAGCTTGGTATCACCTAGCTTCGGGAAAACTTTTTTTAAGGTGTTTGAAAGCATCGCTATTTTTACCCGACTGCGACAGAAGGAGGGTTATGTTTTTCGAGTGTATGTATGTATGTATGTATGTATGTCCATTTCTTTGGCACGCCCTACAGCCCAAACGGCTGGACGGTTTTTGACATATGAGGTGTCGTTGGATTTGTCTAAATTATAGTAGTGACATAGGCTATATAAATTTTCAAAATGGCGCCCGCAAATGGCGGAATGAAGGGGGGGAGTTGAATTTTTTTTCTTACTGTAGCAATATGGGTATCAAATTAAAGCTAGTAAATTGTTTTATTCTTTTTAGTTTATAATAAGAGTATTTTACGCAGTCGGGTTTTTTTGATTTTTTTAATTAAGCATACTTGTTATCTAAAGCCTTCACAATTTTTTTTTTATTAATCCGCGTTTTGTATGCAAAGGAGGTAACAAAAACCTTATGAGGATAAATTAAAGGCATATTCTTGATATTTACTTCACCTAGCTCGAAGTCACCTCTTTGAGGCCATTCTTTTATTTTGTATTGTTTTTCTGTTACTCTACTGTCCCAAAGAAATGAAAAAATAACAGTATTTAGTAAATCCTCCTTGAAGTCCTAGAAGCAGCACATGACTTTAAGATCACATATTTGCCACTTATACGTGTTGATAACATACTTTCATAAGTTTCCTTCATATCAACAGCGTGACCTAGTAAAATCGAAGGTCTTGCGTTGCCATTACACCTATAGCAAAACAGCTTTTAAACTAATCTTAGATGAATCAATGAACAAATATGGGGAAGCCCAATACCGGTCTGGGTATAGGATAAAACAAAATTTTAACAAAAAACAAAAACCGACTTCAAAGCAAAAAAAAAGAACGGTAAAACAAAAATGCACTAAAAAGTAAAAAAATAATTACGTATTCTTTTGTCTGTAATCAAATTATTACGATAATATAATGTACAATTATTGTTGTCTTCGGAGTCGGTGTCAGCCAACGTAGTTTAACATTACAATTTAGGTGTACACTATTACGCACTCTTTTCCTTATTTCCTTGGCTGACACCGACTCCAAAGACAACAATAATTGTACATTATATTATCGTAATAATTTGATTACAGACAAAAGAATACGTAATTATTTTTTTACTTTTTAGTGCATTTTTGTTTTACCGTTCTTTTTTTTTGCTTTGAAGTCGGTTTTTGTTTTTTGTTAAAATTTTGTTTTATTTCTTGATTTTTAGTGAATCTGTAGTTCGATAACTGATTTATTTATATAAATCTGGGCGGTTACAGTTCACTGCATTTATTTTATCACCCTCGAAAAAGCCGCAATCGACCTAAGTAATTTTTTTTTGCAAAAAATCCACACCAACTCGAAATACTACGATGATCTTACAAATCACCTATAGAGTTTCTTTTTTTTTGTCAATCGATATTATTTTTTTTTTTCATGGCAAAAGACATAATTAATGTATTAAAGTAATAATATGCACTAACGTACCACAACCTTCCGATCAATTATATCCTAGATTCCGTGTAAGCGCACTAAAAGTAACCAAACTAAACAGTGCTTACATTCATAATAAGCCAGCGTTAGCATTCGTCACATTATTATCGTACAAATCACATATTTAGCACTCGGTAAGCGACTCCACTAGTTATTTTATTCAAACAGCTGGAGACAACAGCAAATTAATAAGCACAGCTCCGAAATCGCGTAACTCGCATATTATTTGTGACAATTTTGTAGTATATTTCTAATTAGTTATAAGGTTGATTTCATATGAAATATTTTTCTAGATATCTTGTTTCATTTTTGGGTGTCACTAAGATTTATTACTTCGTTCCATCCATAAACCCTAAAGATAATAAGTAAGACACAGTCACAAATGTTTTACAACTCAATTCCAAAGTATTAAGGTCTATTATTAAAATTAAACAATAACCAATTGTGGCCTTTGTTTTATTAGCTTGTAGAGTCAGGTAGGCTGGTGTGGGGACACGACTGAGGTTCGATTTATTTGAGACTGTGTATCTATTATAATTATACATCGATGCAGATTGCAGAAAAGATTCCTCTGCTAATTGACTAATACTTAGGTACACTTGTTGCACACACAATGTCACATTTAAGATTTTAGTCTATGACAAATGACGCAAAATAGTGTCCGTTAAATATATTGACAAATTAAAAATTTTAAAACAATTATCTAGTTAATCACCGATGTCACTACACCTGAGTCGTAATCTGAGAAACAAAATATAATATTGTATAGTTTAACTCGTAGTAAACATAAAAAACATAACACGTGATAATCTTCCGAAACAAATTAAGCCTCAAGGAACGATAGTGTGCAACGCGACCCGTGCAGCGACGCGCGGTATCAGGAACAAATATACGCATTATTAAGGATTACTCAAAAACTACTAGTCACATCTCGCTCAAATTTAAATGGGACCACATGACGAGCACTAGCTTTTGAATATAAAAAGAATCATTAAAATCGGTACACCCAGTAACAAGTTATGAGGTAACACACATAAAAAAAAAAAAAAAAAAAAAAAAAAAAAAAAAAAAAAAAAAATACAGACGAATTGAGAACCTCCTCCTTTTTTTGAAGTCGGTTAAAAACCAAAATACTTAAGATATGCTAATTTAGTCACTTTAGTTATTGCTCTGGCCGGTCATTTAGGTGTATACGAGCAACGAACATAACAAAATGAGTCCGTTGATGTATTACAACCACGTTTTTTTATTTTTTTTTATTATTTTATCAAAAAATCTCACTTTCTGTAGCTATTACAATAAATTGACAACTAAATTCAAGTCTTAAAATAATAAACAACAAAGATTACAAATCAGACACGTGAAAATTTTTATAAATAGGTACCTCGGACTAACAAATAATTTAAATTATGTATCGATTCCTTGCAAATAGAACAAGGAAATTGCTCAGTACTTCTTATAGAAATTTAGTTGTAAAAAAATCTCAAAAATGTTACGTGATACAGATTTTTTAATTATGAATTGATATTTATTACCCAACTGCGACAAAAGGAGGGTTATGTTTTTCGAGTGTATGTATCTATGTATGTCCATTTCTTTGGCACGCCCTACAGCCCAAACGGCTAGACGGTTTTTGACATATGAGGTGTCGTTGAATTTGTCTAAATTGTAGTAGTGACATAGGCTATATAAATTTTCAAAATGGCGCCAGCAAATGGCGGAATGAGGGGGGGAGTTGAATTTTTTTTTCTTACTGTAGCAATATGGGTATCAAATGAAAGCTAGTAAATTGTTTTATTCTTTCTAGTTTATAATAAGAGTATTTTACGCAGTCGGGTTTTTTGATTTTTTTAATTATTATAACACATTAAATAATATAAACACAAAAATAGCCACTCAGTTGCATTTTGGCTGTAGACTCCTGGTTGTCGATATGGTTAAAATGGGAAAGTCCAAAATTGGCGTGACATATCAAAATGTTAATACCATTTTCGTATAGGTATCTCAACTCTAATTAACAAATGAATGACGTGTAAAACAAGTATACAAAAGGAGTATGTCTGCCGGCCTAGCATGCTCGCACGACAAAATTTCGTTTACCCCTTTTCTCGTATTATCTCTCTATGTCTACAGCAGCTAACATGCGTGCACGTGATACTCTTCTCGTTACGTCAATAAAGTAGATAACAGGACATATTATTAAGTTTTAACTTAATGATCAATAATAGTCAATAGAAGAGATAACAGGATATATCATTATCCTTCACGCACACAATCACACAATCTAACAACAACAACAACAACAACAAAAATAGAATTTGGAACCACAAACAAATAATCCATTCCCGATACTTTTTTGACTAAATGTAAATTTAGCTAAGGCTTAAAGCTGTAGCTACGGTATCCGACCAACCTATATTAAACAATACAACATGTGTTCATGTATGTAAAACAATTTAACTAATCTATAATATAAAAATAAGTCGGGTTTTCTTTCCTGACGCTATAATTCCAGAACGCAAAACCGATTTCCACGGTTTTGCATTCGTTGGAAAGGTCTCGGGCTCCGTGAGGTTTATAGAAAACAAAATTCAGGAAAAATTTCAACAGAAAAGCAGGAAAACAGGGAAAATCATTTTTCACATACAGCGCCATCTCTGATACATAGCATGTACTACTTCATTTTTTAATCCCCAAATGAAATGTTACAAAAAACGAATCCATCCGGTGGCGTTCGCCGGGTTTGCTAGTAATAAATAATAATACTTACAGTGTGTAATTAAGAATACATTACTATGTATATGAAGTGAAAAGATACGAGAAATCTTTGACACAGTGCCGTAGCTACTGGAATAAAAAAAAAATATGTATATCGCGTCGGACTTTATAAAGGACGGACGGGAAGGACTTAATAATCGGAGATTAATGCACTCAAAAACAAGCTCCAAGTCGCACAGCGTGCAATGGAGAGGGCTATGCTTGGTATTTCTCTGCGAGATCGAATCAGAAATGTTGAGATCCGCAGACGAACGAAGGTTGTCGACATAGCCCAATGGATTTGCAAGCTGAAGTGGCAGTGGGCAGGGCACATAGCTCGTAGAACTGAATGTCGATACATCAGAAAGGTTCTTGAGTGGAGACCACGTACCGGCAAGCGCAGCGTCGAGCGGCCGTCCGCGAGATGGACAGACGACTTGAGGAAAGTCGCTGGAAGCCGTTGGATGGAGGCTGCTTTGAACCGGTTGCTCTGGTTAATGGTGGAGGCCTACGTTCAGCAGTGGACAGCCAATGGCTGATATGATGATGATGATATGCCCCAACATACGATCCTATTGCAGAAAAGGATATATAGAAGAAATTTTCTCAGAAGATCAACATGGCTTTCTGGAAGCAAGATCGACGGTTACTAGTTTAGTTTTATTTGAGAATGCGTCGGTCGAAGCTTTGGATGAAAATACTCAAGTGGATGTTGTATACACTAACTTTTGTAAGGCACTCGACAAGGTTCTTCATGGCACATTGTTGTCATTGTACGGTTTATCAGGCTCGATGTTGGACTGGTTCAGATCTCATTTAATAAGGCGGTGTTTCAATGGGATTATTTATTTATTTTATACAGAAAAACTTACAGCTAAAGAACATAAATTTAAATATGCAAATGTGTATGTACCTATACATAAATGCCAATTAAAAGTTTCCACATATAGGTATATAAGTAAACTTAAATATAGAACAGAAACGTGCACTAATGCGTTAACACAAGACTAGAGGACTATGAGTATAGTTAATACGTCCATGAGATGGACAGACGACTTAAAGAGAGTCGCCGGAAGCCGTTGAATGGAGGCTGCCTCGAACCGGTCGCTCTAGAGGTTGATGGGGGAGGCCTATGTTCAGCAGTGGACATTCAATGGCTAATCACCATATCAAATGATGATGATGATGACTGCACTCAAACAAACAAAAGAAAAAAAAACATGTTTAATATATTAGTATAGAATATAGATAGGTACATCAAGTTATACATTCCATTTGTGCCCTTTTCTTGTTCTTTATAAAAATGTATTTTATATCCTTTTAGTTCGGTTCCAGTTACGCCGACAAATATTTAACCAATCAAATCGTTTACGTTCCGACCGACGCCTGTAAAGGTCACTGTAACATTTTTTGTTATTTTGAATGTCCAATATATTTATGTTTATTGATTATTAAATATTATTTAACTTATAAATAGAAAAATAGAAAAACATTCGTTCATTTAAAAATGGATTTTCCGTTTATATTTTACAAAATAGAAAACATAACGCGGTTGTAAAAAAAAAAGCTTTAAAACAGTAATGAAGTTGATTTTATGTTAATATTGTTATATTGAGAAAAAAAAACCTATTTATATAAAAATAAAATATATATCGTATAATAATTAATTAAAATCTCGTTATCTTATATAGGATCAATTTATTTCTCTTTCTAAGAAAAGAGAATAAGGAAAATAAAATGTATATTAATTCAAAATTATGTATATCAAAACTTCATTTCCCGTGTCATGTGAGCTTAATAATTATATATCTATTATCTCTACCGAAACAGTTTATATTTGCTAAAAACATCGCTGCCTTGTTTTAAATTTTAACACAAGATCGATTTTGGCGACATTTGACATTTCAATTGATGATCTAAAAGGTTCAAATTTGTAACTATATTTTAAAATTGATAATTTATTTAAATCGGAACTGTTGTTATTTTAGGACAAGTTTGATTTTGTAATTGATACGTTTTGAGACAGCGATACGCACTCCATCCATTCACGCCTATTATTTATAGACAATTATAAATAGGTTTTGACGTTGTTTACATTTAAATAATTATATATTGGCCATTAAAACTTATTTTAACTTAATTTGTTTTAATGTAGATGAAAAGTTTCCTGACTTTGACGAAGTCAAAAACTCCGGTTATTTTTTGAATTGTATAGATGTAATTATGTAATTATATGATTTAGGTCACACAATACGTCTTTTGTGGGATTTCTTAATATTTTTTTCAAGCCCATCGAGTAAAGTAAAATGAAGACCTTAATTTATAATTTATGTTTGTAAAATGTTTTTAATTAAAATGTCCCAAGTCTAAGCGCCATATTGTTAAGTCTAAGGATTAATTCATTTGAATTCGTGGCTTCAGTGCCAAAATATGTTCTATATAAGTAATATGTTAAAAATATATTTTCTCCCAAATCTATTAGAAGGAATAACTAAAATAAAAAGTTTAAAAATAACGTTATAAAATATATATACGCCTTTTATATTTAAAAGTATATTTAAAGTTATTTCTTGACTTGTTTGAAACGAGAGGAAAGGTAAGTTTTACATAATATAAAACTAAAATGCTGTAAAAATGACATTTAAATAAACGACCTTCTGCTTCCAATTTTTCGTTCGTAATCTACTTGCTTAATGTTTTTTTAGTAAATTATTAAGATGTCAGTTCTTTTTAGATCTGATTTTTTAGGTAGGTTTTTTAATTAAAAGAAATATATATATATATATATATATATATATATATATATATATATATATATATATATATATATATATATATATATATATATATATATATATATACACTAGTTTAGCTTCGCAATATTTTCACTTCATCTCATAAATCCCGTCTTATTAAGTATTATTATTACATTAATCTCCTCATTCACCCCTTCAGATTTTGTTAGTTACTAATTTTTCAAAGTCTTACTAGATTGAATCTAAATTAATTGAGAAATTTGGAGAATAAATAATAACTGAAGACTAGACGTATAAACTATAGACAACACTTTTAATGGCCAACAGATAAAAAGTTTAAAAAAAAAGTTAATTTATTTTCATTATGTTACACTCAATCGCCATCACTTCTTCAGCATTTTGTTTTTAATGAGAGGATATCCAGTAACTAAATGGTATAAAAATAATGAAGGAAGGAGATCTCTACAAAATTATATTTCACATCAAATTTATAATGTATATTACATAATATAATATTAATATAAGTACAAACAGGGAAACGAATCTACTTCTTTAGTAAATACATCGTAACAAAGAAATATAAGCAATATATGATAATAATAATGAATAATCATATCACGTTTGTCAATTCTCTATTAATGAAAAAGCGATAAAAAGGCAATTTTAATAAAGTAAAACAACTAAAAATATTCTTCTTGTGTATAAATATAATATTCTAGAGCAGTTACAGTTTATAATAATTATTTTCTTGCTGTTTATTTAGTTCCTCTCGGGAGGTCGAGAGCAAAGTATTGTTTAACAAGATTTAGAAGTTAAAACTTTATTGTTTCAAACTCTACAGATTATGTATGATATTGCGATACCTACTATATTGCTTTTATTTTATATAAGTAAGTTTAATAAAAATAGTGGTTTTATTTAATGTTGACTTCAAATAAAAGGAAACTCAAATAAATACATTTTTAATTTTTGTCAAATGAACACAAGTAAAAGCCATACAACGAAGTATTGAATTTGAATATATAAATTTATTTTCTGCTGTAAGCAGTTTATAGTTGATCATATTATAGAAATAAACTAAAAATATAGTTAATGAAATAAAACTTAGACTTCTGTTATTATATAACATTATCTATAAGTGTATTTTCACGATCGAGAGCAATTTAAAATAATAATTTTCGATAACCTTTTTTTTTTAATAAGAAAACTATAATTGACTCTAATCAAACTGTTTATTTGTCGTCCGTTAAAAATTGGATGGATTTCATCAGATCTTGTTCATTGTATTTAAGTATAACAGTAGAATCGTTCACCCGTAATGTTAGAGTAGCCTTTTAGGCCGAGACTCCACCAGAGCGGAGATGTGTACAACCAATAGAATTTCGTTATTCACACACCTCGTCTCTCCTCCGCTTCAGTGGATATACCACTGAACGAATGTATATTGGTTGTTAAAACACATCTCCGCACATCTCCGCTCTGGTGGAGTTTCGGCATTACCGTGCTTAGACTCGTTTTACATAAATATAATAAAAAGTATAAATCTCGAAAGATTAAAATATCTAATTATATAGGATCTTTCTTGGCTCACAAGATTCACACGATATCGTATAAAGTAACAAATATCGGTATGAAAGATCCAAGTAATTAAACATTCTTGTTTTATGAAGTCGGTTAAGTAATAGTTATTTTACGCGTACTGATCGACGACCGTCACGCAGTCTCGCGTTTTGTTTCTTGTGACGGTTATTATATTGCTGTATCTATTGATACTTATGAGAATTATTGTGAGAGTATCTATGATAAGTTTCTAAATGTATCGATGGTATCTTTGTTTAAAATTACTAATCAATATTATTGATTAAGATAAATCGTATATATCGTATTATAGTAAAAAACTCTTATACAAGCAAAACAGATCAGAAGTCAAATTAACGTTAACCACTTTCATATCGAAATTATATGGAACTAGTGGTCGCCCAGTGGTCGAAATTCGACCTAATCTATAATTGACAGCATTGTCAACATCATAAAAATATGATTATACGCATAACATAGTGAGCATATGCAGCAGTCATTGGACCTGATCTGTGATAAAAAATTTCAATAAAAAATTCGTTGGAAGACTTGTATTTAAGACGTGTTGACACCAGAGTTTGACAATAAACAAAATTTGTGTATATATGTACATAAGAGGTTGGCAGACTATTAAAAAAAAGTACATTTATTCATTATCATAACCATTGTCTGAACACAAAATTTTGGAGTCGATGACATGATTTAAAAAAAAAAATGAAAGCAACATTATCGCTATTATCTACTAAAAAATTAATAATAAAGTAGAAATAATCATATTATTATTTTTTAAGAATTCACCTACTCGCTCATAGAATAGGCATAATTTGAGCTTTGTAGTGACGTCGGTAGAAGCGTATAAAAGTTATTGTGAAAAATATACACTCCTATTTACCGGAGACTGTCTACAAAAATAATATAATCGATTTCAACCTAATCCAAATCTTCGATGTCGACTTCAAAAGAAACAATAACGCAGTTAATATCGGTAAAGCTATTCCGTAACATGCATAAGCATAACACTACTCTTAAACACCAACCTAAATTAAACATCAGTATTGAGACTTCAACATTGTCTAAACTGTAAACAAAATATATATAATACAAAAAAAAAAATCTTATTATTTTTCGGCCGATTCACTATCTCAAGCAAAAATTAGTTTAACTACAAGCTGATAAGTTTGATCTTATCAATCAAACCGATTGTATCTAATATAAATCCTGTGCGTACGTTGTACGTGCGTTACGAATATACTCTTCCACGAAACAGGTCAATTTATGTTTGTTTATCATAATATATATTCTTATGATTATACTATAATCTACTATTATAATAATAGATACTTTATACCACGTACGTTTGTATCTTAGAAATTCAATCATCATAAAGACAATAAATTAAAAGAAATAATAAATAATAAAAATTAGGTTATATTAATTACTTTTTGCGATAGTAAAGAGCAAAACAATTTTTTTTCTTTTTCAAAAAATTTCCCACGATCCTAGAACGCGTTAAGCAGTTATTCTCGATAATGATTTCAAGTGTCTGATAATAGTCACTATCATTAAGATGAGAAGTTATTGATTCGGTGTACTGGAGGTCAAACTAGTTTTAGTAAAAGATTTAAACTTGGTACCGCGTTAATGTATAATACTAAAATAATCTATTCATTATCAGGACATGGCAACACTTTTTTTTTCATCAAATTAAGGTTTTTAAAATTACACAATACACGTTTTGATCGTCACGATTTATGTAGTAATACACACGCATCGTCGGACCGTAAGAATTGCTCCCACCCTGGTTAATTTTGCATATTTCGAACTAAATCGAATAAACTTCCTATAAATTTAATACTAGGTACTACGTAGCCCTTCAGAGTGAAATGAATTTTAAGTTTACTTCACTACACTTTATAAAAAAGAACCTCTGGTATTCTCTCTCTACTTTATTCAATAGATACATACTGTATGCTTTTAAGAGCAATTCTATTAAATCGATGCAAATCATATTAGGCTGTACAGGTCAGACCTTTTAACGCGAAACACGCAGTGCTTCAACAGCCGAGCCTTTTCCTAGAATTACCGTGTCCGAGAGAAGTGCAATTATATGTATTTTGCGTAGTGATAGATACCGCCCTATACGTAGGTACGCGTAATACGTATTAGGATGCCTGTCCATTGATGCGGAGCGAGGTGGCGGAGCGGAGATATGGAGAAATATTAACCAATAGGATTTTCTCCGTTTCTCCGCTCCGCCGCCTCGCTCTGCATCAATGGACAGGCATCCTTAATATCATGTAGCTTTCGGTCGAAAATGTTGACATGACATTCCAGATGTGTTACGAAATATATACCGTGTCAAACAATAATAAGATTTTATTAAAAATAAACTTGACGAAAACAAAAAAGTTTGTTACAACTAATCAAATTAATTTAAACATGACGGACTTGCAAAAAGTAAACATAGGTTATTTAAATGTTTCTATAAATCTATGTTTGTTTGTTATAGCTGAGCGTAAATGCGAATATGGATTCTTATTATCTCCTCATCTATTTTTTATTCAAAAAATTCATACACGTGTTACATACATACTCTGGGCAAAATACATGGCAATTTCAATTTACCAAATTAAGTGACATTTATATTTATTTTTTTATAATCTCCTAGGAATCCTAGTTAAAATTACACTAATATTGAAAGTGTTCAATAGAAGAATTCTTCTTCAATATTAGTTATATATACAGGTGAATGGCGAGTCACTATCAATATTTAAGGAGAATACTCGGTACATGATTCTCATTCGAATTATGTAAAAAAAAATAGGTAAATATTAATAAACTTTTAAGTAAAGTTACTCAACAATTGTCTAATTATTTACCGACGTTTCGGACCCTTTACAGCGTCCATGATCTCGGGGGACTGAGGTGGTGGGTGTCCGAATATTAATTAATTAATTTAAAATATTGTTAAACTGTAAACTTTTAAAGAAACGCGATAAAATCCGATATAGACTTTTAATTAAATGTTCAGGACTATCAATTTTTATTAATAAGTAGGTATCTATTACCTAAAGAAAACAAACACAAAACAAAAATGTGACCTTGAAAATTTAAATGATTCACAATTTGAAAATAAACAAGAAACAAATTACTAAAACTCAATGATATAAAAGTATGTTCTGGACTATCAATAGCAATTATAACTTTTCAACAACATCCAGACAGAAAAAACAGTCGTCACCTCTTTTCGTTCCAAAAGTATGTTTATTAAAGGATTACGCGTGCGTTATCGCAATATCTTAGCCAATGTACACAAAACTTAATAAATTATATACCTAAACCATCCTCAAAAATCACTATCTATTAGTGAAAACCGCATGAAAATCCGTGCAGTAGTTTGAGTTTATTGCTAATAGACATATAGGCAGACGCGGCAGGGGACTTTGTTTCATAATATGAAGTGATAACATGTCTCACTTTTAAAATTTTATTTTATTTGCGTAAAAAATTACCTTATTATCAAAAAAACAGGTACCGTAAAATGCTGCATTTTTGTCTGGATTTTGCAGTTTTTTTTGTTTGTATTTCAAAATTGATGTATTGTTTTTGCTTTTAATGAGTTTTAGTCGGTAAACATACCTTTTATCTTACGGAATAAAAGTGAAATATTTATAAATGATGTACTTTTTTCGAATTATAAACACTCAAAGTCATAGGCAAAGGTGTATGTAAAATATGAATTTTTGCCTAGAAGAATATTTCTGTAAATACAATATGGTGATCCAAATAGTTTTTTTTTTTTTATCTTTTTATATGCATTATACACCGATACAGCCGTCGACGTTCAAATTATTATGATATAATTTATTTTTTTACAGTTAAAGGCAAAGTTGCAGCAGGCCTTCCATACAAAACGATAGTTAACTATAGGGTTGTAGCAAAAAAACAGCCTTTTTAAAACAGGAAAATTAATTACATTCAATATGAACTTCACAAAATCCGTCTAGTGTCAACCCCACTGCTAGGCAAAATTGTAACACTCCAGTTTCCCAAACACTGCTCAACAATGCCTAGACAAAAAAAAATGATATCGTGGCCTTTTTATAATAACATTAAATAATACGGAAAAAAAGATAATATTTACTTACCTCGGGATGTGATGTTATCTGAACAAGAACAACTTTTTTGTAGCTACAATAAAAAAAGTTACAAGACCCTAAAAAAATCCTTCCTCTCGTGTTGATTTTTGTCACACTGCTGATGAAGCATTAATGATGTTATCGCGTAAAAAAGTCAAATTATGGTGCCATAATAATGTTAAATTACTATCAAATGGTAAAAAATAAGAAGAATACTAAGCAAACGCAAGATATCGCAGTCTAAACGATTTAGGCAAAATTGAGCTTGATTGGAAAAGTTGCAGCATTTTACGGTTAAAAGAAATAATGAATGATAAACACGTAAAAGAAACTTGATTAGTAATCTATCATACAGACTAACGTAGTAGAAATACAAAAGATTTATAAAGATTTCTATGATTTGTCTACTATGGTTAATTATTATTTATTTATCATGATTTCTAAATATTTATTTGAGTAAATAACTAAATATTATTATTATTAATTACTAAATAAATAAAATATTAGTTATATCAACACTGGTTCTAGTTGTTAACTAATATAACACTTATTAATTGCCGTGCTTATTGCTGGTCATTAGTCTCATCGATTGTCATGTGTCAGAAACGCATTCTCAGAACCCGCGGGCCACTGCGGGCTGTAGCACAGTTTGGTGTCGTTTAAAGGTTCCATTAATATTCATCATCTTTCCTTGACTAATTGTAAGATCCGGAGTGGGCGATGAAAGACGAAGATAATAAAATTTAACTCTTTCTTATTCAATATTTAAATTTATATTAATTAAACATTACCTACATCAGTTATTTAATAAAATTGTTCTCTATCTTTTTGAAATGGTTATAATAATAATACGTAAACGCCTCTTCTAAAGCAAATAACGTGTTTTATAGCGAAAAAAATGATCAATTAGTGCTGACTGACGAGGCATTTCTAAACGCAAATCGTTTATTTGCAAATCGACAACAAATCGATTTGCAAAGTCACTACACACTAATACTTGATAAATTTGGGGAGAGTTAGATTTTGTGGCACGGGGCTCTCGTTTGACGTTTGATAAATTTGTCAAAATTATGTGTTATAATATGGGTACCGCTGAGATCGCAAAGAACAATTTTTCGTCAACAAAAGAAGTCGTAGGTATACCTTAATTATCCGTCTACTTTTTTCCTAAACATTAATGCTTTTTATGTGTGTAATGATAGTGTTATTGGGCAAAGTGAGACTTGGCGAATATCTTTCGTAAGGCGTAAGACATAAAATACCTTTTTTATTTTTTTGATAACAAACCGAATGATGAACTCACGATTGAATTCCGGAATGTACATTTCCTTTTCATTCATTTCACGGTTTGTTTGTCGAACGATAAGAAAAAACAAAACCTAAATTCCGCAGGTTCTGTATCCCTTATTTACCGAATAACACTGAAGATGGTAACACCGAACCTAAATAATTAAAATAAGTTTGTTAATACGAGTATAACTTACCAATTCGTTTATGCCCAACAGCTTTGACATTAGTTTAATTATTCTATTATTCTATTATATTAATAAATAATTACCATTTCGCATCAGTCTATCGCAGTCCACTGCTAGACATAGGCCTCCCCAATTTCGCGTCAAATATCCCAGTTTTCCGCAATCCTCCTCATTCAGCCTACGCCGGCGCGGGCGACCTTGCGTAAAATCGTCGGTCCAGCGGGCCGGAGGGCGCCCTACACTGCGTTTGCTGATTACCATTTGTTAAAAGTATATTTTACGTTTGTTTTGAATATTGCCGTAATAGATGACCTGTATTACGGCTTACAGCGTCAACCCTTTATGAAGTTAAAAAATTATGATTAATAACAAATTAAGCTGTTAGTTTATATATTTATGTATTAGTTAAAGTCGCTGGACATTTTTATTATTTTAATTTTTTTTTAATTTATTGACATGTTACTAAATTTTTGACGGAAACGTCATAATTATGTCGAAGATTAGTTGTTTATTGTTGTAGTTTGAAACTCGGATTTTTGATTCATTTGTTTTGTTTTTTACTGTTTCCGTAGGTTGGTTTATTAATGATTATGGAACTGCCCCGTATTTGTAGTTATTTCTTTTATCACCTAACTCATGTACGAGTGACGTCGTGGATAAACTTAGAAATAGGAAAACAATAAAATCCGCTTACTATACCAATATCGACATAGAGCAGCATTTTCTGCTTTTTAATATCTAATAGCGAATGAAATTTTAGCTTTATTATATTATATAATGTACGATCTCTGATAGAGTCGTTATGTGCTAGAAATTTGATAAAATTTTCAAGCATTTATATTTATAATAACATTAAACCTTGATTTGACCTTGAAAACCTAATTGCCCTAATTATAGTTAATTTGTTGTGTTTATTAAAATAAAAAACTTTAATACTATTTATATAACTATACATACAGTTATTTATTATAACATAAGACAAAGTACTAGAATTTGTTAAAAATAAAGAGCGTGAACCCATACAAGATACTAATACATACCCTGGACAAGTGTAAGTAAAATAATTAAATCTTATACATTACAGTATATAAAAACCTCTCCACATCAATATACTAAAAAATTATTGTATACTACCTACAGTTGTCATTCATTACGGAATTGACTTTAGATTAGCTATATTAGGGCCGAAACACATAACGGCGTTGCGGCGCCGCAACGCTAAAATCGGCGGTGGCGTCACCGCCAATTTTAGCGGCGCGGCACCGCCAATTCCGGCGTTGTGACGTCATACTTGTTGACCATGATTTATTGACATTTTGTGTCTATTTTTATATTTTATTTTGTGTGTCTTTATTAGACATGGGTATCTCAATGAGTTTTTATGAACTGCAGATAAGCTCATGAGCCATATGCTTGAACCGGAGCTGTGAAATGGCTCACATTCAGCTCAATTGTTGTTATAGGTATTTTTACTTTTAACCACTTTTAACTATTAGATTTACAGCTAATTTATGACTCGGTTCAAAAAATGACATGTATGATGTACCTAAATTATAAATATGTAATAAAGCAGCGTTTCGAAAAGTTATTATAGTGATATTTTTTCTATCTTACACAATTATAGGGGAATGCTAATTTCATGCATATGATAAACGCTAAAGTGAGTTTCTTTGTTTGTTACGCTTTCACGCTTTAACTATTCACCTGAATTACGATCATCATGAAATTCTGCATACCAGTTGTCTGGGGTACAGAAAAGGACATAGAGTACCTACTTTACGTACCGACTACCGTTGGTGCCTGTACCATGCGAGCGGAGCCGCGGACAAAACCTATTTATTTATATTTAATCTATAAAACTAATATAGTAAGATACTAATTTATGTATCACTTTGTTTCAATTTTGTTTAGGCTTTATGAGACAAAAGTTGTTTAAAATTCTACCAGCATACAAACTTGATTCACAAAATTATTTCCGGTACAAAGGATTACTTTTTATGCATTCTACTAAATAACAACTTCACAAACAATAATTAACAAATTTCACGTGAACTATAATATTTAAAATAATTAAATTAATATCCACAATAAAAAATCACGAAGAACTGGTTACCCTACAACAACGCTCTTTTTCGCGGCGCCGCAACGCCGCAACGCAAACTGCCGATTTTAGCGTTGCGTCGCCGCAACGCCGTTATGTGTTTTGGCTCTTAATGAAGTTTCTGTAGAAAAGCTACCGAATTAATAAAACGGGCGTTGTATCACTATTGTATTCCAGCTTTCATTACAATATATTAAATCATTATTATTGATCGTGCTAATGTTGGTTGTGTATGGCTTGTTTTATTTACATATGATATTTAATTTCGATTAAAGTTTTTGTTGGAACTTTGTGTACGCATATTTCGAGTAGTCAGTTCATTGAATCCTTGCTTCATGTTTAAGAATATTTTAAAAAGTTCCAGATTTATCAGTACTTATAGTCTATCGGATTAGTTATTGATTAGGACATGACAGATTGACGGACGAACAATAAGTTACTTTCGCACGTACGAAAACTTTCAGTTTCTTGGTTGTATGAGGATCAAACACTATAGGCGATTGAAACAAAAGTAACCGTAAATCGGAACGATTTGTCCAATTACGGCCATGGTGTTTGTGCTTCCAAGCAAGATGAAAAAATTGTGTCGCCATAGTTGTAGAGGTCGTAGCTTTTGTCGCTTTCCCACTAATCACGTTCACTGTCTATTTCACGGTGACGTCAAGTTTTATTAGATTTATTTTTGTGCCGATTATAAGTAAATAAAGTTTCATTTGATATTGTATTTCAAACTGTACAATATTTAGTTACATATTTTATTTTTTATTGCTTGATGCAGTGGTTTTTGCTTACGAAGTCGCTGTCGTTGAGCTTTTAATTCAATATTATGGTATAACATTTTATTCGCCGTTAAAATTGCCGTCTGAGTGCTGTTGTATACGATATACAATAATATACGAATACTTGTTGAATCTTCATTATATTTAATAAGGTATACTAGACGACTTGCTCCACTTCACACACGTTTATATTACCTTTCAGTTTTTATGCATTTTAGCGTGATCTTTTTTAGCTTTAATCTTTGTAACTCAATAGAAATTGTTGTTGTTAAAACTTGTCACATTAAATAATATTTCATTATGTATATTTCATATAATATCCAGCATATATATGCTTCTTTTTTAAAATGACGTGTAAAAACTAACTAACATAAAGTTTACTAATTGTAATTCTCAATGTATAAGGACAGAGAGGACCAGTCTAGTATTTCTAGATAGCAACATAGTTGCCATTGCTCTTTAATCTGTGCAGGTGCAACGCCATGTGCTTCAGACCGGTTACTAATAGGTGACCAATAGTGATGACGACGATGATGATGTTTATGACCAGTTATTTACGCTTTAGCTTAGTATTGTTAGTCCTTAATTATTCCTCTATATACGGAATATTTCTTATTCGATCAGTTCCGACATTTGTTTTGATAGATATTTACTGTTATTGTTCTGTTCCCATGAATCACCACAGGTGATGACATTTTATATTATATAAAGTTCGTCGTTTGACAGGATCTTTAATGAAATAAATCTTTTTAATCAGGGGGCGTTCTTTAATTCTTTTTTAAATTAATTTTGTTATGTCTCCTTGATATTCTCAAAATCTCAAATACTTAATAATTAAATATACTTAATTAATAATTACTTAATTAAAAAATTAATAATTAATTATACTTAATAAATAAATTCTATGAATTGTTTTAATTACTTGACGTTACAGTGCATGATGTGATAACCTTTAATTAAAAGAACATTTACCATTTTGTTAAAATGAAAACTTAAAATAGTGTAATTTATAATGTATCTTTTGTTGGTTGTCCTTAATAAATAAATAAATAAATAAGTATTACGTAACGCAATTTTTGAAGATTTCACCCCCACCCTCCCTAAGCGTTACGTAACACCTAAGTTGCAATTTTTACCCAAAAGACAATTTTGCTTAGCAAGGTACCGGAAAGTCGCTAAAATACCTTTATTATTGTTTAAATCGCGAGGGCCTCCACGTAAACCATAGAAAAGGGTTGCTAGCTTGGGAGACTTTAATTTCCTAGTTTTTTATTTCAATTAATAAAAAAAAGAAAACAATGTTACGTAACGCATTGTATGAAGCCTCCTCCTGCCCTTGTAACGCATCGTAACGATTAACAAGACTCCTAAATCTCCCACCTAAATGGCGTTACGTAATACTTGAACGCCCAAATACGTTCAAACTTTTCAGTTTTATTAAAATAGTACAGATTATCAATTCGAAAACTTGTTCGTACGATTTCCGTGCACTCGATTGAAAGTGGAAGTGATGTGTTCTATTGTGTATATTGTACTCGTACATTGGTCCTAACTTTGAAGCGAAATAAAACGTTTGTTCTAAAAATTACTGGATGTTCGCGAAATATGAATATTAATATAACTTATGTAAATTGACGGATGAACATACATAAAGCATGTATTATTTTGTATGAATATCAAAGTAGCACATTTGCTCCAATGCTTTCCACAATTTAAAATATTTATGTACTTGCTTTCCTATATAACGTTATATTAGAAAAAAAAAAACAATTTATATCTATTAATAGAAATGCAGTCAATAGTCCGAACTCTTAACTAAATGATAATTTTAGAATAATTAAAGACATTAAAAACAGCACCATTTTTTGTTCCCAAAAATCATTTTTAAAGTAATAATGTAATATTATACAAGATGGCAGGTGTTAAATAGGTCGATCGCTAAACTTGGTCTCTAAAGCCCCGAAGGATTGCCGATAGTAACTTCATTAAACATCCATGTTTGTAAAACAGGTCCTGCCTTCACCGTGTGTTCTGTTTTACATTGAATACTTTAAAAGCGAGTAAAGTTTTTGTATAACTGTTTAAATTGTCATTAATTAAATAATTGTAGCTCAGTTTCAATGTGCGCTATCGCGTCGTCTCTATGTAATTTAAGAGTACAGAGTACCGGGCTCACTGCTACGATATTTATGTACGTACTAACAACGTGTGAAAACAGTTAAATCTTTATTGTTCTAATCACTTTAAAAAGATTTCATTTTAACGAATAATTTGTTAGACTAATCCTCAACTTATATATAATTATACATGTTTATGTATACATTTACACACATCGTACTCCTTAGACTATTTGGTTTATTATTGTAAATACTACTTTTGTTATGTATAAATAGTATTCAAAACCAAAAAAACAGCAGTGTTGTCCGAACTAAAATAAATTTCAAAACCTGCCTTATTTTATCGAGCTACATCGTTAGTACGCATTTCTTTAAGCAAAAAAATTAGTATAAACAAAGAAAAATTGGTGTATATTTCTACTTTATCGTTTATATTACTATAGATGATAATAAAATATAAATTATTTTGCAATAAAATCGAAAACAATTACGAGGAATCGGTACGAAAGATTTGATACAGTTTCTCCATACGTCTGCTCTCGTACGCCGTGAGAGCGCTACTGATTAATGAGGAAACCGGGTCGGATATAGAGATATAGAGATAAAAAATAAGAATATAAACTACATATAAAATCAATATCATATAATATTTATTTTAATTTAATTTTAAGTAATAATATCAATTGTATTATTAAATAACAGTGAATAAGTGAATTTAAAATGATTTCCTTTGTTTGCAGGGTACCAACCAGCAATTTCACGGTGAACGATGTGCGCATGTGCGTCGGCTCTCGCCGCCTCCTCGATGTTATGGATGTAAACACACAGAAAAACATCGAGATGACGATGAAGGTAGCGACTGATTCTATGCGAATGTTTGCAAATACTTTTTACTTATCAATGAAACAAAACAATAATATTCATAATTCTGTACAGAATGTAAACTATACAATAACTGTATTAACTATACTTATGTTTATGTTATATAGTAAACAAAATTCACAACTTACACGAGTAGACTGATTAGGCCTGTGTTTTATTATTTTGTATTTGACCGTTCATATAAATAACGTAATTTATTTTTTAAATCATTATTTCAGGTATATTTATATCAATTAAAATTGAAGTTTTTTTCTTTGCCTTGAAAATACAAACTATTACTGTCAGTATATTGTAATATAATATATATATATATATATATATATATTTAATTTAACCAGGATTGGCAACGTTACTACGATGATCCGAACAAAGAGAGACTGTTGAATGTTATTTCACTGGAGTTCTCTCACACACGGCTTGAAAATTACGTGCAGGCTCCTCGCATAGTGCGGCTCATCGACTGGGTGGACACGGTGTGGCCTCGCCATCTGAAAGATCAGCAGGTATTGTTCTGTAACGATTAATAACTATCCACAGAGATCCTTCTATTAGTATGGTTAAAGCTACTGACCGATCCCGACCGGACTCTACCTCGGTTCGGAGCTCTATTGAGCTTGCACCTATGCAGCTTAGCGAAATAAGTTTCAAACGTTCTAATACATCAGCAGCTCGTAAGCTAAAATATGAATATAATAAAAGTGGTTTATGATTATGAATTACTTATTTTATACTTTAATAAGTAAATTACATTGTTATGCGATAAGTTTAAATTAATTAAATTATTTTTAAAATCTCATTAATATTAAATCTCATTTTACAATTTTATCATGTACCTATACTTTTATAAGATCACTTGTAATTTCAACTTAACGATTCTCAGCTTTTGTTTCACAATAATATTTATGTTTACAATAATAAAATAAATCAATATCAAATGAATTTTATAGATACGTTGTTATATTATTTAAAAAGTTTACTTTCTAGATCTAGTAGTTTTATTCTTAGTAAGCATCATAATAATGAACGAAAAAGTAAGAAATTAGTAAAACGTACATTTTTTCTGTCCAGACCGAGTCAACAAATGCTTTGGACGATATGATGTACCCAAAGGTACAGAAGTACTGTCTCATGTCAGTCAAGGGCTGTTACACTGATTTCCATATTGATTTCGGTGGCACATCAGTCTGGTACCACATTTTGAGAGGTAAATATTATTAATTAACTAGCTACTACTCTCGGTGAACCACCGTGTCACAATTTAAACGAAAGTAGCCTAAGTTAATTTTTATAACATAATTATTTTAATGTTAGTGACCTATTTCTATTATTAATATTAATACCTACTATTTATATGAGAAATTATTTTATTCAGAAATGTTATTGCAAAAGTATAATTTGTTTATATAAAATTTCAGGTGCAAAAGTCTTCTGGCTTATTCCACCAACCGAAAAGAATCTACAACTGTATGAGAAATGGGTGCTCTCAGGCAAACAATCAGATGTCTTCTTCGGAGATACTGTTGAGAAATGTGTCAGAGTTCATGTAAGTTTTTATTTATAAAATAATGATTCGGACTAGAATATGAAGGGTTCCATACTAACATAAAAAATATTTAAAAATTTAATTTTTTTTAAAGATTGAGATAATACGCGAAAATATCACTCTTCTAGTTTAGTTAGAGAAGAGTTTTGAGTTAGAGGTCTTGCTTTAATTTTTATTTGTCGTTATCATAAATATAAAGTTAAATCTAATATTAAACTATAATTTAGTATACATTCTTGAAAATTTTAAAGTGTCTACCTATTAAGATTCAGTGTTCACGGATAGCTGAGTCTAAGTAACAATAATGGATTTGATAGAGTTCCGTTTTCATCGCTTGGGTACTGAACCCTGAAAAACAATTTTATTCAGACAATACAATGTCTAATTACTGTAGTACAATGTTCGTAACCAGTTGTTGTTAGATTTGACATTCTTCAACCAGTCAAATCTTACCAAGGAGCCCTGTAAAATTTAAATGGGTCCCGACTGTTTTAATCCTTTTATTTTCAAAGAATTGTTTGTGTGTATCGATTATAAAACTATTTCAATGGTATAGTTGTTCAGTATTACTTTTGACAACATTCTAAACTACTGGGCTTGTTTTTTTTTCATGTATTTTTTTTTAGCTTTTTTACGCAGTCGGATTTTTTGTTTTTTCGGTCATTAATTCAATTGGTAGCGCACACTTGCAAAAGCGTTACGGCTAAAATGTTTACATACTACAATGGAAACATATTAAAAGCAGAAATTAATTTGTTATTTTATCGTTTTACAGCTACAAGCAGGTTACACATTTTTCATACCGACTGGTTGGATTCACGCTGTATATACCCCCAGTGACTCACTCGTGTTTGGCGGGAACTTTTTGCACCCGTTCGGAATTGAGAAACAATTGAAAATAGCTCAAGTCGAAGATGTGACTAAGGTTAGCTATGCAGAATTTATAAAATTAATATATTTTTTATGTGTTTAAATTTTGATGAGTATTAAAATTAAATAAATAAGATAAAAAACTTTTAACTATTGTGGGTACCATGTTAATTATTTAAAAATAAAATAACCATATTAATATATACCAATACCATATTAATATATAAAAAAAAAAAAATCTCATGCATTATATAATGCATTTAAAGGATTATGGTATCAATCAAAACAATAGGTCATCATGAGCCCCTTCCCTGTTATACTTTATGAAACCTTCTTAGTAGTATATTTTTCTTTTCCATTCTTTTATATCAATCATTTCTATAACCTTCATAATATGGTCTTCAGACAATGAAGTGCCAAATCTAGTGGCTCCTTTATAGATAGATTACTAGCTTTTACTCGCGGCTTCGCTCGCATTGAGGCCATTAAATAAGTATCAGAAATCATTACAATAGAAATGAATAATTACTGGAATGCTAGATGGCGTTGAAGTAGCTAGATTTTGAGATTTTTTGACAAACAATTTTTTTACCTTTCGTAAAAAATATTTTTTTTATTTAATGAAAAGTATCCTATGCTACTCCAAGAATATGTGTACAAAGTTTCATGATGATCGGTTAAGTGGTTTTCGCGTGAAAGCGTAACAAAGTTACATTTTACATTTAAATATTGGATGATAACATAATATAATTAAAATAAAAACCGTAGGTTCCACAAAAGTTCCGGTACCCGTTCTTCACGGAGATGCTCTGGTACGTGCTGGACCGCTACGTGAGCGCGCTGCTGGGCCGCTCGCACCTGGCGCCCGAGGGGCAGTCGCCGCCCGCCCCCGCGCCGCCCGCGCCCGCGCCGCCCAAGGACCACGTGCACCTCACGCAGAACGAGCTGCACGGCCTTAAGGTTATCTTATATACTTTGCTGTCTTGCCATCATTTATACTCTTCAAATACCCTATCCTATCTCACTGTATCAGCCTGTAAACCACCCACTGCTGAGTGAAAGCCTCTTCTCCATATAGAAGAAGGATTAGAGTTTAATCCACCACGCTGCTCCATTACGGGTTGGCAGATAATTTCCCTACCATGGGTAATGACTGTTATCAGGTGTCTATGATAACAACCGGGACCGACGGCTTCACGTGCTCTCCGAGGCACGATGAGACCCACAAGGACATACACCCAGACCGGAAACAAATATAAATACATATATACATAAATACACATCCATGACCCGGTGCAGACATCTATATTCGTCATACAAATTATCTGCACCTGGCAGGATTCGAACCCGCGACCGCTGCGTAAAGTGTCCAGTTGCCTGACCACTCGACCAGCCGGCCGTCATCTATCTTTAAATACCCTACTCTACCCTATTCTACTTTAACATACCCTACTGTACTTGTGTAAATAAAGATGTATTCTTCTAAGAAGAAGAATTACAGTTAAATACAATATTCAATTGTGCGTGGGCGAATATACATGTTTCAGAATTTATTCTAATGCATTGATTCGAGATATAATAGAATCAACTATTTAACCCATTCAAGATTCATTTTCGTAACGAAAGATTGATGCCCGTCTCCAACTTCAAAGTTATCATTATAACAAAATTTTTATCGTAATTGGTTCAGTGGTTTAGATGTAAATATGTAATAAATAGATCAACCACAATAACAGACCTACCTCCGCATTTATAATATTAGTATGGATTTTTTAAATTGGTCAAGAAGTAAGAATTTAAGCTTCGTTATCTGAATACAGTGTTATCATGCTAATATTATAAATGCGAAAGTAAGTTTGCTTACTAAAACTACTTAACCGATCATCATGAAACTTTGGAGTCTCTTGGAACTCTTGGAGGTATAAGAAGTGGCATAGGATACATTTTTTTTTTGGTCGCGATAACCGACATCCACGCGGGCGAAGTCACGGGCAGAAGCTAGTATATATAATAGTTTATTATTTATATTTTCAGGCAATAGTTGTATACCTGCACCAGCTGCCGGCGGCGCGTAAGTCGGTGCCCGAGCTGCTGACGGACCCGATAGCGCTCGTACGCGACGTGCGGACGCTCGTCGAGCAGCACAGGCACGACAAACAGAACTTGGCAGTCACCGGTGTACCTGTCTTGAAGGGTGGGTCGATGAAAAGTTTCATTAAAATAAGTAGAATCAACGTCTGTTGTGTATGTATGTATAGACTGTGTATTAATATATGTATAAAAAATAGGTTTATTATGGAGTTTTTATTAAATTGTGTTATATATAAATGTTTAATTATTTAAGGTTTGACTTTGTTATATATATATATATATATATATATATATATATATATATATATATATATATATATATATATATATGTATATATATATATATATATATATATATATATATATATATATATATATATAACATAAAATATCGTAGTAAGTCAGTAACATTTTTACTAACTGACGATGTGCTTAATGATTTATTTTTAACAATTTTTACTGCGCGCTAAATATCAAAAAGCACCTGCTTACCGGAAATAAATTCGTTAAACTAGTGCTAGTAAAACGAAGAAATAATTAATACTAAATCTGACTGACTTAATTTAAAGTTTAAACTAATTGTTAGTACCAAGACAAGTAATTTTGCTAGGTAGCAATAAATTTAGTATTTAAAAAAACTTTTTTTTTCTCAAAAATCGCTTGCTCCTTCTTGTGTACCAATCTACTCAACCAATCTTTTGGTCTTCATGTTTTACTAGATTACTCTATCATCATCATCATCATCATCATCATCATCATTAGTAGATTACTCTATATTCGACAAAATTAATTGTGTACAATCTTAGCGTACATATCTTCAGGATGATTCGCAAATACCGTGGCAGTGGCATGCTTAAACCGTGTCGTTTCCGCTGAGATGGTCATTTCTGTTATACCGTTATACCGTTATATTTAAACCCACGTTCGAGTCTCCGTCTATTCGTCCACCTGAAAAACATAAATTTATACTTTTTTTTTGCGACATCGAGAGATTCAACAGTTAAACTCGACTCATAATACTATGTGAGTAACAAGAGTTGTGACGGCGCAGGTCCCGACGAGCCGGCGGCGGGCGAGCGGCGGCAGTCGAGCGGGCGCGGCGGGCGGGGCGGCCACCGCGGCGGGCCGGCGCGCCCGCGCCCCGAGCACGCCAACAGCGCGCCGCGCCGCCGCCGCACCAGGTCCACCAATACCAGACTATTGCTTTACTGTTTCAGCCTGTAAATAACCCACTTCTGAGCGAAGGCCTCTTCTCCATATAAAAGAAGGGTTGGAACTTAATCCACCACGATGCTTCACTGTGGGTTGGCGGATAATTTCCCTACTATGACACCCTTCTCATACCCTACCATTGCCTATTACGATCGTATCAGGTGTCTATAATAACAACCGGGACTGACAGCTTTACGTGCTCTCCGAGGTACGATGGGGAGACCCACAAGTAGCGATGGGTAACTCAGGAGTGATAGATACAAAAGATATGAATCTTTCCGTTTTCATCTATCACTCTTTATATCCGTTCAAATCCGACTGTATCACTGTATCAGTGTATCTTTTTCAACTCGTTCTATCACGAAATCTTTATCTATTTGTATCGCATGACGAGTAGCGCACTCGTGAACAAATTAAATTAATTTTTCGAGTACCTATTTAATATGTATCAATCATACATAACAAATAGATACCTAGAAAGAAAAAGTAGCCCGATAAATCAGAAAGATTCCTAATGTTACGACCTATCTATCTTCTTACTGATTTACTGACTGAGTTTGAGTACTGTAAGCTACTGACACGTAAAGATACAAAGATATAAAAGAGTGATACATATCACAGTGATCAAAAGATACATATCAATCTTTTCTTTTTAGTGATACATTTTGCTCATGACTACCCACAAGGACATACACCCAGACCGGAAACAAATATTTGTACAAATACAAATATCTGCCCCGAGCGGGAATAGAACCCGCGACCGTCGGCGCGTAGCTTTGAGGTGACTACTCGCACCACTACACTGAACGGTCGTTAGTCGGTCAGGAAATACTAGACTTTATTACATACCAGACTTACTTTACTGGAGTGTTATTTGATTGCTTTCAATATGCTCACCGAATCAGATCTATCGATCTAAAATTTCAAAAATTCTTTCGCTTTTAGAAAGACTGTTTATCGGAGAGGTCAGTAGATTATGAAGTCATCACGAATCGCAGGATAATCCGTGTGGATCGCCTAGTAGTTTATAGTTTATTTATATAAATAAATAATAAATTTTATTAGTATTTCTTTATAAATGTAAAAGTAACTCAGTTTATTTGTTACGTTTTCACGCCTAATTAGGCACTGCAATTTTGATAAATATTGGTATAGATATATTGAATTCGTGACTGAACGCTTAACTTTTTTGGAAAATTAAATTTGATGATGCTAATAAAGCGGTTCATCTTTATTTAGATGCAAGAAGTGCGAGGCTTGTCAGCGTACGGACTGCGGCGACTGCGTGTTCTGTCATGATATGGTGAAGTTCGGTGGACTCGGCCGTGCTAAGCAGACTTGCATTATGCGACAGTGCCTTCAGGTACATACAATATATCTGATTATTTTTTTGGTTTTTAAAATCGATCAGTCATAATAATAATTAAAAAAAAAAAACTGTTTATACTTGAGCCAAATTCGATGTGGAATTTATGTAAACAAATCAAATGTCATCCTGTATAGGGTTGTCACACTTTTAGTAATGAAAAATTGTAATTTATCACCAATTTCCTAGTTATACATTAATAATTTTACTTTAACATTGTTTCCTAGAACTTAACCGCCAAATACGTAATATACAAGAAAATTTGCTTATAACAAAAATTAACAAATTTGTAATTACTAATATATGTACATCTAACAACCCTAAATTTTTGCACTGACAGGTAAATTTCGCAGATAAGCAACAGTTGGGTCCTTTTTTGATCAGTCGTTATATTGTTAAAGGAAAATTGTTATCGATTTTTATGCACAATTTCAAATATTATAATTATTATGTTTATTCAACGTAAGTAAAGTAAAATAAATAATAAAAGAGAATGAGTGTCTGAACATAGATTTTTAATCATAATAAATCCATTTTAAAACAAAAGTTTTTTTTTGAATGCTATTAAGGGATAGTGTAGCTATTTTTAATATAGGCATATACATATTTATGAAAATATTTAGAAATCACTGTGGGAAATTAGTATACCCATGTTAACAAGTAAAGGAGATGGGGACTTTTGGGCCAAAATGTAATAAGTAGAGATATGGTTTAAAAAATTGGTCATATTTTTTTATCTTACAATATAAAAAATCAACTTAATTCTGAATCTGGGAGCGGAGAAAAATGAAAAAGATTGTTTTCATCAAATTAATCGGGTATCGATTCAACTAAAATCGATTACAGAATTAAAAAATAAAGGATTCTACTTGTTATTTAACTCAAAGTATTTAGATGCACAATAATGAAGTTGTAAACGATAAAGTTCATTTAAATAAAGTTACATTAATAGCGAAAATATTATTTAATATTTGAAAATAATATTGATTTCGTATCAATTTAAAATAAATCATATCTTTTGTGACAGCTAACAACTGACTGACATTGATACTAGCCGTTTATTTTTTACCTACATTTCCTAGATGACATTTAAATAATAATAGAAGAAGAATTAAGTATGAAAAACATTTAAGGTTTTTTTTTAATTCTGAACGATATTTATTAGTGTTTCAAGTTAATGATATTTGTAATGAGTTTTTAAACATTCTTCACTAAATATAAGAAACATTAGTGCTTTAAGAAGTTAGTGATCGGGTTTTTTAATAGACATTGTAACATAACCTCATTTTTACAAAACGTTTAATAACTCCGCTCTCAGATAGCCAAAATATAGGGAATTTTCAGCGAGGGATCCATAAGCCTAAATGCATTAATTGATACCATTTTCATTTTATTACATTTTGGCCCAAGAATGTATGGAATCGTATCCATCTCCTTTTACACATAATTATAGATAATATATAAATATACCTAACTTTCTACCTTTTTTATTTCAAATTTTATGTAGCTTGTACTACTATGTATAAATATTAAAAAATATAATTATTATAATTATTTTCCAATAGGCTGTAAACATCTGCCTATGGTTGGTTGCTAAGCAACGATTTGTTCGTAAACATTCAATATCGAATTTAGGCTCAAGTATAGGTACATATTTTAATTTATAATACACTACTGGAAAAAATTAAAGGATCAAAAAAAAATTCCAAATTTTTGTGCAATTTTCAACAGGCCGTAACTTCGAGAGAAATGGTCGTACAGGAAATTAAAAAAAAGGAAACTGTAGCGCAAAATGTCTAGTTTTTGGATTAGAACTTTAAAATTTTGTAACCTCCGCGGTTTTTGAGTAATCATAGAAAAGTCAGCAACAAAAAAATTTCAATTTTTTTTTTAGTTTTTTGTTTTGGTCTACGGGCGTGGAAATTTTTTTTTTAGCTTAACCACTATAAGGATCGGATACTTTGTTTATGTATGAAAAGGATCCTTTTGTTTTTGAATATCGATATCTCAGCAACCAATGATCGCACAGAAAGTTAAAGGTAAGTTTCAAGAACTTGAATAAATTCTCCTTAACGACTAGTTATTGCTTTTTCGAAAAAAAAATTTTTTCTTTTTGTCACATGAATTTGAAAATGCAACAAAAAAAGGGCTTTTGGTGGTTTTTTAGAAAATCAATCGCTAGATCGAAATTATTGAGGAAACCACTAATGTTAAGTGTGCCTTTTACAGTTCAATATGTCCACAAAAACCCTACAAAAAACCAAATTAATCCAGCCCGCCGTTTTTTTGTTTCACTCGATCGAATTTTTGAAAAAATTAAAGGATCACGTTTTTCGCTCTGACGAGCTTATAATTTTTAAAAATGTAAAAAAAAAATATTTTTATGAGCCTTTTACACATTTTTGCTCCAGAAAGTGCTTAAATTTAAAACAAAAAAAAAAATTTCAAAAAATATTTTTTTTTCTCTTGAAAAGTTTAAGAGAATAATTACCGCCGGCATTAGCGTTATCCAAAGCATACCACGTGGAGGTTGCGCGGTCGAATTTACGCTTCTCAAAAATCGAAAAAAAATAATTTTTTGATTTTTTTTTATTGTTTTAAATTTAAGCACTTTCTGGAGCAAAAATGTGTAAAAAGCTCAGAAAAATATTTTTTTTTTACATTTTTAAAAATTATGAGCTTGTCAGAGCAAAAAACGCGATCCTTTAATTTTTTCAAAAATTCGATCGAGTGAAACAAAAAAACGGCTAGATGGATTAATTTGGTTTTTTGTAGGGTTTTTGTTGACATATTGAACTGTAAAAGGCACACTTAACATTAGTGGTTTCCTCAATAATTCCGATCTAGCGCTTGATTTTCAAAAAAACCTCCAAAAGCCCTTATTTTGTTGCATTTTCAAATTCATGTGACAAAAAGAAAAAATTTTTTTTTCGAAAAAGCAATAACTAGTCGTTAAGGAGAATTTATTCAAGTTCTTGAAA
The DNA here is from genome assembly GCA_036937285.1 of Euphydryas editha. NCBI lineage: Eukaryota > Metazoa > Arthropoda > Insecta > Lepidoptera > Nymphalidae > Euphydryas > Euphydryas editha. The sequence goes on from JAUPFZ010000019.1 coordinate 9,712,511, forward strand.
CTTACCTTTAACTTTCTGTGCGATCATTGGTTGCTGAGATATCGATATTCAAAAACAAAAGGATCCTTTTCCATTTGAAAACCGATATCTCGGCGAGAAGTGGACGTATCAAGGTGTATAAAAAAACAAATTAAAGCTACATAAACAAAGTATCCGATCCTTATAGTGGTTAAGCTAAAAAAAAAAATTCCACGCCCGTAGACCAAAACAAAAAACTAAAAAAAAAATTGAATTTTTTTTGTTGCTGACTTTTCTATGATTACTCAAAAACCGCGGAGGTTACAAAATTTTAAAGTTCTAATCCAAAAACTAGACATTTTGCGCTACAGTTTCCTTTTTTTTAATTTCCTGTACGACCATTTCTCTCGAAGTTACGGCCTGTTGAAAATTGCACAAAAATTTGGAATTTTTTTTTGATCCTTTAATTTTTTCCAGTAGTGTATTTGAGTATTTAACTAATTTAAAAATTAAAATAACAAGACTTGATTTAAATTGTTGTGAAGAATATCCATCAATATAATAATATAAATCATAAGTATAAAAAATATTTAATTTTTTTTTTTCAGCCAATGTTGCCAGTCACTGCGTCGTGCGCTGTGTGTCACCTGGACGGTTGGATGCAAACGCCGGTCGCGCCACAGGCTAAGGGTAACTCGGGTAAAATAATAGTCTTTTAAAATGTAGTTATGGAAATATTCATATGTCGTATATAAGATACTTGGTTCGATATCAAGAAAAGATTTAAATTACCATATTTTTTAAATTTATTAGCTATTCTTAAGCTCAGCTTGATATATGTTGGCTTTTAATTCATAGCATCTATGATACAAGCTGTGCTTAGTTCAGATGCCGATAGAGATAAGTACTATTGTAAAATTTCATGGCAATAAAGATTATCATTAGACTTCTGTTAATGTGTGTATTATCAATTTAGAGTAGAGTTAGAGCTATATTTATTGTTATCTTTAACTCGTTTATTTTTATGTTAACAAGTTAATAGTACAAGTTATTATAATACCACATTAATCCAGGTCGCAACGGTCCATCATCCCTACGAGAGTGTTCAGTATGCTACAGCATCGTGCACCCGGCGTGCGTCCCTCCCGGCGGTCAGATCAACGAAGATTTGCCGAACTCGTGGGAGTGCCCCACGTGCACCACCATGGGCCTCAACCATGATTATAAGGTGACTTAACGATTTTATCTACTCCTGTGCTTTAAATCCTCTATATAAGATTCCGAAACAGCTTATTGCCAACATTAAAACACCCAATGTCCTAATAACCATAATATCATCCAAACCGATGATATAGGCCGTGTTCTAATATATACTGGAAGCACTGCACAGTGCTGTCAGTACTAAGAAATTCATTCCGAGACTGCCAGTACACTGCTGCAGTACCATAGAGAAATATAAAACGTCATGAATCGCCGCCATTTTTGTACTGAGAGCACTGGCGCTTTCGAGGTAAGGTGCTCTCAGTACTGTGATAACGTGATCAAAAATATAACAGTGCGAATGATTGTTATTATTATTAATTAATATTTTTATTCAAAAATGTCAAACAATATTCAAATAATGATACAAAATAATGTTAATTTAATAAAGTTCCATAAATAACTATTATGTTCAAACTAGTTTCGGCTAGAACAGCACCATATTCTCACAGAATATATTGTTATAGTTGCAGTCGATGTATGGTTGGTGAGAGTTGGAAGTTTTTTTTTTTCTATTCTTGGCTCTTTACATTTTATTCGTATAGTGCTAATGCTTACGGGCGTCGCGTCGGTTAGACTTAATGCGCCTGTTTGCCTGCTATTTCCGAATGAATATGAAAAATTTCATTTTTACCTAATATCAAATTGTTTAAAAAAATAGTTTGATGCATGAATAAATGAGTGGGGACGAGTGGATCGATTGATAAATGAATTAATGGTATTTTTATTATTTAAAATTTTATTTTTCATATTAAAACTACTAAACTCCTCTCCTTGCAGTAAAACTTATTAAATAACAACACCTATATTTCCTTTTATTCTGGAACTCTCAGGGGAATCTGAATTTTTGATAATTAATTTCTTATTTCCAGCCGCGTCATTTTCGAGCACGTCAGAAGTCATCCGATCTACGCCGGATGAGCGTGGGTTCGGATGCATGTCAAATATCACAGTTCAACTCCAAAGTGAGTGACTTATCCTATTTTTTAATTAGATAATATTATTGTATTTTCGTCAAACACTTTACAGCAAAACGTTAATTTGATATTTTTTCTGTGGTCTCATTAGAAAAAACCTAACAACATCGGAATTTAAGGAATATATTAATTAATAGTACTTTTTTTACTCTGAATTATTTAATGAAAAAAAAAAAGACTTAAATCATTACAAGTAATCGTAGCCTCGATGCTTATCATTTCAATATAAAAAAAAATGTAAAAAAAAATTATAGTTTTATATTTTATGCACCAATTAAAGTAAAATTGAAGTTTATTTAATTTTTAATGTATCAGATTTTAAAGTAATATTTTAAAATAACTTAATTACATATAAAAATTGCACTGTATGAAACTGAAAGTATTTTTAAAGTTTTTTATTTATATATTGAACTACCTATTACTGCAAAATAAATCCAAATGAAAAGGCTACTTAGGCTCCCTCCCGCCCACACAACTGTATTAAAAATATCTTTAAAACATCAACAGAAATGTAAAGTTGCATACTCATTCCTGAAGTCTGAGTAGAACTGCAGTTTACAAAAATACCTATTATGCTTATTTATACTCATAGCTGCCTAAGATATGTAAAGGAGAATGCCGGTTTTTGTATGGAAACCTGTACCGATTGCATGTTCATGAAATAAACATTTTTAGCCAGCTTATCCCATAATATTACCGTTGGCATGTAGCGTTTTTGTTTACGAACCCGCAGTTCTGAGATTTTTTTTCATAACCAGAGTCACTATCTCGAAAGAGTAACTATCTGGAAGGAGTCACTGCAAACCTGAAACCAGCTTTATAGCGAGTTACAAGTAACGAAGTTTTGATTCGGAGGAACAAAGCTAATTTATGAATAAAAATTTTGGTTGCCTGTAAAGTCGGTATACGGGCGAAAGTTTTACGTGACAACGACTTTGAGTGGTAAAATAATTTTAATGTGAATATTCATTCGTATAGTAGGAAGAAGGATGAAATAATAGTAACAATTTAAAACATTTATTTATACAAAGAATTATATTTAAAACACTTTCACTTTTTATGTCTGTCTCTCTCGCTCTTAGGCGGGCTAACCATGCCCGAGTGGCCTCTCACTCGCTCTCATTGTGAGCGCATAACGTGAGCGGAGCGTAACGCAGTTTCTTGAAGTGTCACCCGGCAAACCAATTTATAAGACGTTGTCACGTCAAAAACAACCTAAAGCAGAATAAAATAATAACACAAACACGAACGATGCGTAAGCGACGAAACGAACCGAACGAGAATGTGACATTTGACAGTTGCTCAGCTCATAATTGTCAACTTGACAGCCCATGAGTGTTGCTATCTAGATTCAAATCGATATCACTTAATGTACGTACAATCGAATAATGAATGAATTGTTCGATCAAAGTCTGAAATCAAGTCAATCAGCCAAAACGATGTATTTATTTATATTCAATAAAATCACACAGAACACAATTTTTTTTACCACTAATTTAAAAGACACCGTCATAATAGTAATACATGCAATGGCTACAGCGACCCCTGCCCCGGAACCTGCCGCCTTCGGCGCTTTTTTAACGCCCGTCCGAACCGAAACACGTAGTTCCTTATGCTCAATTTGTTGACGTCCAATGATCAACGTCGAAAATCCGACAGACCGTCGAAGATCTGCGATAAAAAAAGCGCCGCGCTTTAAAAGCGCTTTCGTGTAAATAGGTACATGGGTATCCCTTTGTGTCATTTGAACGCTTTTTTAAAGCCCGGTGAAAAAGCGTCCGTCGAAACGAGGTCTTATGCAATCGTTTTGTTAATGGCTGCATTCAGCCGAACACATCAAACGGTCATCGATTGCGAATTATCTGCTGAACGCACACTTAATTGCGATGACTGACGGCGATTTATCGTAATCGGACGCCATTTAATCCATCGGATTTCATTTCCGATTATCGATTACAAACAGCGATTACATACTGTACTTCTGTCAGTGTCGTTGTCACAAAAACATCAAAACAACTGAGCAATGATCTACTCAAAAAAAGTGCGTTCAGCGTAACGCATCGAAAATGGTAATCGGTCACGTGATCAATGCCCGTCCCGGTTATATTGCAGCCATTGATTTATATTATCGATTTTTTTGTTGGTTGAAATCGATTTTCTTGTGCTGGCAATATATCAAATTCTTGAGAACCGGAAATACATTCGGAAGTCGTCAATAAGGGTTACCGAACTTTTATATTACATTTCGTAAACTCGGATTTTATAATGATTCATAATTTGCTAATGGTAGTCAAAAAGCATCAAAATAATTACGGGATATATTTTATTAACATGCAATTGGTACAAGTTTCGGCATCCTTTACATTCTTGATGCTTCTTACTAGTTTTGATTGTCACAATGATCTAAGAGTAGTATTATTTTGATCAACATGAATACTGGTCTGATTTGAATTTAGTTAAACATGCTGGAAAATTGAAATCAGAGATACACATATTGACTATTTTGATAAGCTTAAAGCGGGTAAAACCGCGCCTAGCACTATGTTATATAATAATTATTGATCGAAGTATATAATAAAAGTATTTTTGTTTGTTTTTACAGAATAAATTACCGGCACCTCCATCAATGATTACTGTTAAGTCAGAAGTTGGATCAGACACAGAGAGTAAACCTGATGGTAGTGGAGATATCATAAAGACAGAAGATGGTAAATCTACTCATATTATATATAATATAGATTTTATATAGGTACATAAAAATATTTTTTTTATTTTATTTTGCTTTATACTGTCCCTATTTAAAATGTTTTTGGGGGAGTGAGGAACAGGGTGTAAAGTTCATAATCCACCATTGAAAAGGGAGGATCCTTCGACTAGACGGGTGTGGTGTCTGATGGGCTACTGCCCCCGACGGTTGTTGCCGGGTTCTTATGTATATGTTCGATCACTTGAATAACTTTGATAGCGCGATGTAGGATACTTCAGTTTTTAGTTCCTACGTGGCGAGATAGATGTCGCTACATGTTGATTGCAGTTAGTCAGATAATTAAGAATTCTACTTCATTGATTATAATTATTTCTAACTATATGTTGAAATTTTAATATTTTTTTAGCATTGCATAAGTGTTCCTAGATGCTTCATTCCATCTTTAAATCATGACTTAAACAAAAAATTACTTAGTTTGATATCGTACATCGTTGAAATAGTGAAAAAATGCGAATCTACCCTCAAGAAGAATATTAAGATTCAACATTATTTTATAAGCTACTAGCAAACCCGGCGAACTCCGTTTCGCCACCAACTTATTTTCGTGAGGGATACTCACACCACGTTCTGGCGCCATCTGCTCCACCACCATGCAAAACCGTATTGGTTTGTAGTACATGCTATGTATCATAGATGGCACTGTATGTGTAAATGATTTTCACTGTTTTCCTGCTTTTCTGTTGAAATTTTTCCTGAATTTTGTTTGCCTTTCCAACGAATGCAAAACCGTGGAAATCGCTTCATGCGTTCTGGAATTATAGCGTCAGTAAGGAAAACCCGACTTATTTTTATATTATAGACTAATTCGAAACTTCACAATCTCTGACGGTATATACAAATACTTGTGCTCTATCCATCATCATGTGTATTATTTTAAATTTATAACATAACTATCTTTTACCCGCTTCGCTCGCATTTTTTATCTTTTTTAATTATTTTTTTTCAATAAAAAGTATCCTATGTTACTTCTAATACCTCAAAGAATATTTTACAAAGTTTCATGATGATCGGTTAAGTGGTTTTAGCGTGAAAGCTTAATAAACAAACTTACATTCACATTTATAGTATTAATTAACAGAGATTAAAATCGAAGAGGAACGGAGCGCAGAGAGCGGCGCGGTCGGCGAGTGCGAGCGAGACGGCGAATGGGAACCAACCGCTAAGAAACGGCGTCCCAGCGATGAAGACGAGGCACCTAAGAAACAAGCTCTGCGCGCGCATCTCGCTCTACAGTTAACTCACCATTCTTCTAAGGTTAGTGTGTAACATAGCAAAAGCACTGGCGACCGCTCTGGTGTATTGGTGGCTAGTAGTCGTCTCGACGCCGCGCGCTGACAGTCTCGTGTTTGATTCCAGCTCCGAACGGATATTTGTATTTGTACAAATATCTGTTCCTAGGTTGGGTGTAAGTCGTTGTGGGTCTCCCCACCGTGCCTCGGAGAGCACGTAAAGCCGTTGGTCCCGTTTGTTATCATAGACACCTGATAACGATCGTTACCCACGGTAGGGAAATTATCCGCCAACCCGCAGTAAAGCAGTGTGGTGAATTACGCTCCAACCCTTCTTCTATATGGAGAAGAGGCCTTCACTCAGGAGTGGGCTGTTTACAGGCTGATATTACAGTCATAGCAAAAGCAGCGCGTAAAGAGTATATGATAATTAAATTACAATGTATTTTACAAGCTGTGAGTGACTTTCCCTTATTAGTTCAAATTCCATGGGAATTTTGTCATAGAAAGAAGCCTATGAGTTAATTAGTTTGTTTAACGGGTTTTATATTACATTTTGATCGCAAACAGTATAAGTTTTTGCTTGAAAAGAACACCGTCAGTTCCAGAACCTCACGAGAAGTATTATTCTAAGTAATAGTAGTAGTAAACAGCAAGGAATTAAACCCTGAAATATTTTTCTTTGTTTATTCTAAATAAAAAAATTAAAATGTATTCCTGCACCTTATTAAATTATAAAATTATGTACTATTTACTAAATTATAAAATTATGTATAACAGGACATGAAAGTGCAACAACAAAAACATTTATGCATTAACAAAATTCTGTAATATTTAAATTAACAACTACTATTTACTTTAGGATTTAAAATAAAAATAAAAAAATTAATTTACTTTAACCATGCTTTTACTGTAGTAGTTATTGTTAGTAGTAGAAATTATAGAGTTATAGTTTTTTATTATTATTATCAGGTGCTAAAGAAACCTCTGTATCCAGTTCGACCAGCTCCAATTCAGTTTACAAATTCCACTGGCTCACCTTGGCTGGATCGCGAGGCGATGTTATGTGTGTTCGCTAAACTGACACCCCACGAACTAGCAACGTGTGCGTTAGTTTGCAAGGCATGGGCAGAATACTCGGTAAGTTAATTACTATTGAATATTATGTTTAATACTTTATTCTTTAAAATATATTTTTATAATTCGTTTTCAAATTTCAATTATTAATCGTACTTTATCTTAATCGTACTTTTTCTTTCTTATAAATATCATGTCTTTGAAATAAAACTTTCTCAGTAGAAATAATATTAAACAGCAATTTCCTTTCCATTTATTTAACACTACACGTGGTCCGAGGCTTTATCTGCATAAGCTTGGTAAAAATGTAGTCGATGTATGTACCATGTATTATTAAAAACGTAGTAGTATTATCGTACAAAAACTTTCGTTTTTATAATATATTTACACTATTTGTACACTATGTCATATCTAGTATATGTATAAGGTATCATGATGTTAAAGATCGTATAAACTATAACATATAGCATGTTTTTATATACGAGGGTGCGTTTTTAAGTTCGCGGAATGAGAGGGTTTGAGGGGGGTGATTAGGCTCATTAGGATCGTAACGTGTTTAGTGACTTATAATTAGTATAAATACGAGATTTCGTTGTTATTAGACTATCAGTCTTTGAGCTATCGCCAACCAAGCAACATAATCAGGAGTGAAAAGTGAAATATGGAAAAAATCGAATATCGTGCCGTTATAAAGTTCCTTACCAAGCAAGGAAAATCAGTTGCGACCATAATGGATGAGATGTCATCGGTTTACGGTGAAGTCCAGTGGTCCAAGTGGTTGTCCAGGAAAAACCATGGTGTACAAGTGGCACAGTTTGTTTAAAAAAGGAAGGGAATCCCTTGAAGACGACCCGTGGCTGGGCAGGAGCATCGAGGTGACCACGCCAGAACTTATCCAAAAAGTCGAAAAACTTGTACTCGACGATGCTCTACTAAAGAAGAAACAACTCGCAGAAATGGTTGGAGTATCCGATACAACCATTTTTAAAATTCTGCACGATCATCTTGGCATGACTAAGGTCAGCGCAAGATGGGTACCGAGAATGCTGCACACGCCGCCGCAAAAACAACAACGCGTAGAGTGTTCACGTGCATTTTTGAACCTCTGCAATAAAGACAAGGATGGTTTATTGAGTCGAATTGTTACTGGAGACGAAACTTGGGTTCATCATTATGAACCTGAGTCTAAACAAGACTCTATGCAGTGGCATAAAAAGGGCACAGCACCCCCCAAGAAGTTTAAGGTGTCATAGTCTCTAGTAGCTGGGAAACTCATGGCAACGGTCTTTTGGGACTCAGAAAGAATATTATTGATCGATTATAAAGATAAAGGTGTTTCTATAACCGGAGAATACTACGCTTCAATATTAGAGCGACTAAAAGAAGCCATTAAACAAAAAAGACGGGTAAAATTGACGAAAGGTGTGCTGCTTTTGCATCCACAAGCCGCCCGTCCACAAGAGCCGCGTTACGTTGGCTGCCCTGCTTAAAGTGGGCTTCGATATTTTGAACCACCCACCTTACATCCCAGATCTGGCCCCGGGTGATTATTACCTTTTTCCAAAAATGAAAAAAGAGCTGCGGGGTAAAAAATTTACCACCGATGATGAAGTTAAGGAGACAGTTTCAGCGTATTTTGAGGACAAAGACAAAACATTTTTTTATGAGGGTATAAATAAATAAATTGAAAGATCTAGAAAATGTCTCCGTCTTGCAGGTGAATATATTGAAAAGAAAAAATAATTAGGTTTTTTTTATTTCAACCCCTTACCCTTCATTCCGCGAACATAAAAACGCTCCCTCGTAGAGAAGGTCTTGCAATGAAATGCAATTTCAGTATGTACTGAGAGTGACTGTAAGCGACTCGGTATAATTTCTCATTATTAATCATACGGCGTATATTTTTCTTTTCCAAGTATTGTGTTATTTAATAATTGTTTTGCGATTTTGTTGTTATTTTTGTTTTGTTATTTAACTGTTTTGTTTCTATTTGACATTATTCAAAAAATGATTTGACTTCATTGCACATAACACTCATCTGTCGTCGTGCCTCTAGCGGCGGTAAATTGAAAATAGCAGCCACATTAAGTCGACCGTTCTGGTGTAGTGGTGCGAGTAGTTGCCTCGACGCTGCGCGCCGGTCGTCACCGGTTCGATTCCCGCTCGGGACTGATATTTGTTTCCGATCTCGGTGTATATGCTTGTGGGTCTCCTCACCGTACCTCGAAGAGCACTTAAAGCCGTCGGTCCCGGTTGTTATCATAGATACCTGATAACGATGGTTACTTAAATTAAATTATCCGCCAACCCGCAGTGGAGCAGCGTGGTGGATTAAACTCCAACCTTCTATAAGGAGAAGAGGCTTTCGGTTACAGTAGCAGGCTTTTCGATACAGTACCTTTACTACTATCGTTGCAAAACCGTGACATATTATATTTGATTTACAGATGGATCCTTCTCTGTGGCGTAGCATGTCCTTCGTGCAAGTGCGAGTGTCGGCGGCGCAGCTCGCCGGCATCGCGCGCCGCCAGCCGCTCAGCCTCGGGCTCGAGTGGTGCCATCTAGCGAGACGACAACTTGCCTGGTACGTTGTTCAATCTTTGTTCTTTAGAGTTTATACTCCAATGTGAAAATATCTTAAATAAATATTAAATTATGTATTTACTTGTAGTAATGAAACCAGCACTTGTGTGCTGCAAGTTTGAAATATTATTTGTTTTTGTTAGAAAACATTTGTATTGAAGCTTTAAGCTAAAATACTATGCTATAACCAGATGAGAAGAGTAGAATCATCAATAACACTAACACAGATGAAACCACGTAAAAACAAAAATAAATTTTATTATTATTACACGAAATTTAGTAAAAAGGTTGAGTTTCTTTTAAATAAATTTTTTAAAGAAAAAAATTCTATTTACAATTATGCGATAACATTATGCGCCTAGTAAAGAAACATTGCATGTATTTTTTTTTTTCATACATAAATATATTCAGTAAAATATTCATATTTATGGTATGGTATGCTATGGCATCATATATAAATAGTCGATATGCGATAATAATATTAATTACCTTTTTACTACTCTACAACACCATTGTATAACTTGCGCGCAATAGGCGCGTTAAATATAAAGATACATATAAATATCTCCAGCACAAAATAAATATTTGCTACAAATTTTATGGAAATAATGCATACAAATCTCATTTCCAGGTTACTAGCGCGTCTACCAGCACTACGATCTCTATCCCTAGCGGGTTCTCCAGCTGAAGCAGCACTGGCTCTCAGATCAAGTTCATGTCCGCCACTCACAGCTTTAGACTTATCCTTCGCAAGATGTCTAGATGATGCCAAGCTACGAGGAATACTTGCACCCCCAGAAAATTCAAGGCCAGGTGGTGGAGCTCGGTCAGGCACTGAACCGTCACGACTTGCAGCATTGGCTGTTCTGCGTCTTCCTGGAACAGATATTACAGATGTTGCCATGTTGTATATAGTTCAGGTGAGTTTTTGGTTTACATGTTTTGTAAGTTGAAAAATTGACTAGTGGAAAGCTCACAGTTTTATTAATATCAATTGTATACACAAACTAGTCATTGCATGTTCTTGTGTTTTATATTGTTATAATATCTTTTTTCTGGCACTAAAAGTTAATACTTTAATAATACTGTGAAACATGTTCTTTTTTGCAATGATAAATTCGTGACACCAATTTCTTTACCTATAAAATCCAGATGCCTCGGCTACTATTCGGTATTCGATGACCGTTCTGGTGTAGTGATGCGAGTAGTTGCCTCAAACCGGTTCGATTCCCGCTCGGGACAGATATTTGTATTTGTACAAACGTTTGGTTCCGGTCTGGGTGTATGTCCTAGTGGGTCTCCCACCCATGCCAGAGAGCATGTTAAACAGTCGGTCCCGGTTGTTATCAGACACCCGATAACGATCGTTACTCATGATAGGGAAATTATCCGCCAACCTGCAGTGGAGCAGCCTGATGGATTAAGCTCTAACCCTTCTTCTATATAGTGGAGAGGCCTTAGCTCAGCTGTGGGTGATTTATAGGCTGATACATTACATTTGGTATTCGGCCTATTCGGCTACTTTTTTGTTTTAAACATTCGGTAGTCGGCCAAATTACTATTCGTGGCATCTCTAATATGATATATATTCCCCGTTAGGCTCTTCCAAAGCTGTGCGAGCTGGACGCGTCGTCGTGCGCGCGCCTGACGGACGCCGGCGCGGCGCAGCTGGCGCACCACGGCCTGCAGCGCCTGTCGCTCGCCGGCTGCCGCCTGCTCACTGAGGCCGCACTCGACCACCTCGCTAGGTGCCCGAACCTCGTCAGGTAAAATGTTGTTTGAAAATTTATCCCCAATAGGGAAAGGCAAAGGACTATAGTCCGTACAGCCTAGTCTAAATTTGTAAATTTCATTCCGGTATAACAAAAGGCCTGAGCCAAGTCTGAAGTAACTTCAGTTTTCTTCTGTCGTCAGGTAAATTTATCACGTGTTTTTTTTTTGTATTAGACGGCACTTGCTACTTCACCAGTCTTGTTTACTGTGTCCGTGTCTATCGTCGTAGCTTGATGTTCTCAATCTACAAAATATTCAAATTCAAACAAATATTCTTCAAATACAAAACATTAAGTGAATTTAAACGAACAAATATATACTTTACCGTATGTCTGCTATATAGACATAAACTAAATCATCAGTGCTTAAGTTTTTATCGACAGACATAAATTACAAAAACATTAACAAATTCATAATAAATTATAATATTCTAAAAACAAATTTTTAGATTGGACCTCCGACATGTGCCTCTCGTGTCGACGCAAGCGGTTATCAAATTCGCCGCTAAGTCGAAACACAACCTGCACGTTAAGGATGTCAAGTTAGTTGAATTGCGGAACACCTGATCCGAGGCAGAGCCTGCCGAGCCGGCGGCCGAAACACAAGTGACTGAGTGAATCAATAAAAAGTGATACAGTGTGCACTCACACAAATAAAGTGAATTATGTTGTTAGTAAAGTTTTAGATGATTAACATTTAAAAACACAACTCAAGTTTACGTTACACTTTAATCTACTAGAAATAAGACATTACCCACAGTGATGTATCATAGAAATAAGAATCCGTAGAGGTTAGCAAAGTTACTTTTAACATTTAACAATGTTTGATTAATGATATCTATCACATTGACTATTAGCCAAAAAAAAAGTGATCGCTGTGAAACATTTTATCTTTTAATTTTACATCAGTTACATTTCACACAAACATATCAAACAAGTGTGTCTATGCCATCAACATGTATGTTGTAAAATGTGGTAAAGATCAATTGAATGACCTTTATGTAGGAAATGTTGAATTACTTTTTGTCAGTCAGAAGAGCTTCAACTTGTAAATGAAGCAATATAATTGTTCTCTCTTAGTTCAATAAGTAAATGTCAGTCATTTAACTCCATGAAATATATCCGTTGTAATATAGGCATAGCTTTTAAGTTTTGTTTAATTTATTACATACTTATCAAATTAGACCAATGACACATTTTTTGCTTTTAAAAAGAACTATAAACTTTAAAATAATATGAGCTATGTCTTCACCCAACCAATCACACAAAACCAAATAGTAGATTATAGAAAATAAATCATTGCATGCATAATAATTCTATAAAATATAGAATTGAGCATCAGTTATATAATAATATGTTGTTGCCGATGGCCAAGTGTAGCTATTTATTTTATCATTTCATAATTAGCAATAGCTTAAGATCGTTTTGTAAGAATTTGTACAAAATTTAATTTGATGAAGATTAGATACTTAAAAATATTAGAAACAAACTTTTTCACTAAAATTATATATATATGTACAAAAAACTTTTTTAAGACTAAAATATAAATTCAAAAAGATATCTGTGTATGGGTTTATAAATATATTTTTTATATAAGTCAAATAAATATATGTGCTACACAATATTGATATTTCTTTGACTAAAAATACAATTTATTTTTGAAAAATTAATTTTGGAGTGGGCTTTCTTTATTTAGTTTTATAAAAAAAATTCTTCCATGCACATGTCAACAATCTTTAAACTATAAATAGAAAAAATAATATCTTTAAAATGAACAAGTCTATAAATTGTGTTACAATAAATCAATAAGATTTATTGAAAGTTAAAAACATTATAGTTTTATTGAATGCTGTTGCATTGGTATATATTTTATTGTTATTTTTTACACCCCTATAAAAGGTGATAATTTTTTACATTAAACATGTGTGACTGTAAAATCCAGAATATTGGTAAATCCTAGGGTTTAGATAAACAGTAAACTTTACCAACTCTATGGTATATATCATAGTAGTTAGAGATTATCTGCTATCATTATAAATCTGAAATTATACCCTTGAAACTATCCATTTCACAGCACCATAAACTTTAAAAATACAGTTACAAAAATTTATTTTAAATATAATTAAAACATTTACCAAACATCTTTTGTAAATAGATGGAGGATCTTGCAATTCTGATAATAATAACCCGGAAAATATATCTTGTTACAAAATTCTTACGTTAAGCAACTTGTATTGGTAAATCTTACAATTGATAAGCGAGTGGTACTTAGTATTTACCAATATTTGGACTATATTTTACCTGATTACCAGAATATTTTTTCTTTTTGTATAAAAAATAAAGAAACAAGCAATGAAAAAATTGCTTTTATATTTACATATTTGGTCCAGTTTAAAGTAATATTTTATGTTCCTTTTACATTATAATAGGTCGTTAATCAAATGAAAAGGCATTTAATATGATACTTTTTATTATTCACTGTGTCCAAAGCCATAAGTTGTTTTTTTTTTCCTAATCATAAACAGTATGCTTAAAATATAGAGTTGGGTAACATGGAGTCTGTTTATTGACATTACAATAAAATAGTTAAGAACTGAACTGACATTAATACAATTATTCTTTTGTAAATATAACAATATTTAATTATGCACTTTTAGAAACACGAAGCATATATTTTAGTTTCATGACAATTTCGAATTGCTTGTATTCTTTTTAGTTCTAGTCGCTTAATAGATTTAGGTCATTGTTAATTATAAATAGCAGTAAATAATGACAGATGTTATTGGATTTATTTCAAAATCTTTGAGGCTATGGAGATCAAATGGAAACCATCATGTCAAAAATATTGTTCAAAAAAATTATAGAAATATATAACATTCTATAAGTTTATAAAAGAATTGTGTAAAGTAATAATAAAATGTTATAAATCAAATTATTAAATTGAAAGTATTGTATATAGGCATATATATTATTTTTTTCAAATCGTCACACCCTTTTCAGCATAAATAGTTGAATTTAAAAATAACGTCCTCGAGGGTATTATTATTTTTCTTTGTGAACAGATATATACTACATCAATATTATAGTTTGTAAGTTAACCGACTCTGGTCACAGTATGCGAGGTCGGAGGGCCGCCTATAGTATTAGTTTAGTAAAAATATCCATTTTGACTTTTTTTAGTAGTAATTAATATGCAAAAAGTGGACGTGACAATTTTTTATGTAGTACATTTTAGAAACAGGGAAAGTATTTGTACATCTGATATTCTAATCTTTTAATATTTAGAAAAATTGCCACGTTCAATATTTTTGTGTACATTATTTCAAGTTACACTTCGAAAATAATAGGCTCTATTAATAAATAATTAGACGTAAGCATCGTGTGCCTCTGTGTATAGACCATTAGAAGAACATTAATTAAATGTAATGAATAAATAAATTAATGATAATATCATTAATCACATAAATTTGCTTTTAAAATCAAATAAACGAGCGAGTTGATGATTTTATTAACTTGACACTTATCAATTGTAACATAGATATTATATAGTTTTTAAAGTGTGAACTTTAAGAAGAAAGACTTTGTTTTGTACTGGCTAGGCCTGCAGGGTGGCAACACTGCACAGAGATGGTGATATTACTACTAGGTCTAGCTCTATGATAGACGATGTTATGTGAATTTGATGGTTTAAGAATCGTAACATTGTATCATTGGTTACCATAAGCACTTATAGTATTTGAAATAAATATTTACATTGAAATCTACTTTTTTTTTTTAAATCATACAAATTGGGTTAAGGATTTCCATAAAAAAATTGGTTTTTAATTGCATTTTGTTAGATTTAAGAGACACCATATCTAGGTCCTGGCAAACGGGGCATGAGCCAGTGAAGCCGACCAGGTTTCACGAAACTCGAGGAGTAGTGTGACAAGACAATTTATTGATTTTTTTTCTTTTTTTTTTATTATATTAATCCTACATGTGAACATTTAAAAAAAAAAAAAAAGTTAGTGGCGACAGCTAGGCGGTGTTCTGAGACAGGTTCGTTGCCCGACGAAACCTTTAAACATTACTAGCTCTCATGACAAAATAATTAATACTTAAAAATAATTAAAGAAATTATCTTCCTAAACGTCTTAGAATACTTAGTTCTACTTATTCAACTATTTTGAACTCTTTCACAAGTCGTAAATTTATGTTTCTGGTTTGTCCACACGGTGTTAACGCAATGACTTACGTTAGGGAAAGTACGTGACCTATTTATTGCAATTTTATAATATTTTAAGTTTTTTGTTATTTCCTTATTATAAAACTAAAATTTGCTATTTGAATTATAATAAGTGTAAGGAAATAGACAAATCATTATTTATTTTTATAAAACTTTTTTTTGCATTTCTACTATATTTCATTTCAATCGTGTAGATAATGTGGCAGATCTTTATGCTGTTATTTTGAATTGGAGGCGTTCAGGTTCACTCAGCGGGGGCTCCATGAAGGCTGGCTCTGTGGATATGAACGTTGGTTTGAGCGCTGGTTTTAAGAAGCTTAGGTTTTCCCTTCTGTTTTCCCATGATATGACCTCGTGTTTTGCCGAGGCCATGAAGTCCAAGCGATGTCATATCGACTGACGATATATCGAGGTACTGAGCATATATAACGTAGTGACAATGACCGTCCAAATCCAGGACCAATGTACAAGACCTATTCACCTTCATCGCGGGTTAAGACGGGGGGACATATTGTCCCCGAAACTTTACCAACGCGATGGTGGATGTCCTTCAGATTGGACTGGAGCGAACGAGAAATCAATGTCAATGGCGAATACACCTCACACTTTCGTTTCGCCGACGATATCTTCGTCTTTGCGGAGACATTGTAGAAGATATACTTAAGCCAAATTCGATATGGAATGTATACCAACAAGTCATTGCTTAGCAACCAACCATAGGCAGATGTTTACAGCCTATTGGAAAATAATTATAATAATTATATTTTTTAACATTTATACATAGTAGTACAAGCTACATAAAACTTGAAATAAATAAGTCAGAAAGTTAGATATATTATATATTATGTATAATTATGTGTAAAATTTACTTGTTAACGTGGGTATACTAATTTCCCACTGAATGATTTCTAAATATTTTCATAAATATGTATATGCCTATATTAAAAATAGCTACACGATCCCTGAATAGCATTCAAAATAAAACAACATTTGTTTTAAAATGGATTTAATATGATTAAAAATCTATGTTCAGACACTCATTCTCTTTTATTATTTATTTTACTTTACTTACGTTGAATAAACATAATATTTATATATAAAAATCGATAACAATTTATCTTTAACAGTATAACGACTGATCAAAAAAAGACCAAATGTTGCTTATCTGCGAAATTTTCCTGTCAGTGCAAAAATTTAGGGTTGTTAGAAGTATACAAGTAATTACAAATTTGTTAATTTTTGTTATAAGCAATTTTTTTCATATGACCCATTTGGCGGTTTAGTCCTAGGAAACAATGTGAAAGTAAAATTATTAATGTATAACTAGAAAATTGGTGATAAATTACAATTTTTCATTACTAAAAGTGTGACAACCCTATACACGATGTCATTTGGTTTGTTTACATAAATTCCACATCGAATTTGGCTCAAGTATAGGTCGAATACTGGGTGACCTGAATGAGTCCTCCCGACTGGTTTTCTCTCGGTCGTCGGTCGTTTGGTGATCTCTTTGTGTTAATTAAGACGACGAAGGTTATTTTCAATAAACAAGTCATACCGAGACCGATATCCGTTGATAGTACCTGTCGGAAATATTGGCGACTACAAATTATTGGAGTCATCGGGATTCATAATGAAAGCTAGGTCACGATGTATTGTATTTTCTTGCCACAGGAGAGATTCGTATCGCTTGAGTGTTCGGTACAAAAGATACTTAATAAATTGTTACATTCCTTATATACCCTCTTTATAAAATACATAGGTATAGATATAATCATGACACTAATAATATATAACGAAAATGGTTTGATTAATCTTAAATGAATATTTAATCAATAAAACATCTTAATATAAAGTTAGTTATTACAAATTCAATAAATTAAAACATAAAATTGACTAATATTCGTTTTCATGCCCACATACCCTTCTCGAACTTATACAGGATATAGGATATGTCTACCTCGGAGATGTCTACCTAATCTAACTAGGCCAAAACAACAACGTGAAGGAAGCCGTTAGGAAAATTTAATTGGGCTTGGCAGCAAATCCCAATTAAAGCAGCAGTACCTAAACTTCCTCGAGTCTTCGATTTGATGATTCCGCAATGCTTAAAAGTCAAAAGTCTTCAAGCAGCGCTTCCGCCTGGTGTTGGCATATGACATCGAGACGTTAACTGTGACGACGATTGACGGGACTAGTACACAAATTTACTCACGTGCTTCAGAACTGGCTATACTTGGAGCGTCTCTCAAGTCACCGACATAGCCCGTAGAATCAACAAGTTGAAGTGACAGTGGGCTGGTCACATACCTGTGTCGTAGGAGCTATGGCCGCAGGAGCAGACGTGGAGTTTTCGGCCTGCTGGATCAACAGACTACGCAAGGGCGCTGGCGGGGGTTGGACGAGGATTGCGGACAACCAGGATATTTAGCGCGGACTTAGGAAAGCAGTGTCCAGCAGTAAACTGGGATTGACTGAAGCAAAGCGAAACGAACTTTTAGATCTTTATCGGAATCTGAACATTTAATTGGAAAATTGTTGTAACCAAGCTTAGATTAGGATGTATCAATTTTGCAAGCTGTATACGGCTAACAAGGATTATAACTTCACTTTGTCAGACACGTAATCTGATCTTAAAAACACTAGGGTTATGATTGACTAGTAGAACGAATCAGATATTTGCTTTAGTTATATTGAATTTCAAGCATTTCGCCCATGACTATTAAAAATGTCGGATATGAAAAAAAATAACTTTACAGGAGAGCGATGCAAAGTGTAAATTGCATGCGTCTTTTTACATATTTTTTTTTAAATACCTATATTTATAAATTAAGTGATTAAAAAACTATGCATAAAACAATATTTTCTTTTCAGCTGATGATTTTTTTTACATGTTAGTATTACATCTACAGGCTTACATGCGCCTATACCTTTTTCTTTTCATATATTTGATTGTTTACATACAGGCGTTTTTACACAGAAAAAGTAAATAAGTACTAAAAACTAGACTTAGTATCTCTAGTCCCTGAGACGAGAGTCCAAACTGACCGCTTTTATCCTAATATACATTTTTTTTACAATACAATATCTACATGCATTTAGGTACTATATCTAGTTGTAGTGTTAGTTCCTTAGTTTTGTAAGTGCTATAAAGTATTATTACATTTATATAATATAACTATTACATTATTTATAATTGTCCTATTTTGGTAGGGTAGGGCGGGGCTAGTTAAGCAATTTTTCACTCGAGCGGATATAGCTCCTCAATGATAAGTCTCAACGAGTTGTTATGCGGCCTGATGGATTAGTCATTTATCCCTTAGCAAAAGGATACACAGTATTTTCTTGTTACAAGTCGAATTTAAGAGTTACAGTTGTTTAAATGCAGAAAGTCAAACATGCTCAACGTACCCCATAGGTGGGGTAAGTTGAGCAAGCGTATGGGGTAAGTTGAGCAGATAGAAAATGTAGCCACACCATACCTTAGATATTTACCCGACATAAAATAAAATGATTATTTGTTAGTCAAACTTTTATATATAATGATTTAATGACATATTAGTGAAACAAAAAGTATTTTTCTTTTAAGTAATGAACATAGAAAATAAAATCAACTTCTACTTAATATTTAGAAGACTATCTTTAACTTAATTTTTGGAATATACTCAGTATTACTGTTTAAAATCATACTTTAACATTTATATAGTTAATTAAAGAATTTAAAAGTTAAAAAATATACATTATAGAGATATTCATCACTTAAAAACTTGATCATCGTCACTGATGCGTTTAATGCAAACAATGTAACATCAGCATTTCGCGCACATTTATATGTGCTTGGAATTGGATCCATTTTTTTCCAATTAAAGTTACGGTATAGGCTTCGCAGTAAATTAGAGGCCACTGGCAAACTCTAATTTCTTTGTGAATCCTGTTCGTCACTCATTTGATACCGAATTGCTTGGCGGCGGTATTGATACTTTTTCCTTCATTTAGAATGCCTTTGCAGCATCGTTGAAGTGTTGGATAGAGTTTAAACCTCTTAAAGTCTTACATTTATACGCTCTCAAACAAAAATAAAATAAAAAATACACATTACTGTCATTTCAAACTGTAAAGTTTGTTGAGTGACTTGCTCAACTTACCCCAGTTATAAATTTGTTAAAAAAGTGAGGTCACGAAAAAAACTGTTTGAATTAGAGTCAAATCCTTTCTAGATATCAAAAATATACTACATTTACAAAAGTAAAACACTTACCTGGTTTACCATAGATAATAACTGATCCTTACAGATGAAATATTCAGAAACAATTTTTTTTTACTTTTTGTACATAAAATAAACAAAGCGTTCAGGTACATTATTCGATCGACAGATTGCAACTGGCTGTCATGTGATAAGTTCTGCTCTTCAGTCCGATTCTTTCCGCCATATAATGTATTAGCGTGCGATGTATAGTTTTTGAGATATTTCGATTGCCCAACTTGCCCCATTGCTCAACTAGCCCCTCCCTACCCTACTCTATAATTTCACACCCACCAATATGTTTTATCGGTTTATCTTAATCAGCACCAGCCCCAGCTATGCTAGCACATCCTCAATGACGGCTGTGTCTCTATGATGAATTGCCATCTTGAGGGTGTGCTCGAGGATTTTTTTTCAGCTGATGTTAGACTTGGTTATTTAGGAACGTTTTATGAAATCAATCAAAAAAAAATCGATTTTGCAGTTCCGACGATGTTAATGGTCAGTCTTTAATATCTTAGACTTACTTACTTTTATTTATACTACACTATACTACTATCGACTGTCCCTACGTACAGTATCGAAACTAAAAATTTGCGATTTTTTTTAATTGCACTAAGAAACTCCTTTTTATATATGTTTACATACAAAAAAGAGAATAAGCTAAAAAAAAATACATATTAAACCATATTTTTCATGAGTATAATATCGATACTTACTAAATAAATGACAATTTTGTACACATAATTAACTTAAAATGCTCTCCTGTAAAGTACATTTTTTTCAGTTTCGATAGTATACGTAGGGACAGTCGCTATGTATGTAATTTTTATATTTTAATACTGAAATTGTTGCAAGGCGGTATCAGACATGATTTTCAGATTGTAAACACAGTAGGAAGTTCATATAACTAAGGTCGCATTTGGTCCACTCTTTTTCATATCAACAACTTAAGCCAATTTAATTAGGTAAGTATATATACATATGTATATATACATAAATGACCGATACTTTTATTTGATTATTTGTAATTCTAGTGGCTACTAGTGAAACTGAGTGAGAATCCATTAGTTCCCGAGGATTTTCATCATCCTTTCCTGGATATTGTAGGTACTTTCCAAATTACAAACTAAAGACATCTAGTGTTCTACGGCTGAGAAAACTCTTTCATAGGGCTAATTATATTAAGATAAATACAAAAAAATCTTAAATTAATTGGATTGTTGGATTATTTGATTGGATTGAGATGTTTTAAGTGTTCAGTTTTCGTATTTTATAAATTTTTAAAAATATTATCGATATTTTTATCCCTAAAAAAGTCGTAATTGATGACAGTATAAATATTATATTTAGTATTTTTCCTCACTCAAAAAAAGTTATTTAAGAAAATTAATATAAGAAGTCGAAATTATATGAAAACTATAGTTACTATTTCACTTTCAGAATGCTGCTTAAGAGACAGAAGATGGTTAAGGATGAATGCTATAATAGCTATATAAGTATAGACAACAAATAAAATTCAATTGCTGTTTAGTCTTTAGCAAAAGTATCTACAATGTTTCTTCTAAATACTTTTGGTCATTTATGAAACAATTTTGTCACACAGATGTTGGAGTTTGACTAGTGTGTTCCCCAACATCAGGTACTATTATATAAAATTATAAATAATCATATAGATTCGCCCTATTTGCACTCTAAATTAATTTTATATTTTCCGCGAATAAATTCTAGACGTAAGACGTTCTGTGTTCCTGCAACTAAAACTAAATTCGTTAAAAATACTTTTCTAATTAGGGGTTGTAGTTAGTATAACAAGTTGTTCTTAAATTGTGATATAGGTATTTTATATTTCTCTTGTCAAATTTAATTTTTATATTAACATGTTTTAATAAATTGTAGTATTGCTTAATTTATTATTATTTTTATTGTATATTTTTAATTATTAATAGAAGATTATTGTTTTTAATTTAATTACGTTTATTATTTAATTAATTATTATTTGTCATTTCTCTCTCCTTCTTTCTCTCTCTCTTTTAAACTTACTTTCTAATTATTTTATAACGATATCCATTGCGTGTTATACCTATATGCTAGTTAATCATCGGAAAATATTAACAATATAGGTAACTGTTAATATATATTTTTTAATATTTGTTATTTTAATTAATAAAAAATATATAATCGAAATCTAATGTAAAATTTCATCAAGTTTTTTGAAAAATGGGTAAATAAGTATTTCTATTTCAACACGCACTCTCCCCTCACGAGAAACGAGAGGCGTCGAGATTAGTCGAGAATCCAATTACATTTTCCAAATACCTATTTTTCCCCACTGCGGGTTCAAAGCTCAGAGAAAATTATTTTCTTCGCCCCTTAAGAAATGAAAAGTAAACGTATCCCTGGAAAAATGGAGGCTATAACGGCGAGTGAGAGAGAAACATGAGATATTTTTAGGAATAAAAAGGACAGGTGACAAAAAGTTTCAGGGTTCACACTCCCGCCTTGTGGGGATTTGGCAAACGAGTCAAATAGTGTGGATTTTTTAAGGTCGGAACCTGACGTCAATTGCAAATGAGGCGAGAAAAAAAGTTGGTTCGTTTGCGAGAAGATAAGACGGCGATGCAATCATTTGATGTCTCAATAAATTTTAATGCGATTTTTTTTTCTTGTGAATATTTATTATAACAAAAATTAAAATAAGTTCCTGGCATTTTTTAATAAGAATAAATATTTTTGTATGTATTGTATTATAATAATTTATAACGTAGGTAACTCTATTGAGCAAAAAAAGAAAATTAAAATTATTTTAGTTGTGTTGGTTGTATAAACTGCAGATGAGAGCTTCTTATTACGAGGTTTCATTGTTTTGAAAATTATCAAAATTTGATTTAGTTTTAGAAATAAATATAGTAATTAATGGATAAATTAGAATGAATATAGTAACTAATGCATAAATATTTTACGTTCTACCAACATCTGCAACGTAACAATCTGTATTATATATAAATCGTCCCTTGACGATCTGGTAATAAATAAAATAGGATTATAGATATTTTACGAAATCACAGATCTCCAAATACTGCTACGTAAATTACCCAAAATGTTATTCGATTACCTACCCTCGCACAAAAACTAGTATTCGACGACTTGAACGATAAACTAATAATTTCACTCAAACATAAAAATGAAACAAAATTTTGTTAGTACGCAGAAATAAATATTTAAATAAAGAATTAAAGACCTATTATTCCATTTATCTACTTTAAAATTTTGTACATGTTTTAAAAGATGAGTAAACAAAACAATTCAAGCAAAGAAAACGATTCATAGTTTGCTTACAAAAATATTTTTAGGGACCCGTAACAAAAGGGTGCATTCGGAACTTTGTAATAGACAAAGATTCCGCTGTCTGTCCGTCCGTTTTCTGCACAGAAATGGTAATATTATTTCTGTGGTTTTCTGGGTCTGTCGTCTTTTGTCTGTCACATGACTGTATTATTGGAATCGTATTAGGTAGACGCTTGAAATATTTACAAAATATTATAATGATAAATACATGGAAATAAATAAAGTTTAAAATAAAACTACTTATGTAGTTCCGCAAAGGAGGTTTTCTCGGTTTTTAGTTCGTTCTTGAAAAAATATGTAGTGTTGAAGATTGTAAAGTGTAAAGTGGAACGCATTCCTTTTTAAATGTTGGTAAATACGTAGTTTCAATTAGTATCTAGTAAAAACTAGTGAAAACCCGTGACATCGTATTTTTTTTTCTGTATAAAGGACACTAGAACTGTCTTCACAAAGTATTCACGAAAAGCAAAATGTTCGGTGAAATAAAAGATTTTTTGCCGTAAGCATAAATATTTCGCCAGTTGAATATGTTGGCGCTGGGTAAGATATCGATCGGATTTGAACTCAGTGCCCGCGAGGCGCACGCGATGTTGGTTCTAACCACTGATTCTCGCGTCCCCGTTGACAAGTGACGTATGTCTAGCAGCTGGCTTCGGTACAATCTAGAACAGAACTGTTAGTATACTATATTATGGTTTACTTGAATTAAGTTAATTTATTCATTAGTACGTTTATTAAGGAGTTTAAAATAAACAAACAAATAACTATAATAACAATGACATAATAACTAGTACATTTATTTTTTATACTTTTTCTACCACTAGGATTCACATGCATGAAATTTTTTTACTTAAATATTGTTATTTTTATTTTAATAATAGGTACATTATACTCGTACTCTAACTTACTCACTTGAGTAAAATCAATGCCAATATTTTTTAAATATTTTTAACGACGAATACTCTATTTATGAATGTCTATCAATCCTATGATTATAATTTATTATTCTACGTTTACCTTGATGACGGTCTGCTTGTTATTTTAGCTTGTGTCTTAATTGTTTTTGATCAAGACGATAACGATTACCAATGGAATAAATGTACATTCAATTCAAAATAACAAAGGTTTTTTTAAAAAAAGGAAATTTATTTTCTCTTCAAATGTCCGTTAAAAACTGAGGTCGGAGTGAGTGGCGTGCACGCGACGTGGTTGTTCCCGTCCTCCGTACAAACACGCATCACTACTGTTGTAAGAAAATAGAGCCTCGTTAGAGTTAGGAAACTTGCACGAAATATTTAGTAAAATGGGATTATTTACATTTTAACACAGATGTCGACAACTTTTGTATGGATCTAGAGAGAAGACTTCCTCAAAAATTATACCAAACATTGTAAAATCTGACTGTTCAAAGAGGTCTTCAAATAAGCAGGTGTTTACTAATTTATTAAGAACAAAAGCCTCTTACGATGATAACATTTTGATGTTTAGCAGAAGAGTCTTTATAAACAATGCAGTACAGATTACTTTGTAAGTGATCGATCACTGAGTGTGTTGACTTTCTATATTAATTTTTGAGTATTCTATAATTAAAAAAGTATATAAATAACTAAATAGGTTACACTGATAACATACTTTCTCTTTTAATAATAAACGAAATAATATAATTGAATGTAATTCTTTACATATAATAGATAGTAGGTATATAAGTGAAATGAGCTGTAATCGACACATGTCGCGACAGGGTATGATAGATGTAGCATGTAAAAAGAGCTCTCGATACGCTAGATGCATGTGTAGGCTATATTTTATACAAAATAAATATCATTAACGCTATATATTTAATATGCCAGGAGTTACATAGCATCGGGAAACGATAAGTCTCAAGTGAACGATGATATTCAGAGCAATGCTATATGATAGGGACGATAAATCGTGTGTCGTGTTGTAATGCCATGTCGCTCATCCATTACTATGGGCCAATTTCCCTGGTTACTCATAAAGTTTATCTCCCAAATAAGTTGCTCTGTACTGTAATGTCAGTACATTATTTATTTTTGTATCAGCCTGTAAACAACCCGCTGCTGAGCGAAGGCCTCTTTTCCATACAGAAGAAGGGATCGAGCTTAATCCACCACGCTGCTCTACTGCGGATTGGCAGTTAATTTCCCTGCCATGAGTAACGATCGTTATCAGGTGTTTATGATAAGAACCGGGACCGACGGCTTTACGTGCTTTCTGAGGCACGGTGGGAAGACCCACAAGAACATACATCCAGACCGGAAACAAATATTTGTACATAATATCTGTCCCGAGCGGGAATCGAACCCGCGACCGTCAGCGCGCGGCGTTGAGTTGCTCATATACTACAAATTTAATTTCATAGGTTGCGTATAGAAATATCTAGCAGTTGAAATGGAGTTTATTGGTGAAAATAAAAAAAAAATGTATCAAAAACTATTATCTGTTGAATATTCTTATGTAAAATACATCTTACACACCTTACCACCTTTGGCTTTATTTGCCCATGCCTTTTTTATTAACATTTTTAGATTATTATTATTATTATCTTTAATGCGTACCTACTATTACTTATTTAGACAACGAAACTAAATAATATAATAAAAATCTCTATCTATCGCGAGTCCTTGCACTGACCACAAATTTACTTATTTAATATATAAATAATAGAGTTTAAGTTAAGTTTATTATATATTATTACTAGCGGCCCGCCCCGGCTTCGCACGGGTATTTAACTGAAATATCAAAATATATAAATTTATATTCTTCATCACCTACACCTGCGTCGATACTGGAAAATATTTCATAATAGACGGATTGAGTTGTCAAACATAATATTTAAAAAAAAAAAAAAAAATAATAGTTTATTTCAGACAACTTTGATCCATAAAATTGTTAGTAGAAAAAGGAACTTATATCTATGTTAGTAGTCGTTCAGTGGTTGGTTAGTAAAAAATTATTAATAAGGATTTATTAATAATTTTTTACTAAGCAGGACATAGTTCGCCTGACCATATGACCGAGTAGTGGACAGTCCCCACTGTCGGCAATTTCATTCAGCACACTGTTGCCGCTGCCGCGGATCCTATTTAGCAACGACGCGGTCTTTTTTCGAATTATGGCATCGAAGCTATCTACACCTGCCAGTGCAAACATCGCGGATGCGCTACAGTAGCGCGGCAGCCGCAACAATGCCCTGAATGCATTGTTGTATTGAGTACGTAGGGCACTATAGGCCCTTTTGGTATAGTTGGTCCAAAGGCTGCACGTATACAAGGAAGTACAATATGCTTTGAAAAGCGTGATCTTAACAGCATCAGTGCAGCGACCAAATCTATGCACCAGCATATTTACTCTGACCGATAGTGCCCTACGTTCCCTCTCAATGTCTTCATCGTCTTTAAGACTGTCAGTAAGGATATGTCCTAGATATTTAAAACTATAGATTCTGTCCAGAGGTTTATTATTAAGAATTATGGGTGGAACAACATTAGGACATTTACTGCCAGCCTTAAATACCATGAATTGTGACTTTTTGGTATTGTACAGCAAACCATGTGAGACAGCGAACTTTTCACAAGCACTGAGTAGAGCTCTCAGCGCACACACCGAGGGGGCCAGCAGGACCATGTCATCCGCGTAACTGATGTTATTAACGCACACATTGCCGATATGGCAACCGACATGCATGCTGCTTAGCTCCCTAATCAATGCGTCCACGTATAGGTTAAAAAGTCTCGGGGAGGTCAGACCCCCTTGCCTCACCCCGCACTCCATCCTGTACGGCTCAGAATACTCATTTGCCCATCTCACATTGTTCACCTGATTACCATACCAATATTTTAGCAAATCAATGAAGCCATCAGGCAAACCTATGCCTTCTAACTTACGCCACAAGATTTCATATGAGACGAGATCGAAAGCTTTACTTAGATCCAGGAAACAGGCGTACACCGGTGTGCGCCTATCCGTGTAGTATTTGACAGTGTGCTTTAAACTCATTATGGCCGTTTCCGTCGATAGACCACGCGTGAAACCGTGTTGGCCATCATGTAGAACAGAGTGGTTTTCTAGTATGGAGTTAAGCACACTGTCAAATATCTTGGCTATTGTCGTTGCCAAGGATATCGGTCTGTAGTTCGATCGTTCTGATATGTCACCAGTACGGGTTTTTACAATCGGAACTACTGTAGTTCTCATTAAATCATCAGGCAAGTAAGAATGTGAAACACATACATTGAATAAAAGCGCCAATAATCTAGGTAAATGCACACCTGCATATTTGAAGTGCTCAATACTGAGACCATCGTGACCCGGTGATTTACCTGCAACCATAGTCTTAATAATTTGTTCAATGATTTTATCAGTTACTACCATTTCTGGTTCACGCCCAGTCTCAGCACTAGACACGAAGTGTGACGAAGGCCCCAGGGGTGACGTAACCGCAAACTGATCCCTAAAAACGTTTGCAATCTGCTTCGCGTCACTCACCCCTCCCACAGTTTCAGAGAGACCAGGTCCAACGTTAAGCTGATTCGTGGACTTCCAAAACTTCTTAAAATCGTATTTTGAATGATAAGTAGCCAATTTATCCATTTTTATTTGATTTTGATGATTTTGACACCACTTTAATCTACTTTTGAAAACACGCCGGCTGTTAACCATCTCATCATAAACAAAGCCCTGCTTCGGTCGACCATACCAAACCCACACAATGAATTTGGACCTGGCCTCTCCGTGTGCCGCACCGACATGCTTATTCCACCCGATTAAAGCACGTTTTTTGTGGTTACAAACATCTCGGTGAGCTTCGATTGCTGCACATGATAGGACGGACACTATGTTTTTATATAAATTATTTATAACCTTTCTATGACACAAATTGTTACAAAAACCATAGGTACATTTTAAAAATTCAGATGGAGAATCAATTTCCTTTAAGTTCTTATTACATAATTCTGTATAATGAGTTATCTGCTTATCAGTTCTATATCCCCATTTTACTTTATTGCTTATTATATTCTTAGGCACAGATTTAGGTATAACACTACTTAACTTACATTCAATCAAGAGTGGGAAGTGGTCAGACCAATAAACGTCGTATAAAATCATTGTACTATTTATTAATTTACGCGCCGACTCAGTAACTATACAGTGATCTAACCACCTCCCAGTCCCATACACGTCACTGACGTAAGTAAACGAGTCAGAGTCCAGGGTACTCACGTCCGCACGAATCCAGTTCTGGTCCACACAAAAAATTTTAAGTTCATCATAAAACGGCTGACCTGGGTGAGCATTGAAATCTCCCAGTAGAAACACTGTCTCACATTCACTTTCCATCACTATAGCATTTAAATAACTTAGGCAATCCGTAAAATCTGTTAAGTTTTCAGTACAGTCAACGGGCATGTATACACTACACACTATTAGCTTTTGGTTATTGAGATTAATTTTAATGGCACAAATACGAGCACTCGAACATGTTATCACGGATACACTGGGAAACACACTTTTTCTCCATAGCAGTGCTACCCCTCCGTGCGGTCGCCCAACTAGTACTCCATTCGACGTGTCTAGACCCATCTTTCCCACTGGGCACTCTGGGCACTTGTCCAGGGCCCCGTCATCAATAGGGGCCCCACTAGTTCTTGCCAGATCACTGAACGATAACCGATATTTATTACCGAAGTTTTTTTAATTCGAATATTCCGCCAATGAAAAAAACCCGGAATCTGACTACAAAGACGTATCTCAAAGAACAAAAAGCAGAAGCTTTTGTGATGTCTCTGCAACGTCAATTGAACTAAATGGAAGAGAGAAATTCAAAATAGAAACCTTTCTTCCCATAATTGATACTCTGAGTTTTCATCTAAAACAGTGAAAGTTCGTATAAGAACATTAGTAAACGATTTGATTTATTTATTTATTTTTGCTTGAAAGCTCTGAATTCCAAAGAGTTGAAAGAAATTTACTCAAAATTTGCAGAATTTGATTATGAAAACGTTAATGAGAAAGAGTTATAAATGGAATGTCTGCATATAACAGAATAGGTGGTTACCTACTTGAAAATTGTTCACAGTGAAATCGAAGGAACCCATATTATATTGGAAATATATCAAATTTTGAAAGAAAACAAAATTGAAGACATAGCATGACATATATATGAAATCGTATTAAATTCTTTTTAAGCATGATGGTAACTATCTGCAGTGGGGAACTCTACTTCTCCAAATTGAAAATAATAAAAATTTATAGAAGCATGTTTATTTACCTCCTTTGTCTATTCTAAGAAAATAGTGTTCTGTCAAAATCATAGGGGCCCCATTACCCTAGTATGCCCAGGGCCTTCAATAGATTAAAGACGGCCCTGGACGTGTCCACCGCAGACGTCCCGGTGCTCTCAAAATCAGCATCAATACTCGCAAGATACGTCAGATCGTGCGGAAGGAGCCACGTTTCTTGGAGAGCTATAATATCAGCTTTCTTACATAGCTGACGGACTCCTTCAACTGATCTTTTTAAAGATCTACAATTAAATGTAACAAGACTGTTATATGACATATCTTTGTTCTTTCTGTCCATTATGATACTCACTTATGATACTATTTTAGCTCGCGACTTCGTCCGCGTAGAAGTCGAAAATGGTTATAATGGGATTTTTATTTGTTTTTTCTACGTTATTTTTTTTTTATAACATATAAATTATTTTGTTAAAATCTTTGAATACTTATAAAATATAACAGTCTTTATTATAGAGTAGGGATTTAAAGTTTAAATAAATTTTAAAATAAAAATAAATATTGTTATATTTTATGATCAAGAAGCTCTACCATTGATCTGGAGAAAGTTACACGTTGGTATTATCTTTTTACAACGAAATCGAAATACTACATCTTCCGTAGTATTTATTTATAAACAATTTTTTTTCTTTCGTTCGGGGTGCTAGACTTACCAGGCCATTCTGGAATATGCTACATACAACTGACTGTGAGAGTAGCAGCTTTCGCTTAAGTATACTCCCGTTACAGTAAGAGTTTGACCTTAAGCTTTGTTTATGGTAAATACATACTCATATATACTCATACATTATATTATTATCCAGTTCCCGGAAATCACCATTTCCTATTTTAAGCAACAGGTCTGAAAACTGTCCGGCAGTAACATCTCCCCTTAGATGGACTCTAATATTTATGGTAAGGCTCAGTTTCGTCACTGCAGGCTACAAATGCTTCTGTACTGTACTGTATTGTATCAGCCTGTAAACAGCTCACTGTTGAGCAAAAGCCTCTTTTCCATATAGAAGAAGGGTTGAAGCTTAATCCATCACGCTGCTCCACTGCGATTTGGCGGATAATATGCTACCATAAGTAACAATTATTATAAGGCATCCATGATAACAAACGGGACCGACGGCTTTACGTACTCTTCGGGGCATGGTAGGGAAACCCACTATACACCCAGATATACACCCAGACCAGAAACAAATATTCGCACAAATACAAATATCTGCCACGAGCGGGAATCGAACCCACGACCACCGCCATTGAGGCGAGGCGTTAAGGCGACTACTTGCACCACTACACCAGAACGGTCATCAATGATTCGTTCATTGTATCGTAGGTATAATTATATATATATATATACACCACAAGTCAATACGATTTTGTCTCTTACAATTAGATTTGAATAAACCCGCAAGTAATTATTTTTTAAATT
The DNA here is from genome assembly GCA_036937285.1 of Euphydryas editha. NCBI lineage: Eukaryota > Metazoa > Arthropoda > Insecta > Lepidoptera > Nymphalidae > Euphydryas > Euphydryas editha. Next base: position 9,743,690 of record JAUPFZ010000019.1, read on the forward strand.
TTAATTGACTCGGCACAGTTGGTACTGACCCTGCTTTCTGCTCCAGGATCGTGGGTTCGATTCCCGCCTCAAGTCTGTGCCCTGATATGTCCAATAAAGATTTAATAAAATAAATTAAGTAAATTTTCTATGAATAGTTTTGGCCTAAAAAGTGTTCAAAATAATGAGTAAATACCACTATATCCCAGATGATAGTAAATAGGAAATATTAGTATATTATACAGGCATTATATATACTTAGCAATTACTAAACAAAAAATAGCTACTTTAAAAGTATTTATTGTTATAGAATGCACTTCATTTGTCCGTATGTTCGGAAAGCGGGTGTTAGTAGCTGTGCGGCGTTTATTCCCTCAAGTTATTATGGGCAGTGAGCGAGTAACGAACCGCTGTGTAAATAATACATTGCTATCAAGCACGACCTTCCCTAGTTATGAAAATCGCTAGTATGTAACTCTTAGTACACTTTTTATAATTCATAAATTTACACTATTAAACAGGTGGTTAAAAAAAGTTAATGCGGCTTATAGATTCGTTTATAGATAAAATATTATGTTGATGAATGAATGTTTAATTTGATATTCATACTTTTGTGAAAATGAATCAATACTGCAAAACGTCGCTACTGTTTTATGTTATTAGCTTTTTATTTTAACAGAAAATATTATGCGTTAGCCAAATACTTCATACTTGTGCGGTAAAGCGTGTTAGATTCACGTATCGACGCTGAGCTAAGGGGTTCATGCAGTTTATTACCCGACTGCGACAGAAGGAGGGTTATGTTTTTCGAGTGTATGTATGTATGTATGTATGTATGTATGTATGTATGTATGTATGTATGTATGTATGTATGTATGTATGTATGTATGTATGTATGTATGTATGTATGTATGTATGTATGTATGTATGTATGTATGTATGTATGTATGTATGTATGTATGTATGTATGTATGTATGTATGTATGTATGTATGTATGTATGTATGTATGTATGTATGTATGTATGTATGTATGTATGTATGTATGTATGTATGTATGTATGTATGTATGTATGTATGTATGTATGTATGTATGTATGTATGTATGTATGTATGTATGTATGTATGTATGTATGTATGTATGTATGTATGTATGTATGTATGTATGTATGTATGTATGTATGTATGTATGTATGTATGTATGTATGTATGTATGTATGTATGTATGTATGTCCATTTCTTTGGCACGCCCTACAGCCCAAACGGCTGGACGGTTTTTGACATATGAGGTGTCGTTGGATTTGTCTAAATTGTAGTAGTGACATAGGCTATATAAATTTTCAAAATGGCGCCCGCGAACGGCGGAAGGAGGGGGGGGGAGGTTGATTTTTTTTTTTCTTACTGTAGCAATATTGGTATCAAATGAAAGCTAGTAAATTGTTTTATTCTTTTTAGTTTATAATAAGAGTATTTTACGCAGTCGGGTTTTTTTATTGTTTTAATTAAGCATACTTGTTTAACATTCAACTACAACTTTCTACAAATATCGTGGATACTATGATACTTACAGTTATATTAAATCTAAGCTCATGTCTCATTACTGTGATAAATCGAAATTAAGATTATTTTGCACGATAACGCGATAATCATCAATATTGTCAACATAAATCGCTGTTTACGGTTTATGATCCCATTTTAGAATTCAATGACGTAAGTTTTGGTATAATAATAATCTTTACAATTTATAGTTAAGTATCATTATATGAACGTAGTACACAATATTTAATACAGATGGCACTATTTAATGTAACAAGAGTGTAATACATATAATGCCTTTTATAACTTAATATGTAATAAATATAAATAAATATGAATCAAAGAAAATGATTAAAATTGAACACACGAATGTGAACAACGAATTTGAAAACACGCGAATGTGTCTATTGAGCCATGATCTTATTTATATATACTGGAACTATACTGTTTCATGTACACATGTCCCATTGCTAAACAAAAGCCTTTCCTCCAGATAAGGAGAAAAGTCCGAGCTTAGTCTGTTGAGCTAATTCACGCAGGTCAAATCTACATGTCTCAGACTTTGCCGCCGAGGACGAGATGAAATTTAAGGATTTTATCACTTAAAAACCCACCCCGAGTTTGAACCTATAGTTGCAACTGTCATCAGTAGTCAACTGATTCTGAGTGATTATATAATAATCCCTTTCAAAAAGAGATATAATAATTTATTATTACGTAAATATTTTTATGAACCTTTTTGGTCAATTTATTGATTCTTTTTGTGAAATTATTAGTGTTTAATCTTGAGATTAAGCATTCCTTAGGATAAGTTGTAGATAAATGTTTTATAAATATGTTTATGGCGGTAAATTTTTTTGTCTTAAATCTGAGATTATTTATAATTTGACGGCCGGCTGGTCGAGTGGTCAGGCAACTGGACACTTTACGCAGCGGTCGCGGGTTCGAATCCCGCCAGGTGCAGATAATCTGTATGACGAATATAGATGTCTGCACCGGGTCATGGATGTGTATTTATGTATATATGTATTTATATCTTAAATTTATTTCCGTTACTAGTACCTGTAACACAAGTTTTTACGAACTTAGCACGGGGCTAGGTTAACGTGGTGTGATTGTTGGTCAATATTTATTTATTATTTATTTATTTAATTTGTTTACCTAGGTTCCTTTTATTATAGCAATTATTCAACAGCATACGCTTACAGATCGTGTATATTAAGTAACAGCTTCAATCGCTGTCCCCACACAATCAAAGCTATATCTAGGGACATCTGCAAACGTATATTGTCTACAATCGTAATCGTATGTACATAATTAAATGAGTGCAATATGCGTTCTCGGTCGTCCGTCCCGAGAGACGGTAGACCTCGTGTTTCAACACTATCTGTGATGTCGTGCAGCAGTTAATTGTGGATGCGGCATTAGAATTATATTTCCATATTAAAATTTAGTGAAATGACAATATAATACGAACGTTGCCGATCTATATACAAATTCCTCTGCCCTTCCTGGTCGCCTTTACTACTTTCCTACTTTGTAGTTTGTAGGTACCTACTTATTTCCTTTTTTTTGTGCTATCTAAACTTATAGTAGGTAACTCAACCTTTTTAACGTATTTGAATTTTAAATTTGGTTCAAAAAAATTAAAATTGAACTTTATTCATAAAAAAATTAAAAAAAAAAATCTTTTTTTAACAATAATGAAACGAAACACATTATTTACTTTTGTTTATGATAATGTTCTACATATATATAAAATTTCCATAATGCATCGATGATCGTTTCTATCCAGGTCTCAGGAGACCGGGCCCCAGGGCAGGATGATCAGGGCCTGATTTATTTGTCCCCCGAACACGAGCTGACGGCAAGTGTGTTTACTCAGAGCCCTTTTGTTTACTGATCATTTATTTTTTACGCCATGTTTAAAATTGATAGAGACTAGTTCTAAATTCGAATTTAAATTAACGTTGAAAGGAAATTAAGTTTTTAAAATCATATGTAAATATAAGTACCTACCTTGTTAGCCGATTTTGAACATTACTACAAATGTTCCTATTGTAATGCATTCCATAAACAGATATACCAAAATGTTTAAAAAAAAATGGCAAAATCTTTATATGTATAAATAATTACAAATGCAAGATATAGTCATATGCAACCTCATCTAAATATATAAACAATTGTAAGTATATGAGTAACAATGAGTGTTATTTTCATTTAGGTGATGAATCGCTATATACTATCATAATATACAAGTGAAAATAGTGCTCAAAACTTCATTATAAAATAGAAGCTTTAAAACTAAATCTTAAATTACGATAAATTTTATGAAGGTGTTGCAAAAGATATCAAAACACGATACACCCGTGGGATATGCAAATAGAAGCGATAGTATTACGAATTTATAATTCAAATCTAACCTAGCTTAGCGAATTTCTCCCCCAAGCCGCACACAATTGACGTTTCGTCCGCGAACCCCGCGCTTTTGTGCGCTCGACGTGAATGCACCGTCTAATCTCGGTCACGTGACCGCCACGCGCGGTACTCCTGCACACGACAACCAGTGAACACTCTGCTTTATACGCTTTTTTTTTAAATTTCATTTAATAACCTTTACTCGACCCTATCCTGTCTGAATAAATCTCATTTTCGTGCTGTCAAATTTTGGCGCTTAAATCCAAACAAAAATGGCGACATTAAAAAAGCGTGTCCTTTATCTTAACTGATTGGATAATCTATACTCAAACGCTATAGTATATCGTATCGGAAACAGAAATGTAAGACCCGACGTCCTGATTAAGTTTTTGGTAGTTATGGGGCGTAGTTGGTTGTAGAAAATTATGGTGATTTGACATCTGTATCGAATTTCCCCCGTCATTGTAATTTTTGTTGAATATGTCGAATACGTCAACTAATTTTTTTTTTGTTCCTCGGAGGTGTGTATAGTTTTGATGAAAACAATGTATGTACCTACAATTTTTTCATCTAGTAAGTATAGACTTTTTATTTATAAGTTTAATAGCTGTTGATCGTGAATTTGCTAGTAAAAAGGCAGGACGAATAAACATTCGAAATAATCAAAGGAGATTACTCTTTAACACGTGATATTGAAAAATTCAATATTTTAAAGTTCAATGAGCTAAAAATGAGAGAACTCCCTTTCAAAGTTATATACCTACCCCATAAAAGTAGTGTGTAGGTAGATATGAAAATAACGCATAAATAGAAAATAATATAATTATATACCTTGTAAATTACTTGATACATGGCTTTTTATTTTTATTTAAATGTAAATTTAAAAATTAAATAGTAATTATATTAATAATTTATTATTAATTGACATAGATCAACATTTTTTTTTGTGAAAAAAAAACTCCTTGACTAAGGTGTCCCAGTTTACAAGTAGGGTTGCCACCTCTCCGGGTTTGACCCGGAGTCTACGGGTTTGCATGGTGCATCTCCGGGCTACGGGTTTAACATCGAAATCTCCGGGTCAGACCGGGCAGTGGCAGTGAAGCGATAGCCGACCATCATGGCACGGGGCGAGACTTAAACCAAGTACGAAAGTTCGTACAATCTAGTGATTCAACATCGCCTGTTGATTTAAAATGGGTTCAGTTATTCAAAGTCGAGGTGACTTTTCTTCACCGAACTGCCAAAAATAATCGTGCTTTTTACACTAATCCTTATAAGCAATGCTTTTGTAGAGCTTGTCTTTTCTTTAATGTGAAATTTGTGGATAGACGAGCGAAACTGTTTGTCAGTGGGCATAGTGAAGGTAGAGTTAATTGTAAAGATTAATTACAAATATTAAATGCCGAAATTTTTTGAAAATTTTCAGAAACCTGAACAAGAAAAGATACTTAAACAATCCCTTCAAAATAAAAAATATTGTTTTAAGCTGGTCCAAGTTAGCCTAGCACTAGTTAGGTCTTTTATATTTAATAAATACATTACCAGTGATAATTTACCATTACTTTTTACTTTAATTAATTAATTCACACTTAAAAATGTTTTATTTTATATAAAAAAAAAAACTCTTACTAAAGAAATTAACTTTATTTTAAAATCTCCGGGTCTACTGTTTTTGAAAGGTGGCAACCCTATTTACAAGGTATTTGAATCGCAAATTCCAATATGACAGCTTAAATATTTGTTTATGATGAATCGTAAACAAATGTAACACGGTATTGCAAATAAATATACATTCTGATCTGTGGATTATTTATTTTCAATATGTAATACGTATACCAATATTTATTGGATTTATGGAAAATAGGTATTTGCTTTTTTTTCTGCTTCTTTTTTTTATTAAATATATAATAATAATTCATGTTTAGTGGATTAGTCAATTGATTCTATTCCCCAGTTGTCAAAAATTTTATAGACAAACTGAACTTCGCGGTTTTACCAACAATAAAAAAAAATTAAACAAGTGCGAGTCGGACTCGCCCATGAAGGGTTCCGCTACGGAAGCAAGTAACATCAAAGATGTTTTAATAATAGTGTATTTTTTATATAAGTAAAAAAAAAAGAAAAAAAAAGCTACTTACTAGATCTCGTTCAAACCAATTTTCGACCAACCTCAGCAAACCTGTGCGAGCGGAAGAAGAAATGAATAAAATATAGGTTTTCATAGGTTTTTGTATGGAAAACTTAATGTTTGATGAGCAACGGCTTAAAATCAAAATTAATTGCTTTGTTATAGCTCAAAACTTTTTTTTATCGATTACAAGAATTTCAGGTGGAACGTTGAGAAAAAAAATTTGCTCTAAAATGAAGCACCCTAATATATTGTATATAAAGTGAACTTTTCTAAAAGTTACTTTTCTAAAGTGAATAGGAATTCATGTTAGTAGGGAGTGAATACGAATTAACGTTGCTTCATTCATAAGTTCTGTTAGTAATTTCTACAGGAATTAGAACTGGAATTCAGTTCCCATTCATGTTAGAATGGTATTAAATGCGCATACATTTTGTTTACTGTTCACAAAATTAGAAATCTTTGTTGCAAATTTTAACGTACCTAGTAGCGTTTAACGACTTTTTAAGGTTGTGTTACATGCACAAGCATATTCATTGCAATGTGTTGAAGGGTGTTATAAAAATTACTGACACACGTTTAAGTGTGTTCGAGGGCTCTTTACAATATTATGGCCCGGAGCTAAAATGGTTGTTTGAACTAGTGTTCATATGTTAGGAAAATTGATTATTTATTAATATTTCAATCATAATAAATCTTGAATTAAATTCTTCTATTTTGAGTGTTTCATCTTTATCTTTTTAACGACTAATAGCAACGAAAATAAATAAAGTAAGTACTATTAAAAAAATTATATTAGAAGTTTGTTTAACCAATAAAGGTAAAACAATATGAAAAATATTTATATAATCTGATATAGAGAAAATTTAAAAAGAAAAATATATAACAACACATCTCAGTTGAATACAATTTAAATTAGTAAATATTATTATAGCCTATAGGGTTATATTTTGTTTTCTTGATATATCTTCATATTAATTTATTTATTAAAAAAAATATATTTATAAAATTTAGAAAAGTTAAATTTATATTTCAAAATACTAACCTACACAGTACTGAAGTAAATTTACAATACCCTGCAGGGGTCAACATATTGCTATCAGCATGATGTTCGCAGCGATGCGCCCAGCTGTTACTGTTACAAATATCTCTTAAACTCGAGAGCTGTTAGCGAATAATTTTATTTCATTGAGGACTCTTCAATTTGTTACGAGAATACTTGTATATTGTTGTTAAGTTTAGCTATCAATTGGTACATTAAAATGATTAAATGCGTCTTAAATAATAATAGCTATGTGTAATATATATTTGATTTAGGTAAGTGTTCCTGATACATAAAAAAATGTAAATTTATACTTTAAATAGGTCAACTGTACATTAAAAATATCGTTTAACTTAAAATAAATTACTATAAACTACTATATATTTATGTAATGATGTAAATGCATCCATTTTGATCTTTTTCGCCGCATGTCCTGTACACCGCACTATAATTACGATTATTGAGGATTATCGGGCATGCTATTACAATAAATAGCCTAATTACTGTACAAAACACGGGCCCTCGAACACAGCTCCGTGCGGTGTGCATTCTACGCCTAGTTAGATCACGCTGTTCAAAGAATATATAGGAGACCGAATGTGCATTTCTTTAATTATATGGTCAGATAACAGCGGATAATGTTGATAAAAATAATTTTAGTTGGTTTTTATTTTTATGAGAAATAAAACGAGCAAATAAATGTAATCTTATAGTTTAATAAAGCTTCTTCTTCTTATAGGCTTAGTTCGTTGATGAATATTGCTAAAAACAGACCACGTAAGCTTCAAGTTCTTTACCGCGTTTCTAAATCTATGGCATAGGTAATTATGTTTCCTTTTTCATTTTTAACCCACTTAAAAAAAGGATAATCAGTAGATCATACATACTTCAGATGTAGTCCCATACAAATTTTATCGGAATCAGTTTAACGCTTTTTAAAGAAAATCAAAAAAAAAAAAAAAATTGTACAATTGGGTATAATCTTCTAATCTAACCTTGAAGTCAGTTTTTATTTTTAAAGCCTTTAATTATTAAAATTGGGAAACGATAACGTAAAAGTTTTAAGTACAGTCAAATATTCGAAACTAAGAAAGGCTGGCCTTTAGAAGTCCTAATTGTTACTGTTCATACATAATACATAATCATAAGAATAAAAAAATGAAATATAACTTTACGATGAGACAGTCTATCGCTTAAAAAGAAAGCTCTGATTTAATTATTTTCTGTATTGCCTCTGGGAGACTATGTTGGCATATGTAAGAATGTTCAATATTTCCATAGTAACATCTAGAAATGACATGTAGAAAACAAATCGACAACAAGGGGAGGCGTGGCGGCGCCCCGCGGCGCGCGGCTGTCGCCGTGTTGCCAACAGCAGAAAAAAGTATAATTCCTATTATTGTACTATTGTGCTGGTAACCCCGATGACAGGTCGCCGTTGGACACATGTTTGAGGCATTTTAGGGCAATTCCTTCGACTAATGGGCGGTGTTTTAATGTTCTCTGCAGATTTATGACGCGGGGAATCACCCTCGGCTTAGTTTTAATGTTGTTAATAAAATTACCTATTATGTCTACGTTAATAAAGTAGGTATGTGATTTTATTTATTATTCTTACTTACTTACTTATTTTAATTTTAAAAGCAATATAAAATATTTATAATCGTATATTTCATAAACTTGTTTAAGATTTTCATATTAATTTTTTTATCAATATTGTTATCATCAAAAATAATGTAAATAGCTGTTAATTAATGAAAAGTATACGTTTAGTACTTATTTTTATATTTAAAGTAGTGTACGTATATTACGTTCTCATGCACACTATCTAATAAATTTTTTGCAGTGACTAAGAAAATTTTTATTATAATTTTTTACTGCAAATATCTATCCATAAGTATAATAAAACTGTAACATATCCAAATGCATGAATTAAAAAATAAAAGTTTGTAAGATTAGTTTAAGATTAGTTTCGGGATTCCCAACCCATTTATATTCCCGGGACCCGGGAAAAATTATCAAATTTCAAGGGAATTCCTGGGAATCGGGAATTTTGTCCTTTTTATTCCTTCCTCTTTGTTTTTGTACTAACTATAGATAAAAACAAAGTCCAACATATAAATACATCCAATATAATATATATAAGGCAAATAAAGCCTGTGGATGTATCGTTACTTAAAAAAGAAAATCCAATATAATCAAATATATTTATTAATGAAATAGTAAGTTGTACTAATTTGTAACCTATCTATTGTATTGTGTTTAAACATTTGATAAATATACTTTTTCTTTGTTAGTATTATTAAAAAACCCAGGACCCAGGACCAGGAACCAGGAACCCAGGACCGAAACGCTTGTATTATTTAATGGTTACTGCTTCCCCGAGTCGAAAATTAAAGCCGACATAGCTCCCTCAAGTCCGAAAAAGAGCCGATTTAGAGCTATAGGCGCTAATTTTTATTACATTTAGGTCCGATTTTAGGCGTAAAGTGGAAAAAAACGGTAATTTGTGCCATTGGGTGCTAAGTCGGACCTAATTTAACATGGATTAGGACCGACTTTGAGCCCAGAGGTCCAACATAAGTCCTACCGTAGGCGGCGCTAAATCGGCTCTAAATTTCAACTCGGGTTCGTTTCTGTAATTTGCAGTGTAATACTTTGTAGCTTCAAACCTTCTTTAATAAGTATGTTAACTACTATTAGCAAAAAGAGTTTCTACGACAGATACGACTACGACTACGACAGATATCAGCACGTTAAAACATAAATAATATCTATCTACGTTGCAGCGTATGCAGTGTTTTGCTTGTGTATACATTTCGTGTTGACAATAAAGTAGCACAGTGGTCACAGAAAATAGCAGTTGGAACAGCAGCGGTTCAATCACCGCTCATGATAAAATTTTATTTTTGTGTTTGTGTATTGTGCGGTGTACCGACACAGGATTAATTATGCTATGGGCGTCGACTGTAAGACAATTATTTCTATACTTCGTTGCGGAGAATTAAAAGCAGAGACGACTCAACATAAAACAAAACCAAACAGTGTTTAGTTTTCAAGAGTTAAATTTAAAAAAATATCCCTTCTGATCGGCGGCGATGTTATAAAAATGTCGCTTTTCTTCCATAGGAGAAAGTAGGCATATGGGCATTTATAGGCCGTTGTAATAATAAAATAATAGTAACAATTTAACAAACGCCTAACTCTCAACGACAATAGTGCCGCGAAGAACTATGCCGTATCTGTTTCAGCTAACGTCGTGTTCCCACTACGCCGGGCCGGCGAAATCCCCGGTAACCGGATTTCGGAACGAGGTGTTCACATTACACCGGATCGACAAAAACACCTCACAAAACACTGGATCCGGTGTTTTCGCCGGAACCGGATAAATATGAACAGCTTCATATAAAATGTATGGTCACTAGCCTTTCCGGCAGTTTCACCAATCCGGCGTCCGGCGTAGTGGGAACCAGGCCTTACGTTTAGCCTTACATGTAGAAACTAGTTTAGTCAATGAATCTTCACAGAGCATCATTAATCAGTAACCATTGATATTTTTTGTTTATGATTTTGATTGACGCGTAGACAGAGGTAGTAATAAGACTTTGATTCATGGTAACCAGCTATGATTAGCGTTGTTTGTGTTGGGGTCAAGGGTTTGTTTCAGTTTGATACCATGACGCAGTGGCAGCAAACACATCTCTATATTGCTACATGTCGACTATGTTCCGAGATAGACAAGGAACTTATATTTTTTTGTTTTGAAACTAGTCCTATCGTGATATTTGTGAGTGTACATTAAAGTGTATACTTTCGCAGACTTTTTCATAATTAAAGGATGAAAACTTTTGATTAGAACAATAAATGTAGAAAATTTATAAAAAGAAATTAATTATTTTCACAGTATGATCACACAGTTTTTCTAACAATATGCGACACATTATGGAAGCAGTTAATTTATTTTTGTAAAACGAGTGATCACAACAATTTTCCCATAATCATTCTAAAAACTCACATTACACTTTATGTGCTACTAGCCGGCCCGCAGTTTTGCCCACGTTATGGTCACTATCAAAATTACATTGAAATGAAATGAAATGAAAATATTTATTTCGTCATAAGGTGATTTTACACACATAACGAATGTCAAAAAAAATTTCATTTAAAACTAATACGTCAAATTATTACAAGTTAATGTCTCGGTAGACATAACATTACTATTATATCATCGGCTTTATTAAATGTTACAATAAATAACTTAATCTAGTGTCCCTAGTGTTGGCCGAGAGGAAAAAAAGCCGGAGGAAAAAAACTCTCGGTACTCTTTTAAATAATTAAGCGTCATACAAAAAAAAAAATGAATAATGCACAGTATGACCATGAAATGATTAAGACAAACACGAGACAGCCAATCGTATATGCCGAAATCACCACATGCCACCTGCTCACAAAATTGTATAACTATATCTAAAGATAATTTGCATATTGATAGCCTGGCCGAGTTATATTCAATCCCATGCCTTTTTATCATTTAGAAATTCAGTTATGTCATAATAAGCTTTTCGACACAAAGTTTGCTTAATAGTTTTTTTAAACTTCTGTAAAGGCAGAGATTGAACCGCAACCGGTATTTTATTGTAAATTATAATAGACATTCCAATAAAGGAACGACTTTTTTTACTGAGCCGACATTTAGGAAGCGCTAGTTTGTGGCCGTTCCTGAGTGTTACATTATTCAAGGCATGATCACTACGGCTAACAAACAAATGCCTATTTTTACGTATATACATTATATTTTCATAAATATATTGCGATGCAAAGGTCAGAATATTGATCTCTTTAAACTTTTCCCTCAGTGATTCTTTACTTTTCGGCTCTATTAAGCTTAAAATTTGAAATTTTAAAAAATATTTTTATAAGAGAGTCATAAAACTAGATGTCCTTCGCGACCCGTGTGAAAACGTGGATTGAGTTTAGAAATTTGTCAGAATAATGGTCATTTATATGGATACATATTTCTATAAATCGTAGCGTGATATTCTATAGTCCCGAGGTCCTTACTGATCTTATACATATAAAATATACATATCGACTCTCTTAAAAAGTTTGAAAATTTTTAGTCTTTCTCCTAACTTTGACTGATAAGAAATCAATGTTCAAATACCTTCATACTTTTCAGCATGTATATAGCATAAATCTCAGAAAACTTTTTACGAGAAAATTTGATTAAAAAATCTATCGGAAAGCAAACTGGATATGATTTTATAGAAGAACTGACAAAAACTAATGGTTTATTTAAATTTAAATGCCTTTTCTCTGAATTTATCGAGCGTTATAAAGTCAATTCTTTTCAAATCTCCCCAGCGTCGCATTACAGCTTATCTGTCGATGTTGCAGGCATCCGGACCCTTCGGACGTTATCGCGATACTGCCAGATTTTATAACAATAACACCTCCCTTCCCCAGCCTTATCTCTCAACCAATCAGAAGGGGACTGAAAATGTGCGTTTGAATTTGGAACATCGTAGTAAATATTATTCTAGTAAGAAAATTTTGGTATCAATTTGGTTTTGAGTTATAGTTTTGTCACTTTATTTGGTCTTGGAAATAATAAAATATACAATTTATTTTAGTTAAAACTTCTGTTATTATTCTATCAGCGCTCTGTTTCTGTATTATAAGAAATATGGGATAGTAAAATTTCTAAAAATGCTATCAATTGATGATAAGGCATTTGATAGCATATTAGGATATATGAAAATTTTAAATTAAAATTTGAATTGGAATGGAATTGGAATTTAAAAAAATTAAAAATTTTACCGGGCATTTATATTATATTTAATTTGTCGTGCGGTGACCGGTAGAGAAGAATAGTCTTGACCTCTTTCTTGCCGAGGTGTCGTAAAAGGCGACTAAGACCCCGTTCAGATGACAAGCGCTTAACGCGCGTTATGATAACGCGCGCTTACAACTACATACATTTTATTCAGGCCGTACACATGCTAACGCGCGTTTAACGCGCGTTAGCATGTGTACGGCCGTACGTACGGCATGTGTAGTTGTAAGCGCGCGTTATCATAACGCGCGTTAAGCGCTTGTCATCTGAACGGGGTCTTAGGCTACCTTCAGATGACAAGCGCTTAACACGCGTTATGATAACGCGCGCTTACAACTACATACATTTTATTCAGGCCGTACACATGCTAACGCGCGTTTTAATGAAGCGCGCGTTGAACGCTGCGCTAGCGCTCGACTGTTGTCAACGCGCGTCAACGCGCGCTTTGAGATCATTGGATTTCTATGTTACCGTTCAGTTGAGCGCGCACTTTCGACGCGGATTGATGTATTTTAGGGTTCATCACGTCCAAATATTGTTCGAAATGGAAACCGAAACTTTTGATACAGATTTATTTATTGATAAAATAGAAAAACATACAAAAAATCAATAAAATACATCCAGTAGTTTAGTCACAAAATATGATTTATCATTTTTAAAAATGTCTACGTAAATTATAATATTAATAAACTATCACCCGCAGGTTAACGACCCTTTCAACGCGACGTACAAACAATCGATTCGTAACTTCATAATATTGCACGTAGGTAATTAAAAACGTGCAAAATTGTTACCTATTTTGGTTGGTCACAATAGGTTAAGACAAATTAAACATAACATTTGTTAAATAGTTTTAATATTCAGTATGATTCTAATAATTTTCTTTTTATAATTTTTGTTTTAAATAATTTATTGTTTCTTTTAATGCTTAAATTTTGAATTCTGAAAATGTAAATTCTGAATCTAACATAGTTTTTTCAAGTAGGTAATCTCACGGGAAACACTCACATGGCATATCAAAACAATCTTTAATACCGTGGCAAAAGTTGACTAAGTAGCGGAGAGCGGGGCTGAAAGTGCCGGGGGAAAAAAATAATATAATTATTTCAAGAAGCATTTAATTTAACCAAAGAACAAAGTACCTAATTAAAGCAAGAAATCATTAACTTTGTTTTTTTAATTATTTAAAAAACAACCGCGGCAACGCGCGTTCAACGCCTGACCAGCGCGTGTCATGTGAACGCCGTAGAAAAATCTAGCGCGCGTTCAACGCGCGTTAAGCGCTTGTCATCTGAACGTAGCCTAAGGCCATAGCGTTGTGAACAACTGTACACCAACCAGGATGATGATGGGCAGCAGCATCACCATATCTTGCAACAAAACACTGCGCTCGCCAACCCGTCTGCAAAGCTCGGGGAATATTGGCAAAACCCCCAGAGTTTATGGGGGCGGCCTATGTTCAGCAATGCATATCCAATAGCTGATGTGGTGTGGCTGATAAGGCATGATTTACTGATTTCAACTCAGTACAATTTTAATGGATTTCCGTTGAGCGGTGCAATTATATAATATTACCAGCAGTAACCTGTGACTTCGTTCGCTATTGTCAAGTCTGTAATTAAGCCTATAACGGTATATATGCCAACTTAAGCTGAGCCGTACATTTAAAGATTTCTGTGCATTCCAAGTTTCAAGTTTGGACCTAATACTGAGAGTTATGATATCAGAAACGGAACTGAAAAACCGAAAACATTAAAATAATTTTATTTTATTTCTAACAAAAAGAATTAATTAATTCGGCCAACGTTAATATTAATGACTATGTATACGCTTTGGCTTCCATGCCTTCTCCCATGGGAACCGTACTAAATTTCAGGATAAAAAGTTTCTGTCTCCTAGGTCGTAGTATGAACTCAAATCATGCCAAGTTTTTTTCAAATTCATCAAAATCATCATCAAAGACAGACAAAAATAATATAAAAAATCATCCTCAGTATCGATTATAGATCCCTTCAAAATTATTTACAAAATATCTTCTATAGATCAAAATATTAACAGCGTCATGATGAAAACGATTTTACGTTCTAATGTTGTCATGTTTATTTTCACCGTAATACGAGATTTGAATTTCATAGCAACTCTAACTTCGTGGTATGAAATATGTTTTTGAAAATTATTTCGAGAATATTAATATGATACAAAAGTATTTATAAATATTGAGGTAATAGAACGCCTTGATAATAAACATTAGGGATATTAGGTTTTTAAAATTTTGGTTTTAATATTTTTATAAAATAATAATTTTAAATCGGTTTCAGTTACTGTTAATAATACAAAATTATTACTTGTTATCTAATAGTTTCTGATTATTACAACAAGATATATTTTAATTTTCCGATATTTTAATAGGAGGATACAAATAATTACAAAATAGATTGGCTTTAGGCGTTTAGGCGAAACGTTTAGGTCTGTGATTACTGATAATTATAAGCATTCATTTTAAAATACGAACATAACAGTTTATGCAGAAATATATTTATTTTTATTTTATTACTAGCAAACCCGGCGAACTCCGTTTCGCCACCAGATGGCTTCGTTTTTTGTAACATTTCGTTTGGGGATTAAAAGATGAAGAAAAATGAAACATACTTATTTTCGTGAGGGATACTCACACCACGTACTTGCGCCATCTGCTCCACCACTATACAAAACCATATTGGTTTGTAGTACATGCTATGTATCAGAGATGACACTGTTTGTGAAAAATGATTTTCCCTGTTTTCCTGCTTTTCTGTTGAAAATTTTCCTGAATTTTGTTTGCTATAAACCTCACGAAGCCCAAGGCCTTTCCAATGAATGCAAAACCGTGGAAATCGGTTCGTGCGTTCTGGAATTATAGCGTCAGGAAGGAAAACCCGACTTATTTTTATACTATAGATTAAACGTATTATAAAATATGTAAATAAATAAATAAATTAATGAATAAATATGTTTAACACACACACAAGGTCGTCTGTTGTATTTCAGGTAACAGCCGACCGATATACATTCCCTTTAAATAAATATACCTACATATAAATAATACATATATAAATAAACATATATTACACCCAGACTCGGGGCGGGAACCGAACTGTCGCAGTCGGGTAAAAAAGAAATGTTCCTGTTTTCCTGTGTGTTCCCTTCCTGTGTGCATGGCCGGTACATCCTTATATTACTAATGTGAAATGTAAGTTTGTAAAATGTACGCTTTTAGGCGAAAATTATTTAACTAATCATCAAGAAACTTTGTACACATATTCTTAGAGGTATTTGAAGTAACATAGGATACTTTTTTTTGTCGCGATAACCGACATCTACGCTGGCGAAGCCGCGGGCGGATGCTAGTCACATATAATCCGCTACAAGGAGTTTATAGATTACAGACCGCTACAACATTATACAATACTTACAATCATACATTACATTACACATATACAATCTCGAAGGATTGAAAGATACTCATCGAATAACTAAAATTGATCTATAATGGGCAATATTTTTAATAGACGTTCAATCTATTTATATAGTACAAAAAACATAAAATTGTCGATATCTGTACACGAGAGATATTAAGGAAAAACTAGTATATGTAGTCTTTCTCGTTTTTAATTTGTTTATCTATTTATAACGACAACTACTCCGGCTTTAACACCGGCATTCGCCAGTTTGATTCTTGCTCGGGATAGATAATTTTATTTTTACAAATACAATATTTGTTTCTGGTACATCCTTGTAGATATCGCCACCGTGTTCATGTAAGCCTTTCGGACCAGTTGCTATCATAGATACCTAATAGTGATCGTTATTCAAGGTCGAGAAATTATCCGCCAAACCTTCTGCTGACGACTGAACCGGACCGATACCAAGTGTCTGTTTCAGCCCCTCTCCGGAGTTCTGACCACCGTCTGGTGAAGTCCGTGTCCGAACTAGGCGGGTGTGGCGATACAAGTCAGCGGATTGGGATGAGATGCGACATTTCCTAGCATCTTACCCTTGGTTGCAAGTCTGCTTTTCTTCAAGCGATCCGTCGAGCTGCGCTGGCGCTATTGCCGAAGTTATTGGACAGGCGATGGAATATTATATCCCATTCTCCGACCAGCCCTCTGGCATCAGAGCTCAACCCTGGTTCAATGCTGTCTGCTCAAAAGCTGAGGCTATAAAACAGTCAGCATACCACGTTTGGTTAGAAGCCAGAAATCGCAAAGCTCCAGATACGCGAAATAAGAAGAAAGCCTTTAACTCAGCAGCTAAGTCCTACAAAAAAGTGCTCAAAAAAGCGCGCTTCAACCACATAGGCCGAGTGGGAACCAAACTCGCTTCGTACCCATCGGGCAGTAAAGCTTTTTGGTCCCTGGCGAAGTGTGTTGAAGCAAACTTCTGTCGCTCCTCACTTCCTCCCCTGCAGAAACCTGACGGAACACTGGCACACACGGCTTTGGATAAGGCTAATTTATTTGCTTCTCTATTTGCCGAAAATTCTCGTCTAGATGCCGGTAATAAAACTCCACCTCAGTTACCTCCTTGTGGATGCAAAATGCCTGAAATTCACATTTACCAAAAGGAGGTTCTCAAAATACTACGCAATCTGGACGTGAACAAAGCCAGTGGTCCTGATGGTATTCCTGCTATTCTGTTGAGAAATTGCGCAGCCGAACTGTCTCCAGTCCTGACACGTCTGTATCGCCTCTCTTTTCGATCTGGGACTGTTCCGAAAGCATGGAAGCTCGCGAACGTACAACCCGTACCCAAGAAGGGTAGTCGTGCTGATCCTGCAAACTACCGCCCAATCGCGATCACCTCCACCCTCTGCAAGGTAATGGAGCGTGTTGTCAACAATCTCCTTCTGGCTTACCTGGAAGATAATGATCTCCTCAGTGATCGGCAATACGGATTTCGCCAACGCCGCTCTACTGGGGATCTTCTCGTGTACGCTACAGATCTCTGGGGGGAAGCCCTCGATAAATATGGTGAGGCCCTAGCTGTCTCACTTGACATTTCGAAGGCATTCGACGGGGTCTAGCACGATGGTCTTATTGCGAAGCTTCCTGCTTACGGTATTCCCACCAGTCTATGTACTTGGATCTCCAATTTCTTGAGGGAACGGTCAATTCGTGTAGTTGTTGATGGCTACACGTCTGACCTATTGACTATCAATGCCGGGGTACCCCAAGGATCTGTTCTCTCCGCAACGCTATTCCTGCTTCACATAAATGATCTGCTTAAGCCCGGTATCTTTGGGTACGCAGATGACAGCACCGTCGCGGAGAGATACTTCTCCAGTGCAAGAATAAGACAAACTGAAGTGGACGATCTTAGAGAAGCAATGGTCGACCGTGCCAATCTTACTCTTCAGGCTGTCTCCGATTGGGGTGATGCCAATCTAGTAAGATTCAATGCTTCAAAAACCCAGGCGTGTCTCTTCTCCGCTAAAAAGAGCCCGTTTAACTTGGCTCCCACTTTCCGAAATGTACCTGTTCCAGTCACGAACCACCTTGAACTACTCGGTATAGACTTATCGTCCAAACTCAATTTTGGAAACTATGTCGAATCCAGGGCTAAGACTGCTTCAAAAAAACTGGGCATCCTCTCCAAGGTCCGTCATTATTTCACACCGGACCAGCTGTTAAAGCTCTATACAGCTCAATTCCGCTCCTGCATGGAGTACTGTTGCCATCTGTGGGATGGTTCCACCCGGTACCAGCTCGAAGCCCTGGAAGCTATCGACAGGCGTGCCAGAAAACTCATTGGCGATGAGATGCTTACTTCAAGACAGCTCCAGAGCCTCGAACATCGCCGACTGGTTGCTAGTCTGTGTGTCTTCTACAGGTTACATTTCGGTGAGTGTGCTCAGGAATTGCATCAATTAATTCCCCCAGCACCATTCCACCATCGGACAACTCGACGTGGGCAGGGGTTCCATCCATACGTGGTCGACATCCCTCCGGTTCGTACCTCGCGGTTCGCATCATCTTTCATTATTAGAACTGCAAAGGAATGGAATTCTCTTCCTGCGTCACTGTTTCCCGATGCGTATAACCTAGGGATTTTTAAGGCAAGAGTGAACAGGCATTATTTGAGTTTGCGTGCTTCACCTTAGACTTCATCGTTTTTTACCATCAGACAAGATTGAGGTCAAACGCACTCAAATTTCCAATAAAAAAAAAAGAAAAAAAGTGGAGCAGCGTGGTGAATTAAGTTCCAATCCTTCTCTTATACGGAGAAAAGGCCCACCCTGCAGTGGAAAATTATTTCCAAGCTGATTCAGTTTAATACATCTATTTGTGTTAAAAAGCATCGATTATTTGGGACTTAGTATTCCTCTTAGGTACTACGTAAGGAATCAGACAAAAAAGACAAGACCAGCTTATTTTTACATGCCTAGAAAGAAAGATAAAGATACTTCAAAATTTCACGCGTAAGAAGTCGCGGGTAAAGGTTTGGTGGAAAAAAATATAATTATTCAAACAATGCAAGCAATTTGTGTTAATTATTTGAAATTTTTATTGCAGATTTGCTGGCTGTTTTAAGTCTATTTTTATTTCGGATATCCGTTATTTTCGGTTACGGACACGGAGTATCATAACTAATAGATATACATATAGAGGACCAAGTAACGTAATGATATTGCGGTCATCTTTCTCTAAGCTGACATCCACTGTCATTGACTTTTTAATGGAATACAAGTGTATATAATATAAAAAAGCTGAAGAGTAGAAATTATATTTAAATATATTATTAACTTAGTTAATATAATGTTTATATGCTAAGTTTTTTGAATCTATTGATCAGATACAATTTTATTCGTATATTTTATAAATCTTAGGCAATATGTTGTTTTTGTTTATTATACAGATATACAAAAACAGAAGCTACAATTAGAGACAATATATTAAAATTTTAATACGAAATATGTTCGTACAAAAATCGTAACAAGGGTTGTAATACCCCAAAAATTAATAGTTGATAAACGTAATCGAATTGTAGCATCCGCGCCATACGGCATCTCCTGCGTCTTCCGTCTGATCACACCCTGGAGGGCGGTTAGCGTTCGCGAACATACAGACCAACTGTTACTGTACAATATATAGATGCACAACTGTGCATTGTGCAAATTAACTCCAGTGGTTTGTTTTCTATGGTTAGTTGATTTTGTAAGTAAGTTGATATTGATATGCATGTGAGTAAGTTGTAGGATGCTCTATATTATGCGTGATTTTTGTATTAAATATTTAAATCTATACTAATCATATAACGAAAGATTTTTATTCCATAAAATACTGAATTAATTTTATTTACTACTACAAAGTTTTATTGTATCCTATTGTCTTGAAGGGCAGTCAGTCTAGCGAGATGACCTTTTTATTTGAGATTTATTTTTTAGCGTTTTGAAAGTGGTTTCCTTAATTATCTTCTTCACTACTTAGAAGTAATATAGGCATGCTCTGAGTTAGGTACTTTATTAGGTACTAGTTTATATTTTGTAGTGTATTAATGAAGCAGTGTAGCGTAGATTACTATCTCCTTACAAAATTAGGAAAATGATTTTATCAGAAAGAAAATGATTGAAAATAGAAAATATTTTATTTACTTTTTTTCTTAAATCAAAACTAAAACACAAAACAATCCATTACAAATATAATTTTGGCTTCTAAATTGTAACCATTTAGTTAAGGGTTAAGAAGCCATACATTGTCACAATGGGGTGTCTTTTTAACGCCGACTATTTTGATGGGATGGGTCTTTTTGCCCCTTTGAATGAAGGGTTAGTGCCCCCAAATTTGAAACGTTTTTTATTCCATTCTGACGGGTAAATCGGAAACTTTACATTGATATAACAATGGTTTTTGAGTCGCGCGAGTGTTAACAATTTTTTGATAAATTGCTATCAATAAGTATTTCAATGCGTAGCGATAGAGTAACTAAAAGTAGTAAGTAAAAAAAAAAAAGAAATAGAGGTGGGTATAACTATAATTTAAATTAAAACTTACTAGTTTTAACTAAAAACTGATGTACCCAAGAAATACTAAATGATAATGCGTTCACAATAATTCAAGACCATCGTGAAATGTTACATATTTTTAATATCTTGCAAAGAATGCTGACAAAACATGTTTCTTGTAAATTTTAATTATTAATTTTTATTATTAGTCGTTATGGCAGTCATATAATACCTACATCTTCTGAAAAAACACCGGTTCCAAAGTTGAAGCACTGTTAGAGATAGACAGAGGGATAACGGAGCCATACTTGCTTGGCAACCTGTATGTACGAAGCCTTAAAAGTTGATGTTAAATAGTGTAACAAAAGAGAAAACTATTCGACTAGAAAAAAATCAAGTATATATTTATATAGTTTAATATATATTAATAAAAGTAGGTATATATAGTTACGATAAAAAAACTGTTATAGTAATATGTAAAAATAATTCCATATATATGTGAGTTTTAACAATATCAAGAAATGTGAATTAAGAAATTCAGCATCTTCTTGAGTTTTGTAATAGATTTAACCATAAATAATTGCTTCATGGCATTATATTTTAGCTATTGATTTCTCAAAATCACTATTAGATAAGGTAATAATGAATATTATTATTCTAAACTGTTCTAGATATAATAAGAAGTAATTGAATACATATATATTAAACTTAATTAAGCCTAAATTAACAAACAAAAAAAAAACATTTTACTACTGAAATTATAACGGTTTGCGTTTAATTGTATATTAAAGAATAATTATAGATACCAGTCATCCCAACAATCGTTCAACAGTGACCATAATCTCGGCAAATCTAATCATTCATCATGCACATCTGTGTTGCCATCAAACGAACGTTTATAAAGTCGGCCGTGTCGACCAACAGTTGGTGTCCAACTACCCCTGTTTAAGGTTAAACTTAGGGTGACATTTTACTGTCGTACCCGCAGACTTACTGTGACAGATATGGTTATGTTTTAAAAGTTTTGCTATTTAATAAATAAAGAAATAAAAAAAAAAGAAAGAATATAAAGAAAAGATTTGAATAATCCTATAGTTCAAGCTACGATTTTGATATTTTATAGCATGTACAATTTATATATTATATTAAACTATTATAGTATTATTTCAAAAATTTGAAATTTACTCTAAATTTTTAATTATTTTATTCAAAATCGTTAAGTTTTCTATGTCGACATGAATATTAGTCAAATCGATTTTTTTTTCTCAATGACACAATTTGTCACTAAGTTAGGGTCGAATTAAATGGCTCTTTGTTAGGTGACACTTGTAAGGGTTCATCCACAAAAGTTGAATGGTTAATTGCTTGTTTACATTGACAAATGTTTAGTTCAAGCAGTGTGAGTGCAACTCTACCGTCTGGACACATTTATCATATTTGATTTATTTTTTCCTTTTGATTGATTTGCCTACTTTACAATAAACTACGTTAAAGTAAACCTACTAAAGATCAGTATGTACCTATACCTGTTACATATTTAAAGATAAAGTTTTACTAATATCACCAAATAATAGAGTGAATTTTGTGACTTTATGTGTGGTAATATGAAACCACTGTTCTTTTATGGTAATATCCAGCAAATGAGCACACAATTCGATGGTATTATGTGATCATCACTGCCCAGAATCGCAGAGGAGCCACAAATTAATAAAGGCCATAAAGTTGATTTACTTTGGAAGCGTGATATTAACCCGGTGGAATCAGCTGTATTTGATCTGCAGTCAGTTACAGCTAGGTTATAAGATAGTAAAAAATTATCAGAAATATGTTTCTATATTTAAAAAGTGCTTTATTGCTGATGAACATATGCGATACAACATAGACGATAAACATAGCGTACAAGTAGACGAGTATGAAAAAACAACATAGTACTCGTTTTATACACACTCCTTTTTTTAAATTCTATTTTTTTTTCTTTTGTTACATACATAACTTATTGTATTTCTTATTTTTTAATTGCTCACCACATCCACATATCATTCAACAGTCTGGTTTTATTGCTTTATCTAATGTCTTTGTCGACTCCTGCCCAGCAGCGTGAGCAGATCCTCAATGACAGCAGCGTCTCTATTATGTATTGCCATCTTAAGGCTGTGGTCGAGGATTTCTTTGTGTGTGTTTTATTTATTAAAGTAGCATTATATTTAATTTTGACATCGAAATAAGAATTTGCACCTTGTAGTCATAATTTCTTTAAATATTAGGTCGGGGAAAAAGTTTCTTCGTAGAAGAGAGAATCACAAAGGAGTTTGAAAAGATTCATTAGGTTTCTTTTAGTGAGCTAGTGTGGCACTCAAATATCTAGTTTTTTTTTTCTACAGACATTTACGAATGGGTCAAAATTGTTTTGTGGTCAGTCAATCATCAGTTCCTCGGTAATGTCATAACTATTAATATCTCGATCTTGCTCTTCTTTTTAAATAATGGCATTAACTTTATTCGTATGAGGACGACCAGAGCCAGCTGCATCTTTGACATCAAAATTCTAAGACTGAAAACGCTTGAACTAACTTTGTGCTACCTTACTGACACTGCATTAGGTCACTTTTTTTTTGCGGCGTGAGTCGAATTTTTCTCTTTTTTGTAATATAACATCAGAATGTACCGAATTTCTTTGTTAGATTAACTCATTTTGAAGAACAGAAAAAAAATATTAAAAAAATGTTAATATTGTTTAATGTTCTATATTTATTGATATTAAAACCAGCCGGATACAAACAGTATAACCAAAGAGATTTTTATTCAATTAAATACATACAAAATACGAAAACACCTTTTTCCCGACTGATTAATTCGATTTTCAAAATAAATATTATTAGCTATTTATGTAACGTGTACGTATGTTACCTTGATGTACCGTTTGACATCTTTGCTCAAGCAGCCAGGCACCCACAGGGCTCAGTTCTAAGCTTAAAAGATTTACCTAATTCAATGTGACATGGGCTTGACGAGAAAAAATGTAAAAAACATAAGTTGACAGCACTGCGCCTTACGACATCGTTAAATCCCATCCTTTTGATAAAGATCTCTGTGACACCTTCACTTTAAAAAAAAAAAAACCAAATAAAAATAAGAAATAAAAGTGTCCGACGGAATCCACCTGGCTACTGTATTCAAATGATTTTTTTTTCGAAACCCCACAGTTTTCGGGAAACCACCCTTAAAACGTGTGAGGTCGATGTTTTTAAGCTGCGTTTTTGTCATTGTTAAGTTTTATGATCATTGTATTGTCGGGGTAAGTGACATTGTCGTTTGTGGTCACAAATAGATACTTATTTAGATAACATCAAGTGATTCTTTTGTAAAAAAAAATATCCGTAAAAAGGTAACTTTGAATGATATGCGAAAACATAGGTTTCCGAATTTAGAATGGTCTAGCTGTATTCGTCGACTCGCCTTGCGGAAAAGTATATATACCTATATGCTTGAAATATATCTTAAAATAATCTAAGTTCTAAAAATATATTTTATTTTATTTCATCCCTCCAACAAATATAATTTAAGTATTTGTTTAATGTTCATTTTATTTAATGTACATTCATTATTTTCTATCTAATGGACAAATAAAGCCTTAAATTATAAAATAACACGATAAATAAGAGGCTACGGGTTGGCGCGTCGCGGTCGCTGGTTCAATCGCTGTTCATTAAAAATGTTTTATTTATTTATTTAATTGTTACACCATGAACTTATCTGCTGTACGGTACTGTATCAGTGTGTAAACCACCCACTGCTGAGCGAAGGCTTCTTCTCCATATAGAAGAAGGGTTGGAGCTTAATCTACCACGCTGCTCCACTGCGGGTTGGCGGATAATTTCGCTGGCATGGGTAACGATCGTCATCAGTTGTCTATGAAAACAACTGGGGCCGACGGCTTTACGTACTCTCCGAGGCATGGTGGGGAGACCCATAAGGACATACATCCAGACCGGAAACAGTCAGTCAGTTTGTCAAGACAGGTTGTTTTAAATGTATTGATAGTTGCAAAAAAGTTGTACTTCTTAAAAAAAAGTATAAAATATACGTTTGTTGCTTAATTAATTTATAATGTTGGAAAATGTTGCAGTTTTCTGCCGTTCTTGCCTTTAATGCGCCATTAATCTTTCTAAATATTATGATTACTCTATTTTAATGCAATTAATGTTGTAAAAAGAACATTTTAGTAACATTTTTAGTAAAAATGACACATATCATACAAATTAGGTCATTTAATTTTATGTCCTATTGCAAAAGCATAAAGTTCTTATTTCAATGTGTTATTGTTATATGAATTGACTCGCCCATCCCATTATTGTCTCCAGGATCGATCTCAGTAGCGTCATTGTATTCAAATAGCTAGAATTTAAATACAAAAACGCGATTATGTGACGAAGGAGCACATTATAAGCAGTTGCATCCGCTTGTGAGATTGGCATCTTTTCCATGTGGTATACGTTACGCACTACCCGTAGATAACGTCACGTTTGTGTTGATTTTAATACAGTATAGATATGTTTCCTATCGTTATGTTAGATATTATTTTTGGTTTTATGTTATGGATTTGTTAAATAAATATTTAAAGTAAATGTGTACATACGTTGGGTAGTTTAAGTTACATTAAGTTGTAAAATACTTCAGTTTCTTTAAATGAGTAAGCATTTTAATAATATGTAGGAACTCAATTCGTTCTCTTTATAATAGTATGTATGTATTTGTTTTTTAATGTAAATGATTTTGTTTTAAGGTACATAAATTAAAATAAAAAACTAGGTAAAAGAAATCATAAGGATAAGCCCCGTTAACCATTGTCTTAGTTGAGTGACAAATATGACAACCATATAATAACGTCTTTTACAGAATTCAGTTTATGTTTTATATTTTATCAAGTAATAAAATTTTGACTATGATATCTCGTATGTTAGTAACGTATTACATTTTACATGGTCTATTGAGCATCGCATCGCATCTCTTTCTATAATTTTTATTCGCTTAACAAGGGTTAAGATAAACGCGGCGTTTTTTTACACGCGTGCGTAGTTCGAGGTTCCTTGTTTCATTCTAGATTGAAAATCCTGTAATCTGTCTCGTTGAAGTTGAATCGCACTAATATAACATGCCTTTGTTCGTTCTTCCGGTTTAAGTTCGAGCTTACTGGGTTCCCATGTTTCTATGTATGGTGATTTTAATTTTTGTGTTATTTTAATCAATTTTAAACAAGATTATGTCTTTGTATTTTATATATATAATATATGTTATATAATATCATTCAAAGTCTATTCGATTATTATAAAGAGAGTTGTTAATTTTGAATGTTTATGAGTATGTAGAGGGTGAACGGAACGAATGAGAGATGGCAATACAAATAACTATCTAAAATAAATCAATTTATATGTCTGATGAGTTTAAAAATACTAGCTGGACTATTCTATAATTGTCTGTAAACGACACACAGCTTGGTTGACCTATGATGATTATGGTGAGGAGGTGGAGAAACATTTATTTATATTCATTCAGACATAAAACAACAAATTCATATTGATGATAGTGGTGATATAAGGTGATAGAAGTGAACTAAGTTAATATTAAAAATAGAGTACTCATGATTTTCTTATGATGCATATTTTCACCGTTCGAAATCGAATTTACAATCAATTTAAGCACTTCAAAATTCTTGAATTAAAACACCAACCTTTTGGTTAATATTTTTATCCATCCATCCATCCACTAGTACAAATATAAACGTAAATGATTATTTATACTACTCCAACTGCCAAATTCTACAGCGCTTTTTTCAGCTCTCACAGCTGTTCAACAAATTGAACATTTTACATTCACTAATTATTATATGATTTTTTTCAAATCTCTAACCTTGTAACTACAAAAGAGTGATTTTAGGGATTTCTAGCAGTTACGGTATAGCTTGTCAATTTTCTTAGTATTCAATTCTTAAATAATATATACAGCTATGAATTATTACTTTTTATAAAAACTTTCTAACCACTTAAAAGATTTTATCTTCACAAAGTAACTGTAAGTGTAGTTTATACTGTTATACTTGATTACTTAATAATATATAATAATAATTTTGTGATTTACTAAATTTAACCTAAACTATAACGACAAAGAATATAAAACAGATACTTGACTTTGTAAAAGTTGTAAGTAATTTTAGTTATAGACACGAAGAATTATCCCATGATAAATAATATCAATACATAAAACCTTTCTGGTGTAGTGGGGCAAGTAGTTACCTTAATGTCTGGGTTCGATTACCGCTCGGAGCTTATATCGGATGTGAATGTTAGTGTGGAACTCCCGACCGTGATTCGGAGAGCATAAAGCCGTCGGTCGGTCCAAGTTGTTATCATGGCGATCGTTACTCATGGTTGAGAAATTATACGCCAACTCGCAGGGGATTAAGCTTCAACCCTTCCTTCTCCTATATGGAGAAGAGGCTTTTACCCAGCAGTGTGACATTTACAGGCTGGTTCAGTTTGCATCTAAATATTGGGCATTTTAGAGTGTTCGATTACAAAACAATCTGTACTATATAAAGTAATATGAGTACTATCTTATTCTATAGCCTATAATCTTTCTAAATAAAAAAGCATCATAGTCATAATCAAATATAGGCAAAATTAAGTGGTCAAGTGTTATTAAAATAATACATGATATAAAACAAACTACATGACATCAAATGACAGATAGGCGTGAGAAAAAAATCACAAAGAATAATCGACTGCAGACGCGTTATATCATGCGCGTTTTAAGGCTTTGAGTATTTAAATAAATCCACTACGAAATAAATAAATACCAATTAATATTTTTAATCGTTGATGCGAACATTTTGACGTACATATATCATAGAGTAATTTTTAAAGAACTGTTGCTTTAAATAAGTTTTATTTATCACTCATTTTTTTTTTCAATGTGCTATCAAAATAATAAATGACACACAATCAACGGTACCCAGTAAGATGAAATCCTGTGCCATGGATCCGGAAACACACAAAAAAACACAAATGCTCAATTAGCAACTAACATCTGTATCTTACCAAAACTGCACGAGCAACAGACTGGTTAAATCAGAAACCAATGATCTTAGAATCTAGATCTAAGATCATTGACAGAGACAGTGTATGTGTAATTCTTGTCGCTTTGTAGGTCAAATAACCAGTTTAAAAATAATATCTGATATGACTACACTAGACAGTTAAAAAAATTCTTTATTTTTTCATCTATCCTATCACAAATTTCAGTTTCTTAACTGAAATTTGTGATAGGTAACGAAATCATTTTGGCGATTGCAACACTTTAACAAAATCAAACCACAACCTATTTTAAGATTAACAGATAGTGTATTTTGAAAATCTTGATTTTACCTATATCAAACGTAACAAAGAAAATGATCAAGAATGAAATCATAAACCTATTAAACTAAGTTAATATTAAAATAATACAATCATCTAGATCAATTGAATCTATGAGTCGTATCGTGTGTCATTTGGATTAAGGCGCGCGCGCAGGTAGTCTGAATGAATTGTCAATGTCTTCTCGAACTGACAGCTCGTTTAGGGCTATCAAGATGTATTGTATTGGATACAATAATAACAAAAAAAAATGACGTTTTATCCTATTTCTAGGAATTGTAGAGTTTTAAAAATTGTTGACTGCAGAATCAACTGTAGAGTCATTTGTTTTTCCTGTTTGTATTAAAAATATTTTAAATCACCTTAAGCGATGACTGAGGTATCCGGTACTGTGTTAAATTATAAAAATAATGCCTGTGTATTAGTACCTATATCATACTAAACTCACCATTTCAGGTTGTGTTGTCTATCAGTCGTTTAATGTTATAGTTTTATTAAGCTATATTGATGCTAATTACCAACGAAAGCTATAATAGTTAAACGTTGTAACACCATTAAGGAGTTGGAATAATTAAAGTAATCCACAACAGTAAAATTTCAAGAACTAAATATGTAAAGTGTAATAGTAATATAAGAACAATGTGGCAGCCCTCAGCTCCTGTCATATTTAATCCTCGTCAGCATAAGCAACACGGGTAGCGCGTGAGAACGTGTAGCCCATGACGAATATCCTCCGCACCTCGACACAAGGTCACCACTAATTTAATACCGTAATATAAACCTCACTAAATAAATTTACATAACTATAATATACTATAATTGTAAGCGATCTGTGAATTGGTTTTTCCTTTAGAGAGTTTGAGTATTAACGATCGTAAGTATTTTTGGCTTGGTTTTAGAGCTTGCAATTTATAAAGCTTAAAATATGCATAAGCTATAAAATTATTACTACTTCGAGTTTACTCATAATAATAATATAATAATAAAACAAATTTTAGTGATATCTGCCTGTTCTCTGGCAGCTTAATAAAACCATATAAATATAGAGAGAAATTTGTTAAATTGTGAACGTACTCGTCTATTTAAGATATACCTACAGATAGAAGAATTTTATTTCATTAAATCTTCTATTTACGTACATACACTATCGTAATTTTTATTCTTATTACCTTATGCTTACAAAGTATGGTCAATTCATTTTTTAAACCTATTCCATTATGATAATACTATAAACATAAAAAATTCGCAAGCCTCAGGGCATGCACACTGCACCTCCGAAATCTCGCCAGACGTGGCTCTGACGGCGGCTGCCACTCAAAAGGGCTTTAACCTAATCCTGGGTTGGATTAAGGAAAAAATATACCGACGGACCCCTTGTGTCCCGCGCAAGCGTTCATGCTTCGCCGCGTACATGAACGACAGAATACTAAATACTTTTACGTGAACAAGCGCCAAACAAAGTGATTTTTATGTTCATTGATATAAAGAAATGCTGTTTGACCTGCGATGGTAAAGTAAGTTTTGCAAAAAAAGTTCGGCATTTGACGCTTGAGGTTTCGCGTTATAATGTAATTGTTGGATAAAGGTCCGTGTTTTGTATGGTATCTGTTTCGTAGGTGTAAAAGGATGAGGTTTTTTTATTTACTGTACTCTTAAAATAACCAAGGTTGACATGTTGACGGCTTCAAAGGATATAAAAAATGATATTTACTATAGAAAAAACAAAAAAGAAATTAAATGGAATCCTTTAAAATTTATATATTTAGTTTTGAAATAAATAATAGAACTTTTATATTATTACTTTATTAATCTACAGAAAATGTATACAATAGTGACTGAAGTTCAAATAATCATCATAAAAATAACCACAATATTAAATTCACTTTCTTAAGCATTTGCGGTTTCTGCGAACCAGGAAAAGAAAGGCGAATGTCTTCAGGTACATTACAAGAAATAGTCCAAAAAAACTGGCTTTAAAAGTAAAATTTTCTAGAAGTCCTTTGACGGTCCTTTCGTAAATGTCACTGTCAGATTTGAAAAGACCACACAAACTATCGAATTATTCGCACTTGGGATTTATTTTACTTTCCTGTGAAACACCTTTTACTGAATACATGGATAAACCAACAAAAAGGCGTCCATATACCTTTGCTGAGCCGCTAAAAAAATATACCAGGCTAAAGTTGCCAGACCGAAAAGTAGAAAAGACGCATCCAAAAACAGATTATGAGAGCCCCTATTTTGTTTGTAAACATATCTATGGTGATCACAAAGGAGGTTCGTAATGTGACACCTTTGCTTATTGGATATAATATAAGTTGATCATTGATACGTGAATTTTTCATTGTGGGAAATACTAGGCGCGGATTGGCGGTAAATAGGCAAATTGTTGACATTTCGACGCATTAAATAGTCACATCTGCGCGTTAAAATAGGATGGTTGCAAGGAATTTATTTGGATGGTTGTTATAAATTTAATTGGTTTAAAAAAAATATCATTCAATTTGAATCGGATGTACAGATAAATAGGGTATAGATATTTAATTCATTATTGGCCTTTCATAGTTTAATTAATAGTAAATATTTTATGTAACTAGTTTATGTAGTTGTATATTATTATTACTTTCATGGAGAATCAATAGGATTCTCCTGAGAAGAAATTAAGTGTTATCGAGTGATTTTTTTTAAAAATTATATTAACTTGAATTTATTTTATAAAATATTTACAAAAAAATAAAATGCCATCCGTATTGCCATACGTTCATAACTTACATAATAGTTAACTATAAGTGTTAGTTTTTGATTAATAAAAACCAATAATGTAGAATGTCAACAATTAAAATTTATACAAAACTTTCAACGGAATGATTTCTAAATAAAATGTGTTATATTATACGGATTACAATATTATAAGTAATTTTATAAAGTGGGGATATTAGGTTTTAATTAGTGAGAACTATATACGCGATTTTTATAGTCAATAGATTGTAATAAATGAGTTTTAAATATGTACATTATTAAAGTTAAAAAGTCAAGGGTTTTAAAATAAAAATAGGAAGTTTATTTTTTTTCGAATGTAATTAAAAACAGTTTATTTTTAAGGATAAAAATGATGAATCAGTGGAATTTTACGAATTTTGAGTGACTATTCGCTTTTTATCAATGTGAGAATCGTACCACGCAGAATTAGTACTATTCAGTGTATGAATATGTGAACATCAGAGTCCACTGATTCGATCATTGAAATCAAAAGAAGTGAATATCGGTTCCACTTCTAGAATTTATGAAAATATCGTTAGTTTATTAATGAAATTCACTAATTTGCTGGTAAAAATTATGCTGCTAGCTTTATTAGTGAATATTCACTAACTTGTTATTGAAATTCACTGATTATGTAGTAAATACAGCTTCACTAACGTAATTAATGAAAATTCTACTGATTAATGTTTAGAGTGTTTACACACACACACACACACACACACATGGGTCAAATAGAAAACCTCCTTGTTTGAAATCGGTTAAAATATATATAATAATCTTGTTCGCTTCGAATGCAAGTCAGTTGTTTTTTTCACATTAGAGTATTGATTTGTGTTTGTTGTCATACCTGATGTACATAACTGCTTAACACATTCGCTGCCAGCCACTCGGATCCGAGTAGGGCTAGATGCATTAGCTAGGTGCGGTCCACTCGGATCCGAGTAGGGCTAGATGCATTAAGCTAGGTGCCGTCCACTCGGATCCGAGTAGGGCTAGATGCATTAGCTCAGATCCGAGTATCTCGCAAGTTCAGTTTCTTTAGGCCGGCCACTTAGCCCTACTCGGATCCGAGTGGCCGGCAGCGAATGTGTTAAATATGTGTATATGTTACAGACATCAACTAAATTTATTTAGGTACTGGTTTTTCTAGCTAAACAGTGTCATTGCTTTTTTATCACTATAATTTCATATTAGGGATGTTTATATAAAAATGTATCGTTTTTTTTTTTTCGATATTATATATCATATCGTTGTATCAATACTTGGCGATATATCGTATGCAAAATACTTTTATGAATATAATATATCGTATCATTATACCGATACTTTTCAATATATCGTATAAATATATCGATACTTTTCAATACAACAGATAAATATATCGATATGTTTTTTCTTTCACTACATGCCAGTGAATGTCAATAACAAGTTAGTGAATATTGATATACGTAGACATATTCAATTATCAAATCAGTGAACTCTGATATTCATATATTTATTATACATTGAATGGTCACTAATTATGCATGGTACGAAGAACATTGATAAAAAGTGAATAGTCACTTAAAATTGGGGAAAATCCACTGATTCATGTTTAGATAGTAGATATATATTTTTAGCGATATATCTACTACGTGTAAAAACCATAGAGATATTATAGAACCTCTATGGTAAAAACGCGTTACAACTAAAAACAGGTTTTGATAGTAACGTACACACAATATAATGCAAAAATATGTACCTATTTACATATATATATATATATATATATATATATATATATATATATATATATATATATATATATATATATATATATATATATATATATATATATATATATATATATATTTTATGTTATTGTAAGAACTGCATAAATTAGTGATATTTACAATGACGCGATGAATATATTAGGAACAGTTGTTGAAGGTATACATATATCATCGTGTTTTTGTGAACTTCCTTAAATAATAATCTTGCAAAATTACGAATTTTTGAAGAACTGTGAACAGCCATAAATCGTAGACAACATAACCCATTATTTTCTAATGCTTTGTTTACAAACCGTCATACACAAATGAATCTGGCAGACATTATTGTTAAAAAATTGTGGGTTCTAAGCAAAGACTGATGCTTTCTTCTACTTAGTATAAGACAAGTGCTTACTTGTTTTTGCATACAAAAAATTGTCGTTCTATATTTTTGAACAGTAATGTAATTATGCTTGTAGTGGCCATACTTTCATTGTTAAGTATGAAGATGAAAATGTCTAATAGCCAAAAAAATAAAAAATAAACACGAAGCTAAATAAGTTACTTTTTACTATTTTAGGAAAATCACGGCCAGTAAACGAATTCAAAATTCTTTCTAGAATTTCTATTTCTTTTATAAATGTGCTCATTATTCTAGTGTAAACTTGATTACCTACTAAATTTAATATAACTCGCTTAACAACCGTAATTTTTGAGGTCATTGTAAGAAAATAGAATTAATATATTTACTAAGATTAAAGATTATTATCACCCGTTTGTAAAAATTAGGATCAAAAACTTAACTAACTCACTGAAGAAAGATAAATTTATTGACAATTTAAAAAAAAAACTTGATAAAGGACAAAAAAAACATGTCATCCAGACAGTGTATATTTTCACCAATTTAAAAATAATTTCGAATTCGTCGAGTTAGCAAAGTCATTAGTCGAGTTACTTAGCTTGACAATCGGTAGCATGCAAAATTTTGTCTGCCACTCTGGCCACTCGGGGACTAATGATCGCAGATAGCGACCGCCCTCATCACACTAGGGGTGACGATATAAATTATTCGTTATTTTTATAATTATGTCCGTCCTCGTTGATAGTGTTTGCTTGGTTGGAGATGAAAATGAGGATGCAATTTGTGATGAAAATATTAATAATATTTTTAAATTTGTTTATACCAAAATCACTTACTACAATATGATCTCTAAAGATGAATCAGTAGAATTTTCATTAATTACGTTAGTGAAAACCAGTATTCACTACATATCAGTGAATTTCAATTATAAGTTAGTGAATACTCACTCATTCTCAAAAAATATTCAATGATCAAATCAGTGGATTCATGTTTAGAGAGTAATTTGTATTATTACACAACGAAATTCATTCCACTCCCAACTATTAAGAAAATAATTAATATGAGAATTAGAATGAGATAAATGTAAATCTTGTAATGAGATTTGAAATAAGACAGTATATTATTCATTTCTTTAAATCTCATTAAATGTTCGTTACCTTAAAAAAGAATTGTACAAATTGTCTCTTGTACAACTAATTTAGAAGAAAATATATAAAAATGCTAAAAATACATCGTACATACTATTTTCCCTGTAGACAACCCTACACTCCAGCGTCTAGTTCTGTAATGAAGCAATTTAAATGCATGAGGCAGGGCGCGAGTGCCGCTTGGAGGGGGGATGAGCTGGTAAAAATAGAAGATCGTAACTACCAGACTATTACAAACTATTATACATTTTAAAATTATTAACATAAGGTGTCATTTCAGTTGTTAAAAGTATAACTTACTAAGTTTTGTTATAAGCAAGTGCGTAGTAGGTATGGATGATAGTGGCTGCTCGGGGTAAGCACGGTATATCTCTCTGCAGGTAGAGGATTATACGAGGGTACAGCTACGTAGGCGAAAATGTTTTCCTAACTTATTCGGACAGTGAAAGGAAAAGTGGGGAAAGTGGTATCAATTCTGAGTACAAGTTAGCTTTTCTCGATTTCAAGAACGGAAAATGTTAATTTATCTTACGAATTCATGACAATTCTTTGACAAATTGTTTGAAATCTATGTTAACATAAAAAGTAGAAAAGTTTGTTTGTTAATTTGAATGCGGTAATCTTAGAGCCTACCTGTCCAGTTTGATGTATTAATTTGTGTAAGAGTCTGTTTATAGAGAAAGATTATAAAAGTAATGTTACAATTTAAAGAAACGGATGATAGAGATAGTAAAATTACTATTATCATTACAAACAATATTAATATAATTTATGTTATATAATCAAGTTAATGTCACTTTTTTGTAATATTTTATTTTTGTAGAATATTTTTGTTTCCTGTTTTTCTAGAGCCAAGAAATGTCAGCTAAATTATATAATTTGAAAATGCTAATTTTCAAGTGACATTTACCATGAACTAAAATATACTTGTAACTTAAATATCAAAAAAACAATTTTGTAAACTTTAATAAATTCGTCTGTAAATTTTGAGTCTAAATCATGTTATCGAAACCGACAGCAATGAGTTCAAATTCGGGTTAGCACCACTGTGTATATTATATTCGTACTCTATATTTTTTTCATGTTACAGAAAAAAATCCATGATACTGAACTTTCAAGTCCATTAAATTACAGCGGATAATCGTAGTATAATAACGCTTTGTATACTTATTTCAAATGATGAAAATAAAAAGTTTTTTCAGCTGTGGGACGCTTACAGACTATTACGGCTATTTATTTATTTATTGAATTACCAAAAGAAATTACAATAAGTATAGGTACTTTAACAAAAAAAAAAAAAGTAAAGAAAAAAAATGGATTAACGATTAATCAAGTACATTTCTAATTATAGGAAATTACGATATGCTTTAATTTTATAATTTAATTTTAATTACTGTGGCAACGACAAAATTTATAATTTTAATAATATTAGAAACTCGTAATTAAATACAAAACTAAGTACAATAATAATTACAAATACAATAAATCAAAACAATAATGTAAATAAAATAATTAAGGTTATTGTAATTTCATATTCCTGACTAAGAAATGTGGAACATTCATGAAATCTCGTATTTAATCCCATTAAGAAATTATTTAAAAAAAATCTTTTTTATAATCTCGCTCTTTATGATTATACAATTAAAGCATTAGACATAATGAATTAGGTATTTATTTTCTTCTATTTTCTGCAGTATTTAACAGTTATATTAATGCCATCAAAAACATAACTTGTAAAAAATCCAAGTCTCGCAACTCAGTTCTTCTACTCTACCGTAAAAAGTTGTGAGATCCATGTATTACCAAGTCGGCTAATTTATTCAATCCCTACTTAAGGGTCCTTCTGTCTTAAGCTATTACGTAATTAGCTAACCTAACAACATATTATAGTGACCATATCAATATTAATTTTTTTTAATGTTTTAAATAAATAGATTGACTTGGCAATCGTATGAAAACATAATGTATCTCACAAGTAATGCATACGAGTATTGTATTAAATTAGATTGTTTAGTGCGATTGCCAAGTCAATCTATATATTTAAAACATTAAAAAAATTTAATATTGATATGGTCACTATAATATGTTGTTAGGTTAGCTAATTACGTAATAGCTTAAGACAGAAGGACCCTTAAGTAGGGATTGAATAAATTAGCCGACTTGGTAATACATGGATCTCACAACTTTTTACGGTAGAGTAGAAGAACTGAGTTGCGAGACTTGGATTTTTTACAAGTTATGTTTTTGATGGCATCTCATTTCTTTTTGTAGATATTCCTACTTGTTTTCCTTTTCAGTGTCTTCTACTTCTTGAATACCAACAATGCATTTTCTTAAAACCTACGCTCTGTCTTATGATCTTTTTTTATTTTTGTATATAATCTTCCTCTTTTTCTTTTCCGGTACTACTTCTTGAGTTTCAGCTATTACTGGTATAGATAGTACTGGTACGCAAGAGTTTTTTGTTTCTTACAGGAATACGATTAACAGATATAAATACGATTAGTAAAATTTAAAAATAAAAAATCTTTTATTTGATCGTCATGTCATACATATTGTGATGTCAAGTTGACAACTTAAGATACTTGACAAGAGAGATAAATTAAGTATGTTTAGCCGGAAACAATATTGTCAGGTTTCTGTCGATTTTTTACACCTAATTCTCCACGAAAATAAACTTTAAAAAATATTTAAAAAGTGTATGTGTACTTATATACGCACGTAAGAAGTTATACTTACAATAAATTGATGCTCCGAGCTAACGGTTAGTGCGCGCCATGTATAATAAGACCCTGATAACCCACTAAAAATAAAGTAATCGTCAAGATGAAGCAAACGAGCTGAAGCTCGATGGGGTTGCATCGTTTCATTACAGAGTTCCTATGACCACCTTCCAGCTCCATCATCAGATCCTAGTTACCATAGAAAGACAAACTACTCGTCCAGGCGATTCAAACGAGCCCGATTTCGATGAAGTTGTTTCATTTCATTGCGAAGTTCTTATGGCCATCTTGCAGCTCCATCATCAGATCAGACCCTGGTAACCATCTAAAAATAAGTTTCTCGTCAAGACGATTCAAACGAGCCCGAACTCGATGTGGTTGTGTCGTTTCATTACAAAGTCCCTATGACCACATTCCAGCTCCATCACCAGACCCTGGTTAACATTGAAAGATAAACTCCTCGTCAAGATGATTCAAAAGAGCCTGAACTCGATGTGGTTGTGTCGTTTCATTGCGAAGTTCCTATGGCCACCTTCCAGCTCCATCATCAGACCCTGGTTACTATCTTGCATTGAAGTACTCGTCAAGACGAATCAAACGAGCCCATACTGGATGGGTTTATGTCATTTAATTAATGAGTTTCTATGGCCATCTTCCAGCTCCATCATCACACCCTGGTTACCATATAGCACCAAAGTACTCGTCAAGACGAATCAAACGAGCCTATATTCGATGTGATTATGTCGTTTAGTTACTGAGTTCCTATGGCCATCTTCCAGCTCCATCATCGGACCCTGGTTTCCATTGAAAGGCAAACTACTCTTCAAGACGATTCAAACGAGCCCAAACTCGGTGAGGTTTTGTCGTTTCATTGCGAAGTATCTATGGCCACCTTCCAGCTCCATCATCAGACCCTGGTTATCATAAAAAAGACAAATTGCTCGTCAAGACGATTCAAACGAGCTCGAACTCGATGTGGTTGTGTCGTTTCATTGCGAAGTTATTATGGTCACTTTCCAGCTCCATTATCAGTTCAGACCCTGGTAACCATTTAAGAACAAAGTACTCGTCAAGACGAATCAAACGAGCCGAAACTAGATGGGGTTGCGTCGTTTCATTACAGAGCTCCTATGACCACATTCCAGCTCCATCACCAGACCCTAGTTAACATTGAAAGACAAACTACTCGTCAAGATAATTCAAACGAACCTGAACTCGATGAGGTTGAGTACTTTCATTGCGAAGTTTCTTTTGCCACCTCCCAGCTCCATTATCAGGTCAGACCCTGGTAACCTTCTAAAAACAAACTACTCGTCAAGACAAATCAAATGAGCTGAAACTCGATGGGGTTGCATCGTTTCATTACGGAGTTCCTATGACCATATTCCAGCTACATCACCGGACCCTAGTTTACATTGAATGACAAACTACTCGTCAAGACGATTCAAACGAGCCCGAACTCGATGTGGTTGTGTTGTTTCATTGCGAAGTTCTTATGGTCACTTTCCAGCTCCATTATCAGATCAGACCCTGGTAACCATTTAAGAACAAAGTACTCGTCAAGACGAATCAAACGAGCCGAAACTAGATGGGGTTGCGTCGTTGCATTACAGAGCTCCTATGACCACATTCCAGCTCCATCACCAGACCCTAGTTAACATTAAAAGACAAACTACTCGTCAAGATGATTCAAACGAACCCGAACTCGATGAGGTTGTGTCGTTTCATTCCGAAGTTCCTATGGCCACCTTCCTGCTCCATCAACCGATCAGACCCCGGTAACCATTTAAAAATAAAGTAGTCGTCAAGACGAATCAAACGAGCGGAAACTCGTTAAGGTTGCGTTGTTTTATTACAAAGTTCCTATGACCACCTTCCAGC
Source organism: Euphydryas editha (assembly GCA_036937285.1). Taxonomy (NCBI): domain Eukaryota; kingdom Metazoa; phylum Arthropoda; class Insecta; order Lepidoptera; family Nymphalidae; genus Euphydryas; species Euphydryas editha. Next base: position 9,782,641 of record JAUPFZ010000019.1, read on the forward strand.
TCCATCATCAGACCTTGGTTACCATTGAAAGACAAACTACTCTTCAAGAAGATTCAGACGAGCCCACTCGATGAGTTTGTGTCGTTGTATTGCGAAGTTCTTATGGCCACCTTTTAGCTCCTCCATCAGATTAGCATCATGTCATCATAATATTGCATTATCACACGGTTATTATTATTATTATTTTGAATCAAATTTAATTTGCAAGATTTGATGACAAACATCGGGACAGGTGAAACTAAATAAAATCTTGTTGAGCTGACACATCAGCGCAATGAAGTAAGTTAGTGTAATTGCGCGGCGCCTACTAGTTAACTTCATGTTGTCGGTTTTATTATTTTGTCACAATTTCGCGCGTATCGTAAAAATTAGTCTCATCAAGAAGTATAACTTCAAAATACAAAAGTTATTTTGAGTAGGTAGTACTTATTATTAGTACTTATTATTTCTTATTTTTTTCAATTTTGTCTACTTTAATTCTTTTCGAGATTTTGGTAATATTTCATAAGACATGTTCCATTCTTGCTTTTTCATTCCGTTGACCATTTTACAGGTTATTTACTTTTATTTACATTGATTTATCCACTGCATATGTAACTTTGTAATCCTATATATTTATATGAGATTACAAAGTTATTTATGCAGTTGGTGTATCTAGAAAACTGGACCGAAATTGCACAATATTTGAATTTTTCCTCGGTTTATATACTAAACACTAATGGTATTCTAAATTTGAAGCTTCTATGTCTGCTGGAAGTGCCTTAGAGTTTTGATGATCGGTCAGTCAGTGAGTGACAAAATCGTTAACTTTGACTAATTATTATTCTTAAACTACTGGTTCAAATTGAATGAAATTTGAAATATACCGTGTTTATACAATGCCTGCTTGGGTATTGAAAATTCAGACTTCTAGTTTTATCCGCAACGAAGTTATAGGGGGTCGAAAATGGCCTGAATTGCTTCGAGAAAAGGATAGTACGGCCGTGCCTCTTTTTTTTTTTGCTCGACTTGGCGGAGGCACTGCCGTGCCTCCAGATACCTATGTAAATATTCGAAATAATACAAAAGAGCTGAAAAGATTATTCATATGCCGTAATGACTTGTTATGAACTATAATTTAGATTTAAAAATGTCTTTATTTCATTGTAAAATTACCTGTAGAGTATGTTTTCCAGTTTCAAAAGCAGAGTAGTAATCGTAAATGATAACACTGTTAAAAAATACTATTTTTCAATCCTAAAATAACATAAATATAGAAAATTAAACTAAATATAACGTGAACAAAACCGGATGTTATTAGTCTAGTAATATATATATATATATATATATGTACAATATATAGATCTATGCTGTACGTACATACAATATACAGAAGGGTTATAGATACCCGTTTCGTGAGGACTCTTGATCGATGTCATCTCATAGCGCACAGTTCCTTTCCTGCTTAGGGTTGACGACAAACAGACAAATTTATCTTCGAATATTATTTAATTCATGTCAAACTTATAGTATATCTACATATAAATTTTAATTTCTTACAACTGTCTATCGAAGTTATTTTGAAGATATTTTAAGCAATTTTTTTTTTTGTCTATCATTTGGCCGCGCATTACGCCAAAAGTACTCAACGATTTTATATTTTAGACTGGATAGGTACTTTTGAACTCGAAATTAAATAGTTCCCTTGGGAGAGGGGATGAAAGTCAAAATATGTTGTTACAATTATTTGTAATTCATTAACGTGTAGTCTGTTTTCGTTGTTTCCTTTTTTAAGAAGTAATTTAAATATACTTACGCATATTTTTACGATGCGGTAAATTATACAAAAGACCGATGAGTATAATCTGGCGCTTGTTGTTTGTACAGTATGAAAAAGCCTTCGATTCGATCGAAGCTTGGGCAGAGGTGTAGTCGATATCACGTACCTTCGTCAGGTTCCTTTCAGACGTCAGCACAATGCTCGGTGACCTCGATAGAGTTTTTCAACGGAAAATTATGTAGAATGTCTCGTGGCAATTGTGTGACTTATGATGACATACGGATTTGACACGTGATCTTTAACTATAAGCTTTTTAAGCAAGCTCTTAGTCGCACAGCGTGCAATGAAAGGGCCATGCTTGGTACTTCTATGCGAGATCGAATCAAAAATGATGAGATCCGCAGACGAACGAAGGTTGCCGACATAGCCTAACGGATAAGCTGAAGTGGCAGTGAGCAGGACACAGAGCTCGTAAAACTGACGGCTGGTGGATCGGATAGCCGTCCACAAGTTGGACAGTGGACTTAAGAAGAGTCACCAGAAGTCATTGGATCGAAGCTGCTTCGAACTACGAGGGAAGCAAACACTCAGCTGTGGACATCCAATTGCTTATGCGATGATGATGATTTTAATACGTTAGTATTTAGTTCAAATAACTTGAAACCCGGAAGATATTAAAACTTGTGAAGGTACGGATCATCTTAAGCTGGCGTTAATACTCGTACTTTATCTTATAAACGAATGAACATGATGGTTATCGCCAATGAAGTTGCGGGTACAGTTAGTATAATAAATTAGACTAAAGAGATCGGTTTAGATGATTGAAAATATTAAACATAATTAGTAAAATTTAAATTAACTCAAATCTATGGAATAAATACCTTATGGTGAAGTTGTTATTAAAGTAGTAGATATTGTTTTATTTTCTAGTCTTATTGTGTGGGTTTATAGGCTTATAAAACAGCACTGTGACTTTTACTTGTATGAAGCAGAACAAAATGACCATAAATAATGGATAACCATGGGGGCCATAAATTAAAGAAAGGGCTTTATGGTATTACAATTTAATATCTCAATGTAAAACGAAATCTACAAAAAATACCTAAATGATGTTCTGCGTTATTCTTAATATATATAAATCTCGTGTCACAATGTTTGTTCTCAATGGACCCCTAAACCACTTAACCGATTATAATAAAATTGGCACACCATGTGCAGTTCGATCCAACTTGAGAGATAGGATAGTTTAAATCTCAAATTATAGTCGCAATTCTATAATATAAAAATAAGTCGGGTTTTCCTTTCTGACGCTATAATTCCAGAACGCAACCGATTTCCACGGTTTTGCATTCGTTGGAAAGGTCTCGGGCTCCGTGAGGTTCAGAAAAAAATTCAGGAAAAATTTCAACAGAAAAGCAGGAAAACAGGGAAAATCATTTTTCACATACAGCGCCATCTCTGATACATATCATGTACTACAAACCAATATGGTTTTGCATGGTGGTGGAGCAGATGACGCCAGTATGTGGTGTGAGTATCCCTCACGAAAATGATATATCATTTGCAATACCCCGGGCGGAGCCGGGGCGGGCCGCTAGTTTAATTATATTGCTGAATTCAGTGAGCTTTATCCTTATTCAGGAAGTCTCTTCAATCGTTTCTGCCGCGACTTTTAATCCTCCAGTCCACGATTTTCGCAGATGATCCTTATTGACACCACTCTTCACTTCAGTTTAAGTGTCTTCAACTCCCATTTTGGCTGTATAGTAGGCTGTTGTATGGCTGGCTTTAACTCACAGTTTGGCTGTGTAGCTTAGGAATTCTGGTGTTCACCATGAGCTGTATTTGGCCATATTATTCTAGGTATCAAAATTATTTCAATAATTGTTTTTAAATACTAAGTTTACTGATCTGATCACTGTCTAAGTGCAATTAACTACAATTTCCAAAATATATAATCCAAGTCGATTTTTGGCTCTATTAAGCTTGTACGTTAAAAATCTGAATATTTACTTAGTTTTATTAAGTAAGTAAAATGTAGAATTTTTGCCAATCCACTTGCCAATCGTGGCGAGTATTGGCAAACCACTTTAGGGATGATTGTAGAGGCCTAAGTTCAGTAGTGGACATCCAACGGCTGATGTGGGGTAATTTTTCCATTCTAACCTCAAAGCTTACATTACATTTAAAAAGTAGGCTGAATCAATGAATCAATCAATCAAAATAAAAGAAATTTTGAATCATCATTTTTACATTATTTAATAATATTACATTATTTTATAAAAGTAATTTACTATCACCTTCCTATGTAAATTCTGCTGACAAAGAAGGCAAGATACTCTAACAATAAGTTACATACATGTTACACGCAAAACGCAGCCCAGGAAATCCTTACGCTCGCTGGACTAACGACTGGCGGAAGCTGGATGCAGATTAAGGAAGACTCAGACTGATATGAGGTGATGATGTGACATACATGAAAAGCAGCCCTACTAGTACTACTCATGGTTATGATTTAATACGAATTTACTTTATCTTGCTTGCCTGAGGCAAAATAAGTGAAGTTGCATACCTATAGTACCTACCTAATATACCAACCACCTAGTAACTAACCACATAGTAATATCATATATAAAACTATTTTTATAATTATTCAAATTATATATTGACAATTTTTAAAACAATAACTGTTGAGTTTCTACAAAGATTTAAAAATTTCTACATTGTTATTTTTATAATCTTATTTTCTGAATCAGGTGGCTGCTTTACATTAGCTGTAATACATTGTTATAATAATATAGTGACGATTCAAATATGCTTTTAAAATCAATTCGAACAAAGTAATATTTAATTTTATTTAATTTACAATATAAACATAAGTGGGTCTATGAACTCATATGCGTGAGCCTGTTGTCATGCTTGCGGTAATGATAATAATTAAAATATTCAAAAAATATATTTCATCCATATATATGCATGCATATGTATATACATATAGATACAACTTCAAGTAACTACAAAAATGAGAGAATTCCTATACAACATTTGTCCTTCCCTTTCACCCCTTTTCACCATTCTTCCCTTTCACCATTTTGTTAAAACAAAAACATTGGAATTTTAATAAAAACTATGTATCATAGATAGATTTCATTTGTAACCAAAGATACTAGAAATAAATTTTAACACTTTTGGCTTCAACAATAAGAGGACACCCATTCACCTTTTATTCTCTACATATTTCAAAGGTAATTTGTAGGTAATTTGTATGCAACGTTCCGGTCGCTCTGGAGATCATGAGGGAGGCCTACGATCAGTAGTGGACATCCAATGGCTGATAGGATGATGATGATGCAACGTTCGGTGATGATGAATCTGGTAGTCAAGCAGGACATGTTTTTCTATAAATATAAATTATTTTTTATGACATTTTCTATATAATTATATTACTTCGTGTGAAATCGTTTAATGTTTTATTTTTAATAATATCCGATATATCAATTCCCTCAGCCCTCAGAGCTGCGGTGGCGTTGCGCCTGACAGGTCACATTTCACCTGATCGAGGGGCGACCGCGATCTCTGTTTCTGAACGATTAATCGAATTCTCCATTCACAAGCTCCGGCAAAATGCGCAATTGAAACATATTGTGAGGAAATATTGTAAAGCGTAATATTTAAATTAAAAGTTTGTTAAAAAAAGTAGTACAATGTATTGGTGGTAGTGGTTCGGTGGTCATAATAATGCCTTTTTGTTGTTATCAAATTTTGTGGTCATAATGATATTATGACGTCCTTATAATCACCAAAAAAATATTACCAGTCGGTAGTTTGATGTCCACTCATGACAATTTCATACACCGCAGGTAGGTACAAATTTTTGTTGTCTCATTATTTGATTAATTAAAATCAAAATCAAAAACAACTTTATTCAAATAGGATCCACGAGCACCTTCGAATCGTCATTTTAGAAATTAAAACTTTAGAGTAATTATTATTTTTTTAAAGTAAAATACCACCGATTCGGAATGTAGATTCTGCAGAGAAGAATCGGTAAGAAACTCCGCAGTTACTCTTTTGAAAATAATATATAAACTGTGTGTTGTTGTTTTTGTACAAAATTAGTAATATCTTGCATTAAAAAAAAACAGCGCCACTAAGTCTACACATCTTTATCGACTAAGTAATCCTGCACCGAATAAAACGCTTTATCTATTTTTTTTTAAATAAAATCTTTAAATTTATGTTGAGACGATTCCAAAATTATTTGTGGGATTTTATTATACATGCGAATACCATAACCCAGAAAGGAGACGTTTACTTTGCGCAGTCAGACACTTGAAGTTACAATTTCGTTATTCCTTCTAGTGTTTACACTGCGATTAATACTATTTATTTCAAATCAATGAATATTCTGGTGAATATATATAATATTGTTATAAATATATTGCGACGCAATTGTTAATATGTCTACCTTTGGATAAACATCCCGGCGAATAGCCCTTAAATAGCTAAAATAAATTAAACACGCAGTAGCAACGTCGTTCAGTTGTCGCACTTTTCTAACTGCGAATGCTGCGGAGCTGAGTCTACCATTCAAGGATGACAAATGGAATGGAAGGAATTCCACTGAAGTTTTGAGTCCAAATTTATCCCTAGGAATAATGTAATATTATTGACAATAAGCTTCTAGTTATTTATTTCTAAATTATAATTTGGATGTTTAACATTGGGCAACGAAAATACAACGCACTTGGTTTTTTTTTGTCGTTCAAAACGAGGTTATTTGTTTAAACCAATCTTGAATTCGAGACAAAGAACTGTTCACGTCATCATAATTTACTTTTTTCCTATCAACTTTAAATATAAGCGATGTGTCATCTGCAAATAGCACTATATCATAAATATCCTTAACACAAAATGGCAGATCATTTATATATATTAAAAAAATAAAAGGACCTAGAATCGATCCTTGTGGAACGCCCATTTTTAGCACAGATCCAGAAGACTTCGTAAAAAGTAATTTATATCAAGATTAATTACTATATGTATACATTCTTGTAATTTAATTGCGTAAGTTAGATTTGTTTTTGAATGAACTGAACTGAATCAGCCTGTAAACGTCTCACTGGTGGGCGAAGGCCTCTTATGTGAATTGGAGATGAATTGGAGCTGAATCTAACAAGCTGATGATTTGTCATTATAACACAAAGTAATGCATGTCATTGTAGCAATAGGACATTAAAAAAATCTTTGTTGTTCTTTCGGTTCGTTGTTTATGGCCACAATAAAAGGGTTACCGAATAACAGAACAATACGCCTATTTACTACGAACTAAAGTATTAACTTGGCGCCTGCTTTGTGTATATTTCTGCTCCTATAGCCCAGATCGGCTCAAAAAACGGGCAAAGATTTACAAACATTTTTAGCAGAAATTTTCCTTCGGAATTCGTGGGGGGGGGGGGTCCGGGTACCAGAGTTTTCTCTTCATCCGCCATCTTGATTTAAGGAGTTGTTTTTTGTCTCTTGAATAACTCGTTCATTTTTAAATTTACACGGAAAATAGTTATTACAAAAAATGTTTAAAATTAAATTTCCTACAATTTTGGTTATAATCGATTTTTTCATAGGATCGATATTTTTCGATTTATACCTGAAAAGAGGCGCTAAATTTTTGGTTATCGAATAACACGTTTATTTTCAATTTGTTTTCCTTAAACTGATAAGAATCAAAATTGTAGGAAATTTAATTGGACTAAAATTTTTGTAATTCTAAAATACTAATTCGATTGGGCTACTAAAGTATTTTGTATTTCACATGTTAAAACTATTTTTAAGATTTTTTAAAAAATACCTTTTTATTTTGAATAAAACTAACTTTTCTATTAATTATAATAGTATTATTAAGGATTTATGTTCCATTGCTTGTTAGCAATCATTAGGCTAAATATTATAAATAAACAAGCTGCATTGCAACTTCGTTTTTCATTATACATTTTGACTAACGTCTCCTAATCCAAAGGTACCGCCTTGAATTTTGGGATAAAAATGTAGTGTCCTAGCTCGTGGTATGATCATAAATCCTGCCAATTCGAACAAGAACGATAAACTTCTTTCTTTATCCATTTCGCGTGTAAACTTGATTTTATGATGGAGCTTATTAATGTTCATTGCACCACTTCTCTCTGCCCTCTTTGAATAATTGTGTACGAGTATATCTCGTCTACATATTGTTTCTTGATTTTAATGATGCTAGGGTCCGAGGAAATTACCTGGTCTTCAATAAGTTCCATCCAAAAACTAGCTATAAGTGGAGCAACTGAAATTTCACATCAAAATTTTACAGTTAAATGAGTATTTTCTCAACGGCTTTATATACAACCTGCTTAGAAAAATAATTGGCAATTTGATTGCAAACGTCTATCTTGTAAATAGTAGTGTTTGTTATGGAAAGTCATTTTTAGGATTCCGTACCCAAAGGGTAAAACGGGACCCTATTACTAAGACTCCGCTGTCCGTCCGTCCGTCCGTTCGTCCGTCTGTCACCAGGCTGAATCTCATGAACCGTGATAGTTAGACAGTTGTTGCATGTATTTCTGTTGCTGTAATGACAAAAAAATACTAAAACACAGAATAAAAAATATATTTAAGAGGGCTCCCATACAACAAACGTGATTTTTTGCTCAGTTTTGCTCGATAATGATAACGGCAACAGGTAGACGTTTGAAATATTCACAGAATATTGAGTTATATATTCAATTTAAAAATAAATTATTAAATAAAAAACAAATATTTAAGGTGGGCTCCCATACAACAGACATAATTATTTTGCCGATTTTATAGATAATAATGGTACGGAACCCTTCGTGCCATCCCTCCGTTTTTTGTAGACTTGCATTTGTCACGAATATTTTTAAATGTAAAAAAAAATATTCTATTCTCATTGTTTCTCATGTCTTTTTCAATTCTATCAATATGTTTTAAATAATTAGATTGGGTATACCCTTCAACTATATGGAGTTCTTCTCCATGCTCAGCAGTGGGTGGTTTACAGGCTGATACAGATTGAGAAGAGATGATTTTTTTTTGTACCTCGGTATCTTATATACAAAGGTTTAAATGATACATTCTCTATGGTGTGATGGTATTATTTAATTAAATTCTTTATTTCTTCTTCTCAGTCATTCTTTTACTAAAAATTAAGGAAACCGGATGGAATATTTTTTTTTCTGTACATTTTGAAACACACTCTGCTATAATTTTTCCTAATATTACTACAATATATTGAAATGTTTACAATTATAAATAGGTAAGTCTCATTTTACATCTAAAAAATACGTTTGCTTATCGAAGCATTATCTACTTTTAGTAGTTAATATTTTAGTTAGTTACTTTTTATTTATATATAGATTCTGCAGTAAATATTAATATGTGCTCGGATTAAATGGCGTGAGCTACAGCCTTTTACGTATTTTAAGCGTTTAAGAAACGAATTCAATTACTTTTAATAATAATTATACTTTACAATACCGGCATGAGAATCCTCAATGTCATAAAATCATGAATGTTACTTGTTGGAGTAGATATTCATATAATTTAAAGTGACTTGTTCAAGAATATACCGTGAAATTCGTTTGATTACTGGTTAAACATTCTCCTACCGTGAACATATATATTTTTGTTAACGCAGAAGCATTTCTACGTCTTCCGGAAAATTTTCATATTTTAAGTTTCACTGGGTTTTAAGGTTTAAATAGATGTAAATTGCATATATGGACATGATTTTTAAATTTATTTAGATATTTACCCAGACATCCTTAACCTTAGTCTCCTGCACATTAATTATATAACATTTTATTTCTATAGAGACGACTTTATGACATACCTCTATGTTATTTAATAGAAACAATATTTTGCGAAATATATGGTATCCCTATCGCCTGAACAATAACTTATTCCATTGAGATATGTTTTGGTTAACATTAAAATGACATACCTACGAGTAGAACGAGATTAATACAGACAAGTTTAATATATTTGGTTTTGACATCTCGTAGGAACATTATTAATATTAATATATAAGATATTTATCATCTTTATCATGCGTAAACTCTAAACTTTATTCTTATATATAATATTAACGGTAAACAATTTCTATTTCCATAATACAGTTTCCGCGCAGCACCCTGCCTGACATGCCTCATTACAACTGCCGACACAAGAACAACGCCTCCGGTTAAATTATTATTCGTAAAGGTGCTATCTAGTGTTGTACATTTTCAATCACGTTGAGTATATAGTAAGGTAACTCTTCACAGATTTAAGTAAACGTTGAATGTTACTTAGACACACATATATTCCTGAGTGGTTATACTTAATGCTTAAAAACTTGATTATTTTTGATTGCAATAATATTTTCGCTGCTATCGTCTAGTACAATATAACCTCAAATGAAGTTAATGTGAGTTTAATAAGGTAAAGTAGCGCAATAACATCGTACACATCCTATATTTAAAAATAAAAATCTTAGTTAAATATTTTCTATAAATAAAATTTGATGAAGGTTATCTGGTTACTACTGTAATAGCTCAATGGACAGTGATTGTTAGGAATTGGGTGGGCATTTTTTAAATAATTTTTCTAGAATAAATGGATTAAAATATATACATTTTTTCTTAACAGGAAAAGATTTTAGTGTATGAATGGGAGAAAAACAAGTTATTACTTAGCTATTAATATTTTATAAAATATTTTAGAAACAACATGCAGCTTAGTTTTTTTTTCACGAGTACATGAAAACATTAATGGAAAAGAAAGTAGAGGCGTTTTTAGTAGCGGTGAGAGGTCGCTATAAATAATGAAACCGCCCCCAGCCGGCGAGTTCCGCCTCGTGGCCGTTAATAAATATTATATTTCAACTTCATAAGATTTTAAGATATAAAAAAATAAGTCGAGGAATTTTCTTACGGAAGGCAGAATGAATTCGAGTTGCTTTAAACCTTAAACTAGAGAAGATAGATTTTTAACGTATTAAAAAATATATAATTCAAATAAATTATTTATTTATCTTTCTGTCAGTTCTTTTCAGGAGCATCCGTTAATTGGTAGTAACTTGCTTTTAAAAATAATATTTTATCGTTCTTAAATTTTTAGTATGGTGACCTCATATACCAATTATATGATTTTTACAGGAGCTATCGCTTTGGAATATGACCATACCGAGAGGAGCTGACTTGTTATAAATATGGTATAGTTAAAAGTATATAATCGTTCGTGTATCATTATGAACTAAATGCTACTTTATAATGCTATTTTACCTTTTTATAATTTTTCATTTGCCATGAAAATTGTTCACAGATCTTTAATGCTGGCATTATACATTTTTTAATACTTGTAGTGATTGTTCTCTTCTATCCATGGAATTATCAGGAATATATGTAAATAAAAATTTTTGACAAAAAATCATAGACAGAAAATTAAACAAATATTAAAATTCGCCAACGCCATGGAGGCCGTAAACAGTTCTAACTTACTGGTCGCTCATAATTCGTTGTTTATTTTTTTAATTTCAACTGGGCGGTGCGGTCATTAAGTTCAGCTTGGCTGTCACTGTATAACGACTGGTAATATTATTCCGCCCACCAATTCCACCTATTCTAGAGATACGCATCGGTGGCCGAACACGCCTACACAACAAATGAGTGCAGTGTTTTGATCACGCGAGCGTTGTAGGGTTAGAAAAAGTAAAAAAAAAAAATTACGTAATTTAAACAATTAATTATATGCAAAGGAAATAGCACCTTGGTTTTAAATCAGTTGATAGATATAAAAAAAAGAAACAACTATATTGATGAATCAATTAACAGAAAATAATATATCATGTTATACAGAGTAGGTAAGTTATCTTCGTACTCAAATTATATATAATTAATATTATTCAGTTAGCAAACTTACCCTTTTTTTACACAAAAATGTAACCACCAATCGAACCGCTGGTCATTGTCATTTTAAGAACCATTGAACTAATAACAAAGAATTTGCTATAATTCATTGACGAGTTTCTTTCTCTTCCTCGGCACATTCTCATAGTACGATTATTACTATTAAGTTAAACTACGATATGCGCTACAAATAAAAATAACATTGCTTTACAACCGATTAATATATCGCCCAACAAAAAGTACACTTAAGATTGTTCGTTTATTCTTCAAGTCGGTTAAAATGTTATCTCACAAGACAATCACATTCATACCCCAAACAACACCACGACAATGAAAATGTCGAAAGGAAATGTAAACTTTCCCATGATCTGTCTTTATAACGATCCGTTGATTGCCTCATTTTTGCATTAATAATGACGAATACAGTTACCATGAATGTTTTTCTCATTTGCTGTATCATAATAAGTGTGTCTGGTCAGTTGATGAAACCCGAATTTTTTAAAGAGAATCGTCAAATATGCATGAAGATAGCAAAGGATCCATATTTTGATATAGATATGGTTGTGGGCAAGCCGTGGCGTATTTATCACACTTGGAACTTAAAATTGGACACCAAATGTTTGGATATGGTTATCAAAAACGCTACTCGAGCGGTTTGTACGTTTTTTTAAAGAACGTTAATATTCTTGAAGTACTGTTATGTATCAATTAATCAACTTTCTTTAAAATTATTTTAAATTATAAAATCCTTTTTATGGGGGCTATGATAAGAATCAATTTTAAAAATTTGGAGATGAAATCAGTAAATTTTGCAGATCATTAAGAGAGTATGGACAGATATGTACGAATACTTAGAACAGCAGCCGACTTGGGACGCGGCGACCCTTCACATAAGTATGGGGTCAGCGAAACACGAAATGCTGCTGTTTGCTGACAATGGACCAGCTGGAGCTTTCTTGGCAGTTCCTAACGTTATTAGAGATGCTAGTATGTATGATTTAATGTCTTTTTAAAAATAACTAGGTTCTGCCACTAAGCTTTGCTTGTCTTTATTTTTATATCTTTGGTGCGCATCGATATTGCATGAAGGCAAAGCAAAACATAAATAAATTAATTAATTAATTAAAAAAATATTACAAAAAAAAATCGAATTAGTCGGTATGTTTCTGTGTGACAAACTAGTGATGATTAATACGAAAGACACAACTGTATAAAAAGTGGGTAGTTTTTATCAAGCTATTTGAAATCGATATTACCCCTTTATATCCATTTAAAGTGAAACTATAAGCGTTCCACTGCTGGACAAAGTCCTCTTCTCCATACAGAAGGGATGGAACTTAATCCACCACGCTGGTTCACTGCGGGCGGGCGGATAATTTGTCGACCAAGAGTAACGATTGTTATCAGATGTATGTAATTAAAATAATATAATAAGAGGCAAGGTGGAGAGATCTAGAAGGACATATAACCAGACCAGAAATAAATATTTATTCAAATACAAATATTTATCACGAGTGGAAATCAAACCCGCAACCGTTGATGTTAAGGCAGTTGCCCTGACGCCATTCGCGCCACTACACCAGAATCCACCATCTATAAACAGTATTTTCTAAAAATAAATTCAACACACTACCAATTACTGCGCTATTTGTTTAAGTCGTGTTGTATATTTTAATTGAGTTCCTCCCGCTATGAGGATTCATCCTGTTAATAGAAAAAATATAGTTGTAACTTGTACCAATTGCACAACGCATGTTTAATTAACATGGATAATTTTATGTATGACCATACCGAAGTGACTCATAGATAAATGGACCTGCCTATATAGGCAATAACTGTGAATTGATAACAAACGAGCCTCCAGTTTTTAAATACAAGAGAAATTCAATATAATTAGGAAGAAATTCTGGAACTTATATATCCGACTACTCTTCTCCTTTATGAAAGAGGCCTAGAAATAGAACGTTAATAAACTGTTTTTGTTGAAAGCATTTTGTTGGAATTGTACATAGATAAGACTAAAGTCATCTTGATTTGAATAGTATTTCATTAAATAAAAAACATGAGGTATGACCTCACCATTATAAATAGTCAGTTATATGACCAAATGTACAAAATACTAATCTTCGTTAGTGTTAAACATTTTAATAATCGAAGTCTTCCGAATTCTAAATTGACCAATTATAGTTATTTTAAAATCATTAATGTCGATTAATTTTGCAGATATCAACCCATTACGCAAAGCGGTTCCACTTCTTAAGTTCCAAATGAAATTACTTCGTGAAGGAAAATTTCTTCTTGTAATGGATTGTCATCTCGGTGGGGCATCTCTAGCAGCACGATCTGATCATCCACCTTTCCGTTCAGAGATCGCTGCAGAAGTAGCGACCCTGGATATTGGAGATGGGTACCCAGCATGCACTAAGGAGATGAATAAAGAAGAACAGTTCTTTGTTAAATAATTTGATAATTCTAGTTCTTATGAAGTAAACACTTTTAGTAATAAAGCTACGATATAAAGGGATATTTTATTTCAATCCACAATATCTTCTATATTATTTTTAGCTGTCGTGTAAACAAATCAAATGTTGTTAAACAGAAAGAAAAAATAAATAAATAAACAAGATTAATAATGTCAATATTTTTGTATCGATGGCTAAAATGTAAATTAAAGTTATTTTAACTTGTCGTTTCAATTATAAGTGTTTGGGTCACTGGTGGTGGTGGATAAGTTTTGAAATAAAACTGCATACTTATCCGTTAATATATTATTATTAACTGTATACTTTCCGTTAATATATATTATCTAAATATGATATTTATTTACATTGTGTATTTAATAGTTCAACAATCACAAGCAACTAATGTCATAGAAGATCTAAAGACGGATAATTGGACGTCGTGTGAAGAATTTCTTATGAATACTACATTTGATATTCAAAGTGTAATTGACGTTGACTGGAAAATATTTTATTTCTGGAATTATGAGGTTGAAAGATCTTATAATATAAGATTTAGTCTAGCTACTCCTATAGTAAGTAATAGTATTTTTCTAATTAAAAAATATGCTAATGAACGTTTTGGAAAAAAAATTGATGGCAAAATTTTCCTTAGCAAATATATTTGTGTTATTAAAATTTCACAATATCGATATTCCAAAATGTTGTATTATATTTATCTCCGTCAAATTTTTGTTTTGAACTTCAAATTTTTCAAAGATTATTTAAGTAATGCATATTATAATGTGTATTGAAACAATTAATATTATATGTTCTAATGAATCATATATCTTACTACAAAGTTACGATAAACTAAGCTGACTGGAACAGTTTTCATATTTTAAAAATATTATTCAATACAAAAATAATATTTAATATACATTTAAAAAAAACAGTTTTAAGCTAATTCAGTTCTGAAGTATTGCATTTCCTATATTATTAATAAATAAACGTCCCTACGCGAGACTAAGATATGCGGAAAACCGTAACCGAATGAACCGAGCAAACCGAGTGAAAACTCATGTCGATATTTCTAGCTACTGTTCCACCACGTCTAGTTGTACCGTGTATACACACAAGTTTATAATACTATATATAAATTTTTAAACAATTACTAAATCGATTAAAAAGTTTTTCCTTTATAGATTACGAATAAGATTTGAATTTGTTAATTTACCAATAAAATAAATTTCCAGTTAGTGGATCGTTTTAAAGTGGCACTAAGAGATATGGATACCTCAGTGAACTGGACTCGAGCGGTACTCTTTATGGAGACGTCTATAGATTTCAGCGCTCTTTATTTAACTACTAATATATCTGGACAGTTTAGGATTATACCATCGTTTGCCTTTCAGAGTGAGATATTTTATTTTAACAGTTTTTTAATGACATATCGAGTATTCTATAATTATATTATATAATGTATCGACTGGGATTAGACCATCCATAAATTGTTACACGTTAAGATAATCGGTAAGATTCAACTAATGTGATATCATGTAACAGGAGTGACGTCACATTTAATATTTAAATATAAATCAATCTGTAAAGTCTTCCTAGTCTGCTAGGAAACAGCTTCTTCTCCATATATGAGAATGATTGGAGCTTAATCCACCACGCTGCTTCAGCTATTGCTATCAGGTGTCTATGATAATAACCGGGACTGACGGCTTTACGTGTTCGATGTACAGTGGACAAGGACACACACTTAGACCAGGTACAAATATTTGTATAAATACAAATCTCTACCCAGGCGGATATCGAACCCGCGAACCGTCGGCGTTGAGGCGACTACACCAGAACGCTTGTCATGTATGTATGTCATATATATATTGTCGATAAGGTTCAAAATTATAATTTATATACATTTCATTGTATAACTTATATATATATATTTATTAATTTAATTAAAGCCTAAAGTTTTCATTTTCCTCTTTTAGTGGAAAAAATTCCTTTATTGATATTTGGATTGAAGATTGTTAAGCCCGGATATCTAGGTATAATTAACTGCCTACATCGTTTTTGTTACGCATTAGCACCTGTGGACAAAATGCCGGAAGAAAATAAAGTAAATATATAATTTTTTTTAATTATGTAGTACCTATATAATTGTAATATTACAGTTATGTAGTGTATTACAATTAAAAGCTATTTACTATTTACTGAATGTTAATGCATAATATATCTTTAAGATAAACCTAGCAGCGGAGATGTTAGGCTTCAAGGGTGATTTCAACCGATCCTATTTAACTAACGAGTATGATCCGCCTATCATTCCGTCTCCGTATTCTGAAGATGATGAGGAAGAAGATGAACAGCTGGAAATAGAAAACGAAGAATATGCATTGAAGAATTAAAAATATATATATATATATATACCTACTTCAAAGAATATGCATTAAAGAATTAAAAAATATACATATACTTCAATAATAATAATAGGTGTATAAATGTTGTTGCGAAATAATATTGTGATACGAACAATAAAATAATTAAGAAAATAAAGTAATTACCAAAGATATTTTGTATAAGATTACCCAAGATAATAAAATTATAATAGATATTACGATATTTTATTTATTTCTTTTTAATATCATTTATAGATTTTTTTTTTTATAAAAAAGTAAATTGTTTGTTTGTGTGATTTAAAAAAGAAAATAGATTTAAGTTTCAGCAATGCATGTGAAATGAACATTAATTTGACTCTAATGTTGTGAAAAATCGAAACCAGGAAGTTTTGAAAAGAATGTTTTTTGTAGGCAAATTAGCACAAATTGCAGAAGTTATAAACTATGTTATATTATTATTTTATAATGATGAACATTTATTAATACGTTTTTTAGGCGCAATAATATATCTGCATTTACTGGTCCGATTTTAAAAATATTATTTTATTACGATTTTTTTTTTATCCCGAAAGGGTTAAAGCTTTAAAGTACCACGCTAAGATGCATAAAGAAACAGAAGTAAAAGTACACGAAAAATAAATAGTACTGACTGACTATTACTACTAACTGAGTATTATCTTATTGTTAATAAGAAGCTGCACCCGCGATTCGTTCGCAATTTCCATTCCTTTAAATTAAGTATATATATTATATACCAGCTTAAGAAAAACCGTACGTTCAAATGTTTCTGTATAGTAGTGGAATTATTACGTTACTTGCACGATCGCGAGAAATCGCTGTGGTGTCGAATTTCAATAAAAATTGAGGCTCTGCTAGTACTGACATTCGACACCACAGCGATTTCTCGCGATTGCGCAAGTTACGTAATAGTCGCAGGGTTTAATGACATAATAATAAATAAGGTCAAGTATCGGGAAATATATATTATTATAGAGTGTCCTTCAAAAATTTTTCAAAATCAAAATATTCTCAATAACAAAAACTAAAATAACAAAATATTCTCAAAAACAAAATCGGACCTCTATTACCTACTACCTATTTTACCTATTTTTATAACGCGTTATACTGACGACCTGTACGATTGATTTGGTAAATTGCTTTTGCTGTTTTGCGTTAAAAGCCGATGTGTTTAATATTATTTTGAGCAATAAAGCTTCATACTACCTATGAAACGGTACAATAATTTGAATGAGAGTGAAACTGAGTGGATCTATTATTTATCTATAACTACAATCACATTATTTAAAAAACAAAAATTGTTCACTACCCAACTACCTTAGTATTGACTGAACATTCATAAATAAATTTTCATTGAAATAATTAGTTTAAAAAATTGAGAAAATCTGTCTCAAGATTAAAATTATACAAGTATGTAAATGTTGAGCTAATATTTATTTAATGATATCCTTTCTTATCATCATCATCCATTATACTTAACACAAAAGATATTGAAAAGTACTAAAAACCTCTAAAAATTTAAAATAAAGTAGGTAATGGTTATAGCATAACGTTAACGGTAATTCTTTATATTATGGTTAATGGATAAAAATATCTATTACATCCATTACGTTATCTTCCTCTACTTTTAGGCAAGAATTGATGCATTGTATAAAATTTTATTGAGCTAACTTCGCAAAGTACCAAACGGTTTACAACATCTGTTTCATACACCCTTTCAATATAAAGACAATCGATACGAAGGAAATGTATACATAACTGCGTAATACACGGAAGAATGCACGTTTTATTCACATTTATTCTTTTTACGATTGCAGAAGGAAGAAAATCATCACATAAATTACCCATATCGCCTAACAAAGAGACAAATAATAAACGACTTGAGGCATCTCAGCAAGGCATTGATTTTGGTCACGTGTACAGAAATGGGTTTCGAGGCTCCATCGGACAATTTGATCATGAGCACGATATGGTACAAGTAGACATTGAAAACGCTAAAGAGTTAAAACAAAAACCTCATAAAAATATGGATTCAGAAATAATAAAAAAGCCAGTATTCCTTAGTCCTCGAGATGAAATTCTATACCACAAAAAAAATAATAAGTCATTTATACAGACACAATTAGACGAGGCGAAGGAAAAGAATGACAGTGATTCAGATGCAAGAGCAAGATCTATGACAAGACCTCCGTGGTTTGATTTTTCAAGACTGCTAGAAAGAAACATAGCATATCCTATTGCTAATAGAAGAAGAAAGATATTTGACACAAAAAACGATAGGAAGTTTGAGCAAGTTAAAAGTAAAGTACAAAGTGTGAACTTGTCTTCGTATTTTGAAAAAAATACTTTTCTTAAAAGGTCAAATGTCAAGTTGAATTGGACGACATGTAGTGAATTTGCAAAGCGAGCTGTTTTTCATCCCGATGATGTGGTTAATACGATATGGCTACCTTTCTACATTTGGTCTAAGAGAGATTTTACTTCTTCAATAATTCATACCTTCTCATATCCCACAAAAAAGGTAATTAAATTTTAAAACTGTATTTAAAATAGCGTAAAATATGGACAGAGACTTTTACCGAAAATATTAGAAATAGTTAAATAAAATCGTAGTAGTATCATGGTCACGTGGCTCATGATCTTTTCTATATAAATATGGTAATATAAGTTGAATCCTTTCAGACTGTCCAATTTTTCAAGAATACATATGGACCTTATATGCAGAAACTAAATTGGAATGAACCGAAATTGTTGTTGAAGGAAAGAAGGGAAATTCTTCTGATTGCGGGTGATAGAAGAGGTCTGTTTTACGGTGTACCCAAGCTAGAATTACCGTCATACATTGAAGGTAATTTGAAAGAAAACTTTGGTGTATTCTTTTCTACTTAATTTTTTTTTTATTTCAAAAGTTTCTAAAAAAATTGGCAATGTTCAACTATACTTTATTTACAATTTTTAATTATATACATATGTACATACGTTATGGGCCTTAAAATGAATATGGACAAGACAAAGGTCGTGACAAAACAAATTATCTTATCACGTCAAAATATATTTATATTTTATAATATATTTTAGAAAAAAAAAGTTCTTTAGTGTTTATTGTCAATAAAATCATACAGCCAATATTCAAGCAGCCAAACAATTAATGACAGTTAAAATAGTATTTTAATACACATACATATTTTTTTAGATAAAAATATAACTTTTCCTATTATTACACTAAGAATGAAGATACACGATCCCTACTTAGCAATGATGTATTGCGATGAGAATTATGCAGTCATAATGGCGGAATCGGGAACAGAACCCCATTCTGATGAAGATAAAATACTTGAAGCTGGCACTTTAAAATTTAAAGGCACAGGAAAGCCAGCTAGTCGTGATTTAGCATCAGAAGCGATGTTAGCAGAATTGGAGAAGGAAAAGAAGAAAGAAGCTGAATCTAGAAAGATAATACCAATAGAAATATCAAGTTTTGATTTAAAAATCAGACACTGATTTCTTTAAAGCCTGTGAGTAATGAGAATTAAAACAATACATTCTGAATGCAGTGATTTATTGATCAACATCCTACATAAACCGACGAACTGAAATGTTAAACTTCCCTTAAAAATTGTGCAAATATTTAATTTCTTGCTACTAGAAACTATAATTGAGGATATTTTTTCATTGACACTCTTCTATTCGTATTATTTCTTGCGCAATATATTGTTCAAATTGTAACTTCAAAAATTAGAAATTAGTAATTATTTAGTAATCGTTATGTCTAGTTTTACTGATGTATTAGAATCGATAATTGTAATTATAAGCTTATATATAGTAGTTGTTAAATGTGGCGTCAATCCGACTGGCTTGCATGACGATGAGGCAACGACGTGTGAAGAATTTAGTAGATTTGCGAGGTTCAACCCACATTCTATATTGGATTCAGAATGGATGGTATTCTACTATTGGGGACCGCCGCAAGCTCCAATGTTTGTAAAATTTATTGTACCCACAGCTAAAGTAAGTAATAAAATTACTTTGCTATAACGAAATTGTAATTTTTTAATAAAAATTTAAACGGAAACTTTCCAAATAATCAAACTTACCCGTTTAAGTTGTTGCACTCTCCTTTTTCATTTGGTTTTTCTGGAAGAAAAGGCTAATTAGCCATAAGTCTGTTGTACTACACAATCTTAACTAACTTGTAACTAAGCTTTGTAATGGATTGTGGGGGTGTGCAATAAAGAATAAATAAATAAATAGCGACAAAAAGTCTTTAGAGGAATTATAAACATTTCAAAAATAATCTCTGGAAAAGTTTATTTAATTTGATCTTTTTTCCCTTGAAAATGAGTCAGTTTTTTTCTGTTAAAAAGTAATATATTTTTATTGTACACCACACAGGGAATAATGGAGTACAAAAATTTTTAAAGGAAAAAAAATACACAAAAAAGTGGCCTTATCGCTATAACGATTTTTTCCAAGTATTTCCCAAGTATTTTCCTTAAAATAATAATACAGTATAATAAATGACAGGATTGTGAAAAATCAACAGTAATCCAAAATAATTGAAAAAGTAATACAATTTTATATTAACCGTTTTACAAAAGAAAGATATTTCTATATACGTAAAGCGTTACATGCACTAGTATAATTTAATTAATAAATTGTGTTTGTGTATTTTTTTTAATTAATTGTAAAACCATCTTTTCATCTATTTTTGTATACTCTTTTTTATGAACGAAAACGCTATAACGATTAGTTTTCTTAGTTAATATAAAAAAATACGAGTAGCTCACTCACATTCATATAAATCGCTAGTGACTATTAACATCGTCGGAACTGCAAAAAAAAAAAACGATGATGTCTTTTGTTTAATTTGAATGGGTTTTAATTTAAAAAATAATACATTCTAGCAAAAAGCCTATCTTAAGCGTATCTTAGAAGGTCATGTACTGGAACCGATCGACTGGTCGGCCAGGAGCTTACTTATGGTAGAACGAGACAACAGAACTTATTTTATTGTAGAGAAGAATGACAGAGGGCATTACTACTTGTATGAACCGTACCGAGGTAAAGTACATATTTTTCCTAATGAATGAAGGGCTTGTTTCACCGATTACTGATAAAACTATTTGACGTATAACTGTGTCCATCAGATGTCAGCTTAAAATATATTTTTCTATTTCACCATCGAAATCTACTTTTTCTCTCAGATATTTCTATTCGCCATTTGCGGATTCAAAATTGTAGAATGTTAGTTGAAGTGAAACTGGCCATAAGGTCCCTAAGGGCCTGTTTTACCTTCTGTTAATAAAGCCTATCAGTAGTTTTGTGACAGATAAAATTTATCAGAAACCGGTGATACCTACAGGCCTCAATTTTTTTAAAGAAGACTTATCTGTCCTTTTAATCTAAGATTTTATGTCTATACAACGTATGTGAATATAATTTTACTAGTCATAGTGTAATGTCTGATAGCGTACAAATGTTCTAAATAAACAAGCTATTAACGATAAAAATTTTATCAAAACTGTCTAGTGATTTTCGATAGCAACCCATTATAAGAAGAACCAAACAAAATCTTTAGGTTCATTATATTAGTAAACTAAATATTAAAATATAAATTTATTGTTTGGAATATCCTGGTGGCCCTCGCTGAGCGTTTTTGAGAACTAAATCTATTCTTAATCTTATATTACAGGTATGAAAGAAGGCTTTATTGTTGACAGGATAAATATTCGTATTAAACAAACGGGCGATAACATATATTTTGGCATCATGGCGTGTGAAGTGAGTGTTAAATGAATAAACATTATTTTCATTATATATAATTTTCTATATGACAAAAAATCTCGATACAACATTAGGTATATCAAAAGCATGTCCATTAATTACAATATAACTTTAAAGTTAGCGCAGACTCATAAGATTAATTTCATATCCATAATGTTTTTTCTTGTCATTGTGCTATGTGTTTAAAATTAATCATGAAGTTACTTTTGTCAATATTGCTAAAAAAATATAAAACAATGTAAATAATTAAATTATGTCAGAAAGCATCTATTGTTACATGGTTATAATTGAATAGATACTATATTTAAAAAAAATTGTAATTAACCTTAATTAACCTTCATAATTTATTTAAGTGTCCGCTAATTTTTATAATTGTCATGCGGTCATTTATTTTAAATCAAATAAATACTAATTTACAGGAGAGAAAAGTTTTTATGTTTGCTAGGGTGAATCAAGTGCCGAAGAAGAATGAGGTGCAGGAGGCAGCAGCTAGATTGGGCTACCGTGGGCGAGGCGGCAAGTCATACTTGTATCAGGGCCATCAGTGGATGCCAATACCAGAAGCCGAAGACTGGGATTTCGAAGACGCTATAAGATATAGCAATAAATAATATAATACATATTAATTTTTTGTAAACATTAATTTCGAGTACATTATTTTTCCATCATTTTGTATCTAGGTCAGTTAGTTTTTTTAATCTAAATATAGTCTCAATAATCGATAACTTATTGGTATTTATAAACTGAGAGGAAAAATACATTCGATGCTCATACATCAAGCTAGGATAGACACTGCTGTAGGATGAAGCTGATGTACCTGTTAGGATAAACACAGCAAAATCAGTAGCGTTACAAATTTCCAGTACTTAAAATATCTAGTTTCCATTTCACTAACTTTAAACTAACTTTTTAACTAACTTTTTGTACATACAGCAGTGAAGAAGAAGAAGAAATATACCTACTTACCTTATGCATACAAGTTAACATACAATTTTATCTTAAAAATAAAACTTACAAAATAATATTATGCACAAAGACGGTCTTATCGCTAGGTAAGCGATTTCTCCCAGACAACCTTGGGGTAGAGGAGATTTCAAAATAACACAGAGTATAGTCATCCAAAAGGTTAAAAAAAAATGAATCCTACAATCTCAACAAGTAAGCAATTTTTATTAAGATTTTCAATGCGGCGAGATGAGCAGCCTTTCTGTTTTGACATAAGAAATCGCAGACATCGTGCGCGTTATATCAGCAGAAGCTGAAGCATCAAAGGCGAGTAAGTTTTGCAGCTGGCTAGGCAGAGGCTGTTCCTCCTCCGCGCTTTTGAGCTCGCAAAAGACACTAAGGATTCACTAAGGACACTAAGGAACTCACCAGTCAGTCAGACTCCATCGGATATTCTTCTGTTACCATAAAGAAATATCGGTCGGAGTCGGTTTTTTCTATTTCATTATTCATGTTTGGTAACTTTTTTTTCGCAATTTTGATAGTAGCTTAAACAAAACCTGAACCCTTAATTATTACGATTAGCGGACATAGATTTTTTTAAATGCTATTTCACACATTTTCACTTAGTTTCTTTGTGTTCAGAGATACGCCAGGGAAACATTATAATTACGCAATTTTCCTTGTAACGGAAAGTTTATTTTACTAATTTGTTCAAATAGGTTCCTATTAAGCGTGTAAATATTTAACGCTATTGTTACAGACCTCGGGCTCCCTTAATAATTACTGTCTTGTAATCGTACTATATTAATTTATACTGAATTTCAGTACATTTCTTAATGTTGAATGAAAGCTACTTGGTAAATATTAAATATATTTTAAATGTTGTATTTTATTAATAGTTTAATTTATAATGTATATTATGGTTAGCTATAGACAGATGCAAAATATAACGATTATTATTTTTCATTATATTATAAAAAAATAATTAATATAATAATTATATATTTCATGTGGATGAACTAATTAAGAAACTATAGGGTTTGAGGAATATCGAAAGTAACTCGAAATGGTGTCGACGCTTTTAAAAACTAAAAATACTGTATTAAAACATTGTATTCTAACATACCACTATATCCACTCAGCACTACGATATCTGTTTCCCAAAGATCGCTTATTAAATTATAGGCTAGATTTGTAAATGTGGGTTTAACGAAACCTTACGAATTTTACATGATTTGAGTTTACTGGATTACTCACATACTACCGAATGATAAACCTTATAAGTATGTAATGATAAACCTTATAGTATTATATATGTACTGTTGTACATCTTCAAAAGTATCCATTCACATATAAGTTTACATTTTTGATTACAATTTGTTTCCTACGTTACTCATTGCACTGTGATTTATAGCTTACCGTTCGGCGACTAAGGCCATAGTGGTACGAACAATTGTACACCAACCAGAATGGTGATGGCCAGCGGCGTGGCTCCATCTAGTTAGCACCCCAAATAGTGAAAAAAAAAAAATTAAAAATTGTCCAAATTGGTCACGAAATGGTCATTATAGGTCAGTTATTTTTAGTAATTGGTCGATACTTTGACAATAGTTACAGAGGGGTAAAAATTTCAAGGACATCGAAAAATTTTTGGCACCCCAAATTAATCCTACGAATTGGTTCTAAAATTATTTCAATTCATCTCAAAATAGTCATAATTGGTCGATGGATTTTAATAATTGGTCAACGTTTTTTTATATAAAAATTAAAAAAATAATAAAAAATTAAATTAACTTCATCTATTTAGCGGCCCAAATGATGAAATTTGACCTGTTAATAAGTAGTCCAAATTGGTCACGAAACGGTCACAATTGGTCAGTGATTTTTAGTAATTGGTCAATACTTTGAAAATAGTTACAGAGGGGTAAAAATTTCAAGGACATTGAAAAAATTTTGGCACCCCAAATTATTCCTACAATTTGGTTCTAAAATTATTTCAATACATCTCAAAATAGTCATAATTGGTCAATTAATTTTAATAATTGGTCAACGTTATTTAACTAATTATTAATAAATAATAAAAAAATAATACAACTTTTATAAATCGCGGGGTGAATAGGAATAAAACTGGAAGTTTCACTAATTTGTCTATTTTATCGATTATTTTTAGGTTTAACCAAAAGGCAATTAAAATAGACGTAAATGCAAATTTTTAATCGTTTATTAGATTTTTAGAAACGTTTTGGTTAAAGAGATACGATTATTTAAAGTTGGAATGACATTTAAATTATTTATTTATTTATTGTGAGAAAAAGAGGGCAAACTCAAAATCGTAGGTAGAATTAAAGGGCAGTTAATGTCTATAGTTTAGTATTTTTAATTAACAAATTATTAATAAATAATACAAAATAACAAAACTTTCATAAATAGCGGGGTGAATAGGAACTAAACTGAAAGAAACTACTAGCTTCATCTATTTAGCGGCCCAAATGATGAAATTTGATCACTTAATAAGTGGTCCAAATTGGTCACGAAATGGTCACAATTGGTCAGTGATTTTTAGTAATTGGTCAATACTTTAATACAATAATTACAGAGGGGTAAAAATTTCAAGGACATTGAAAAAATTTTGGCACCCCAAATTAATCCTACAATTTGGTTCTAAAATTATTATAATACATCTCAAAAAAGTCATAATTGGTCAATTAATTTTAATAATTGGTCAACGTTTTTTAACTAATTATTAATAAATAATAAAAAATAATACAACTTTCATAAATCGCGGGGTGATTAGGAACAAAACTGGACGTTTCACTATTTTATGTCTATTTTATCTCTTATTTTTAGGTTTAACCGAAGGGCAATTAAAATCGACGTAAATGCAAATTTTTAAGCATTTATTAGATTTTCAGAAATGTTTTGGTTAAAGAGATACGATTATTTAAAGTTGGAATGACATTTAAATTATTTATTTATTGTGAGAAAAAGAGGGCAAACTCAAAATCGTAGATAGAATTAAAGGGCAGTTAATGTCTATAGTTTAGTATTTTTAATTAACAAATTATTAATAAATAATACAAAATAACAAAACTTTCATAAATAGCGGGGTGAATAGGAACTAAACTGAAAGAAACTACTAGCTTCATCTATTTAGCGGCCCAAATGATGAAATTTGATCACTTAATAAGTGGTCCAAATTGGTCACGAAATGGTCACAATTGGTCAGTGATTTTTAGTAATTGGTCAATACTTTAATACAATAATTACAGAGGGGTAAAAATTTCAAGGACATTGAAAAAATTTTGGCACCCCAAATTAATCCTACAATTTGGTTCTAAAATTATTATAATACATCTCAAAAAAGTCATAATTGGTCAATGAATTTTAATAATTGGTCAACGTTTTTTAACTAATTATTAATAAATAATAAAAAATAATACAACTTTCATAAATCGCGGGGTGATTAGGAACAAAACTGGACGTTTCACTATTTTATGTCTATTTTATCTCTTATTTTTAGGTTTAACCGAAGGGCAATTAAAATCGACGTAAATGCAAATTTTTAAGCATTTATTAGATTTTCAGAAATGTTTTGGTTAAAGAGATACGATTATTTAAAGTTGGAATGACATTTAAATTATTTATTTATTGTGAGAAAAAGAGGGCAAACTCAAAATCGTAGGTAGAATTAAAGGGCAGATCAATGTCTATAGCTTAGTATTTTTAATTAACAAATTATTAATAAATAATATAAAATAACAAAACTTTCATAAATAGCGGGGTGAATAAACATTTACCTTCAAAATAAACCTGTTTATTAATGTTGTTGATTCGATTATAATTATTAATTTAGATCGTACGTGTATTTAATAAAAAAAACTAAGTTTACTTTACTAAAAAACAAAAAAAAATGTATGCCTCTTATTAACAAATTTAGACTTACTCATAAATGACTAATGCTTTTAGTGAGGGAAACTAATAATTTAGTTTGTACCTACCTATTTCAGGTTGGTACTATTGTTAAAATGCCCCCCAAAAAAGTATCAAAAAAAGATGTAGGAGACGTTTGGGAGCGCGATCTTATAAAAACTACTCTGAGGAGATGCTGTTATTGGCTGTAGATTTTGTAAGAAATAAGAAGGCAACTTCGTATGACGCTGAAAAGCAGTTTGGAATACCCAGAAGAACAATTGAGAAAAGGGCGAAAAATCTTCATTCTGATAAACCCGGACCACGTTTTTTCGTTTATCTCCTGAAGAAGAAAATAAGTTTGTTAAAATGCTCATAGCTGCGGGAGAGTATGGATGTCCTCATTCACAATCAGATTTAAAACTGGCCGTTTATGATTATTTGAAAAAATAAAATAAAACCTATGTAGGTATTCAACAACAAACTTCCCAGGGATTGGTGGGTAAAAAATCTCTTAGAGTGGCACAAAGACCAACTCACGCTAACAATAAGATCTACTCAGAACATCACAAAAGAGAGAGCAGAAAAATCTTTAAAAGAATGTAAATAATACAATTATTAATAGCTTTTAATGTTACTTATTCTAAAGAATGTACCTAAAAGTATAATAAGCTTAAAAATGATGAATAAATAATATTTTCGTATTAGTCACAACCCTGACCAAATCCATCTGAATCTATGACAATTTTGAAAACCTTTAGGCATCTTTACCTACCATCTATTGTGGGTATCCATTATAAAAATTTTTACTTTCCAAAAATGCCAATATTGTTTATGGGGTGCAAATAGCAGCATCTTTACCTGTCGTGATTTTAAATGTTAGTTTTCTTTGAAAACTGTAGCTTAGGTAAAGTTGCCAAAACTGTGTCAACTATACCTAGACTACATTTTTGGACGCTGTAATGTATCTATGTGGAATTTGGCAGATTTTAATCGTTGAACAACAAGATACTAACTTGTTTTATCGATTGCTAAAGAAAACAGCTAAAGAGCTATCTCCGTACTTAAATAAGTTTATAAAATGTCAAAAATATGGTAATGATGCCACAGTTGACGGTATTAAATACCTACAAAATACTAGTGATGAGAAATTCACAAATATCGGTAAATATTTATCATACTGTTCTCTTATATTTACGTGAATTTTACTTATTTAATTAAAAGTCTTTATCGGATTTTATCGCGTTCATTTAAATTTAAAACTTTAGGAGGGCACAAGGTTACTCATAGAAAGTGAAGATGCCACCTTTGACGGTAGTCAAAAGTTGGCTTGGCGTGGAGGGCACACTTCCCATGCGCTGCGCTTTGCGGTCAAAGGGTTAATGCTACTATTGAAATTTTTTTTGATAAATTTAATGCCTATATATAAATTTAACACCTTAATATGGAAAATCTATTACAGAAGGAGTGATAAATATTTATCGATATTTGTGACAGTCTCATCACTAGCATTGTTTACCTTATTATATTAAATAAGTGCTTATATCTGTGTCGAACTGTAAAAGTAAACAACATGTCACAATGTCGCCTATTCTTAGCCTTTCGTGACTTTTTTCACAGATTTTCAAATTATAGATTTTGAGGTGCTAGTGAATATTTGTGGCCTTGAAAATAACCATCACAACAATTGCTATCAAATTAATGCTGACCAATTTTCGGAATACCCTAACCTTATGCGGAGTTACCGCAACGATGCGTTTTCCTGTTGAAAACAGGAAATCCGTTGGAATTGGGGTGCCAAAACTTTTTCAATGTCCTTGAAATTTTTACCCCTCCGTAATTATTGTTAATATAAGTATTGTATTAAAGTATTGATCAATTACTAAAAATCACTGACCAATTGTGACCATTTCGTGACCAATTTGGACCACTTATTAAGAGGTCAAATTTCATCATTTGGGCCGCTAAATAGATGAAGCTGGTAGTTTCTTCCAGTTTTGTTCCTATTCACCCCGTTATTTATGAAAGTTTTGTTATTTTATATTATTTATTAATAATTTGTTAATTAAAAATACTAAACTATAGACATTAACTGCCCTTTAATTCTACCTACGATTTTGAGTTTGCCCTCTTTTTCTCACAATAAATAAATAATTTAAATGTCATTCCAACTTTAAATAATCGTATCTCTTTAACCAAAACATTTCTGAAAATCTAATAAATGCTTAAAAATTTGCATTTACGTCGATTTTAATTGCCCTTCGGTTAAACCTAAAAATAAGAGATAAAATAGACATAAAATAGTGAAACGTCCAGTTTTGTTCCTAATCACCCCGCGATTTATGAAAGTTGTATTATTTTTTATTATTTATTAATAATTAGTTAAAAAACGTTGACCAATTATTAAAATTAATTGACCAATTATGACTTTTTTGAGATGTATTATAATAATTTTAGAACCAAATTGTAGGATTAATTTGGGGTGCCAAAATTTTTTCAATGTCCTTGAAATTTTTACCCCTCTGTAATTATTGTATTAAAGTATTGACCAATTACTAAAAATCACTGACCAATTGTGACCATTTCGTGACCAACTTGGACCACTTATTAAGTGATCAAATTTCATCATTTGGGCCGCTAAATAGATGAAGCTAGTAGTTTCTTTCAGTTTAGTTCCTATTCACCCCGCTATTTATGAAAGTTTTGTTATTTTGTATTATTTATTAATAATTTGTTAATTAAAAATACTAAACTATAGACATTAACTGCCCTTTAATTCTACCTACGATTTTGAGTTTGCCCTCTTTTTCTCACAATAAATAAATAAATAATTTAAATGTCATTCCAACTTTAAATAATCGTATCTCTTTAACCAAAACGTTTCTAAAAATCTAATAAACGATTAAAAATTTGCATTTACGTCTATTTTAATTGCCTTTTGGTTAAACCTAAAAATAATCGATAAAATAGACAAATTAGTGAAACTTCCAGTTTTATTCCTATTCACCCCGCGATTTATAAAAGTTGTATTATTTTTTTATTATTTATTAATAATTAGTTAAATAACGTTGACCAATTATTAAAATTAATTGACCAATTATGACTATTTTGAGATGTATTGAAATAATTTTAGAACCAAATTGTAGGAATAATTTGGGGTGCCAACATTTTTTCAATGTCCTTGAAATTTTTACCCCTCTGTAACTATTTTCAAAGTATTGACCAATTACTAAAAATCACTGACCAATTGTGACCATTTCGTGACCAATTTGGACTACTTATTAACAGGTCAAATTTCATCATTTGGGCCGCTAAATAGATGAAGTTAATTTAATTTTTTATTATTTTTTTAATTTTTATATAAAAAAAACGTTGACCAATTATTAAAATCCATCGACCAATTATGACTATTTTGAGATGAATTGAAATAATTTTAGAACCAATTCGTAGGATTAATTTGGGGTGCCAAAAATTTTTCGATGTCCTTGAAATTTTTACCCCTCTGTAACTATTGTCAAAGTATCGACCAATTACTAAAAATAACTGACCTATAATGACCATTTCGTGACCAATTTGGACAATTTTTAAGAGGTCGAATTTCACTATTTGGGGTGCTAACTAGATGGAGCCCAGCGGCGTCACCATATCCTGCCACAACACACTAAGTTATTCACTACTTTTCAGTTGAGAGAGTAACCTACGTCACATTATATACGAAATAATGCTCATAGAGATATACGTAATATATAATAATAATCTTTTTTCTGTATATATAGTAACTTTTCTTAATAAACAGTGTTTTTTATGATTTTTTTAATTGATTCGGTAATTCTTGGTATTAATGTATTCGACTAATAAATAAACTCTTTAGATTTTATTATGTTACAAATACAGGAGGACCTATATAAACCTATAGGTACCGTTTCTAAATCACACAGAATCGTAAAATAACTTCATTATACTTATGTTTAGTAGACATATGAAATTACACCCGTTGCTATTAAATTATAGCTTTTATTAAAATTTATTTTAATACCTTATTAAATATCATTAAGTAATACATAGTTACTTTAATATAGTAAACGCTAATTTGTACACGTATGTTGCCATTAGCCTTAAAGAAATTGTTACTTTAATAGCAAACTTATCAAACGAACGTTCACAAAATGCAAATCGAATCTTACTTACAAAAGTCATAAAATAAAAGCTCTTCGGAGCTTCGAAAAACGATTAAGCATTCAAAATGGGGTTATTTAGTTTAGTTTACACCGACGTTTACTATCTAGACCGCTTTAATGGCTAGGAAGCGGCGTACGTAAAGCGGACGATTATACGATTATACATTATGTTAACGTTAGCCCGTCTGCTCGGGGAATAAATTGTATAATTTATGGGAGATTTTTTTGTTATGGCAACCTTCGTTCTCACCGACAGTCTACTATTGGTTCTCGAAAATTATTGTACAGATTAATTATAAAATAAACTATCATGTTTTATTATATATAAAATATTTTTTAATCAAAATAATACGTAGATAGAAATAAAATAAAACTAAAGGAATTTTTTGCATACTTTTGGTGTAGGTATATTTTGGTGATGACTAGTTTTATTACAAAACAAAAGCGATTTTTTTTCTAAGATTTAAACAAACTCGATTACAACTTGGTAAATAATTTTGTTGGAATTAAAAATGGATCAATAGTAGAGGTTACTATTACTGTATTGTAGAGAATTTCAATACTTCCATACATTATTTATTATCAATCATTTATTCGTTTCTTAATAAGTATACTTTTCATATTAGTTTGACTTTTGTTGACAACGAGTTAAGTTGAACTTTTTTTTTAAACTATATTTTTTTAATTCTTATTTAAACTCAATGTGATATGCACGCTTAGCATCGATTTTTTTTTTTAAATATTTTTTAGTTTAAACATTCGTTTCGTAATTACTGGTAAGGAAATACAGGGTGACTGGTGAATTACCATCGACATTCGGGGAGAGCGCTCGGCGCACGGTTCCCACTCGAATCATGTAAAAAAATAGGTAAATATTAATAAACTTTTAAGTAAAGTTACTCAACAATTATCCAATTATTTACGCATCGTCTGGACACCCTAGCAGCTAGCTGCACTTTCGACACAAAACAGGTAGTTTATCTACGTCCAAACGCCGCCACGTGTAAACAGGGTAGCAGGATAAACAAGCATGATCCAGTCCCCCCTAATACTTTAATCCTGGCTTAGGAAAGGCAAAAATACTAA
The DNA here is from genome assembly GCA_036937285.1 of Euphydryas editha. Taxonomy (NCBI): domain Eukaryota; kingdom Metazoa; phylum Arthropoda; class Insecta; order Lepidoptera; family Nymphalidae; genus Euphydryas; species Euphydryas editha. Next base: position 9,815,104 of record JAUPFZ010000019.1, read on the forward strand.
GATATTTTACTCGTTTAAGCAACAAATTTGTTGACTAGGTAAATTATGTGACTTTGGCAATTTTTAGGTGTGAACAAGCGACACATTACAACACCTGTGCATGTGCCGCCGGCATGACTGGAAAAGTGTCATCGCTTCATTTTTTTGAATTGAAATTTATGAAAATTTGGTCAAAAATTAAGTACCTATTTTTATTGCATGACCCGAATGGGAACCGCGCGCCGAGCGTTCTCCCCAAATATCGATGGTAATTCACCAGTCACCTTGTATAGTGAGGTACAGGTTCCTTATCTAAAGCAAAATTTTGTTAATGTCGCACACTATGCTATAAAAATGTAACTTTAAATCACCAATAATAAAGTATTTATAATACGTCAATTTTAAATATATTTTACTATTAATATCAAACCTATATCGAAGTATCTTTTATCAATGAAGTGTTGAAAGGATAATAATAAAATTAATTAAATAAATTGTCTGTTTGCGACTTTATTGCATAAAAAAAAAAATTAAAAAAATATGTCAGCGTTTATTGCACGTCTTCTTAATTCAAAATAATTATATTTTAACTATTATTCATTGCCATTTAGTTTAGTAAAATATTGTTTTCGTAAAAGAATTACTTAATTAAAGTAGTAAAATATATAAAAATTGATGTAGGTATATTTGAAAATCTTGAAAATATGTTTCTGTGTGTGTTTTTAAGGTACAGCGACTTAAGCTCAACTCTGATTTAAAAAAAAGTTAGGAACTGTTCACCTCGTCTTTTCGCGTAGCTTTATACATACTTATAAATTTGCAACTTTTTGAAAGTGATGTGTCAGTAGAAAAACAAGAATTAACATACTCTACATGCATTTTTGTGTATACAAATGTTCTTGACTGTACTTTTTACAAATACATACACATATACACGCGCGCATACACACACAACATACACAAAAATCCACACGCTGTTACTGTTTCTATACAAGCTTGATACGCACAGCATCACACGCTACGATGACCTGAAACATATATCTAACTCTAGTCACAGCATATTTTTAACAAAATAATTACATAGTATTAGTATATTAAGCCTTAAAATAAAATTTTGTATGTTAAAATTAGAAAATAATAAAACGTATTTTTAGATTTCCCCCGCCATGAACTTTAATACTTAATCAGTTACAAAAATTTTGCTGCATCAGTTTTTTCGCATAACAACTTATTTCTTAGAATTCGTCTCGCTTCAGCCTATCACAATCCACTGCCGGACATAGTCCTCCCAAAGTTTGTGACAAATATCCCGGTTATCCGCAAACCTAATCCAGCCTCCGTCGGCGACCTTGCGTACGTCGTCGATCCAGAGGGCCGAAGGACGCCTGACACTGCGTTTGCCTATACGCGTTCTCCACTCCAGGACATGTCTGATCCAGCGGCCATCGGTCTTGCGACATATGTGACTAGCCCACTGCCACTTCAACTTGCTAATTCTACGGGCTATGTCGGTTACTTTGCTTCTCTCGCGGACAATATCTCTGATTATATCCTTAAGAGAGACTACAAGAATAGCCCGCCCGCCAAACCACGTTGAGAGACTTTAAATTTATTCTTAATTAATAATTATTCGAATTAAATATCATCAATAAACTATAAAAGGAAAATGAGAGCTAGTTCAATGCATTAGATAACCACATCGCAATGCTTGTTAAAAATTACAAATATGAACCCAATTCTCTTACCTGAGATAGACGCGCCAATTTTTTCCGATATAGGTTAAACCAAACCAAGCGTCGCTGATGTTACATATCATCAGGACAATAATAATAATAATACACTTTATTGTACACCAAAACAGAAATGTTACATAAACAAAGCATGTATGTAGATATAACAAGGTATTAATACAAAGGGCGGCCTTATCGCTGAAAAGCGATCTCTTCCAGGCAACCTAGGGGCAGAGGAAATTTGAGCTGATTATAAATGGATCAATGACCCCAATCCTCAAATAGCCGATAAGATTATATAGAGAATATAACTATATTATAACTATATTATATAGAGAATCTGGTCCAACAGCGCTCAAATTAGATGGAAAAGTGTTACAAATAAAATGTTTTATTAAATACTATATTTATACTTCTTTAATATTATTTTACAAAAGAAATAGAAACTCAGATATAATTTAATATAATAATACTTAATCCAATTTAAAATCATTTACTCTTTCGACAAGAACACGAAGAAAGCACCTTGCATTTGAAATTAATAAGAAACGAATTATCACCTGATTCTAACAAAGGCCTTATCCAGGTTTGTATCGTAATTATCGTTTTGAAGGTAGGGAGCAGTTCGTCCATCCATCTTCTGAAACCAATGACGTGCGTGGATGATTGATGAATTAAACTTGTCGTCGGAGCAACGAAGAGATATCGTACACAATGTGTTTAATTTTTAGTCCTTAAACAAGAAATTAAAAATTATTCAAGAATTGAGATAAGTACTATAATTGCTGATGTCATATTTTACTATTTCAAAGTTTTTATACCTCTAGAAGTATCGTTTTAAATACTTAATTTAAATATAAAAGTTATAACGTATAAAAAAACCAAGTGACTTTTGTGTGACTAAGTTGAAATTTTTTATTAAATTAATAATTATTTTCTAGTTAGTCAGAAAAGCACATTTTAGAACTTTAATTTAAGTAAGACTGAGTAGGTACGAAACTTCTAAATTATTCTAATGAAATTATTTTAGTAACTTTTCTACTCATTATAATTTTATTCATTTATAACTATTATTTTAGGAAATCGAGACCACAGATCCTCATAATATCGCATTCTAACGAATTCGTTAACCACACAAAATGAAAGTCCAATTCTAAATCAGTCGTTTAATAAGAAAATATATATATATATATATATATATATATATATATATATATATATATATATATATGTATATATAGCGTGCAAAAAGTAGACAATTCAGATAAAATGTTTGAAAGAAATGATGCGCTTTAAAACTCTTTAATATATTAATTCATTAACAAACAACGAACAATAAATACCTTAACGTAATCAAAAATCATAACCGAGGTGCAGAAAGAGATGACAATCTAAACGCCGATAAAAGAAAACGTTAAAAGAAATATAAAAAACTAGAAAAAAATATATGTCACCATTCACACAAAACGTGTTAGTTGTTGAACCGTCCACAATTGTCACATTAACGACGACTACACGTTATTCATTAGCCGTTATACAACCACGATTATCATAAAATTCTAGTAGAAAATAATCTCGGTACGGACCGAAATGAATAAATATGCCACGCGGGAATTTAGTACCGAAAGTTGGGAATCCCTGCTGTGAGTAAAGGACCCGCGGGTATTGCCTGGCGCTACGGTCTTTATTTTTTTATTTTTTTAAAGAAAAAAGTCGCCTAATAAACCAAAGTCGGCCGCTATCCGTACGTAGTAATGTGTTTTATAGAAAAAAAATGACAGATAAGCTGATAAGTATATTTTTTGACTTTTATTTAAACTTAATTCATATTTGTTCTTATTTTTCTGTTCGAAATAAACTCACATAGGTATGTAGGTAGTATAATTAAATCTGCAATAAAAAAAAATTATTTGTTTTTATGAAATTATAAATATTTCGACCAGAAGAATACTAACCATAGTTTAGTTACAATATCTTGTGTTCTTTCTTAAATTTTATGTATTGAGAAAATATATAGATGGCAACTAACGGAACGATAGAAAATTTATATTGTCATTTTTGAACATAAATTGCACAATTTTTTTTTCTATATTTTATCTTTTGTAACATCTGTTATGATTTTAAATTAATACGTGTCTTACGTGTCCTATAGAATATACTGTACACAATAACATAGTGCAAATCTTTAAAATGTAGCTTTTAAACGTTACTACGTTGTAATAAGTAATAATAAACAGACATTTTCAAGCTACAGTGAAGTTTAAGAAATTAAAAACATAAAGAAATTACTGTAAAATATCCATACAAAACACAAACTTGAAATAGATAATTAAAACAAAGTATTATCTCAAAACATTTTACTTTTTTTTCATTTGGTTCATTTTGAAATTGATGAGAAACGAAACGGACAAGACTGTGACTCTGTGATGTATTTAGTTATATTTCTGAACTGTCATCGGGAACTAATTTCGGAAGTCTTTATGTATTTTTTCATCTACTCATTTATTAGACTGTTTTTCTAACACACGGTTACAATACACAGAAAGAATATGTCTGTAAAAAATGTATGTAGTGATAGATAGATATCTTTAAAAAAACGAGTTACAGCAAACAAGTATGAAATGTTAGCCTGTACATAACATTATGTACATTAACTAATGTGATATATTAAAAACTAGCTTCTGCCCGCGGCTTCGCCCGCGTGGATGTCGCCTATCGCGACAAAAAAGTATCCTATGTTACTTCTAATACCTCCAAGAATATATATACAAAGTTTCATGATGATCGGTTAAATAGTTTTTGCGTGAAAACAAACAAATTTAAATTTCACATGTATAATATTAGGGATAACTATATGCCAGGCCAGTGCCGATAATTTTTGAAACAAAAAAAAAATAATAGTAGGATGAAAACCATTGAAAAAGGAAGAGAATATAACAAAAATGCATGTCGGGAAGTGGAAGGGGGTTTAAGGGTAAAAAACGGTTTAACGCGATTTCCGGCAGAACTTAATTGGGATAATAATTATGTCATTTTTTTCATTTGAAATTTTTAATTTTTTAGTTTGGAAAAAGAAACCTCAACATCATTTTTGAAGACCTATCTGTAGATACCCCCACACGCATGGGTTTGATGAACAATTTTTTTTGAGTTTCAATTCTAAGTATGGTCTACCAAAATTTATTGTTTTTTTTTTCTATTTTTGTGTGAAAATCTTAATGCGGTTTACAGAATACATCTACTTACCAAGTTTCAACAGTATAGGTCTTATAGTTTCGGAAAAAAGTGGCTGTGACATACGGACGGACAAACAGACAAACATGACGAATCCAAAGGATTCCGTTTTTGCCATTTGACTACGGAACCCTAAAAATTCGGTGAGATTGACCTTTAGTATTAGGTTCGTAAGAACGTACGGATATCGGCTAATATTAAACTGACTTTCTTTTTTTTTTGTGACGCAGGGGAATCCATTTACGGATGATATCCAGGACGCCCGGGTCGGCAATCCTAGACCTATATCGGACTCGGCACTTTGGGAGTGCAATACCATACTAAACCCCTGCGGGAGCCTTCAGCCGCTTTAATTTGGAGGGTCCCGGATCTGCAGGCAACAGGATCCCTCCAGCGACAGGCTGGCCTCGGCGAAAAGGCCAGACTTCTCCTCCATGGGGACTGTCCGGCTCACCTCTGAACAGTCCCGACGACGCCGTGTCTAGCAGGACCGGGTTCCCATTCCGACCCGACACGGGCACAAGGGCGTTACTGGAGGCGCATTAAGTAGCGTCTCCTACGCACCCCTATTCGTCGCCCGCGGATGGAGGCCACGTCGGCGGCCTCCTCTCTCCTCCGCTCGTCGGCCTCCTTCTGGGACATTACTGTCTCGCAGAAGGAGACCATCGCCTTCCAGGACTCGTCGTCGCCGAGCATCGCGGTGATGATGCTCGGGAGCGACAAGTCCCCTCCGAGGACCGACGTCAAACCTTGACGCAGCGCCGCCCATCTCGGGCACACCTCGAGGGTGTGCTGGGCAGAGTCCACCGCCACGCCACAATCGTGACATTCAGTCGTCGGCTCCCTCTGGGCCGTCCGGCACAGGTAGTCACCAAAGCAACCGTGCCCGGTGAGAACCTGCGTCAGACGGAAGGTGAGGGGCTTGCGTTTTCGACGCATCCACCGCTCAAGGACCGGGCGAATGGCAGCCGTTACGCGTGTGCCGTACGGCTGCCCCGCCAGGTCCTCCCCCCACCTCCGCATAAGCGCTTCCTGCCCTATCCGACGCACCCGTAGGATTCCGTCCAACGTAGGGTTCTCACCAAGAGCCCTCCTACCCGAGACGTAAGAGTAGGTCTCGGCAAGAACCTCCGCCACGAGTTCCCACGGGGGGTCGCCGGCTAGAGCAGTAGCTGCAGCAATATTAAACTGACTTACCTATTTTATCTTAATAGAGAAGAAAGGGATGGCAACCGCGAAAGAAGTCGCAGATACAGCTATTTTTTAAATAAATGAGATATATTGTTCTGTCTCGTTTCAATTTTGTTGTCTTTAAAAACGAAATAGCGAAGCACGAAAGCACTTTCAGTTTTTATATATTATCCTTATAATATATATTCCAATCGTCCAAAGGGTGCGTTAAAAAAAAAGAGAAAATGCGCTTGACAAAAAAATAAATAAAAAGTATGTTCATTATAATATGTCTCCATTTCCAGTTTAGTCTATACGTTACCTATAAGTTTATTTACTGTCGTTCGTTAATTTGTTGTTGTTAGGAAATCACGTGATATAAGAAACTTTTGAACTTAACATCACAGACTTTTATTGAATTTTTTTATGTAAAACTTTTATTCTATTTTGATAACTTCACCGTGGATAATTACATATGGATTTTTTTAAAAAATAATTTGATATTTACTTAGATCTTTTAGAAATAATGAACTCGATAAAAACATCAACTGAGTCGGTACAATCTGTGGATATGTCTGATACGTAATGTTGTTTCAAACTTGTAGCAAATAAATTACATATACTGCAATTTCGACTTTATGAATAGATAATTATAACTTTGATGAATATATTGGTGCCACTTTTTTAGTATTAGTTTTAGCGATCTTATTAAAAGAATGCAAATAAACAATAAGTGATTATATTATGTTAATTATTTATTATAATTTATTACAATTTAAAACAATCATACAATTTAAAATTACAATGGAAGTTGGCACGGACGAACTCATCTGTAAAAGAGACCTATCACCCTATCAGTCTACCCATGGTGGTAAGAGATAATGTTACCGCGGGACGCATTAATGCAAGAGAAGAAAATAAAGCAGACAATATATTATTATGTGATATAAACACTCAACATATGCATAAAAAACATATATATATATATATTTGTAGTATATGTATATGTATATATATATATATATATATATATATATATATATATATATATATATATATATATACATATACCTACATATACTACAAATGTATATTCTATGTACATGATTCTTCAACCTATCTTTGAAAGTGTACAATGATGTGCTTTCTTGAATCACTTTCGAAAGCTTATTCTAAATAGTTGCAGCACGCATTGTAAAGGAATTAAGTATGAAATTGGTGTTATGTTTAGGGACTTCAAGCATCGTTGTGATGAAAGACCGCCTAGAGCGGTTTGGGAGGAAATACATACCAATACCTCAACCATAGAGATATTATAGATAGAGTAGGGAAGACATACGGCTGCCTGTAAGCGAAAACGTTCAATCTATATACCTCTATGACCCCAACACGCTCTAGGTAGGTAGGAAGTAAGTAATTGATTACAATTTAAAAGGTTTTAATTTTTTATTTAATTTCGTATTGAGCTAATAAGTAGTGATGTAATCGTAGTTTACAATAATTCATTTATTCACAATGTTTTATTTAAGTTGATATAATTTGTTCAGTCACGGGAAAACTACACTAACTACAGCCACGCGACTTTCCCGCCCCACAAATATATCTCCGCAATTCTCTACCGTAGACAATTCTATTTATCTATTTCATGCTTATAAATCTATAACTGAATCCCTTAAATATTTTTAAAATCGTTTCGAGCTTTATTTTCTTTAATATAAGGTGCATATTTACAAGAGCTGATCGTCAATTGATACGGTATTAATTTTTGATGACCTCCATAAGCGTAGCAAAAGTGGCGCGTGGCCATACCATGCAATGGGAAAGCTGGTATCGCGGAACGGAATACGGATTTAATTACATAATATAAATGTAATGGTATTGCTGATGCTTGCAAGCTACTCTAATCTCTGAAAAGCAAAGACTACTCTCACTTCGCTTCTCAGAGATAAGTAAATGCAGGAATATAAGAAAGTATAGAATAGATTCGAATTTCTTCCTCAGCTATAATATATATACATAAAACTTAATTATTTCTTACCAAGAATTTGTTCTATCTAGTGACAAATGCAACAAGGTAAAAAATTTAAATAAACGTTTGTTTTTACCCCTTATAAAAACCAATTGTCACTTTAAATGTGTTGTACATATTTAAATATTAGTAGTAGTAATTAATTAACTTTAGCTTTTATTATAATGTTATTATTAATATTACTTTATATCTTTATACCGCTACTATATCTCTATACCGTTTTATAGTTGTCGTTTTAATTATACTGATAGTTGTTATATAGTTGGTTCCATTCACTTAAAAAAAAAAACAAATAATATATTTTAATATAAAGTTTTATTTTAATACTCTGAAATAAACAAACGAGTTATTCGTTACGCGAAATTAATTATTATTACGATCGTCATAACAGAGGGTCCGAAAGACCTCGGGCATTCTCTGAACTCAATTTGCTAAAACTCGAATGGAATGCAGAGGATATGCAGTGCTTGAGAGAGTAGGGTACTCGTCGGGCGGGAAGTGCTATCTCGAAGATTAGTGTATCACTATGTTCGTGATAATATATATTTCTAAAAAGCTCTTGATAATTTAGATACCATATATGTTTATTTATACTCTGTGAACGAAATGCTATAGATATATATTTAAAAAATCTTTGAATATTTAATCATCACTTGAGAAGGTACAGAAAATCTCAAAAATGTGTATAAATTAATACTTTAATTAATTTAAAAGTTGTATAATCAATAAATATTCGATCTCATATTTAATTGCGTAACTTGTAAAAAACAGTAAGGGTTTTGATTGAGCAAACAAAACTTTTGTTCTTGTCTGTACTTCAACCCTAAAGGGCCGAACCCCACGTGGAAGGCGCGAGTGTCAGAAAAACAGCTCGCAGCCGCAATGAATAGCAAAAATGTAAATTTCACGCAACTATACATCGCATGAGTCGACTTGGTTGGGGTGAAACGGTCCAAGATGAAAGCGATTTGAAATTGTATTTTCATATTTCTAAGCTAAGTATTTTTGATTGTAGCACAACAAATTCGGTTGTGCATTATCTATACTCTCTAAACATGAATCAGTTATTAATTACGTTAATACGCTTATTATACGTTTTATTAATTACGTTAGTAAACTTGTACTAGGCCTCAGTGAATTTCAATAACAAGTTAGTGAATACTCAATAATACACAAAAATATTCAATGATCAAGTCAGTGAACTCTGATATTCCCATATTCATAGATCGAATAGTCACTAATCCTGCTTAGTACGATTCTCACATTGATAAAAAGTCAATAATCACTTGAAATTAGTCAAATTCCACTGATTCATGTTTAGAAAGTAGGTACGTATAAAATAAAATTTTCACACATATCCTGGCTTATACAAATTTCTTTTTATGGGTTTACGATTACATATAAATAAATATGTGTTTTTTATTATAAATTAGCATTACTGGAAATTACACCTTTATAAACTCCGTAATTTGTGAAGTTCTCTATATGAAAAAAAGAAAATAGAAACGACACCAGTTGGCCCTTTGATTCAAATAGAATCTCTGAAAAATATACTATTTCTTTTTTTATATTTGAATATGTAATCCAGAATTGTGTTGCGTATTATACAAAAACGAAAAATTGTGTTTGCGTATACAAAAACGCATTCGCTTATATATTAGAACGGTTGAGGAGAATAACTTTATGCATTGAACTGGTACAACTTAATGATTGTTAAGGATAACGTCTGAGCCCTTGTTTTGGTTGGCTGTTGGTTTGCGTCACACTTATTACTTCTATTTCTTTAATCATTTTTTCTTTTTTTTTGTTCTTTTTTTAAATATTTTCTTGCACAATAATTATTGAATTCTACAAAAAGCGAGCGAAGAAATTGGCAGACAATCATAGCAGAGTTGAGCAATACCGCCCTCTGCATCCTGGCTACGAGTGAACCGTCACTGATCCTCAACTGCTTTAGGTTGTAAGTGAGGCTAACTGAGATCAAACCTTTGGCAGATATTACGATTGGTATTATTTCAACGTACTCCACACTCTTCGACAATCTTCTGCGCCAGATCGAGATATTTATGTTTTTTCTCTTTTTTGCCTATCACAAGTTTCTTGTCATGCAGGATGGTGATTATCAACTAAAAATACCATCGACCGTATCCTATACCTCAGCACAATATCAGGCTTGTTAGCCAGTACCGTCCTGTCCGTGGTCCTAATAGAGCCGGACTTCGTTGCAATCGAGTACTGGCAATACGACACACACCGGTGTGTATTGATAATACGACATTCTGGTATAGAACATATACAGAGATCGTATATAGTTCGGTATAGGTCGGGAGTGTCATCATTTAGTATATGCTATTTTGTGTACTATTTTGTTCGTCTTAACCACCTGGTCTTGTATTACAAAAACAAAGCCTTCGGTTTCCTCAAAAAGGTCCCCGAATAGCAACCACTGCACGGAGGCCTTACTATCCATGTGAAACTCCTGGAGTGAAGTGTGTCTTTTCATTATGGTTGTTTTGTAATAAACAAAGTTACAGTGATTTTTTTACATTATTTATCATAAAATCTTTAAATATATAAATCTGGATTAAGTACTAAAAAATCGTATTATGCACTACTCAAATTGAGATTAATCTTCTTATGACACGGAGTTGCGTAAAGTGAGCGACACGCGTGCATCACGTGACTTGCGCCGGCGCAGCGGCCGAATCGATCAGTTATGGGCATAGAGCCATAGATTAATAATTATTATTAACTCAAAGATGGTGCAGTATCTTAAGTAGATTTCCATTTTCTCGTATATATGTATATACGAGAAACAAGACGAACGAAGAACGAAAGAAGAACGAAGAACTCAAAAATTCTCAGTAACTTAATATTATTGTAACCATTGTAAACAACCTTAATTAATTTTATAAACTGATTTTTTTTTTGGTACAAAATAGCAGAATAGATATTCATAATATACCGTAAAAAAAAAAAAAAAATAGTTTTTAATACTTATCTAAAATATAGCCTAATGCTCCCAGAGGGTGAGCTGTGTTGGGTACAAAATACAATAATATTCTCTGACAGAAAAAAATTATAATGTATGTATGTCGTCGTGACAGATTGCACGATGTTAAAAAGGCAGGGGAGTAAATTTTGATATTAATACTGATAAGTTGCTTTTAATGTGAGAAAACCAACACTGATCGCTTCTAGTTTGATATTTGTTTTAATACTTATAGACTTATAGAAATATTTTATACTTAAAAGGTTGTTCAATGTCCCTATTTTTGTTTTTCGATAACATGCAACAATAAATATGTACACATATTTTATACGTTATAGCATTTAATACATGAGGTCAACTTATGTTATTTATATGTATATAATTTTACTTATATATCACTATCTAAATTTTTATTAATGTCTCATTTTCACTTATATTCGGGTCAAATGAAGTTCTCGATACGAAGAGGTAGTAAAGTGTAAAGTGGTTATTTTTAGGTGACTGGTTTTTCTTAGTCATAGTAAATTTTAGAAATTACATCTAAGTTAAAGTATTCTGAATATTCATCGTTTATGTCATTATTATGCGGCTTCAACTATAGTTAATAATGTTAGTTTTCATTAATGATAGTTGAAATCACAGATATTAGAAATCACATAGGAATAGAATACTTGTTTTTAAATTGCGCTTCGATACGGCCTCGTTGAAATGGGTTGCCTTACTATATATACCTACTTATAGGTACAGCCCAACGCCATTTCTTGAAAATTGTCATTTTTGCTCTACTGGGGTCGGTCTATTGCCACTGACAGATTTATAACAGCCAATTAACCTGATATAAATATTTGTTATTGTTATAAAATTGCATATGTATTTCATCCCAAATAACGTGTAAAAATATAAAGCTTTGATTATGTTTTGCATTAAGGATCTCGGGAGGCTTTGTTTCACGAATAACCCACAAATTACGACCGTGTCATCCCATATCATTTTCGTTTTGGCTGATTTTTTTTCAATTCAATTCCTATCCAATAGTCGTTAAAGTTTTGCTTTTTGTTTAAAGGATTGGAGGTTGCAGGTTCGCATCACACCGTGACCTCTGAATATCACTTTTTTGTAACGTACATTACTAATTATATCCTTCGAATAATATTTACCTCGGTTTGATGTATGATTATATATTTTAAATTATAAATGAATAAATGTTTTTACAAATATATTTTGTAATATTGGAAATTTTTTATTTTTTTATTTTTTTTATTTACGCGCTAATTTAGAAATCTTATCTGTTGAAAAAAAAATTAACTATAAAACATTATGCCACGATATGGTGGCGAGGTGATAATCATATAATTGAATGGAACCGAGTAGTATAATAAGTTAGTAATTAGAACGACTGTGATTCCACTTAATAATAAATTTGTACAATGTATCTACCTAATATTTCGAATATTAAAGACACTTAAAAATATATTAAAAAGAGCTGTTTTATTAAACTACAACGATATATTATATATCAATATCATAACATAAAAATATACTTAAAATATGGGGAGATATATTACTTAAATGATAATTTTTTTTAATAAAACTTACTAAAATAATATTTTTTATTGAAAATGATACTGTAATAATAATAGCTTCTGTTATTGTTAAAAACGATTACATGGTGTCGTTTTTTTTTTATTTTTTTTTTATCGCCTAAATAATAATAAATTTATTTGCGTACATTGAAGTAATATGTACTAACTTACTGTTTGCGTACCAATAATTATTCGATGGTATTTTTAATTTTTAATATTTAATGTAAAATAATGGGTGAAATTTGAAAGGATTGAAAGAAAAATATCTTGATGGCATATCGGCATGACGGCGGATTAGCTCAAAAACGGGCAAAAAATTTCTGCTAATTTTTTTGTAAATCTAAAATACTTACTAATTCGATTGGTCTATGACAATAAAAAACCAACAAATATATTATACTTTTTATTCAATTAAGAATTATTTAATAATTATGAATACCTAAGCTTATTATTCGATTTAGTAGCAATAAAATGTTGAGGTAATCGGAATGTTAATGCTTCTAACTTCTCATCATCTGTAATTTTGACACGTATCTCTTAGGAGTACTTCACTAAGTGAGTTACGTTAAGTGAGTTTACCGAATACTTATTAATTTTACATTGTCTATTAAAATCATATAAACAAAATACCTTATCAATCTTTATATGTATGAAATACAATTTATAGAAATAGGTAACAGGTTCAATTGAATAATACTTATATTGAATTTTAGAAATACGTAAAAGTATTTTATTGTAACCTTAGATTTAACTGTCTCAAAATAACCAGTATAATATAATAAATTGAATTAATTGGTTTATCAAATACATTGTTTTTGTACTATAATATTTACTACATAATTAAACGCGATAAATTGCAGACGACACGTTTCATAAAACGCAAAACACGTGTTACGTATAATGGGGCACAACCCACTGGACCGATAGCCCGACTCTAACGTTGTTAGCATTCAATGTCACGCTAAAAAGGGGATTATGGCGAATTAAGTTATATAATTAAGAATCCAAATATGTCTCGCAATTGTACGCACATAACTCAGGATCCTTTGAGAATATTGGGGTAAGAAGTAGCCTATAAATAAATAAATAAACGTCTCACTCTCAACGGCCACCAGTAGGATGTGAATCCTGTGTCGGGGGTCCGGAAAAATACACAATACACAAGCACAAATGCCCAGGCCACGACAAATATCTGTATGGCCTATACAAATATTTGTCATGTGCGGAGGTCGAACCCGCGACCGCTAGCGCATCAGCTGTGACTACTGCGCCAACTCGTCGCCTATGTATATATATATTATTAAATATTTTTAAATATTTACATACATACCAAGTTTATAGTAAACAGTTTAATAATATTAGTTTGATAAAGTAAGAAATGTTCGTTAAAGTTAACCAATAAGGTCATTGTTACTAGAAATATAAATAAATTATATTTTGATAGAATATAGATTTAGCCAAATCACTACAATTCTCAAATAATCGACGTTAAAGTAGTTATGATAACAGCTGTTTGTGCGGTGAGTGGTAGTGATACAAGCTACATACTATTTTTTTTTTAAATATGACCAACCGAAAGCGACTGAATTTTTTCTTTCCATAAAATTAAATAAATCACACATGACATTCAGTCGCTCAAAGCATTAGGCATTGAAAAAAAAACCTAATTATATATCACATTCACATTTTTTCATTCATTGCGTATAAAGATACTACGAGTATAACTAAAAATTTGTTATGCCAGAATGGGCGTCAGAAAAAAAAACTATTTCCCTGTGTTTATTTTAAAAATTATTTCAAATATACCGATATTCTAAAGAAAAATAAAAACGAATTAAAACTAATTTGTATACAGATTTATCCATTGATTCACTGTAAATGTTCTATACTAGCTATCCGTTTAATTAAATATAAGTGACAAGTGTAATTATTATTGTTCAGTTATTTAAAGATAATTTTTATACTTTTTTTCATATTATCTCTTTAATTTCCACATTATCTCCTTTTTTTTTTACTTTTTTTCACATTATCTCCTTCGTTATCTTAAAGAGATCGCTGTTGGGCGATAAGACAGTGTTAAGTAGAGTTTTTTTTATTGTAGGTAATACTAAACTGTATGTTTCTCTATAAGTGACTAATTTCTTTCTCTGTAACTTTCCTACCTTATTTTCTTGAGAACTGAATTTCCAAAAGCCCTTCCTTATTGTATTCAAACATTAGGAAAAAGCCTTACTGGCCAAATTTTATGCGTTTCAAATAGTTTAGACGAAGGTGAATCAGGCAATCAATCAGTCAATCAGGATATGTTATTTTATAAGTATAGGTTACATAGAAAATTCTAGATCATATAATACTATGTATATCAAGTATATATGCCCAAGAGTATCTCCGACCGTCACGTAGTTAGCCGGCAATCTGGCTACACTGTAATTTAAGATATTGCCCGAAGTCCGTTCCTCGGTAGCTTGATTAAAAATTGGATAAAATTGCTTATGGATAGTTTCTGTTATACTGTGGGAAGATTTTGCTTATTTTCTGTCGAATGGTAGAAATGGAAGTTAGTAACTCAGCTCTATTACTCGCTTCGTGTAAATTGTTTTCAATTCCGTTACATGATGGTACTCGACTCTCGACTACTGATGAGTATGAAGATACTTCTTTACATTCATGTGTGTGGTGCATATGTGTGCAATTTGTATATGACATGTATGTGTGAGTGCGTGACTGAGTGTGGTTATAATACTTGTATTTTACGAATTTATAAATGTAATCATAATCTTAGAAATTTGAAAGAAAAAGTATAAAGTAAGTAAGAATTAGCTTTAATAATACTCATAAAACGGTATGCTCGTAAGTTCTACGGCCTTGTTTATACGTAACAAAAATGAATTAGTATATATGAAAAAAAAAATGCTATTTATAATATAAAAATCGTGTTTAGCACTAGCGTAACTAAAAGTCGCTTGTACACTTGCGTAGTTAATCGTTGGGCGTGGCGAGCGTAATTGAACATTACATGGGCTCTTTAAGCTACATTGAACTACAAGTGTGGAATAATGTATAATTATACACTGTCGGCTTTGAATTAGTAAAAAATCAAGTCGAGATACATAAAAAATATGTGATGGAATATTTTTGTAATCGAAGACACCATTACTCTTCTGTCCAGGACTGTAGTAAGTAAAGGATTTATACTGGCCAAATGTTTTATTTAATTGTATGAATTTTTTAAATAAGAGGACTAGAACCTCCAAGGATTCTTTAAAAATTGACGTTTTAGCAAATAAATCTATGACTCATTTAGTTTTCAGATAATAACAGGAACAGTGAGAAAATACTCAAGTATTTTTTTTTTAAGTTTTGCTATCAACATTTGATACTTGTGTCACGATTTTCCTACTCTGATTTACCTATAGATTAAGAAAAATACTTCAATAAATATATTATATAGATAGTTAAGTTTACATTAGTACAACTGACAGAATTTTTATATTTTGGGATAGAGAGAGACTGCCGTTGAAAAGGAAGGATCCTTCGACCAGACGGTGTTGCGTCTGGTGGGCTACGCGCCACTTAACGTTTGTTGTCGGGTTCTTGTATACCTATATACTCAATCGCTTTGAAAACTTCGATAGCGCGATGTACGATAGGTCAGATCGTATGTGGCGATATTGGTGTCGCTACAATATAATTTAAATTAATTACGTTTTAAATAATCAACCTATAATGTAGGTCGTGTTCTTGATTAACACGACAGGAAACTTAGTCAATATTCGGTGTGGCTATGATTATTCATAAGTTTTGTACAACTAAAGAAGACGCTGGCTTGATGTTTCAACAGAATATCATGAATGTCAATGGTAAACGATTGAATTCGCAGAATCAATCGGTGATATTGGTAAAATCATCCGTGGCAAAATATTCAATATTCACAAGAATGAATTAGTAGAATACCAAAATTGTCAAAAACTACTATAAATAAAGAAACCTTTTTTCACTAATGTAATAATAGAATCTGTCCTCTGACAAATAATGATAACTTAAAAAATTCTTCATATAAATGTACATATTGTAACCTATTCGGACAATAGTCTCATCATCATCTCATTCTGCTATTGTAGAATCAATATAAAATTCGTAAATATATATAAACATTACATACTTATTATTATTAGTTTTTTTTTTAAGTTTACAATAAAAACTGTTCCAAATTAACATAAAAATGAAAGTTTGATTATCTGTAAAATGTTTATAGGCGATAATATAAAAAAATATATATATTTGAAAATAAAATAAATATTTTTATTCATTTACAAAAGAAATTACTAACCAAATTGGCTATTTATAGATCATAGATAACGTTAAGGTTAAAATTGTGTAAAGCTGTCTATTTGAAAAAAGATCGTTTTTTACGTTGCGCCCGCGCCGCCCACCTCGCTTCCTGCGAATACCCTGGAATAACTTCCGGTTGATGCTAATCGTTGAAATTGCTCGTATTATGTTATTATGACTCGTGGTTAGGCCTCATCGGTTTTTTGCTCAATTATCCGCTTAGTAATGTTTTTATAAAAACTAAGGGAATATAAGTATTTGAGAATTATATCAATTACATATTGAAGTAAGCCAAGTAAGTAAGTAAGTAAGAGAGAAGAATAGTCCCGACCTCTTTCTTATCGAGGTGTCGTAAAAGGCAAAAGGCGTGCAACTGTATATCAACCAGGATGGTTATGGGCAGCAGCGTCACCATATCCTGCCACAGCATACCGCGCCCACCAATCCACCAAAGACAAGGCCAAGCGTGGCGAGTATTGGCAAACTCTTCGAGATTATAGGGAAGACCTCCGTTCAGCAGTAGATATCTAATGGCGGTGGTGGTAGTGTGGTGGTGGTGTATTGAATAAGAGAAATATGTGATATATATTTATTTTCCTTTCAGATTTTTATTAATAAATGGGCATCATAAAAATGACACACGTTCTGGAGTGAGTCAGTGGTTAACCTTAAACTATGGGATCAAAGAGACATATACATAGTCACATTGAACTTACTATAATTTTAATTCTTAAGACAATATATTATTTTTAACGCTTTCGCTACCAGCGTCGCATATATGCGACGACCCAATTTCCTTTGCTGGGCCCGGTGTCACAAATATGTAGACTGTCCCTACGTACAGTATCGAAACTGAAAATTTGTGACTTTTTCTTTGTTTCGTTTAAGCTAAGTTGATGTAGTTGATTATATTTAGACAAGTTTTTGAAATATACGCGTGCTCGAAAAGAAATAATAATTAATTTACTTTATGTTAAAAGTATTTTATATTATTTGTATAATTTAAATTTCGCGACTTCTAGTATAAATTTTTTATACATTTTTATTTATATATATTTATATGTTATATATACATATATATATAGGTACTCTGTGGAACATCGAACTGTGCTGTACAATTTCAAATCATATCTAATTAATAGTCTTGTTAAAAATCTAAGAATAAATATGTTGAACATACACACACGATCGTCTGTCCTAAGGTAAATAACTTAATGCCTTTGTTGGGTAGCAGCCGACTGATACTTAGTCACATATATTTTAAAAAAAAGTACATAAAAATAAAACATATACAAATATATATTATATCTAGACTCGGAGTGTGAATTGAACCCACAACCCTGGAGCGGAAAGCAGGATCACTGCCAACTGCGCCAACGAGTTAGTCGTATATTTTATTTATCCTCTGGCAGCCTAGGTTTTATTTTATACATCAATAGTCATCGAATCATTTCTATCTTATCTATGATCACATCAGGAATCTTTTAACCTAGAAACTTTTTTCAGATTCCGTAATTAAAACTTGTTATAAGGATCCTTATCTTAAGAGTTTTGGCTTTGACACACAAAAGGGATTAGCGAAAACAAGTAAAGCTCTTCCAACCCTAACAATTGTAAAACGATTAAAATTTCGTTTTCAAACAAGCAGACCCGCCATATGCGCACGTCAGACGCTCAGCAGGATGCCTTACGTAAATATTCACAATCGTGAAACAAAAATTTGAACGAGCAATTTTAGTTCTTTCACCTTTTACAACAAAGACTACTTTCAGATTTTTATAATATTCTTTAACTTATTCAAAAATAATTGTATCCCGTGGTTTCGAAAGTTGCAAAATTTGTAGCAAAATTGAAGTTTCGACATGACGTCGTCAACGAAATTGGGGTGAGTGTGATGTTCAATCATGCATATTCTTTATTGTTTATATTTATGTTTGAGGGATAAATTGTTTATTTAAGAATAAAATACAATTTATAAGTTATAAACTTTAAATATATTTTAAAATCTTTCATTCAAACTATCTCTTATGACTTCTTCTTCGACAACATTCGCTTGGCGTTTGGGTCTATGTATTCAGACGACACACAGACACTCTATTTAAATAAAATAAAGCTGATGACTGATTTGTGTGTTTTAATTCAAACTTATCTTACCAGTTACCAAGCAGATAAAAAAAATATTTTTGTGTTACATAAATATATTAAACATACACACACGATCCGGGAGTACTACCTCGCCTTGAGTTGTATGTGCTAGAAGCCAGAACGATATGTGTGGAGGGGCCGTCGCCTACCACTGTTAGTAGTGTCGACGGCCAGAACCAAGGTGTTGGCCAAGACACCGCTTACCCAATCAATCCGTACATTAAATGGGGTACATGAAAGACTCTACATATTCTCATGTCGTATGAGTGCGTTCACAAAAGTTGTTATTAGTAAGTAGGTTATAATTGTTTAGTGATTAACGTAGAAATGATAAATGTTTTAATATTAAGCTTGATTGCCACCCTATCGAATCGGGTGTAAACCTGTTATGATAGGCGTGAAGTTATAAATAAATATTCTAGTTAGATATTGTGAATTGCTGTCGAAACAAAAAGCGGGTTAAGTTAATACTTTTAAGCATTTTAAAAACAGACAAGAGCGTCAATAATCCTGTGGCTGTTACTTTAGTCTTATAGATATAACTTTATCAAGTAATAAAAAATCGTAAATCGAACTGTTTCTGCGGTTTTGTATAAATACTTCGATATGAAGTACCTACGCTTCACATCGACTCGTGGTCTATTATAAAAACTTATTTGTTTGCCACGTCTGAAACAAGACATGCTGTCTTGTAAATTACAAGTTACTCCTTATTTTCGAACTTATATTTTTTAACTTTTGTTAGCGTACGATGTTATCATACTCGATAGTTTTTTTAATGAATTATTTGCTCAATATATTTATAAAACAAATGTACATATATTTTTTAATTTTCAATTGTAACCAACCAAAAAAATATATAAATATTTACATTTTTCAGAAATTACGTTACGTTATTTAGATATAGTTGTAAAATATGTTAAAAATAAGTTTTAGACAAATAATTTTTAAAACTATTGCGACGCTGTACATAGGTATTTAGGTACATTACACATCACACTACATTCATGAGAAATCATTTATAATTAGGTTATTGTCATTTTTGGAATTTTTTGCTTCTAGTGAAACAAAGAAAAAAAGAACAAAAAAAGGAAAAATTTGTGAGCAAATACAAAAATATATAACAGTTCCAATTCTTCAAGATATTGTGAATTTTTTTTTAGAGGTCACTATAATTGATAACGAAAAAAATATTATTTGTTATCATGTGTCACCCTCAATTTTAGGATCAAAAATTTTGAAACTCGGAATGAACCAGAACATTTGAACGCACGCATCATCTTAAAATGGCGGACATAATTTATCTCACGGGCTTAATGAAAGGGATGGCAATCGCGGACGAAATCACAGGTACAACTTGTGTATAATAAATATTTACATGCAATTACATAACGATAAGCCACAAAAGTGCGTTCAACTGACGATCAGAAGCAAAATGCTTCAAGTTTGATCGACAAACCGCTGTAGGGGCGTCGGGTGGGTGCTCTCTCATGCCTGAAATGACTTCGAGAAGTTTGTGGTTCGAGTTGTAGCGATAGTGAACGCGGATGACAATTTAAAAAAAATATTGAAAGTATATTTATTACTCTCGGTAGGTTTTTGGTATTCCTTATCTATACGAAGAGCGCTAATGGAAATCTATCACCATGGTTGTTTGTCTAACAGATGTAACATCTTTAAAACGTAATAGTATAATAATTTTTTAAAGCCATAATAGCATAGATATGTATTATGAGCGCTATTATAAAACAATAAAAAAAATTAAGCAAAGTTAATTTCTCCATACAAGAAAGTGAGTCATTTGAGCAAGTTGAGCATGCGTAAATTAATAATATATCAACTTTTGTACACAAGCATATTAATAAGTACCTACATTATTTTATTTTTTAGTTTCAATATTATTATTATTTTTTAAATATAAAACAATTGATTTAAAAACTCTTACAATGACAATGCAAGATTTAAGCCATGTCGCCCGCCCTTAGTCAAAGCCCTGTTTAAATTAGTATAGGCTTTGACATGTCTTTGGTCCATACAACAACCGATATAAGCTCGTAAATCTCTTTGGTTTGCTATTTTATTATTTGCTATTTTATCTATAAAACTCGTATTATGTTGGTAGTTGTATTTGTGTGTGACTTTTTACAATTAGAAATATATACAGTAAAATAAAATTAAACCAATTAAGTGTTCATGAAGATTTTTAACAATCTTACCGGTGTAATGGTGTGAGTAGTTGCCTTAACGTATTGGTACAAATATTTGTTTATGATACGGGCGAATGTTCGTATGGGTTACCTCACCGTGCTTCGGAGGACACGCAAAGCCGTCGGTCACGTTGTTATCATATAAACCTGATAACAATCGTTACTCAGTAGAGAAATTATCCACATAAAAGCTAATTCAAGAGTTTTTTAATGTGTACAGTAAACTCCTGGAAACGTCTGAAGGAAAAGGCTTAATTCGTAACACTCGTCCACTGCTTATGGATATAAATCAAGTACGAGAGAACAGGTAAATCAATTGAAGGTCGTGAATTAAAATCCAGACTAGCATCGTTAGTTTTAAGTGTTTATTGTTATTGTTTCATCACGTCGAATTCCTCAGTGGAGAAAAACATGTCACATTTCTCGAGATTAATTCTGAGACATGTACATATTTATATCCACTAATATAAATAAATAAATAAACGTCTCACACTCATGTGGATATGGAGTCAAGCAGAGAAGTTCTAATTCTTTTCATTAACCAGTTCAGTTCTTTTTGTCCAGTAGATGGACATTTAAAGGCTGATAACCTTCCAGTACAATAAATAAGAGCACACTACAATATAGTACAGTTTTATCTAAAACACCGCTGGTATAAGCGAGAAACCAGATATACATAAGTAAAAGAAATAATCTTTATGGTAAACTATTCAGAAGTGCAATACTTTAGGTGATTTATTATCAGACATTGAAAAAATATGTGGATAATAAGAATTATACCTCATACAACAATTTTGATGTTACTTAACCATTACATAAATACTGAATGCGAAGTTATACGTTAAATTTCGGATATATCGTCATTTTTGTTCCTGTAATTAGATTACTCGGTTTTCTGACCCGAGGCGTGTGTACAAAAAATCGACTAGCACGCGTAAAACGGAGTATTTTATCGGTTTTTATCGGTTACCGATTATTTTAATCGGTCCGGGTGTCCGTCTGTCGGTAATAGTGGTAATCGTCCGCTAATCGGCGGACAATTTACTAAATTGTCGATCCATGTCCGCGACCGACTCGATGATCGATACGTTAGTGATGGGCACAAAGTTGTCGATGTTTTTCCTTTTACGAAATATGTTGCCAACTATCAAATTTTATAACAGCATTGCAATATATACGTACGTACGTACGGTTATAAAATATATGATCTGAAATAAAATTTCGTAGTGTTGTTTTTCAAAACAATTTATGTACATTATACTTTTTAAATAAATTTTAGATTAATTATTTACATTCCTCGTTTATGGTGTTCATCTTTAATTTATATCGATTTATATATTAAAGATATTCTGACATTCGACTGACATTCAACGGCCGGCTGGTCGAGTGGTCAGGCAACTGGACACTCTATGCAGCGGTCGCGGGTTCGAATCCCGCCAGGTGCAGATAATCTGTATGACGAATATAGATGTCTGCACCGGGTCATGGATGTGTATTTATGTATATATGTATTTATATCTTAAATTTATTTCCGTACCTAGTACCTGTAACACAAGTTCTTACGAACTTAGCACGGGGCTAGATTACGTGGTGTGATTGTTGATTAATATTTATTTTTATTTATATATGTATGTGATCCCAATCGCGAAGCAGATGTTTAAAACAGTTATCGATGACATGTATCAACCGCATTATTTGTTACTGAAATTATTTAAAAAAAGATATGAAATTGGCAGCGAACCGTCTAACCCCTGTATTGATCACAATAATCGATCGTGTGCCACGTAATTGCATGGAATCGAACCCGCGACCCATTATACCATTATGGTCGATCGACCGCAACAATAGAAAAAAACATTCAAGACAAATACGCCTTTATGTCGAACTTATAAAGGATATAATAATATTACCTACTACCTTTTTCAATTTGGTCATTTCACTTATAAATTTGAAACGTAACATGGTATAAATAAATTTAAAACTTACACAGAAACAAATAAAGTTTAAATTCCTTTCAATATCAAAATCAATAAATAGTTTGTTCTAAATTCGAAATTGGCAACAAACGTCCATCGGGCGCCAGCACACCTGTGACGTCAGACTTTATGACATATGACACTTTTTTATGTTATAATTATACTGTCCTTTTATTGAAAAAAATTACCTAATAATTAAATTGTATAATACTGGTAATGGAAATACATTTTAATAAATTTCAATGTTGACAGTTTGTGCTAGAACTCTAGTCATATTGTCAATATCTAGTCATAAAAGTAATTATTTATATGATTAATCAATAAGTACTTATTTCATTTTAAAAAGTAAATAATCACAGGGATCTCAAGTGGAAAAATCGTGGCAGTTTTTATAAGTTTACTAATATTGTTTAATAATTATATTTAATGAGTTTAAAAATACGTAAATTCATTATTAAATGTAGAATAAAAGAAACTGACCTCAAACACTGTCTTATTATTGTAAATATATATAGTATATTTTTTACTACGCAAGCATTGTCAGATTATCCATAATTTCGTTCAAGTGATATCAAAAAACGTAATAAAAAAAATGTCTTCGTAACATCTAAAAGTGTATAGGCAATGTTCGGGCACGATTGGTGCGGTTAGCCGCAGACACCATGGACAGCTTTGTGAACGCCGACGCAAATATTATGAGAAAAATAACCATAAGTTGACAGTAAAACACGGTTATGTGTCTACACCGCAAACTTTTGTTACTTTATAAGACTCATATAAAGCCATGGGAAAGAGATAAACATTTTTATGAAACGATTATACTCTCGAAATATATATATTTTTTATCTATTTACTTATGAATATTTATTTAAAAAAAAATGTAAAAATCACAGATATTTGTTCTTAATATATCTATGGTAAAAATAGACTTATTTTAATGTTATTTTTAAGCATTTCTAAATTAGGATTTATTTTTATTAGAAAGCTCTTCAGCTAAACTAACCACCAAGAACAAAGAATGATGCCTAGTGACAAGCAATAAAGCTTTCACTTTCCTTATTTTACTTCATTATTATTTTTAGGAACTTAATTTTTAAGTTGAAATTATGTAAACTATTCAATTGACTTTTCTTCACTTGATCTGTCTTTCGTATAACAAAGAGGTTTCTAGCGTTGGTTTAGGTAAACTAAGGTTACGAGGTCTTTAAACGTGGATAAACTAGTCGACTATATACATATAAGAAACAATATGACGATTCTATATATATTATATTAGATTTCGATATTCACGAGCAGAAGTGAAATAAAACCTACCCATATATATGCTTATACCACCTTTCATTAAAAAATAAAAATAAACTATTAACTGACTAAACTGAATCATAAACACCCACCAACCCACTGCAAAAAGGCCTTATCTTCATATATGTGAAGGATGGATGATATGGACCTTAATCCACCACGTTGCGGGTTCATGAGGAACGATCGCTATTAAATATTTTTATTATTTGAGGTCCACAAGGACATACATCCAGACTAGATACAAATATTTGTAATCGTATAAATAAAACTCTTAGCAGTGACCGGGAATCGAGCTCGCAACCTCTGGCGTTAAGGCGTATACTTGCACCACTACACCAGAACGGATATATGTAATGTATAATAAGTAAACATGTCATATTTTATTGCTGCTGGATATATTTTTATCTTGTCATTGCAAATATCAATGCAAAAATACATTTCCTAAAAGGTGCCTTAACAAACGAAAAGGAATTGACAGAAAGTCATAGTAACCCGAGTAAAAATGTAAAATAGGCGCAACAGCGCTGCAACAGCGCCGCATGGAGAATAAAGATTAAAGATTTAGTTCTTTATTTTCGAAAGAGTCTCTAGAGAATAAAATTGCGTGTTGCGGCGATGTTGTCTTCCAAACAGCTGTGGTGCAGCGGCATTACGGGAGTGGTTAATCGTACGGCACTGTTGCAGCGCTGTTGCGAGCACTTAGAGTCCTTGCGGCGCTGTTGCGGCTATTTTATACTTTTACTCGGGAACTAAAAAATATAAATACTGTAAGAAAATTAGTCCTCGAACACAGCCATTGACATAAAGGCATAAGTTTTATTTTTAAAATTTTACTAAAATCACACGCGTACTTTTTCTGCTGTCAATATGTAAGTTCCATGCACTAATACCCGCACTATTTGTTACTACGCCATGAGCCTACGCCTTCTATTTTATACGCTATAAACTTCTTTAATAGATAAATTTCCTAAATCAAAAACAATTTTCCAAATCAGACATATAGATTCCGAGATTTACCATACAAACGATCATACATAAACTACAACTTTATAACATCACTATAGATAAAACAAATTCCTCTAAATACCTATCAATTTAAGAATAACACAAGTAACAACAATATACATAACGAACGCAGTCCATATAAAAAGTCGATTAATTCAAAGTAAAAACTAATCAAGACCAACTGAAAATCGAAAAACAAAACTCTTCGAGAGTAGAGCTAAAAAACAAATGAATGAAGGCGGACCAAGCTCCCTGGAACATAAATCATGCCCGGGAACCGAACGTGCGATCTTAAGCAAGATTTTAATAAACATGAGGCTATCTCGGTATCCATTCATGGGTTTAATATTTTTTATTTTTATTTTAATTACGTACCCGTGTGAAGGGCCTGTTCCAGTTTAGTAATGATTTAGTTTGAATCGTCTGTATGTATAAGTTGAGTTCTCTGTTTTCGGGTCTGTTGAGTCTGTATAAGCTTACTCGTCTAAGTCTTAATGAGTTCGTGTATTTATGTTTACAAGCTTGTCCGGTCAATACAAACAGAGATAATTATGTTGGAATAGTATAATAGTAAAGTCTTATTTTGGCTTTTTTTTTTAAAGTGAATTTAACCAATCCTCAATTTTGCACACATACAAACATCCGCTCTTGTGCCTCCTAAGATTGGCTGGTAGAGAGAGAATGCTTTTAGTATTAAGCCCGCCTTTTGTACAATTCTTTAATGTATTGTACAATAAAGTAGAAATAAATAAATAAATAGTACATAAATAAAAGAAAAAAATATATAAATATTTATATTCAATTTTCTTTATTTCAACATGTATCTTAAATGTTTTATCGTATCTAACATAATAGTTTCTTGATATATCTAAGTTAAAATAAAAATGAAGTAGGTTTTTCTGCATTCAAATTATAGTTAAACATTAACTACCTATTACCAAAAAAAGAGCAAACGTAACTCGTATTCACACATGAAGAGTTCCGTATCACCGTACTACAATCACACAGCACTACACCCCACCGTACTTCATATTTATAATTTTGCATCTAAAAACTACTAAAAGGCAATTTTTCCGTTAGATTCCTTTTGATGTTTTTATTTGTCGCTGTAGCAACTGTAGTCATTCATATTACGTATAAATTTCATGCCCATTCATTATTGTGCTTCTAAAGATACTGCTCTATACTTACGGACGGATTACGAAGTTTTAGCAAGAGGGTTCTGTTGGCATTCTTTGGCTACGGAACCCAAGAAAATAATATTAGGATGAACGTATAAATAACTCTGCAATATACGAAGCAAAACATATTATTATTTCCAAAAGAATCAGTACATGGCTGCCTACATAAAACCTGTGTACAATCAAATAAAAAATAAAAGAATGTCTATGGAACCTTGTGGGCGGCGCGCGCACAGCAGCCTTAATTACGGGGTAGCGCGCCTGGCCGGCTTCTTGCCTCGTAGAACCTGGGCACAGATAATACAACTTCGCTAAGGCAGCTTCCACACAAAGGTATCAGGTATAGTAATAATATTTAAATTAAGTAATGAAGTAATCAACATCATAACTGTACTTTATTTCAAGACGGTGTAGCTGAGACAGTTATAATTTCAGTTTTAAGGCGACAGTTTTATTAAAAAGTTAAATTTACATAATTGTTGTATTTTATTAATTTACATAATTTTTAATGACACTGTAATGACACTATACTTACACTTACTAGTTTTAGTAGTTTTTTGTTAATACTTAGGTAGTCTATACTATAGCTACCGCTCTTGTCATATTTAGTGACATATGGATATTTTATTACTTAGTCTATCTTTTATATTTGTTATAGATTATTCATTAATTTGGTTTAAAGAATATATTTATTATGATTAGTGAGTTTATATTACTTATATTATATATTACTTATATATTTACGTATATTACTTATAAATAGAGTCACATCATTAGTAATTGCAATATAATCTCACTTAAAATTGTTAATTTTATATTAAAAAATTAATATTAAATCTGTTCTATGTTTTGTAGCATTATTTGTATTATTTAATCAATTAAATTATTATGTAGCATGACTCGTGTCCCGGGTAATAGTCTGGTTAATTAAAAAAGACAAACTAACAAGGTTTTCATAATAATTATCATTTGTAACCATGGTAATAGACTCCAAAACTATATAAATATGTTTATTACTAGACGTTTTGTTTCACTTTGAGGTTCATGACAATGTTCCGCTAATGTTACTCGTACTTGACGTGTTATAGCCTGCTTAATTTAACTTTTCAATTGTGAAAGGATTATTAAAATCGGTCTAGTATCTTCAGCGTCTATCAATTACAAAGAAAAAAAATTATTTCTCTTCAAATATTTGTTTAGATATAAAGTGTATATAATATAATAAAACATTTTTATTGAAGTGCATTATAATAAGCTCTATGTAGACTATACTTAGTCCGTTCACCGTAGTTATCATTAATACAAAATCTTTTGCTGAGATAATGCGGACAAGCGTTAGTAAAATGGAATCTAAAATAGGATATTGTAATTTTATAATCATTATAAATTATATAGACATAAATCTTTGAGGAAGAAGGTTGTATTTATTTCACTTTTTTTTAAACTTTTTTACTTTGAAGTTACAAATAGCTTACACACATAATGCAAAAAAAACTTATTACCTACAGTTTAAAAGAAAAAATCAATTTTCCAAGTACTTTTTTTTTTAATTTTGCAAGCTATCAACAAATATAATGGACGCATCTTAAAATTTTAATTTAATTTTGTTAAAATCTCATACCTATTATTTTTCGAAAAAAAGAAAGAGAATGTACCTACTAAACACACTACAAAAAATAATACAAAAATTTCCCACGAATCAATGCAAAAGAAAAATTCGCAATCTAAATCAAATAGTAATTCATTTCAATTCGAAATCACTTTCTCGATACATAATCGAAATAATTAAAAATAAAACTAGGTATTACCTAAATTAATTTTGTTCGGCAGACAGTAGTCACATGGTCCCGCAAGCCAATAGAAACTCGCCACAAAAACTACTATCTATAGAAACAGTAGATTAAACTATGATTAAATTTTATTTGATATAAAAAATTGAAAGGCCGATGACTTAACAGTTTTTACTGGGCGGGACTGTGGGAAAGGCTCCGATTGAAAAAAAAAAACTTCCATGTACGTTGAGTCTTATCAATATGTATGTATTTGGTTGTCGATGAAATATTCTTTTTGTTGTATGTATCTTTGCTGAAGAAATTGGAGATTTATATCAAGGAATCGTAGACAATTTTAATTACAGTTTCATTTATAAACAATTATTTAAGTCTTAGTTTGATTCTAAATTTAAATAATAATTGAAAATCAAGTAGCAAAAGTTAAATTGATTTCGTATTTGTGTAACAATAAAGTACAATTACACCAAATAAATTACAATATTGTTATAACAACAGACAATGCCGCCTTTTAATCACAAAGGTACATAATTATGACAGTTTTTGTTTTTCTTTTTAGTCTTACCCGGATATGTAATTTAATTATATATATAACTAGCTTTTAGCCTGTGACTTTGTCCGGATTGAAGTCGAAAATGGTTCTAATAGGCTTTTTAATAGGTTTTTACGTCATTAATTTTGTTATAATATATAAATTCGAAAGTAACCCGCGACCACTGGCATTGAGGCGAGGCGTTGAGTCGACAGCTCGCACCACTACACCACAACGGTCGCCAATGCTTCACGTACGCTTTAACTTCATCTGCTCGCGTTCCTCTAGGCACTACTAGTAAATTCGGTCGGATATCGCCTGCTAACAATACAGTAACTCCTCCCATTTGACAATTATTATTCCTAATATCTTGTAAAAATCTATTTAG
This sequence comes from Euphydryas editha, assembly GCA_036937285.1. Classification (NCBI taxonomy): domain Eukaryota; kingdom Metazoa; phylum Arthropoda; class Insecta; order Lepidoptera; family Nymphalidae; genus Euphydryas; species Euphydryas editha. The sequence goes on from JAUPFZ010000019.1 coordinate 9,844,679, forward strand.
GGCTTCGAAACCCCTTTTATGAGCCATAGTACTCTCATCGCCCAAATTAATTTCATTTTGCGTTTGTTTGGGTATATTGCGGAAAGGGGTTTTGATTTGTATCAAATGAAAAGGAACTTTAAACGTGGAGTGTGCAGTTTTTAAAAAAGTCTTGCCTGTTCCACCAGGAGCATCAAAAAAAAGATATCAGCTACACCTGCGTCGATACTGCAAAATATTTGATAATAGACGGATAGAGTTGTCAAACATGTGTCAAAATAAAATGTAAATTAAATCAAAAGTACTAAGGAGTATTGGAATCAGCTTCGAAGCAAAAAACTTTCTATCCCCTTTTCACCCCGTTAAGGGATGAATTTCGATAAAATACGAAACACGTCTTCAATCAATTCTGTTAAAGAATATTTATGGATGGACCAAGGAATCACGTTGTCTCATACAAATTTTTCACCCCCTTAGAGTAGTATTTCGGAAAATCCGTTCTAAGTGGATGTCTACGTCGTACAAAGAACACACCCTCCAAGTTTCATGTATCTACGATTAGCAGTTTAGCCTGTGCGTCAGTCAGTCATTCAGGACAAAGCATTTTATATGTACAGATATATACGTAAATTAATTCTTTAATAAAAACAAAAACTCATTAAATAATCTTATCACATACATACATACACACATATGAGGTTATTTAATTCGTTTTTATAATGAATAAACTATATTATAATTATTTTCAGTGAAATTAGTTGGTTTACAAAATGATTTGGCATTGAAGACGCGTGAACATTGTCAGTACTTAACCAAATTTAAAAAAGTCAGGTCTTGAATCGATTGTTCTAGTTGGTAATCATTGAATCATTTAAATAATATTGTAATAATACAGATTATATCAATCATAATAGTACGAATGTGCTTGGTACAAGTTGTGGTAATTTTTCTATACTAAGATCTTATCACAAACTGTTTTCATGCAAAAACAATATAAGACATTTACTGAAGGGAATTTAGAGAAAAACACACGGTTTTCGATCTTTTCATTGATTTAAATTGTGATGACCATACAATTGATAATGAGTTCCTAGATGTGTTTAAAAAAAAGAAATTATTAAAAAGTCTAATTATCTACGTTAGGCCTACATGTGAGAATAAAATAAAGTTTTAATCCTTTAAAGCGAAATATATGTTATAGAGAATTATTTTTAATTAGTATTCCCTTTTAAGATTTATTATTTATATTATTAAAAGTAACTAGATATACGGTATTGACGATTGTCATTTAACAATTAGGCTTTAGAGCTGAGAAATTGTTATTCATTTATTTATTTATTTATTTATTTATTTGAATAGTTACACCATCAACTTATCACTAAACAGTAATAAAAGATTTAACTAACGCAGACCGTATTGTTCGAAGTAATACGTCTTTAAAGTTGTAAGCAACATTTATTATAAATATATGAGGGAAACTAAGCTAATAAGACTTAAAAAGAATAATTATTTAATTTTTAAATGTCAGTGAAAAAGAAAAAGTAATAATAACGATTTATTTTTCCATCACAATCAGGTTGAGACAATTAATCCAATGCTTAATTAAGAACATAATTTTAAAAACAACGTTTCAATTTACCTAATGTTAGTTAAAGTTAAGAAGAAGGTACTTCTTTTTTTATTTGTCTTAAGACTATAATCCGATCAAATTAATATGGAATTTTCACAATGTTGAAGTATTTATTTGAAAAATATATGGTTTAATAATAATTGTCTATCATAAAAATGACGTAGTTACCTTCAAACTAGATATACCTAAATTATCTTATATATAAGAGCAAAATTTTACAATGTTGTACAAAAATAATAACTGTACCTATGTATTTGTACTGTACGTATTTGTATTAAAATATTAAAATTATATACAGTCGCTTTAGTAAATTTAGTCTAAATATTATAATCATTGAGTAATCGAATTAATAATTTTCACAATTATAATTTTATCTAGTTAAAATCAATTAGGAAGTTTAATACTATTATTAACAATGAGATATTGGCTAACATTGCGTACTCGTACATATTATTTTGTTATATCTAACAATCAATCAATCAATTCAATTTAATGATATTTGTTTTATTGTCAAGGCTTATAATAAAATTATCTTTGTAAATACTATACGCTATTTGTACTTTTCTTTAATTTTTTTTTTTAATGTTTCTTGAAATAATTACGATTCGTATCTACTTACCGCGTAATATGTACATGTTGTATCTATATCTTACGTAATACGTATCAAATGTGTTAAAATTATTAATTTAAAAATTAAAACAAAGAGAGTGGATCTGCGCCTGTAGCAAATAAGGTAACAAGTAGCGAAGCACACCTACGCTTCGGGCTACACAAACTTACAATTTTGTAGTATTATATACAAAAATATATAGGCAATTTTATATGAATGGCTAGTAGGAGCGATCAAATTTATGAGGCCGGCTTGTAAAATAAATTAGTTAATAATAAAAGGATAGTAAGGGTGTGTCGTTGCTCGAACCATATGAGGCCTTATATTAACAAGTAGCGAAGCACGCCTACGCTTCGGGCTCCACTAAATTATAGTTTAAGCGAAATGTAGATAATCTAATCGTAAGGGTAGATAAATATATTGTTATTTAAAACCTAAACAACATAATATGTTAAGTTATATGTAAATTATTTAGATTAATAAAGTTACGTCTATGTATCAGGTATGTGTATTAAGGTAGTTCCAGCATGAAACCACTTTTCGACAGATTCGGCAAAAAAATTTCACTAGTTCAGAATAGCTTTATTTATGAATTGATAAAATTTCATAATTTTTGACGGTTTAGATCACGAGATATTTAAAGACAAAGTTCGCGATTTTGCGAGTAATGTCTTATTTAGGTATGTGTGTAAAATGTCCGATTTTTTATTATATTAAAAAATTTTCTCGACAGAATTGGAAAAAAACTAGGAGAGTGTTGAAAAATGTCTTTAGAATAAGCTAAAAAAATAAAAGTAGCACTTCACGGTTTTGTTATCGAGATATTAAAATTATAAATATTAATTTTAATTTTAAATTTATAGTTATCTGGCAACACTGTGCACAACGCTCTCATATTTTTAATTTAATAAAACTATTATTAGAGAGCGCAATACTAAGACCATATAAACAAAAAAAAATTTAAAACACTCAGAGCAACGTTGCCAGATTACTATAGCTAACGATATAAGGCATAAAGGACTACACTTCACCACGCTGGAACTACCTTAAGTGGCGATGCACAAATACGCTTCAAACTTCAGAAACATTAATTTTAATAATCTTTGATTTAAAATATGATCACAATTTACAAAAAAAAAAAAATATCTTACTAATAAGATAAATCTTGATATAAATTTGTTTGTTTGACAGAATTATATCATCGTAATAAATGTAAAGATAGTTTAAGATATACAAAAACATCTTAATTTAGAATAAATTCTACGCAGACAATCCGTAAGAAACAGGTAGGTATGTACATTTAACGTAGGAAATTTTAACTTTGAATTGTTTGTGGAAAATTATATTCAGAACTTGAATATTTAGCGTGATTTACAATCAGTCTACATAGTATATTAATACAGTTTAAATATTTGTAACTCTAACTATATTTAATACCTAATCTCGACGCTGAATTTCAATGATATTTTACAAATATTGTAATAACTACCTCTATATAACACACACTAAATATATATTTATCTAAATCCTATATGTAACAAAACTTGTATTTTTCTGATTGTTTGAGAAGTTGGCGTTGTTACTGAACTAAAATTAATACCTAACAATACATCAAATAAGTATATCCATGTATTATCTAGTGTAGGTACATTAGATCGTTATATTTTATTTAAGTCTAAAAACGGGGGACCCCCGAGATCATGGACGCTGTAAAGGGTCCGAAACGTCGGGAAATAATTTAAATTAAATTAAATTGTTAAACAGTAACTTTAAATAAACGCGATAAAATCCGTTTTTAGACTTTTAATTAAATGAATAAAATTCGCGTAAATATAAGAGAACAGTATGAAACTTTTTTTCTATGTAGACGCCTATAAATGAGCAACTGACACATGAGGTTAAGTCACCGCCGCTGCCTATAACGAAAAAGTAATTCTAGAAAGTAAAGTTATGACATTACTCAGATGTCTCAATTTTTTAACAAAATTAATTAAAATAATCTGTAAAACGTGATATATTAAGTATGTTTGCATATCGGTTAATTCCACGAAAGAAAGAGATTTGTATCGAAGGCGTGCGATGCCTAGGGGTGAACAGCTCTGGTATTATAAAGAAGCGGTCCACCCACCACCGCTGGCGATCGCTACCTACCGGACTACGAGATAATAATACTTTTGTGCTCATTAATAAATATTATTCGTACCTAAAAATATAAGCTTAACTAACGTATCATTATTACCTTTATTGGTAGATAATATTACTTTGAGAATCTATAGTTATCGTTCTGTTTGTTAATATTAATGATTATATATAAAAATATATATATATATACTAATATTATTAATCTACATGGATATTATACGTAGATATAATTATAAATAATAAATGTTTCACACTTAACGGATATTAGTATACTATTAGATTATTACCCTATTAGATGAGAATCCGATGTCGGGGGTCTGGAAAGACACAATATAAACTCAAACGCCCAGATACGACAAATACCTGTGTAGCCTATAAATAACTTGCCATGTGCGGGCGATCAAACCCGCGACTACTAACGTATTAGCTCCTTGTTATGACCACTGCGCCAAGGACGTCAGAGTATATCAGAGAATAAAAGTATATTTGTTTTAATTTTCTCGTTAAGGTCATAATCTATTCAGTTTTCAAACAAACCAATGAAGATCGACCAATTATAAGAGATTTTTAATAGAGTTGACACAGTTGATAGCGTAGTTATAAATTTTAATGAATTGAATTAATCAAATTGAAACTACATTAGAAACAATTATAACTGAGATTCTTTGCTCAAATATTTATATACCCTTAGAATCCTACAAAGAGCACCTAAAAATTATTTAACTTTCCCCTTTTTTACTACACGATATGGACGGATTTTCCCGTATTTATATATCCATACACTAGCAGAGCAAAGTGATCCAAATTGACAATTATTATAGGTATATTCTTATATTCTTTTTTGATATAATTTAAATTTTTCAACAACTACTATTATCTCTATATTTTATCAAATATTTAATAAAAATAACTTGATTGTGTAAAAAAAAAATTGTAAGCAAATATAACCTAAAAATGTAAAAAATATATATAAATACTATAATGATATCAGCTAGTAAATTAATGCTTAGACACCCTAAGAAATAAATAATATTGTTAAGATTACATTATATTTTGAATGTGTACCTAATTATTAATTTAAAAAATATGTAGGAAACTTTTATTAAACTAAAATCAGAAATATTATCATGTTTCACGTTTTTCTCGTTAAATTTTTATTTGATCGATCTATTGTATTTACACCTCAAAAGCACCTAAAAAGCACTTAACTTTAATGATCATTTTTTTTTTTAATTTAAGAATAATTATTTCGTGTAACTCTTCTAGCTTGATCTTTAGCAGGCAGTTCATATTATTAACAAAAAAAAAATCAATTAAAAATTTGAGCACAATTTATATCTTATTTTGATCAGTTATATCTTCTAGAGTGATGGAGATCGTACCTATTTATATATGTACTTAGTTACGCACTGATCCTACTCATAGATTGTAGTGCAATGTTAAGAAAAGGTTTTATAAGAAAAAAAAAACCTTAAACTTAACTTTAAGACTTTAGCTTTACAACATCAGTAAAAAAAGCACAATTTTCTTAATTTTATACAATTAAAAATTGTATGTTTATAGATATGTAAGTAATTTAGTTATTACATTATTCATATTACTCTTACGATAAAAATCTTATTGATTTTTTTTACTTAATTATAATTGAATAAGTACTACGTACGTAATAGTAATACGTACATTAATTAATTTAAAAGGAAGGTGCTTTGAGGGTGGGTGGTTATATCGATAGTAGATATAAAGTACAGTCTGAATTGATCGCAGCTCATAAAAAAGGTGTAATAGTGTACACACGTATGAAGTGAAATTTCTTTATGACATATCATTTTTCTACTATTTATATCTTAACAAAAAGTGGAATTAAAAAAAATTAATATCGTAATTATTAAAAAATCTTTATTTATTACGGACTTTTTTTCATTTGAAAATGTACTATACTGCCCAAAAATCACTACATTACTAAAATATGCTATATTACTCAAAAATTTTATAAAAAAAAACGATGTTTTTTTATTATGGTTTAATTATAGTTTTTTGTTTGTATTATTATTATTTTTAAGATCAAATATTGTCTACTAGATTGACAGTCATATTAATTAATACTTGAATAATTTTAATTTATTTACTTTTACTGATATAATCAAAAAGTGAGGTTAACATAAAATAAATACGAAAATCATATTCACGTGTTGGATCTTTCAAAAGAAAAATATAATATTACTCTCACTTTAATTATAAATTTACTTGAATTTGTTTAAGTCCTTCTATTTTGTCACTTTATTATTAGATTTTTTTTACAGTCAAAACTGAATTTTGGTAAACATCATGGCGCGTGACGGTCGAGCGTAATAGAAAAGTGTGACGATATTTTTTTGAAGCTCGTCGATAAAAAAGTTTCACTTAAAAAAAAAAACTAAAATGACGATTTAAAAATAGTTGAAACCCAAATAGTGTATAATTTATAATAATGTTACACTGCTTTATAAACATAAAGACAATACTTTCATTCCAACAAAAGATTCTTTAGAGTAATACAGAGATTAGAAAAAATGTTTAAAAAAAAATGTCATAGTCGGCAAATAAGGTACCTAAACTTAATTAAATAAAAATTAAAAAAAAAACCTTAAGTCACTACAATACCTATTTAATAATTTTAAAATGAAAAACCCCAAGAAATATTCATCGTCAATTATAAAACCATATTTTTTTATCTATTAATCAATATGTTCTAAATCTAAACATATTATTCGATAAAAAATCAATACGTTGATTCATCTGTAACTGAGATTATATTTAATGAAATAAAAATAAATATCATAAGTACGAAAGAAAATTTCAAACGTTTGAGAGTTGCCACTGATAAAAGATTTTATGAATTTTATTAACGATTCGTCAAGGAACATAAGTCAGTAGGAGTCAAATCTACCACTGCTGATGTTTATGACGAGGAGTTAGATATACTAGGTATAAATGTAGAGAATCTGAGGAAATCTATAAGGAAAAGACATAAATTTCGTAAATGGTTATATGGTAAGAAATTTTTTACTGTTAATATGGTAACCATAAAAAGATAACAAAAGGAATAAACACATTGTACTGACCCCGTAGAAAGTCCAAAGACCAGGGCAGTAAAGTAATAATGATAAATTATCATCACCGATAATACTTGTATATTAATAGCTACAATTAAAGATTTAAACATATTTGTGTCTAAAAAAATTATGTAGATTTTTGTTATAGCTGCTTTATTTCATAAAATGTCAAATATATAATAATCATGGCTTATCCTGAAGGCAAAACCATATCATTTACATATCTTGTTTACGGGCTGTCTGTCTGTATATGTTAATGACATACGAACAAATATATTCGCCTCGGACGCATCACCACGTCCAACGCATTGTTTTGCGATACACGACCAAGTTATAACGATCTTTAAATATTAACTATCGCAAGACATTTAGAGGTCTCGCTAAAGCGGACGTTCGGCTTAGTTTTTTTACATTATAAATCTCGGTTGGGTTTGGTTTTTATTTTGTTATAATTTCGCGAAGATGCCGCGGGCAACGCAGCGATATGAATATTAAGAATTTTTTTGTTTGACTTTATTTTGTTTTTACTCTGCAAGTAACTGTTTCCATTCTTTTTTACAATTTTTTTTTTGTTTCTTTTATTTGTTTTCGATTCCCGTTGGAGCAGATATTTGTATCTGTACATATATTTGTTTCAGGTCTGGGTGTATGTCCTCGTGGTTCTTCCCACCGTGCGTCGGAGAGCACGTAAAGCCGATAGTCCCGGTTGTTATCATAGACATCTGATAACGATCGTTACTCATGGTAGGGAAATTATCGGCCAACCCGCAGTGGAGCAGCGTGGTGGATTAAGCTCTATGGAGAAGAGGCCATTGCCCAGCTGTAGGACGTTTATAGGCTGATTCAGTTTAGATGGTTCGTCTTACTGCGCCACGCAGATCAAAATGTTTTTGTTGTAGTAAAATTTGCAGTTAACTTGACCATGTATAAGTAAGCGTAACCGTTGTTCGAAATATCGTCGAAGCAATAAAGTGGTTCAAGAGGAATCGATAGCAACTATTTATATCCAAGTATGTAATATAATTTTCATAATACACCGTTTTGGGGTAGTGATGACGTTTATCACGTCGGGGTCACCAGTTTGGCGTAGAGGGGCTGCCTTCGAAATGGAAGGATCCTTCGACCAGACGGTGTTGCGTCTGGTGGGCTACGCGCCACTTAATGTTTGTTGTCGGGTTCTTGTATATATAATCAATCCCTTTGAAAACTTTGATACCGCGATGTAGGATACGTCAGTTCGTATGTGGCGAGATTGATGTCTCTACACCGTTATTTTATTAAAAAAATGGAATTAAAAAAATACACTCAATGTCGATGGATCAAAACCATTACGGATGATATCCAGGACGCCCAGGTCGGCAGTCCCAGAGGTATGTCGGACTCGGCACTTTAGGAGTGCAATACCGTACTAAATACCTGCGGGAGCGTTCAGCCGCTTTAATACGAGGGTCCCGGATCTGCAGTCAACAGGATCTCTCCAGCGACAGGCTGGTCTCTACGAAAAGGCCAGACTTCTCATCCATGGGGACTGTCCGGCTCACCTGTGAACAGTCCCGATGTCTTGATGAACTTGCTGAACTACTCGAAGTATTGTTTCTTTAAATTTTGCTAGGATGATGTTTTATTTTCGTAGGATATCTATTAATGAAATTCTGGTTAACTTATCGAATTCAACCGATCTGATGTAGTGGTGCGAGTAGTCGCCTTAATGCCGGCGGTCGCGGGTTCAATTCTCGTTCATGGCGATTATTTGTATTTGTGCAAATATATATTCCTGGTCTGGGTGTGTCTCCTTACAAGGTAAAGTAAAATAATAATAACTTGTGTAAATGGTAATAAATTGAACACAATTTATTTTGTGATGTCTCGTGTCAGTATAATACAACTTCATTTAGCGGTGCTATGAAAAAGGGTGAAATAGTTATTTAAACTCATAATAAAGTCACTAAATCATGTCAAAATCTGTGTTATGTCATCATAAATTTTTAATTATATTTAACATAAAAAGTATAAAAAAATATTCTAAAAAGATAAATATTAGTACGTAAAATCTAAATCAAATTTAAAAGAAATATAGATATTCTACTTAAATCTTATATTCTGTGGCACTTATCCTTTAAAGGACAATCCTTATCTATACCTTTATAAGTTTATACGGACATCATTTGCTTACTAAATATCCGAAAGAAAATAATCATAAGCTGTTTAAAAAAACGGATAGGAAGTATTATAGGATAAGCATCTTTAATTAATAGCGGTTATAAAAAATATTTTGTAGTTTAATAATTTGTTACATCGGGTCAATAAATACTGCGACAGTTAATAAATAAAAGGGTTTTAGCGAATAAAAAAAAAAAAAATTGTGTGTGTCAGCTCCGACGCACGACTGGAGTTTACTCCTTAAGTACGATTGTCTAAACATACGCAAAAAGAGTTTATCCAACTGAAAATAAGATTAATACCATATGAAAGGGTAAATTAACAAATTAATGAAAATAATATACATATATTAAATATATATTTATTCATTTTATATACATTTATTATAACTAATCGGCGAAATATTTTACATTAAACTTTTCACAATAGTCAATTTCAGATGTGCACAAATATTTCATTAGGAATGTTGATAAATTATGTAATTATTATTATCTGACAATTATCATTTATTTTTTTTAATTATAATTTCTAAATATTAATTAGAGCAACATTACTTTCGCACCGCACCGTAAGTGCGCGCGCACCGAAAAAGTAACGAGGTCATTCAATAGTAGATTTTACCTCTCATATTTTTTTCATACCGGGCGCCTTATATATGAAAATCGATTCTTAAGGAGTAAACTCCAAAAAAAAATTAAAAGACGTCTTAAAGCTTATAATTGAAATATTTGCAAGAACGTTCAATTAATGGTAATGCTTAAGTTTATGAGCACCATCAAGCGATAACATATACGAGTAGGTATTAGGTAGTCTAGACTCTAGAGCATAGAAATGTTACTTATTTCAAATATCTGTGGTCTATAGTGATTACTAAATTATTTCAAATTAATTTTTATAAGTCTTAAACTTTTTTTTTTGGCCAAGAATAATATAAGTAAATTTTTAAATGGGTAGAATTTCCTTTCTTTTTGATTTAGATTTTATATTATGAAAGGACTCTATTGATAAATTTTTCAGTTTATCGCTTCAATAGTTTACGATTGACGATGATGAATCAATCGTCAAGTTATTTTATAAGTAAAGACGATACAATGATTAAAAAATATATTTATTTATATCACTTATCTTTAGACTATTCCAGATAATCTAAATTCGTCTTTTATGCTTAAAAGTTACTAGTGAGTATTAAGTATGTTATATACATAGCTTTTTTAATTACAATAAATGTATTTAAACACGCTAATCGCCCCGTTTCTACATGTTTATGATAACAACTTTTCGTTCTTGATGTCGTTGTACAGCATAGTCTTTCTCAAAATGCAGATATATATATATATATATATATATATATATATATATATATATATATATATATATATATATATATATATATATATATATATATATATACATATATATATTATATAGGCAGACGTTCCACCTGATGGTAAGTGGTTAACGTCGCCCATGAACATAAACTAGTTAACCTGGAACTAGCCCAAGCACCTCATTTATGTGTTGCCTATCCAGAGACATACGGTGCCAGTAATTACACTGTCTGTCTTGCCCTTCTCTCCGAAACACAGCAAAGCTGTTTCACGGGAGAAACAAGCAAGACGGTGGTACCCATGCAGCTGGGAGCGCGGCACAGAGTATCCCTCCCACCGGTTAATAATATCGCGTTTTAACTATCAATTTTTTAAATTTAAACGTCTCACACTCAACGGCCCCCAGTAGGATGTGAATCCTGTGTCGGGGATCCGGAAACACACACAATACACAAACACAAACGCCCAGACCGTGACAAAAATCTATATGGCCTATACAAATATTTGTCATGTGCGTTGATCGAACCCGCGACCGCCAGCGCATCAGCCAACGCCAACGCATCGTCGCGTCGCGTATTTTTAATAAATATAACGGAGGAGAAAAATAAATTTAATAATACATTTCTATATAAAATATGTTACGTAATCAAACAATTACACTATTTCGTTACTACAGTAACATTAAGAACGCTATAATATAACTGGAATAAAAAATGTTAATGAGCTTCCATAATAAAATCAGCACTTACAAGATACTAATCAATACAATTGCGTTTATGGATGCTACAAGTATAAACGTCGGCCTCGTATTTTTATTACACAACGTCCATCACGAGCAATGCTTCCGAAATTCCGATTCGATTCCCTTAACAGCATAAAATCAAGATACATAATATATACTTATATTATATGTAGGTATATTTTTATCCGCGTAGAGAAGGTTTATGGATTAAGCCTCTCTACTTATTCCTGATTGAAAAAAAATACCTCTAACCGAATTAAGACACATAACAATAATTTAAATAAAATACAGTAATGTTATTATGTTAGGTAAAATTCTTAAAATTATATTTTTGAAATGTGTTTTGTAGAATCTCAACTATAAACAAAATTTAGACGAGCGGCGCAGGCGGCGCGTTTATCTATAATTCTATACTTTACAATGTAAGTTTGCTGTGTGGCTTCGGCAATCAAGAATCTAGCCACCCCCTCTCTTCCCGTGGGTGTCGTAAGAGGCGACTAAGGGATACCACAGTTCCACCACCATCTTGGAACTGTTGAAGCCGATAGATGGCGGGATAACCATCCTAATGCTGGCTTTTCAAATACACAGGCCGAGGATGGGCAGCAGCGTCTTCGGTGCGATAGAGCCGGCCCTGCGGTCACCAACCCGCATGCCCAGCGTGGTGACTATGGGCAATCACCCCCCAATGAGTGCGCGTAGAAGGATACGGCCCTCAGTTCCCGGCGGCCCCACTATTCCCGGCCACGGCAGCGGCTGCGGTAACGGTGGGGCAGAGGGTGCCAAGAATCTCCGGGGTACGGGAGGCTGCTTTGTGACGAACCTGGCAACGTATAATGGTCGCAGTCTACGGCTGGACCATCACCTCACCGAACTCGAAGTAGAACTAAGCCATATAAAATGGAGTATTCTGGGGTTGTCTGAGGTCCGAAGACAGGGTGAGGACACGATGATCCTGGACTCCGGACACTTATTCTACTTCCGTGAAGGTGATGGTCCTTCCCAAGGTGGCGTCGGTTTTCTGGTCCACAAGACTCTCAATAACAACGTTGTAGAGGTCAGCAGTGTGTCGACCCGGGTAGCGTACCTTGTACTTAAACTCACTGACAGGTACTCCCTGAAAGTGATACAGGTATATGCGCCGACCTCGACACACTCTGACGATGAGGTCGAAGCCTTGTATGAGGATATATCGAAAGCTCTGCATGGCACGACCTCGGCTTTCTACAACGTTGTTATGGGAGACTTTAACGCTAAAGTGGGAGTACAAGACCGCGACGAATCGGTAATCGGACCACACGGATTGGGGCGCAGAAATCGCAGGGGGCAGATGCTTGTCGACTTCCTCGAATCGGAGGGGCTCTTCTTGATGAACTCGTTCTTTCAGAAGAAGCCCCAAAGGCGGTGGACATGGCAGAGCCCGGATACTGTGACGAGGAACGAGATAGATTTCATCATAGCGGACAAAAGGCATATATTCAGAGATGTCTCAGTGGTTAATAGGTTCAACACCGGTAGCGACCACCGGCTCCTGCGGGGCTCTCTGAATATAAGTCTACGCAAAGAGCGAGTCCGCTTGATGAAATCTATTATCCGACCCACGCTGCCCCAAATACTATGTGGTTCCGAGCAGTTCCAACTGGAACTCCAAAACCGATTCGATTCGCTGGAAACCACTGGCGACGTGGATCAGATGACCGACAACGTGGTGAAGACGGTGTATTCACTGGGTCGGAGACATTTTGCGCCGACGAGACCAGTTAAGCAGTCCAAAATTTCTCCCGAAACCTTGGATCTGATGAGGCGGAGGCGCGAGATGCCCGCGGCTCAAGCAGCTTCGCCAGAGCAGAAGGCTCTTTCCAAGCGGGTGAGGAAACTCATACGCAGAGACCTCCGCTGCTCAAATACAAGAGACATTACGACTCTAATTGAGCAGAATAGGGGGTCAAAGGTTTTCCGAAAACCATTGGGAAGAAGTCTTCTTGCGAAGCTAAAAACAGCTGATGGCTGGATGATTAGTGCGGCGCTCGGGCAGCTTAAAAACGGGAGGGCCCCGGGGGATGACGGCGTTACGACTGAGCTTCTTAAGGCCGCAGGGCGACCTGTCCTGGAGGCCTTAGCTAGACTCTTTAATGCCGTCATCCAACGAGGTACCACACCGGAGGCGTGGTCCAGGAGTGTGGTGGTACTGTTCTACAAAAGAGGCGATAAGTCTCTTTTGAAGAACTACAGACCTATCTCACTTCTGAGCCACGTCTATAAGCTCTTCTCGAGGGTCGTTACGAATCGTCTCGCCACAAGGCTCGACGACTTCCAACCACCAGAGCAGGCTGGGTTTCGAAAAGGCTACAGCACCGTAGACCACATACATACTGTTCGGCAGATTATACAAAAGACCGAAGAGTATAATCAGCCGCTGTGTATGGCTTTTGTGGACTACGAGAAGGCCTTCGACTCCATCGAGACCTGGGCTGTTCTGGACTCTCTGCAGAGATGTCATATCGACTGGCGATATATCGAGGTGTTGAGGTGTATGTACGACGCGGCGAAGATGACCGTTCATATCCAGGACCAGAAGACAAGACCGATTTTCCTTCGGCGCGGGGTAAGACAGGGCGATGTCATATCACCGAAACTGTTTACCACTGCGCTGGAGGACGTCTTTAAAACCCTGGACTGGGGGGGACGAGGCATCAACGTCAACGGCGACTACATCTCTCACCTTCGTTTCGCTGACGATATCGTCATCTTTGCGGAGACGTTGGAGGAGCTAGGCCAAATGTTGAGCAGCCTAAATGAGTCTTCCCGACGAGTCGGTCTTGGTATGAATCTTGATAAAACGAAAGTTATGTTTAACAAGCATGTCATACCGAGACCGGTATCGGTTGATGGTATCCTCCTCGAAGTTGTTCAGGATTATATCTACCTAGGCCATACCATCCAACTGGGCCGAAACAACTTCGAGAAGGAAGCCGAGAGGAGGATTCAGTTGGGCTGGGCGGCATTTGGCGGGCTTCGTCGGGTCTTCACTTCGAAGATTCCGCAAAGCTTGAAGACGAAAGTCTTCGAGCAATGCGTCCTACCTGTGTTGACATACGGTGCTGAAACGTGGACACTGACGAAGGGACTGGTCCACCGATTTAAAGTCGCTCAACGTGCCATGGAACGGGCTATGCTCGGCGTTTCTCTCAAAGATAGGATCAGAAATGAGACTATCCGCGAGAGAACCAAAGTGACCGACGTAGCCCAGAGGATTAGCACGCTGAAGTGGCAGTGGGCTGGTCACCTGTGTCGTAGGACCGATGGCCGTTGGAGCAGACGTGTCCTGGAGTGGAGACCACGTATTGGCAAACGCAGTGTGGGACGCCCTCCGACCCGCTGGACCGACGATCTTCGCAGGATTGCCGGTGTTGGCTGGATGAGGATTGCGGAAAGCCGGGATGTCTGGCGCGAGCTTGGGGAGGCCTACGTCCAGCAGTGGACTGCTATAGGCTGATGAGATTACAATGTAAGTCGTAGATCTCCCTACTTGTTTGTACATTATACGTAAGTAAAATATTAGTTTTATCCGACCATAAAGGCGAAAAGGAGGTTAATGAATGTCCATAATACTAATTCCTTGCAAGAATTTATCTAAAGTATTATTGAATTATTAAATGGTGTGAATTTATCTTATTGTTAGAAAAGTACAGCGCCGATATCAGGATATCGGCAGCGAAAGACGACATTTCGCTGCCACGTATACTACCCATATTTTTTTAATAAAGTTAGATTTGTATGAAATTATTCGCGTAATAACTTCCCGGGAAAAACTTAGCTCGTTGTTTTTATTATCTTAAATTTCATATCACTTTATTATGAATAACACTAAAAGTTTCTACACAAGCAGAACATTTGTTTACATGGAATTTTTTTTAAATAAAAAATAATCCGTCATTTTTCCTAATCGATACATTAAAAAAAATTGTACTGTACATTTTTAAACAATATCTGTTATGTAGTTATTGTATTGTGACAAAATTGCGATCCTTAGATTTTTTTTTTTTCATATTTATGAAACATAAATACTGAACCGATTTTGACTAAACCTAATACAATTATAGCTAATATATCTCATATTATATAGGTAGGCTATGTAACATTTCACGTGAACTTACCTATATATCTTCACTCACGTGTCACTTACGTTGATGGTTTCTGCTTTACCCCTATGAGTCATAATCGTTTTATACCCTATAATAGTCTTCCTAAATAAATGGGCTCTCCAACATAAAGAGAAATTTTATAATTGGAATCCTAAACCCTGAGATTATTACGTTTAAAAACAAACAAATTGTAAGACCTCATAAAATGATTATATATATTTTTTTTTAATCACGCACGAATCGTCAATTATAGTTGTATGATACACAACGTGTTTATATGGAAATGGAAACGCGATCTAACGGTCACCGGTACCATTTGACTGACAGGTGGTTGAAATTTATTGCCTCCAATAAACGAATTAATAGTAATTGTACGAAATAATAGGACGGGTTCACGATACAGAAGCGGTGTGAATTCGTTCGCAACGTTACGCCGATTAAAATATTTAAAAGAAACAGTTAAACCTGTATCCTGCATCCGTATTTCTATACCAATTCTAACTTTCCCGCGTACTTTTGAATTAATTATTATTGTTTGTCAGTCTGCGTACACGTTATGAGATTATTGTTAAAAGTATAATGAAATTTCGCTTACAATTAGTGATAACTAAACGCTATAAGAAGATACACAAAAATACGCTTTTAAGGATCTTTAATAAAGACGAAAATTTAATTAACATTACACTAACATTAGAATATTATTCATACAAATATGATTATTAAATTACTTGTGTAACGGTCTATCTATCCAAAAGCTATATTTCTTTAATTATCAATTATTTCTTGAATAAAAAAATGACGAAATCGAAACGAATTTGAAAAAAAGATAAATGACGATTCGAAGTTGCTCGTGGAGCCTATTTGAAGTTGTTTTTGATTTTGAGTATTATAGTAGGTACCCCATCGAATTGTATACAGAGTACAAGAGAGATATTGTATAAAACAAAACCGAATCGTTGAAACTTATATTGAAAAAAATACTTTGTGATGTATGTATCTATAATTATGTACAATAAAATCTTAACGAGGCCAATTATGTACATTAAGTATTATTTCAAAATAATAATTATTACATGATGTACCTATTGTTAATATTGCAGCGAACTTTATTTTTATTTTTGTCCGTTTATCAGTTTATCTGTTCGTGTAATTGTCTGTTCGGATAAACACGCAAATTGCAAAAAAAAAAAAAACTTTTTCATAAAACTTAGTATACTTGGTCATGAGTCAGGCTATGAAAGTTCACACTGTGACTCATAAAAGCGGAGAAGTTACTATTAACGATATGACAATATGACTAAAACTGCACGGATCGAATTATATTGAATTTACGATGTACCTTATCAACGTTACGTTTCACGTTCATTGACTTATTGGTGGAATGCTGCTACTGGTAATGGTAACTGCTAATGGTTACGCAAAGATACCCGCAATGACAAATATTTGTAAAGTCTTTTCCAGTATCGGATGTGGCCTTTCAGTAAGCGGTTCAAACTTAGTATGTACAAGAGACTCCGATAATTTAATCTCTAATTTACCGCTGTGTCATATAATATTAAGAATAGAATAAGAATAAGATAGTCTTTTTTTTTGTTGGAAAAAACCCATTAGGAATGAATGTGGATGGATGAAAGATAAAATTGGTATACAGAATGGAAGTGAAAAGTGAATATATGCGTGATGTATGACAAAGAGGCCCAGTTTTAAAATAATAATTGTTAAGAAAAAGACTCCGAAAGTTTAATCTCGAAGGTTTAGAATTTGAAAAAAAAAAATAGAGACTAAAAACCAAAAAGTTAAATGTACACCTACAAATAAAAACATAGACACACATACATACATGCAACATTATTTAAAAAACGTAAAGTAAATTGAACTAAGTTCCAATTAAACTCACTTTCAGACAGGTATAAACTACTTGATATAGTTTTCTTAAATAAACTAGTGAATGGAACCATGCATAATCCAGAGCTCCTGAGTCAACTATCACTTAAAGTTCCCTCTCGCATAACACGATATTCTGCGTCACTTTTCACTTACAAAAGCCAGAGGATGAACGTCGGTCATCATTCTCTTATACCAAGACTAAGTAGGCTCTGTAGAGAATTCACGGTTAGAATTAGTTAATCGACGTGTTTATAGATAATTATGTAATCTAGTAATATTTAAAATAAAATTGCTAAAATCGCTTGATTCCTCAAGGGAAGCTATCCAGTAATTAATATAAGTTCTAATTTGTTCCGTTTTTGTATTTTAATTAATAATTTATTATATTCTTCCATAAGCTCATAACTATAACTTTATATTTTAACTATACGTTTATGTCGCCGTTGGATGTCCACTACTCAACGTAGGTCTCCCCCCTCCTCCCGCATATCTAGGGAGGTTTGCCAATACTCGCCACATTTGGCAGGCGAGCTAGTGAGCCCGGTGTGTTGTGACAGGATATGGTAACGCTGCTACCCATCACCATTCTGGTTGGTGTACAGTTGTTCAAACCACTATGGCTTTAGTCGCCTTTGATGATTTTATGACACCTCGGAAAAAAAGATGTCGGGTCTCTTCTTCTCTGCCGGTCACCGCACGGCAAGTTTATGTAACAATAGCCACTTTTTGTTTATATATTATTTTATGTTTAAGTGTATATTGTTATCGCTCGACTTGTTGATGCTGTAACCACTTTTAACTGATATAATATGTACCTACCTACAATTGAAACCTACGAATAAGAACTTTCTATACATTTCTTAAACATGTAATTGGCGTTTCTTATTGAATAAAGAAATAAATAGTTATGTTTTGGGCTTCTATCTATAGAATTCTCTCTATAGAATATATTATATATATTCTCTCTATAGAATATATTATTAATATGATTTATTTAAATATTAACACTATCAAATTGAATTTCATTAAACATTATTAAAATATTAACTTCAACTTTTAAATATATTAAAATCTACAAAGGCGTAAGTACTAACTTGTGTAGAGAATATACATATTATAATGTACCTACTGTAATAGCTTGTACCTATATGTCTCACTGCTGCGCAACAGTAAACTCTACTAAAAAAGCAAAAAAAAATTGAGCTTATACGCCATACAACTCCATAGACATAGATGTCTCGAAATTTACGGTTTTCTTTAAGATAAGGTAGGTTTGCTCACGATTTTTTTCACTCAACGCCGAGCATAAGATAAACTTTCGAATTAAATTAGAATGTGAACTTTTCAAGTACCTACTTCCGTAATTCCGGACTTAAGCCATTAAAACTCTACTGCGCAAAGGCCTCTTCTCAATTTCGGAGAAGGGTCAGAACTTAATCCACCACGCTGCTCCACCGCGAGTTGGCGGATACTTATCCCTATCATAAGTACCTAACGGTTGATATCGTTTTTACCGAACTGCGGCTTTACTTGCTTTACCTATTTAAAAAAGGTAATTTGAAAATCGTGTGCTTACTTTATAAATTTATCAAAAAATACGTAAAAAAAATACAAAATTTCTAGAAAATTAAAATTAATAAAATTCTATTATATATTTTATAGCGTGGATAAAACGTTATTCGAGATATGAATTTATATTATTTTTATAGTCCAAGCGACAGATAAAAGAAAATGCAAATTTCAAACGTGTGGGCGTGTCTCAGACGAGCTTGGCTCACAAAAGGACACTGTTTTGGTCTTGGCCATAATTATTGTATAGCTAGCGATGAGATTCGACTTTGTTTGTAAAATATTTATTTAATATAAAACCGATTAATAATTACAAAACAAATCTATATTATACTATAAATTTAAGTAGGTACCTACTGAATATAATATCCTATATAAGTGTAAATACTAGGTAATTCATTTTA
This sequence comes from Euphydryas editha, assembly GCA_036937285.1. Classification (NCBI taxonomy): domain Eukaryota; kingdom Metazoa; phylum Arthropoda; class Insecta; order Lepidoptera; family Nymphalidae; genus Euphydryas; species Euphydryas editha. The sequence goes on from JAUPFZ010000019.1 coordinate 9,864,367, forward strand.
AAATAAATAGATTAGAAATTTTTTGTTTGTGTTAAATGAAATTAAATTAATAAAAATTATCAATTACTAATCAATTTTCGTTAACAACAACAACGAATAATAACGTTTCATTTTGATTAAGTTATCTTACAACATAAGTAGGTAGTATCTAATAACAGATTGACTTTGCGGTTTCACCTGCATTTAATTTTGGTGCCAGCTAAATTAATTACATGCTATCTAATGCATTTCTAAAATCTCCTGTGATTTGCGCGCTCAAACATACTTACACTTTTTTATTTATATTCTTTCATATGTAGATTTATTATCCATAAAAGTTATATTTCCAATAAAAAAAATTAAAAACATTAAATTTTATGTATATTTTTAATACTTTATAAAAATAACAAAAACGTTTCACACACAATACTTGTTTAAAAAAAAATATTCGCGAACAATAAATAATATTAAAACAAATCGTAAACATTCCAAAAGCATAGACAGTTCTTTAAAAAAACATAACTCAGGTTCATTAGGCTAGTCCGCGCCGATTTCATGTGGTAATGACAGAACCCAGAGTGGAATCCGTCGACCGAGAGCCGACTCATTAATGTTTTTCCATAGAAATATATTAATCACGTCTCGCCCCGCCCTCTGGCGGCTAAACACCAAATAATTTCTGCTATAACATTCTCGAAGGGCGAAAAAAAAAACAATAATTAATTTTATTCTGTGGCGTTTTCGGGGCGGACGGTTTTAAAAGAGTTCTTTCCGGACAGGTGAAGCTAGATATGAAATATTGCGATTATTAATGTTTGATAACGAGAGGAATTTTTAAAATCGTATCTTTATTTTTATAATATTTCTATTTGTAAATTCACACGAATCGCTTTCGAAGAGATAATACTAAGATTTATATGATGTGTTGTATTTTAATTTTATTACTAATTCCGAAAATAATCATAGCTATGGCTAAAAATTAATATTATAAAACTACTAGAAAAAGCACAGGATTTTGCCAAAAATAACACTACTTGAAAGAAACTTTAAATAAAAATTAAAAAGTACTATGTCAAAGCTTTGGTTCCTTTTAAGTTCAACAGTAAAACTTAGCAAATCTTCTAAGCCATACTCTGTAATTCATACTGAAATCAGAAGTCAAAAATGTATTTATTTTTCATTTTTATGTATCTGTCGATATAAAAAAATACTGGACGACTTTAAATGAAACGTTACAATTTGAGTTCATATTCCGAACTATAAAAAAAAAAAAATATAAAAAATATATATAAAAAACTGAAAGAATATAGAATATATGTACTTATAGAACTCTGGGTACTTTTTATCCCGAAATTCAGCACGGTTCCCTGGGGATAGGCGATGAAAGTCAAAATGTGTATACTTGGCTATAATTAATTAATACGTCATCCAATGTAGACTTTTTTTAGAAATAATTTATTTTAGATTTTTTAGTTTAGAAATTACAGTGATTATAACTCTTAGTAGGACAAAATAACTTGAAACTCTGCATGTAGGTATAGAAAACGTACGACTCATTTTACGCTGGAGTAGGTACATTATTTATCTTATAGGCTTAACGAATGGGATCACAAAAGCCGCGGGTAGAGCTAGTGATACATAAAGGTCTACAAGTCAGTACAGTCTAAGGTACAAAAGTGGCTAGTAATGCGATATGTATTATGCGTTGATAATTATTATCCGACTGTGTGACGCAAAGGAGGGTAATGTTTTTATCAGTCTATGTATGTATGTATGTTTGTTCCTATGTGGCTTTGTAGAGACCAAACGCGTGGACCGATTTTAGTGATTCATACATCAATCAATTCTTCAACCAATCAAAGCTTTCTAAGGAACGCGTAAAATTTAAATGGGTCCCGACTGTTAATCCTTCATTTTGCAAAGAATTTACGACTTATTTGTGTGTATCGAATATAAAACTATTTCAATGGTGTAATTGTTCAGTATTGCTTTTAACAACATTCTAAGCTACTGGGCATGTTTTTTTTTTTTTAGTTTCTTTTTGTTTCATGTATTTTTAAATTTTTTACGCAGTCGGGTTTTTTGTTATTTTTTTTTTTGTAATTTTTTTTTATAAAAATAAATAACGAAAGAAATACGTACCTAATAAAGTTTTAATTTATTAGTAAAATAATTTCCGAAGTAAATTGAGTTATTAATGTAAATTTTTCTTCATAATTATAGTTTTTGAATTAAGGCGACAAAGTCTAGTTGATTAAACACTAATCCAAACTAGTAACACTAATATTTCCAGTGGCAAGTATACGAGAAAATTCTGAGTGATATTACCTACCCAAACAACAGGCGAGCAGCGTGTTAGGCAAAAGTTCCAATGGTACGTCGTAAACATTACTGGATCATTTATAAGCTATCACTGGTATACTATAATACTGTACGAATATTGAATATATTTTGATGTACATATTACTAAACAACTACTACTTACTACAAAGTTATTTTACATTTTAATAATATACCGGTGGGAGGGATGCGCTGTGCCGCGCTCCCGGCTGCATGGGTACCACCATCTTGCTTATTTCTTCCGTGAAACAGCTTTGCTGTGTTTCGGAAAGAAGGGCAAGACAGGCAGTGTAATTACTGGCACCGAGACTTAACATCATATGTCTCAGGATAGGCAACACATAAATGAGTTGGCTGGGCTAGTTCCAGGTAAACTAGTTTATGTTCATGGGCGACGTCGACCACTTACCATCAGGTGGAACGTCTGCCAGTTTGCCTATCCAACTAACATATAAAAAAAAAAAAAAAAAAAAAAATAATAATAATATTAGTAACATTTCGAATAAAGTTTTTAGCAGTCAAATATTAAACAGGTGTATCTACATGATTATACTCAGGATAAACTGATTGATCCAAAAAATTAAGCTTATTAAAAAGTTTTTTTTTTTAATTATTGATTATGACTAAATTAAGGGTTACATTATTTAGTTTCACCATCAAATCAATTAAAATATATAATTATTAAACTAAATATTTAAGTAATTAAAGTTATTCTACTTAACTGATACTTTGATCTAATAAATATAAATTATAGGAAATATGAAACTTAGTGCTAAGCAGATGTTAGCTTAAGTCTTATTATACCACAAGGTTGTATACGTAATGTGTAACCTTTCGAAAGACGATAAATAAATTAAGTACATCGAACGCATCGTGATCACGCTCGGTCGGCAAAGATCACACGCCGTTGACCAATGGGGTGCGCGCACGCAAATGTCAAACGTAACACGTGCGGTGGGCACTTACATAGAGATGATTACTGTTGAGACATTAATATGTGTACTTATTTCTAATGAAACAATCTTTTCACTCGTTTTAAGTATTACGTTTTATTAAGCAATTACTTTTATTAGCAACAGCGCTCTGTCGTAATTTGTCTATATTTTATAAAAAATATTTATAGCACTTTACTTCTTTGTGTCAAACTATCTTACAGAGTTCGTAATTTTCGTAATTCACAAATATCTTTATTAGGTACTTAATATTTGAAAAAAAAAAACAGTGTTTTACTTTTATTGAGTATATTAGAAATAATAAATAATTAATTTTATTGTGTTTAATGAAATCAAAGATTAATTATAGTAAGTATATATTACCTATATAATATAATTCGAGGATTATTTGTACTTTTAGAATTAATCTGTGACTTTCTTTCAATATTATAGTTTTATTGAGTGATTTTCTTATTTATTATTAATTTTGTTTTTATTACAAAAAAGTAAAAAACGCACTATTTATAATTTTTATAACTGAAAAAGCAACAAAAACATGCAACAAATTAAATTCATATATAAATTAAAGTTTAGTATATTTTTATTAAGTCGATCGTAAATTATACTCACTTTAATCGTAAACGTTAGCTACATTGGTCATTTGATAATTTTTCATTTAAAATGTTAGACTTGGGGATGACATTATATTTTAATATTTTACTTTATTTAAAATTTTATTTGTATAGTATTTTTTTTAATTAATTTTACCTATACTTTATTTAATTATCATCAAGTTATTATTTAGAAGTTAAAGATACAAACATTTTTTACAACTACTTATTTAATTCATTAACAATTCAACATTTCCTTATTATTTAAACATTGATGCACAGAAAGCTTAATCTTTAATTTTTCTATGTTATCGGCTGTATACCTACATACTTATTTGAAAAAAAAATATTGCTTCTTTTGAATATTTTAATTTTTTTTACAAATATACTTCAATGTTTGATTTATTTTACAAAATATATATGTATATCGAGCTTTTACAAATTATATAAGTTTTACTTACTAAAACTGGATCTAAATAACTTGCCTAATGTGTTATTATACAATTAGTTATCCAATCATAAAAATGTAATTATTTATTTAATAGAAAAAAATATTATTATTCGTTTAAACAGAAGCCTGGAGGTAATCACTACTCCATGTAAATAACAAGAAATGCAGTACTTTGCCGTAGGTGTCTTTCCCCTTCTAACAACAATTGTACTAATTAATGGACAGTTACGTGTGGAATTTTCGTGTTTATTTGTCATCGTCCCCAACCTCACCAATTCTACTTTATTTTTCCTATAAATAAACTCATATTTGGTTATTTTTTATTAACTTATATTATAGTTTGTTTATTATTTTTAAAAAGTATACATTACAACGTTTCATGTCATATAATAAATTATAATTTCATAAATATTATCCATTAAATACTCAGAAGTGAATAAAATTTTTGTCAATAAATTTTATGTAGGAATTAAACACACTTTTATAGCCATAGTGACTTATGCATTTCTGACATTATGAATATAAATAAATTATAACAAAAACCCACTGAGGTTATGTATACCGTGACGATCTTGATCGGATCTGACAATTTTAAGTAGCAAATTAATCTAATTATGAATTTGAAAACCAATGTATGTAACACTAGCTGTGCCCCGCGGTATTACCCACGTTAATTTGAGGGAAAAACGTACTTAAATATTTTTAAACAATTACTCTGTAAGTGTAGGTCTATCCGACTCGTTGCTCGAGTGGTCGCAAGCGTTACTGCCGAGCAAGGAGTCTCAGGTTTGATTCCTGGGTCGTTCAACGTATTATTGAGTTTTATTTTTTATTTTTCGAAAATTATCAGTAAAAGAGTGATGTTATATTTACTTTAAAAGTGGAACTATAGTTAAAAAATATCTCGAGAAGAGGAATAATAAAGGACGCAACGGAAGTTCTCAAAAAAGATTATTTTTTACTGTTTTCGTAACATTTATTATTATTGCTCAGGGGTACCACCAAGAGGGGTATTGGTCGTAGCGTGATGTTATAATGCCTATAATAGCCTTCCTCGGTAAATGGGCAATCGAACACAAAAATATTTTTTCAATTCAAACCAGTACTTCTTGAGATTAGCGCGTTCAAACAAAAAAAAAACGAACAAACTCTTCAGCTTTATTTATTATTAGCTTAAGTATAGATTTCATCCTGTCTAATACTTAAAGCATTTAGTGACTATTTCCTTTACGTCCTTTTGTTTCGTTCACGCTGATAAAACTCTATTTCAATAACATTTTGAAGCCTGTTTGCAATATATATATATATATATATATATATATATATATATATATATATATATATATATATATATATATATATATATATATATATATATATTAACGCTAAGCTGTAACTTAAAACCTTTCGGATATTGATTATTATGCACAATGTTTTTTTACAATTTTAGGTGTATTAGATAGTACTTGATTTCGATTATTTTCCGATTGGTTTAAATGTATGGTTACGCTTCGCTAGTTAGATACACAACGTGATGTTATAAAGCCTTTTAAATAAACAGGCTATCTTATGCTAAATTACATTCTCAAATGGAAGTAGTAACTCTGATATACTTAATTGACACGCATTATACTAATACTCATCAACTTTATTATAAGTATCAGTATAAGCAATAATAAATAATAATAGTAATCTGATTATATTGAATATTAATAGTTAATACGTATTATAATAAAATTGTGTATGGAATTTATTTACATATAAATATTTATTTATTTTTATTATTTCGCACACTGAAAACGGTTGCTAAATTTATTACATAAATTATTATTTACGACAGTCTTGATTCATAGAAATATAAAATAAATTAAATCCTGTGGATTATTTTATGTCACAAAAAAAGGTTATAGTAAATATTACTCGTAATTAATAAAATACCTGTATTGACTACGGTATGCACAAATTTATTATGATTTTATTATATATGTGACATAATTGTTTGTTATTAAAATATAGACCTTATAAATTGAAAAACTTTCCTTTTTTTTAGGTTGTTTGGCTTTTTTTTTTTTTTGAAAAAATAAGTTCTTGCACCGCTTGTTTATTATTCATTTAAAAAAAAAACGTTAAAAAATATTTTCAACCCGGTTGAAGGAAGAACCCCACTTCCGAATAATTAGCAAATTTTTGACTGTGTGACTTAAATTTGAGTATCGTTGTAACTACTTGTCTTCTAGAAAAAAATATACATTTCAAGGGCATTGCCGTTTAACGACCGGTAATAATAACCTATCTACTCCGGATGTTGCTTACCTACTAGAGATATAATTCTATCATAAGCTTCACATGAATTGTTAAAGAAACCCAATATAAGTAGTAAGCAAGATCCGATATTGATAGATCAAACGGGCAAAATTATAAAAGCGGGTCGAGAAGTGCTTGTAATATGATTAAAAAAAAATTATATATAGATATATGACTCTCTTCCGTAGCTATAGAAGAAGGGTTAGAGCTTAATCCACCACGCTGCTCTACTGCGGGTTTGTAGATAATTTCCCTACCATAAGTTCCGATCGTTATCAGATGCTTATGATAACAACCGGGACCGCCGGCTATACGTACCTACTCTCCAAAGCACGGTATGGAAGACCCACAAGGATATACACCCAGACCGGAAATAAATACCTATTTACACAAATAAAAAATATCTGCTCCGAGCGGGAATCAAACCCAAGATCACCGGCGTTGAGTCCACACTAAACTACACCGAACGGTCGTATGTACCTATATGCTAGTAGTTTATTTTACGAAATTAAATTTTAAAATATATGTGTATCTAATTAATAATTAGTAGATAATACCTAACGTGAAGAGCCCAGATAGGGTTGTTTTTAGACAGTTGTGCTAAAGTTCTATCGTCTTGAATATATATATATATATATATATATATATATATATATATATATATATATATATATATATATATATATATATATATATATATATATATATATATATATATATATATATATATATATATATATATATATATATATATATATATATATATATATATATATATATATATATATATAGTTTTTTTTTTTTTTGTTCTCTAAACAATATTTCCGCAAAGGTCAGCGATCTACAATTGTAAATTAGTCTAGCAGTCTCGCTGTTTTGTTATCTTCTAAATAAGTCTATTCACAATCATCCGGGATCGTCACGACTAAAGACCGATACATAAATAAGTATAGGTATAAAAGTAACAAACGTTATAGTGTGGGAGCGATATTCAATCAATCAGAATTCGTCACGGTTAGCAGGCAGCCGCCGTTCTACAAAATATTGAGGATTCAAGCAACATCCTGATACATTAAAATGACTAGTTTGAGTTTTAAATAAAAGAGGTTTTTTTATTACATATACCTGTGCTAAAATAGATATTCATTTAGAACGTAATTACTATATCGGCTTGTTTATAATTTTAGATACCCTTCCATTAACACCGTGGTAATCAAAATGTTTCAAAGGTTAATCGACTTTATTAAATTATTGATAAAAACATTTTGTTTTAATAGTCTTCTCGCTTATAAAGGTCTGTTGATTATTCTAGTCATAATACGAGAAGTTAGCGATTTTTATATAGAGCTATTGCCTTTGGACCACCGATATTCAGAAGAGGTTTATAAACTACTCTTTGGCTGAATAAATCGTATAAAATATAACGGCCGTTTTTAGATATTTTTGATGCGAATACTGCCTTCTGTATGAAGACATATACGTATAGTTGTTCCTACTATCCTCTACGACAAGGATTAGAACCAATGATCTTCAGCTCTTTAAAGAAACTTTCGCCGTAACTCCTAATAATATCTAAAATAATTAAAATACTAAGCCGTAACTAAAATATTTTCCTAATTTGAATATTTTGTCTCAATACATTTCTATCCTTAAGATAAATTCAAAATTGATTGTGATGGAGTTGAGTAAAGCCACACGTATCGATCTATAAGGATGTTATTTTGCAAACGTGCGCCTTATGTTAGGTAAATTGATGCACATAAAGCGTAAAAAGCATTTTTGACAGTTCATCTCTCACGAAAACCTGTATATCGATAATTTGATTCAAAGTTTGTGGGTGGGGCTCAAAAAAATTGTACTTTTTAAAAATAAATTGCGGTCATCCGTTTATACTTGAATTCTAGTATTTTTAAGCTTTTTTCATGAAATTTTATTTGTTGGTGAATAATGAAAACATAAATAATAGTTAGGAGCCAAAAATAATCATCTAACCACCCAAATACACATTATTTTGGTACACGAAACATTAAGGCAATTTTGTTCTCCATACAAAACTAAAATACCCCAGTGCAGTCTGAGGACAATGATTAATTTTTTACAAAAAAAAATATGCTATTAATGTACTTTTTATTTACTAGCGTTGTTAGTATGGGAGCTAATTTAAAGCATTTCAAATGAATTTTAGAGAAATAGTACAATTTCTAACTAAATAACTTAATTTGAAAAAATGTCCCTTTTAATCTTCTCGTGTGTTACAATGAATGTGTTACACGGTAACTTTTCTGTTTCTGTAATAGTTCCACTATGATTCATATTATAATTAGGCTAAACTTTAACCTAACATCTATGAAGTGTCAGTTTTAATGTCAGCGTTTTAGTTTCGCGGCAAACGACGCGTGATGTGCGGCGTTCGTTTTTGTCATAGAAAAAATTGGATATAAAAAGGTGAATTTTGAAGGTACATGTTTCTCTTTCGTTATATAAAATTATGAGATTAAATAAATCCTTGTTTAAGTCGTATGTTATGGCTTTATTTCTGAAATATCTTTGAATTTGAGGTCGTTTTAATCAAGTAAAGCCAAGAATCTTCTCGTGTGTTCAGTATAGTGTGTTATGTTGTGTTACGTGTGTGTTACGAAACACACTGGATAATATTAAGCATGGTTCACAACATCTTTACCATGGTAATTTTTTCTTTAGTGATAACTAATTTTAATTAAAATATTTTAATAAATCATGTTGTATTTTATTTAATTTGAGGTATGGATGAACTTAAAATTGAAATAAACAAAAAAGCCCAGGGATAAGGTAAAATATTTATTAAATTATTAAAAAAAAATTACCTGACATTTTTAATAAATTATGATAGGTATAGTGTAATCAAGGCCTTACTAATTTCTAGTGTGTTACAATTTTTCCAGTGTGTTGCGTGCGTCTCTGTGTGTTATATTTTCTAGTGTGTTATGGTACAATTTTTTTGAGCCCCACCCTTATATGTACGAGTATAATGCGTACCTAATTTTAAAGTTATTTAGAAGTTATTAATTATCAAAACTTATGGAAAATCACATATAAAGACTCTCGTGATGTTCACGATAAGTAATAAAATAAAATTTCAAAAACAAGTTAGTTGACATCGCCCTAAATTACAAGTAGTAGATGTGTTATTAACACGTCAACAGTTCTCGAGGAAATAAAGAATAAAATATTGAGGATAAGGGTGGTTCATTTTTGTTAGGTAATTAACTAAACTAAATTTACAAATTATTACGTTCTTATTAATGTTAGATTGATAAATTTTGTTTTTGTGAAATAGATAATGAAATATGTCTACATCATTTTAAATAGCTGTTAATTTCTGTTTATTTTTCTACTGGCGTTTACTTCTGAACTCAACTGAGGCAGCCCGCAATCGTCTCACTGCTGGGCAAAAGCCATTTCTCCATATAGGAGAAGAGTTGAAGCTTAATCCACCACGCTGCTCCATTCTCACGCTCTTCATGCTCTCTGAGGTTTATATGATGTCTGTGATAACAACTGGAACCAAGGGCTTCCTAGTCACCCTAACTAGCAATATATTAATAAATAATATATTAACCCATAGGAATCGTGTTTTGTTACGGGATAAAAAGTAACCCATGTCATTCTCTAATCCTAAACTACTACTTTAGAAAAAGTTATGTCGATACCTTAGTCTGTGAAAAACAAGAACAAATCTATCCCACGGGAGCCGTAATTTTTTCCAGAATTAAGAATGGTCTTTGTGCTATTTCAAACTATAACCTACCTCTGTGCAATTTTCACGTGTTGTATAAATATCCATTGAAACTTTCGCATTTATAATAGTAGTAAGATACAATCGTATCTATAATCAAATAATATAAAAATGAAATGAAATATTATCGCTTTCAATTTCCTATCTAATATTAATAATGCTAGAAATTGTATATTATTTGTCATAGTAAGTTAAGTAAGGTAATCAGTAATAAAATAACTAATATTAAAAACCAAAAATGTTAACCGTTTTTAACGCATATCGAAACAGGCGAGTGAAGCCACAGAATATGACAAGTGTAATATGAAATTCTTGCCAATTTAATCTATAGGTACATGTCTATCATGATAAGCAAACACCAATTCCAATTACAAGGTAACGATCGTACACCGCAGTTAATTCGAGCGTGCGAACCGTCACATGGAGTTGTGCCCTACCGAATTCCAATTTCCCTTTATGTCCCGACGGAGGGTAGTTACCTCGTGGTTACAGAACGAAGAATATTATTGCTATAGGGAGATAAGGTGCGTCTGTTTGTTTAATGATGATGAGTTTTTGCTGAAATTACTTGGAATTTCGATACTTAAAAATATATAACGGATGTATTACGTGTTAATAGCGTGTCTGGGTGCTGATAAAGAATAGAATGTCTTTTTTAACATATATTGTAACTAATGTTCACTGTTTATGAATATAATATGAGCATTATTTCGAATAATTATAATAAGTATTTTTATTGAAATGTATACTTATTATGGATAATACAATAAGATGTGTTATCTTAATAATATAAATAATCTTTTTGTAGAAGTAAACTTAAAAATAAAATAGTCTCTAAGTATGTTAATAAATTTTTTTTTTTTTATAATGTTATATAGTTTTATTATTTTAGAATTAATTGTTTTGTAAAAATGACGGATCTCTTGACATGGATTTGTAATGTGTCTCTCTCAAAAAGGTTTTTCAAAGTTAATTTTTTCCGAACATAATATACCTACGTAGATACTAGACCGAAGTAGTTGAAATTTCATATACCCGTGACGATTTTCAATTGAAACAAGGATGCGTAACGTAAATAATTTAGTTTTAAATATAGAATTTTAAATTAAATAATAATATATTAAATATATAATAAATATTAACCAACAATCACACCACGTTAACCTAGCCCCGTGCTAAGTTCGTAAGAACTTGTGTTACAGGTACTAGGAACGGAAATAAATTTATATAAATACATATATACATAAATATACACATCCATGACCCGGTGCAGACATCTATATTCGTCATACAAATTATCTGCACCTGGCGGGATTCGAACCCGCGACCGCTGTGTAAAGTGCCAGTTGCCTGACCACTCGACCAGCCGGTCGTCTAAAATAATAAAATAAAACATTCCTTACTTATAATAGTAGAGTTACTTCGCTAGTACATTGTTAATGCGTACGGCTAAAGAATGGAACTCTCTACCAGAGCGTCTGTGTTTACGGATGACTACAACCAGGGGATCTTACAGTCACGAGTGAATAGATTACTTCTAGGTAAGCGTGCTCCATCCTAGACCGCATTTTCACTTAACATCAGGTGAAATAGTGGTCAAACGCAAGCCTTTTTTTTGTGACGCAGGGTAATCCATTTACGGATGCTAACAAATTTACGGATGCAAACGCTAGCCTATCTTAGTATAAAAAATAAAAAAATACTACAATAAGAGCTCTAGGACTAAAAAATAATTTGTTAAGTATCCCAATATTGTGTGAACAATAAGAAAATATACATTTGCATTTTTTTATTTTCTTGTTAATACATAGATGATATTAATGTATATGTAAAATTATGTAAACATATTTTAACTAACTAAATTATAACGTTTAGAATTTGTAGTATATTTAATCAAATTAATATATTTTATTTGGAGACACAACCCTCGGTAAATAAGTCGGTGAATTCGACTTCACCACTTTTTCCTTCTTTAATTTGTTTGATGTGCACCTGCCCAGTGCTTTATAAATACTCAATCAATATTTACAAGACTTTTAAAATATTAACCCCCAAAATATAATGTATTAACTTTTATCGAATAATCCAAAGAACTTTGTCCTATTTATCTTGACATATTGACCACTTTTGATACGATAATCAGATAATTGAATGTTTGTTTTTATGTCAGTATTAGTATATATATATCCAAACAATAATATTACTTATATTTACATATTAATAATGAATCAAAATTTGTATCTACTTTCTATTGACAAAGGGTTTTAAGGAAAAGGATTAGGACTTAATTCCACACATTTTGAAAAATGCAGATTAAAGAAAATATAATTTTTTTTAGGGTTTTTCATATTGTTCTTTAATCATCAATCATTATAAGAATATGAGATGAAACGACTAACGGTTAGCCTCAAACCCGAACTAACCTTGACTTCTCTTGAGATCCATGTGAGTAATAAATAAATAAACGGTTTACATTATACTCAATGGTCTCCAGTAATATTTACTGCTGTGTTGTGATTACACATACACAACACAATTACAAACTCATAACTATGACAAACATATGACATCATATCATGACATCATCATATATATGGCCTATACAAATGTTTGTAATGAACAGGGATCGAACCCGCGACCGCCACGCAATAGCCAGTGCTGTGACCGCTGAGCCATATTGTCGTCTATATTTTATCGTAAATATGTTTTCAATATATCGAAAAAAAATATATAATTAATTTAGATTTTTTTAACCAATAAGAGTATTTTATTTTAATAACAATACTACTACCGTATTTATTTGTTTGTATTTACATATGTATGTGTGTATATACGTATGTATGTGTATGTATATATGTAACTATTTGTTTTCGTATGTAAGTTGTATGCCTATATGTATTTATAATTATGTTTACTATAAATATATATATTTATATTTGTACACCTAGACTAATACATGACCATTTCCTTTGCCCAAATATTACCTGGAAGAGATCGCTTTTTAGCGATAAGGCCACCATTTGCACCGTGCCATTATTTTCTATGTTCATTTAATTTGTTTATATTCGGTATTATATTTGGTGTACAATAAAGTGTAATTATTATATTATTATCCAATCTATTTTGTCATCTGTACAGTTCATTACTTTGAAAAAGTAAGCTCTGGTCATATGTATATACATGAATATTACAACGATATATTTATTACTTCGTATAAAACAACCTCGACAATCAGCGATGCAGGGCTTAATTAACCAGCTCTACGCTTGATAGAGATTTTCATATGCTCTTTGGAAGATTAAATACGACTATGTTATAATTTTATTGGTAACTAATACTTTTATGCTAATATTTTTAGAGTTATTTTCGATACACCCTTCATATAAAGTAGCCACCCCTTCCAAACTTCCTACATTATCTAAAAACGATATTGCACTAGACATTCAAAAATAAAAGAAACCAAATATTTAATATAGGTACTACAAAAAAAATCAGATTTAAATAAAAACAAAACAGATGAATAAGAAGACAACGCTCAAAAATATAACTTTCTTGAAGTCTGTTCGAAATGATGAACTCAATTGTGTACAGTACTCCTATACCTGAACTTACAAAACAATTTGTTTAGTTTACCTACTTTCAACAAAATATATTCTTTGCAATATTTTAGCTTCTAAATCCAATATTGTGTGTTTGGGGTTGGGGTCTTTGGCTTTATTTAAATATAGTGTCCGTCAAAAAAAAAGTTTTTAACCAAAAAATACTTATTACTTCAAATTGACTACACTAACCGATTAATACTGATAAAAGACAAAATGTTAATTTCTGTTTCTGACAGAAATTGTTACTGGTTTTATTCTATCAATATTTCCAAGCTTATCTTCTTTTGCAGGTTTGAAAGAAATTAATTTTGTGGTTAACATTATTAGATAACCGATAAACGACAATTAGTGATAGACCGGTGTATATCATTACAATTCGCTCCATCATAATTGAACTTATGTTACTTTATATATATGTTATAGTAGGCTGTATGTATGTTTTAAATTCTTCAGAGAAAAGACAATAATACACGACATATACTTCTTTGCATAATTAAAAACCTTACACACAACAACATCTTCTTGTACATTTCGCTTGTACATATTTTTACTCTGTACTTGTATGTTTTTTTGTTGTGCAATTGTCTTCGTATTATACTGTCACTGCATCTTATAGCCAGTCTGTCTGTCGGAAACTACCGAACAGATTTTCATGCGATTTTAACCAATAGATATATTTATTCGTGAGGATGGTTAAGGTGTATAATCTATGAAGGTTTTATGAAATTTGGTTGAAATATGATGATGATTGTTGAAAATTTTCGAATAAGTAAAGCTGCCTGGGAACTTTCATCGAAAACGCTGACTAAACCATTAGAGATATAACAAAACAATGTATCGTCAAATTATTCTTCTTTTATACTCGTAGGTCTACAGAAAAGTCCGCGATGACTAACCGCGATGGAAAACTAAGGCGCGCGAAAATGAATTTGGACCTTACACAGACGATGAGACTCGCTTGATGTGACCACCACCTCGCCGCTCACTAATTAGTAATTACTAACTAAATGTCGCTAATAACATATAGGTACTACCCGTGCGAGCTAGAGCGGGTCGCTAGTATTATATAAAATCAAATGGTAGCTTAGAAAAACACTAGTTTTTAAAGTTTACACACACAATAATAACGTTAATGAGTTTGATTAGTTAAACGCTAACCTCTGGAACTACTATGCCATGAAAATAAAATTAGATATTTTTTTTTTGCATTATAAAGCTTTTTTATTGAGGAGTCTAAAGCTGAGCACTGAAGATCAGTTTTTCGCGTCAGTCTAGACGTAAGCCTGTAGCGTCACTCCAAATCGTTTTATGGCAACTAGATCTGTCCACTCACTGGCACCACTCCGGCTCTTCAGTTTTCGACTGGCCGGGCTGTTTAAAGAAGTGTAGGTACTTCTTATTTTTGTCAAGGAAAAAAAATGGATTCTGATTCCGAGAAGAAACATTAATTTTTACTGCAACAACTGTTTGTAGCCATATATTGGTTGGTTTTATGGCAGTCACGGAAAATTTCGGGGCGCGTAGTCAGTTAAAACTCTGGAGTACACTCACGATCAAATTTTGGATGGACGTCAGTTCAACGACGCGAAAAACTGACCGTCAATGGAATGCTTTAAGTACGTCATGACACGCCTTATTGGAGCGGAGTAGCAATCATAAAAGTCGAGGAATGTCAATGCTGAATGAATAAAATAAAAGCCTTCAACTGTTTTATCGAATAGATTTATTCTTACAGACAATTCCATTATATTTTTATTTATTTGCTAAGTACATATAGATAATAGTATGTACCGATTATATTAACATTTATAGTATAATACATACTTATTTAATGATCCTGTTTTATACGCTTTCTGTTGATTTTTGGTTCACATTTCAACATTTGTTAACAGATCAAATAACCAAAAATTAGAGGAACTAGCATGTTAAAGAACATTTTTATACAATAATTAATCTCAAGTATTTTAAGTATCTAATTAATCTTATAATGATACTTAAAATACTTGAACTAAAAAATAGCATTTTTGACACAAAAATATTCATGATACTTATGTCCTACTTTGTCGCGTTTCAATAAGATCGCTTAGAGTATTGGTCTTATAATGTCGCATCTTGTTATGTTAATTTTCATTGTTTTTCGCTAATCAAGGATAACGAATAAGCCCATATGAACGTAGTTTCACAAACAGCAATCTCTTTATCTAAATTCTGTACAACTTTATAAATCTAAATTAATTTTAATGCATTTGTTAGGAGCGCAATGTATCGAAACCTATCTATAAAATTTCAACAAAAGATGATTGTTAAAAAATATTTAAAAATACTAACTTTTTAACCAAATAATGTACAAAAAAGTCGGGGAATTATCTGAATGTTTATTTGTTTAAACACTTTTTGTACCTATTTCGTGGTTTTGAATCAAAAGTAAATAGTAAAAAACATGAAAACAGGTACGCAGTTAAAATTTTAAATGGCAACTATTGTAATAATTTGTCACAGAGGCTTGACGTTTGCTTGAGGTTGAGAGGATTTGTCTGTCATCAGTGAGTTAATTGATTTTTAACACCGTCTGTTTGTAACAGATTTTATTATTAGGGTCATAGAGTCGAATTATTTCAATAAACAACAATTTTATTACGACATACAACTAATGTAGAAAGTGTTAAGCGCCTTTATAAACATAAAACAAGTTTTTAATTTTACGTTCAAATATTTGATATTTGACGTGATTGTCAACCAGTGTACATGTTTGACCGCTGTTTGACGCTGGATGGAAAACTTGTATAATAGCAAAAAATAAATAAATCAGATATATGTACTTTCGGAATTGTCTTATACAAAATGAGTGTGTAGTGTAAGACTTAATCCAGTGACATATGTATTAAAAACAAAGAAAATAAACATTGTATTTTAAATTATACCTATTAAGATGGAATATCGAATGATTGTAACTTGACTCATTACCAAATATGATTTCTTTGTATTAAATAAACATTAAATATCATATAGATATGTGATATCATATATATGAGATATATTCCCATAATTATGGCTGTAATCTGATCTAATTACCAATAATTAAAATTTTATGACTTAAACTGTGACGTATCTGCCTACTTGTATATTTACTATAAAAACCCTTGATTTTCTTTCAATACAATATGTTAAGTTGAGAATCGACTTTCGTTGTATTATTTTACCTCCCGACGCCGCAATTCTCAAGTGGCTATATGTGGTCACGTTTACGGTAAGGTGCTAAAATTCTGCAGGTTGTATTTGACAAAGTTCAATGAATGCTCTTTCCACTTGAACGTCTTTCAGAATTAGAATTAGATTTAGGTTATATCTGGCAAAAATGTGGTCTATTGGAAATCCAAAGACAGGAATTCAAGAAGTGATGAAACTAGACACTGGTTACATACTTTATTTCCAAGGTGGACAAAATCATCCCAAGGTGAACTCGAATTTCTGATCCATAAGTCACTTAAGAACGACGTGGTCGAAGGTCTAAGTGTATCGACGAAGATGGCGTATTTTTTATAAGGTAGTGGAAAAACGTGGTGGAATAAACTTCAATCCTTTTCCTATATGAATAAGAGGCCTTTGCAGTGGCCCCAGCAGTGGGACGTTTATAGGCTGTTTGAATTCAGACTAGAAGCTTTATTCAGTGCATCCTAACTTGTAATATATGCAAAGTCGAAACTCGTATTAAATGAAAGCGTATGTTTTAACAAACAATTGTTTCAAAATAAAATTCACTTTTAACATATTACATAATGTTTTCAGAGTTTAATATTTTTATTAATTATTTCAATTAATTTTAATAGTTTTTGTTCATGTTAAAACGCAAATTAAAAACGTGACATACTATTATTGCCAATTATTTTGCATTTACAGATAAAGAAATCGTGAACCAAAAAACAATTAAAAAAATCTTCATCATTTATACATATAATATACCCTTAATTACAGAAATGCATTCGAAAAATATTTCCCGCTAATAGATAATATCTATTGTTACATTTTTTTACATTAAGCATTTTATATGGGCTTGTTAGCTAATTAAATTATATAAAAATGTTTGCCAAGTTACGTTCACAAAAATAATATTTTATAATTAATAACACTAAAATAGAATTCTATAAAAAAAGAAATTAAAATTAATAGGATTTTTATATTATGTTAAAGTGTAAAACAATTAATTTAGTAGTGCATATCTATGTTACATTTAGGTCAAAAAGTACATAAGTTTATATACAGCGCTGGATTTACACTAGGGGCATTCGGGGCTAATGCCCAGGCGACTTTTCTGGGGCGGCGAAATTCGAAGTGTGAAACAGAAATCTTAGTGCTAACGAAATTGCTTTAAAAAGTATAATTGTGTTGAAATCATCTTCAAATTATAATAAATAAAATAACTTTATTCATAATACGTTGCAATTTTATCAACAATACAATGACAAAAGTTCTAGTGTAATAAATTTTCTACTGTAAATGAGTTATTTTATTTATTAATAAATTGTATGTCAATACTATAATTTGATCTAAAATTTCGGTGGTAGGGCTTCTATTTCTTCAGTGCCCAGGGGCGGCGCTAAGGTTTAATCCAGCCCTGGATATACCTATAAGTTGTAATACACGATACTTCAGCAATATATTATGTACAAATATTATATTTACATAGACAATATATCAATGTATATACCCAGGTAGTATTTTTAACTATTCATGTACAATAACTATTATTAACTATTTATTAAAAATTATTTAATAAATACACGAAAATTAAAATACCCAACTACTCTTAAAATAGGAACAAAACGTATTTCTTATATTCAAATATTAATTTGTAAATAAATAAATTTTATTTAACGTAATACAATATTACCATTATAATATTTTTTCTGTACACTATTCACATTAATGTAATCACAAGTTAATTGCATATAAAATGCTTAAATATCGGAATATACTCGTATTAGTGGCTAATGGATCGAGTATAGGTACCGACTGCAAACAAACTGAAAATAACTTATTTTCAGACAATTAAAAAGTATTGTAAGCTTAGTTATAAAGCATTTGATAAAAATCAGAGAAATAATTACGGCTGTATGTTCATTTCTTACTTTTATATATTAAAAGTGATAAAACTAAATTGGCTGTGTAACCAATAAGCCTTAACTTCACTAAAAACATTATTTTATCCCAGTCCACATTACAAAAATCGAAATGACGTAAATAATTTCAAAGACAAAAATAACCTTTAACTTTAGATTGTATGTCTCATACAAATGCCACGTAAACGTCACTCCGCTATAAAATCACTCAGTCCACTTAGAAACCCGTCGAGCCGCATCAGTCGTGGTAGTCTCGCGGCTCCGGCTTCAGCTACCAGACCAGACCCTCGGGGTGGAGAGGAGGCGGGGCGTCTCCGAAGGTGAACTCAGGGGAGGAGGGCCGAGGGAGCACGAGGTGGTCGGGTGGCGGGAATTGCTCGGGAAATTCGCCGCCCTGCAGCGTCTCCATACCGCCTGCGAAACGACCTGCTACCCGTTAAACGTCTGGCACATTTAGGTGAAAAGAAGCATTAATATCTTTGTAAATATATAATATACGGGAGAAGGTAAGACTTTTAAGTTAATAACTAAAACAACTTTATAACCAATTAATGTCTATTTTTGTAATAATATTATGTATAAAGGGTTAAATTCATTTGAAGTTGGGTTTTATTAAATACTACATAACTCCGAATCACGTTTTTTTTATATATTTCGATAGAAATCAATATAAAAAATATAACATAAAGTTTAACATACACACACGGTCGTCTGTTCCTAAGGTAGACAGCTTAATGCCTGTGTTTTAGGTAAGAGTTGACTGATATATCTACATCTTTTTTTAATAAATATACATATAAATAACACATATATAAATAAATACATATTACACCCAGACTCGGGACGGGAATCGAACCCACAATCCTGGAGCAGAAAACAGGGCCACTGCCAACTGCGCCACGGGCCAGTCAAATGTCATCAATGTCAATACAACAATTTCATTTTAATTAGTAATAAATTAATGAACACCATAATATGGTATAATAATATATTATATTGATTTATAAACGTTGCAGATAAAGAAGAGTTAAATCTTAAAACATATGCATTTATGATTATTAAAACTCTACCAACCTGGCTGATTAAACGGCATCGCCGGCGGCGGATGGAAGAAGGGAGCATCATGGTGAAACGGCGGGCCATAGCCAAACTCGAACTTGCCATCTGCTGTCGCGAAGTATGGGAACCCCGGCGGCCCCTCCTCCAGGCCCCCTGGGGACAGGTTCATGGGAAATCCTCGCATCTTGCGGGAAGAACCGAAGAATGGTCCTCTGCCCATAGACGTGAGCTGTTTCAGACGACGTTCCTTCGATCGTTTGTTCTGGAACCAGACCTGCAGCAGAAATTGCCTGCTTAGTTTTATATTATAGAACAGTTTAAAAATCATTACGCTGTAATATAAGCTATTACATAAAAATAATTATTATTTGTACCTAATTATTATTGTATAATCATTATTTTAAGAAATAAGTTTGGTCCGTTTCGAGAAGAGTTAAAAATAATTGTGGATACGTGTGTTTTTATCTATTATCTTTAGTACCTAATACTATTTAAAATTAAATTCAAAAACGCATCTCGACACCTCCCTTTTTTTTGATAATTATTCAACTACTAATACCTACTAATAAACTAAACTCGCTGAATAAAACCTCTATTTTATGTAGGAATTATTTGAGGTCGTATTAAACGTACTTTTAGGTACAAGCCATTAATATTCTAAAAGCTTTTATATCGTAAGCTAGTCTGCGGTTTAATTATCGCAACATTTAATTTTGATACAGTTTTGTAAAGGATAATAATCATTCTTTATTACTTTGAGTACTACAGCTTTGTATATGTAAATCTAAAAAAAAATATTAGTCCGGTAGTTACTGAGATTAGAGTGATCAAACAAGCAAACATTCCAATTATAATAGAAGGACAGATTGTCTACCAGCACGTGTTACAAAGACAAACTTTCAATAGCTCCATTTATTTGATTATAGTGTATGGAATTGTTTGATTAGTGACTTCCTTCCCTTTACACAGTTTGATAGCCTACGGTTAATTATCACTTTTTACCTATAAAAGTTTCTATTGTGTAACGTTAACGGCTTTTTAGTAAGATATAAAAATGTATATTTACATAAAATTATTTTTTAGAAAAAAAAAAAAAACAAAAACCAACTTCAAGATCTTACCTACATGTACAAACTTGAACTAAAAAGTAGAAAATAATATTTTACTTATTTGAAAACAAAGAGCATTAAAGGACGATCAACGAAATTATCGATACTTATATACCTATTCACAATTTATAATTAGTTATTTTTGAACGGAGCAAATTAGCACAAGATAAAACTTGCACCAAGCATTACGTATTGTCAGAAGTATACTATAAAATGAAAATTAAATTAATTATGGTTACATTCTAGTGGACAACCGTTCTGGTGTTATGATAAGAGTCGTCTTAGCGCCGTATTTGTACAAACATTTGTTTCTGGTATTGGTGTATGTCCTTTTGGGTCTCCCCCTGTGCTTTGGAGAGCATGTAAAGCCGTCGGTCCCGGTTGTTATCACAGACACCTGTCTATGATAACAACCGGGATCGATGATAGCGATTGTTACCTATACTCATGGTAGGAAAATTGTCCGCCAACCCACAGTGGAGCTCCGTGGCGGTTTAAGCTTCATACCTTCTCCTATATGGATACGAGGCTTTTGTCCATAGTAACAGACTGATCCAGTTCAGTTTATTTCAATGGCAACATCTACCATCATATTAAAATAAATAAATTAAGCTTTAACTACACTTATTTATTACAGTAGTCAAAAAAGAGCTAAAAGCTAAAATAATACATATTTTCCGTATAATGTGTCAGAATTATAAAATCATGTCCAGACAGTTGTTCAGAAGTCATGGTATATTTGCCGCGTGCCGTCGCGCGTCTAATCTATAACGCGATATCGCCTCACGTGTGAGCGCGCCATTACGTTAGTCATGCTTCACAATGACATAGTTTTGGAACATGACAATGGCATTGATATTGTTTCATGAAAAAAAAAATTGCAATAAAAAAAATTAATACCGTAAATTAACTATTCACTTAATAGTCTTAAAATTAAATGATATACAGATATAATTAAGATAAAACAAATACATTTTCAAGTAGCTTAATAGTAACATAGATTAAAAATTTATTTCTAAGTATTAAATTCAACAGCATCCAAAAGTAGTGCTCAAAAATATACATCAAGGACTGTACCTAACAGTATAGGTACCTACTCATCTGGTTAGAATAAACAAGATAATTAACAAGTGTGAAATAACAAAAATAAATTGACTGCAAATAATTCATCAAAACACCATTTCACACACATTAAAAAACAATTTGTTTTACTTTAGAACTTTTGATTAGTTGTTATAAATAATTTAATACGTTTAATAGCAGTGTCGCATTACTAGTTAATTGTTACAAGCGAATCTTTTTACGCTCCCTTATCTGACAGACCTATGTCACGGTTAAAGATATCCGTGACTAATATTAATATTGATAAATCGTGATAAATGAGAGTCTGATCTTAGATATAAATCTACTTCGAAAAATACAAAAATCTAATGTCTGTGACTGTTTTAAAAATTATAGTATGAACTTCTGTTTTATGAAAATTGCGCTGAATTAGAAAAATCTTTACCTACTGAAACTAGAAAAGTTGGCGCAAAAATACGTGGCTATAACGGATTTGAATAAAAAAAATTATTATCTAAACCAAATATTGCTCAAATATGATTCTAATATACTTATAAAGAATGTTGTATGGAACTGTTTGTACACGTACAATAAATTAGGAGGAGTTAAGGTGCGAAATGACTTTACTCCACGAGTGCTGTTTTTACACTGATTTATTCATGTGAATGTGCGTGTGAAATGGTGTGTAGACAGAAGTTGTATAACATAAAAATATATTAAATATAACAAATTCAATGTACGAGTATGTTTGTATATACTCTGTACAAATGTAAAAAATATAAAGTAGGTATAGGTAAATAATTCGTCAGTCAAATAACAAATCTTGAACCAAATATAAAAAAAGTACATTAAAATATATAAAAGTAACAGATCGTTAGGTCAAGGCGAAATGGCAACAATGAAATAGAACAGATATAAAACAGGAAACAAAGCGTCATTGTCGATCCCGCTGGGCGTTTGATCGCGCCGCTCGCCTGCGCCTACGCTGCCATTTACACAGATCCATTTGCACATAGAACACATTAACAACCTGTTACACAGAACGTATACCATTTCGCGCTGCACATTGATTAAAACATCGAGTGGTTTTAATAAAGACTATTTAAATAATAACAAATGTTGTCGATGGACTCGACTTGTAAGACGAGTAATTATATGCCGGATGTTCAGTTTGCATCTCTATCGATATTATCTATTTATCACTATTATGACTTACAGTCAGATACATATCGTAATGATAATTATTCATATTTTGATGATGAGAATTCATTATTACAAATACGTATTTTATCCTTTCTTTTATATTTAATTGTTATTGTTTATCGAATATTGCACCAAACTATTAGGTCTTTTTAGTTTAATAACTTATGCTTAAACGAAACTGGTACACCTATCTTGTCGAAATCTATTCGAAATTTTAAAAGAAAAAAAATCTGTCAAAAATTATATGATCGTTTCCGTCATCAATTATATCTTATTAAATACATTTTATAGATAGTGAAATTAAAACTGGCAGACGTCAGGATAGTGGGAGTTTTTATAAAAATATTCATTAAACTGTAAAAAAATATCAGAGCGCGAAATACCTGAGCTCGCCACTTATTTTTTCTAGTTAACACAGGTCCAGATTACATTACCTACGTCTTGGTATCAACGACGATGAAATCATATAGGTACTGCTGCATTTCCTAAATACCTAACAAGTAAGCTTCCATAAGGTCCGAACGAAAAATTGTTACAACTAGCCCCTCGCTCCCCTACCTAAATCGCCACCAGCTCCCTAGCTACTAGCAAATCTCAAACGTATAGATAAAACCGTGAGTTATCTAGTTTCTAATAAAATACGTAATTATCAAAATTTTCTAAATAATTTTAGGAATTAAAATGCAAGTCCATATTTCGTGATCTAGCGTTTGAACACCTACTCGTATTTATCGAAAAGTTTATGTCTTTCGTAATACTTGCGTACGATATCATTGAATTTAATAGTTCAATAAAATCTGTAACATATTACAAAACCGACGGTAGCCACGGCCTTGAACAGTCGGATTTTATATAGGCCTATTGAGATAAAAATAATGTCGGTTAAAATCGTCGTGTTCCGTTAGTTTATGTTCGAACTTATTACGATAATTACTTAATCGTAGGTCTCATGGATTAATTCGAAAATATTACAAGCAGATACTAAATTGTAGGCGATTACATATATTTTACTATACATTTCATATAATATATACTACACTATTCGTCTTATCGAAAGTATTATATTAACATCAATTCAAGGTCTAAAAATTCAATATTTAATTTATATTTCTAAACATTATAAGCCTCAACAGGTTATACTTTCACTTAATCGTTTGTACTTCCTTTTATATTTTAAAATAATGAGATTCTAAATGAATTTTATAAAACTTTTTGGGCGGTTATTAAAAAAAATTGCTCAAGTTCCTAATACATTGGTAGATACTATACAAAAAAAAAATTAATACATTAACATATATGCTTATATATTTTATATGTATATGACTCTCAACATGATGTCTTAAGCATATAAAGCATACACTATATAATAAAAATATTTGAAACTAATATATTATAACTTAATAGTAACTTATATAGTTTCAAATATTTTTACAAGATCCCAAGTCCGTACTCACAAAATATAGTAAAGTTTTATTACGATTCCTTGCTAGCTTTTAGGCGAGGGTGACGATGCCTCGCAGAGGTTCCGGACAATCCTGCGCCGCGGGACGCCGTCCGAACAAGCTCCGTGGTGTTAAACACTATATTTCATACATCCACCGCTGGGAGGGTCCATTCTTTTACCGTAACTCCGACGCCTTATAAAACCCATAAAGTCTTAGTATCAACCACTTATAACGCTACACAAATTTGAAACGTTCATTTTTTAAATTTATTCTTTTAACTTCAATTAAATCTGATATGTTTAAATGAAATGTTAAAAATTAAAATAATCATCTTAATTCGAATGAAATTAATCGCTAGAATTATTTTTATAGCTGTTAAACATAAATGTTAATAACGTTATTAACACACGATAAAAACGTTAACGCTTTTACGATTTACATTTGCGAAATGTTTATCCGACGTTTCTGCGCGGTCGACGAGATTAATATTACAAATAAATCTATTGTGCTTTATTGTCATATTGAGAATGACCCTGTGAGATATAAAGAGATGATTAATAAGAGATCGGCACGGACATTGTTCCCTCGGCCTCATTATAAATAACACCGAAGCGCCTACCTGCGCACAGGCGCCCCCCAGTGCTAATGAGTCGACATTACAGCGCGGATAAACTACGGTTGAACGTCTATAAAACGTACCATCGACATAATTCGGTGAATTTTATGCGGTTTCATATATTTAATGCGGGCTTGTAATATGACTCGTGGACGATAATTTCGTACCATTCTTTCGAATTCATATAAGTATTTCGAATATTTCAAGTAGCTAATTGATTTAGGCAATATTTAAAGCAGTTTTCTTTTTCTTTTTTTTTTTTCTTTTTTTAATTTTTCTTCAATAACGCTAATAGTTGAGTATGTAATCTAGTCTCGGTAAAGGTTTAAGTTCTACGTATAATCTGGCGGTAAGGTGACTGAGGTGAACTAGTAATTTGGACTTAGAGAGTTGAGAGCGCCCCGGCGGGCGGTCGACTCCCTACCGCGAGCGACACAATACCTAACATAACTATAATACTTAAACACCGAACAGTTGTTCGAGGCGTACATTTTGTTTTCATTTTTCTTTCCGTTATAAACAACGTCATGCACCATATGGGAATGGGTGAACGCAAAATTAAGACTCCCCAGAGTTTTAAGACGTACTAGATTATAACGGCCATAATCAGGCAAAATTATTGCATTTTGTACAATGTGTTATTGAATGAATCCGCAAGAAAAATGTCGCAGCAAGATAATCTTGTACATTTATAATAACTAATAAAGAATTATTTTACCATCACAGGCGTACTAGCCGAATATTATATTTGGAATTACAAGTTTGAATTGCGGTTCACAAATCTAAAAATATTTACCGATTAACAAAAGTAATTATAAGATTCTAAATTTAAAAACATCGGGAACGAATACACACACATGCACGAATGTAAAAAGAACACAAACGAAGATGGCGTCACTGAAGACGCGACCACACTGCAAGCCCTGCATGCGCCATCTACAGTCAATTGGCGTAGCAAAAGGTAAATGTAAATTATTTCCGCACACTCCTATACATCTTACTTGAATGTTTATTTTAATTAAACAACCTGAATACTTGTACTTAGATTTTAGTTTTCTTTTTACGTTTCGTATATTCGAATATGATTAAATTACTTTACTATTTGAAATTTAATTACTACTTTATTTTGGTTTTTTTGTCTATGACCCAAAAAAAAAAATTAAATAAAAAATAAGTAATGTCTTTATAAGAATCATTAATTGTCATGTTTTTAAACAGAATATTTGAAAAGTATATGATGCAAAATTAAGTATTGATACCTACCTACTCCTATTTAGGAAAATTTGAAAGAAAAAAAACATAATATCAAAGTGAGAAAAACTCTACTATAGGGGTTGAATTTTAATATGGGAATTTTATTATAATAATTCTAAAGAAGGGAGTCCTACGACAACGTAGCTTTACTTTACTACTTAGGTACAAACTGTCTTAGCGAAAAAAAATCACTTCAGCCATTTTCACGGTCAATAAAAGCGCAAAATTTCATTCCTATTCCATTATTACAAAATCGTGATCGAGATCGTCCAATATTTTTACGATTGTAAGCCGTTGAGATACAGTTAAAAATTTAAATACCATAGCTAATAAATTAAATAGGTAACACCGATTTAATATTTATAACTCCATTATTCTATTATACTGTGGAATACATCGAGACTTTTAATTTTAGTCGCTATTTAAACTCACCTACGACAATTTTTCCAACTTAAAAAACAATGTTTCGAAATGAATGAAAATAAAATAATTTACATTTTTTTCAATTTACAATTATTTTTCAAGGTGTTAAAAATATTGAACACGTTACGATTTTAAATTGTCGTATGTCATAATTAAAAAGTTATTTAAAAATTTTCGGTTGCTCTCCGCTAAATTAACCGTACATTTTCGTCGCGTAAAATACGAAGCTGGTCTTATTTTAGTTAATTAGACAACGTCGTGTGTTTCGTTATTCTCGTACGCTTTCTATTTAAACTGTAACTTTCTCATATCTCGTGTTATTTGTTTTATAATTTTAATTACATGCTTTGTTGTTTGTTTAGTTCTATAGGTAGCTTACACGTCGTTCTTTGTACCGATTTCGATAAGATCTCTGAATAAGTAAATGTTATATATAACATTAGATACTTATTAACCAAAATAAAACCAAATGAAAACAGGACAGTTTATTTTAAGGTTTAATTATTTTATTTATACTAATCGCTTTAAGTAAAAAAAAAATATATAAACTGTATCTTGGATCTTATCTACTTCATAAAATACAGCTACATAACTTTAAAACTAAAATATCCATAGTTGGAATGAGTTTAAACTGTTACATACGTCAATAACTCAACACGTTATATTTTTTTAATTTCAAATATCTACATTGTATTATAGAACCAAATAACCAATAGTCGTTCGGTATTCGTAAATAGGAATGTTATCATTCGTTGATAACACAAAACAGAACTATTGGTTACGGTTTTCAATATGGCCGTTTTTATCTGAATCCATTTTGAGCGCTTTTGTTTAGTTTTACGACCGAGATATGTTATCGCGTAAACGTAACGCGCTACTGTGTAGTTTTAGTGTTAAAACAAAGTCGCAGTTTTAATCTTTATCCATAACATAAAAGTTAAATGATTTTTACATACCTCGTACAGTACCCTACTGGCACTGTACTTGTACCTCTTAGTGTACAAAAGTAGGTTATTGGCTTCTTAATGATTTTTTATTGATAAGTTTCTTGTATAAGAGTAATAATGGTTGTTTTTAGGGTTCCGTAGCCAAATGGCAGAAAACGGAACCCTTATGGATTCGTCATGTCTGTCTGTTTGTCCGTCCGTATGTCACAGCCACTTTTTTCCAAAACTATAAGAACTCTACTTTTGAAACTTGGTAAGTAGATGTATTCTGTGAACCGCATTAAGATTTTCACACAAAAATAGAAAAAAAAAATAATAAATTTTGGGTGTTACCCATACTTAGAACTAAAGCTCAAAATTTTTTTTTTTCATCAAACTCATACGTGTACTCAAAAATGATATTGAGGTTTCTAATATCATTTTTTTCTAAACTGAATAGTTTGCATGAGGGACACTTCCAAAGTGGTAAAATGTCCCCCCCCCTGTAACTTCTAAAATAAGAGAATAATAAAAGTAAAAAAAAATATATGAGGTACATTACCATGAAAACTTCCACCGAAAATTAAAAATTAAAAAAAAAAAAACAATTTACCTTTCATTCAATCAATTCAAATATTTAAAAAAAAAAAAACAAGAAATTTTATATGATGTTACTTGTTGCTACGGAACCCTTCATGGACGAGTCCGACTTGCACGTGGCCGCTTTTTTTAAGTTTTGTTATTCTACTGTGACACTGACATTCGTAGGTTTAGGTTCAATGTAGTCCTTTATATTTATCTACTAACGTTCTTATTCTCTCGTACAGATAGAATACCTACTAAATAATATAAACTTATTTCATTTACCTCTTAATAATGTTTTTCTATCATAAATATTTTTGTTTTTCTAATTTCTAATTTTTATAAATATATTTTTCATTATTTCAAAGATAAATATTTTGTAACTTATGTATTTTTATTTGGTTGGCAAATTACCTGTTTGATTGTGTTTCTATTAGAATTTTATTTTTAATAATTAATTTCATCAAGTTAGGTTATTCAGTTTCATATTTCATTGTATATCGTAAGTATAGGATCAGTCTATTCAATAATAAAGTAGATAAAACTATACATATAAAATATCTAATTTGGATAACGAAGACGAATGAAATAAGTAAGTATGAAAAGTCACTGATTTGACGTCCCAACATAGCGATAGCCGTGATTTCAATAAAACAAACTGAAACCACTAAGAGGCCGATGGCGATGTCTATCCATTGTAATCTATCAATTGTTTCATATGAATTCCTTTCAATCCAATCTGACATATTTTTTTACTTAATACTCTTTTTGTTTTGATACAATTCGCTGTAGTACGAATTGTGTTATGTGCCTAAAAAATAAAAAGTAGGAAGTTTAGCGGCAGACGTCATGATGCGGAATACGACAGTCCGATCAAGCGTAGCGTTTCTGAGCGTTCGTAGTGATGTAGAGATACAGGCGAAATTATTGCGCATCCATTATGAAAATTAAAATATTGTGTATTAAATATTGTTCAATAAATCACATACATACTAATGTTGTATTGTTACGATTAATAGTTAACATTTATTACACTACATTACATAGAGCGATACAAAACGTACATGAGAATACATAATATTCAATATACATTTTTAAATAGATTTTTTTTCCTACCTCCGCCGAAAATCCAATTTTCGTCCCTGTGAAAAAGCGAACTTTTGGCACAGGTAGGATGAAAGTGACACTTTTTCTCCGCTTCATAGGGACAAAACCTGAACTTTCGTCCTAGGTAGGAAAAAAGTATGTGTAACACGGAACGATAGGAATACATCCTTTCCCGCATGTTTGCGGATGTTGCGCAATTTCACATGCGGGACAGAAAGTAGTAGGTACCTACTTTTTCCCTGGTGATACAATATACTATTACAGTATATCTTTGGCATAATTCCCAAAACTGTATTTCGGACCTTATTTTTAATTTGATGTATTTCATTTTATTTTTAATATAAAGTTTAATGTAGTAAAAAGCTTATCAAAATTTCATCGATTCTAATTGATATAAACAAAGTTAAAAACTTATTACACAAAAAATTATAAATACCTAGTAAAAGTAAACCGTGTGATATTAGGAAATGCGAAAAAGAAAACAGAAATGAAATCACGTTCCAAAGGTATAAATCAATGTCCACTATTAAATGATATTGAAAAACCACAGAAATCAATCATCGACAATAAAACGCTCCGTTGACATCGATATTGTCACGTCACTAGCGGCGTGAAGCGTGACAGTTACGTGGTCATCTCTGCGAAACGCCAAAAACTCTTGAAATCGGTCAACGAACTTTTTTTTTATATACAGTCATATAATTTTTTTATTGTATTAATAACAGGCTCGACATTTTTTTTATAAGGGTCATGATTAAGAGGTCTTTAATGATTTCTCGTTAAATTTATGTTATCTTATTCTTTGCTTCACACCAATTATTATGAGTGATTGATCATTAGTTATAGCTATCAACTATCTTCTGTCAGATGCAAGAGTTCGATTTCCGCTTGTAACTTACATTTATTTGCTTGACAGTCATTTCCTAAAGTATATGATATGTCTATTTGTAATGATTGTTTAGGAATTGTTTTACTAAAATAAATCTCCTTAAAAGTACAAAAAAGGTATTTGTTCCGTTGCGGGAATTTTAGATTCTTTTATTCACTACAATCATACAATATTATGTCGATCATAGAAACTATGATGAACTTTACAACTTTCCGAATCACATGCTTAATATATGTAGGTATATAGGCATTAAAATTACGATATGTGGGTCACAGCAATGCAATCAATTGACTATAATATTGTCTAGGGGCTCTTAGACTAGCAATGTAATAAATCAACGTGGAACCTCTGATGGATGGTTGCGTATGCGCACATCGTATTTACGCGTATAAGGTATGGCGCTACCGTCATTAATCTACTTCTAGCCTGAAAGCCTTGGAGCAAAAGGTTTTTTTCTTAATAATTTTACGAGTGATTGCTGGTAGCTCACGGTTTTATATTAATGACTTCTTTAGTTTAAGTTTACGGAGCATGTCAAAAAAATTATAAGCTACGATACATATAAAATAGTAATAAAATGACAAATTTAAAGATTATACACTAAACTGAACAAATTTATAAATCACCTGTACTCGACTTAAAATTTAAAGAGCCTCGTGAAGATTTCAGATAGAAAATAATATTCAGTCCGTACAATATATTTATAATTAAAGATCGAAAACATTGAACATAAAAGAACAACTAAGCTGACGGATGGTGAGCCTAGGGCGATCGGACATTAAGGCCCTACGCAATATTAATGTAGCGTATTCTCACCCACGGGAATAAAATAAATGATGTCATTTTTTGTCCGCACGGGGAGATCTTTTGTCCTCCGGCCGCGGCGGCACATCACTACCTTTGGACGAGTGCGCCCGATCCGCAGGACGTCCATAGACAAAGGATTTTAGGCGCCGCTCTCCAGTTTTTCTTTATATTTCGCATAGAAATATTCTATTCGTATGACGAGGCTTTTTATCATAATTAATAATTTATTGCTTTCGCCAAGCATCTTTGTAACGCCGCACCTGCGGACTATCGCAAGGTGCTTCTGTCTTGTAAGTGATAAATCATATAACTTCGTTATTTTGCGCGAGAAACTGTGTACTCATACATAATCGTTTGACGTCTAACATCAAATAGTTTACTGATAATTCCAGCTCGTATACGCGCGTATTTTGTGTTTCTTATTATATATCAATCATTATCCTTATGCCTTTTTCAATAAATAAGTATATTTACTCGTACATACATTTCGAAGAAATTAAGACTGGTTTACTGGAAAGGAAAATGTCAATGTTACAATGTTTATCATAATAAAAATAATGTCGAAACATAGGTTTATAGAGACATTTATTTTCAAAATTATAATATTCATAACATGCGCATTTAGCGTCAAGTATTGATGCAAATCCCACATCGTACATACATCGTTCATTTTACGAGTACCTACTGCCTCGGACGCGGTGTAAAAATTCTATTTTATTGTTTACATATGCAGATTCCTCGTTGTTTCAATGATAACTATTAAAATTACAAATTTATTGTGATAACATCGATGTTTTTAGAAGTGCGTATTCGACAGCAGGGATTTGTTAAACTGCCGACGATTATCGTTATCGAAAACATTTCAAGTACGATGACATCGGCGCGTTGATCGCACTTTGATAAAATAACATTTTATATACCGATATTATTTTAACAACATACTTTAATATTTTTTGGTTGTAAGATTATATTTTTTATGTTTATTAATCTTAAAAACGAAAAAAAAAACGAAAAATCTGAGAATATCGCCCCATCGCTACACTCGTTTTACTGTTTGCACGAACATTACGTATATATTTTGGCGATAATAAGCGTTTATGTAAGGATCGAAACGATATTCAAACAGGTCAATTGGTCTGTGAACTGTGACAGTTTCAAGAGAGGGTTCATCCGAATTAAATTGTAGCTATTAAAGAAAATAAATAACTAAAATATTCAAAAAAAAACCCTTGGAAAAACATTAAAAAACCGTAGTCATCCTAAGAATGAATTATAAAACAGACATCGAATTAAAAGATGGAACAATTTGTCGTAAACCTTCGTTCGAGATCGACGCTGGCCGTAAACCCGCGGTCACATAGTCTTACCCGTTTACCTCGTAACTCGTGAAAGTTATAGTATTTAGGGCAGTTCAAAGCCGCCGACGGATATTAAAAGAAGAGATATGGTCGTGCGACCAAACGTACGGCTCATTCAACTCGGATCCCGACGTTTCCATAGATTGAGGCTTGATTGACCGGTTGCTGAAGTTAATTTTTATTTTAACCAATAATAATAAGCGTCGGTGTGTTTCTTGTTGGCTTCTTTCGGAACTCGTGTAACTCGTGTCGGAGAAAGCTTGTAAAATAATAAAACAATTCCGAAGTTATAAAAATATATATTTATGAACGAAGTTAGTTAAAATAATGTTAGACAATTATCGAAACTTCGTTGATATTTAATAACAAAACTCTTTCGAAATCATAACAAACTAAAACAAACAGAATCAAAGTTAGAGTTTTTTTTCAACACGTTGCTAACATGTAATTATTACCTGTAGTCACTGACCACAGCTAACTAATGAAGGACAAAAGTACATTAGACTTAATACATTTATCAGAACGCGTCACATCACCGGGAAGCAATGACATAATAACATGTTTCCAGCTACGTCGTCAACAGTTTTTATACTGACGTTATCAATCAAACGACGACGCGAGCTTCCGTGTAGATATTACTTTCACGAATTATATTCACAGATTTAAAATATTATTTTAATAAGTCTTGAAGTTTTAAACTTGTCTACGGTAACAAGGGAACCAGCGAACGTATCTAATTGGAGGCATTTTTAATTGTATTTTTTTTTAAATTCAAGTGTACGTATAAGAAATGACACGTAATTATGAATAATTTCTTCCACTTTTCAGTAAAATTACGGAATTGTTTAGCGACTAATTAATAATGATTAATGATCATATTTTAAATTGTAAATTGTAATTCTAGCAAACTCGCGGTGGATATTCTTTTGAGTAATAAGGTAATTTGTAATGTTACTACACGCCGATGACATTTCACATCGTTACTAAATGAATAGGTGTGAATTAATTTATTAGTAGTTTTATGCATAATGCATTTCATTGGTCATGTCTTTATGGATGTAGGTATATCATCAGGTTTGTGCGAGTGTGTAGGTACTTTTTTATGACTAGGTATTATTACATTTATCTACTTATTCATTTTAAATTCGTCATTTTTTTTTCTCTTATTAAATTTTTTGTAATCACTTGGTTGTCATTAAAGTCAGATATATAGACTAAGACCCAGTTTCACTACTCGCTATTAAGTTCCGGTTAACCTAATTGGGACTTTTTTGACAGGTAATTGTATGGGTTATCTGTCAAAATAAGTGCCAGTTAGGTTATCCGGAACTTAATAGCAAGTGGTGAAACAGGCCCACAATATATTTAAGAAAAAAATAATAACAAAAAAATATAAAAAAATATTTCAACAAACTTTCGTTCCAATAAAAAAAGTAAATATTTTTTTTATAACCAAAAGACATAGTAAAGAGAAAAATGCCAAATAAGATGTCAATGTTTCTTTTGCTTCTTTAAAGACTTTTCACTAGATGAAGCGTAAGAATAAAGTAGAAAGAAGTTAGAAAAATAAAAGATAGCTGTGCCCCGCATTCCCCGTTTCACCCGGCCGCGTTAATTGAAGGAAAAACTTACATAAATATTTTTAAACAATTACTCTAAAAGTAGGTACCAAGCGTTACTGCCGAGCCAGGGGTCTCAGGTTTGATTCCTGGGTCGTTCAACGTATTATTGAGGTTTTTTTCATTTTTCGAAAATTTTCAGTAAACGAGTGATGTTATATTTACTTTAAAAGTGGAACTATAGTTAAAAAATGTCTCGAGAAAGAAATAATAAAAGACGCCACGGAAGTTCTCAAAAAATATTATTTTATCCCGTTTTTGTAATATATCTTATTATTGCTCAGCCCCTATTGGTCGTAGCGTGGTGTTATATAGCCTACAGCCTTCCTCGGTAAATGGGATATCTAACACAAAAAGAATTTTTCAATTCAAACCAGTAGTTCCTGAGATTAGCGCTTTCAAACAAACAAACAAACAAACAAACAAACAAACAAACTCTTCAGCTTTATAATATTATATAGTATAGATAAGATAAAATCTAACTTTGACATTATTATTACACATTATAAGAAAAATAAATAATTATTGAAATATGAATTAAATTTCTTTTTAAATTTTTTATTTATTTATTATTATTTTTTTTTATTTTTTTTACTTTTATAACTATTTATTTTTCTTTAATTTATAATGGAAAAAAATATCTTGAGATGTGAAAAATGAAGTTAAAAATTCAAGTGTGGTGGGAATTATCCTAATATTACCTTAAAATTTCTAAAGACGAAGAATCTGTTTCTGTATTTACCTACATCAAAAAATGCTTACAAACTGACTAACTTTGCTTAAGTTAAAATACAAGTTATTTTATATTAGGTACCTACTATTGGTGATAATACAACGAAACACTTATAGAATAAATATTCATTTGGAATATATAAACTCATTGACAGCCCTAGCTTGTCGCTAACTACACGACCTGTCAAAATAAAATATGAGCCAATAAGGGCGCGTCGCTCGACGACAGGGCCGTCACGCTGAAGGAATTACGATATATGAACTTATTAAAATATCTACATTTTTTTTCTCGTTTCGCGGTCGGATGACATCGTGTTAAGGTGACGTGTCATGTATTATTTTATTTTGTTTATTTTAGATTTTCGGTATTAATCATGTTGAGTTTTTAGTTTTCAAAAAGTATGTAGATACATATAGGTAAAGATATAGAGTGAGGTTCTACTATTATTAAATTTATAAATTATTCGTTAGCCTATAAACTATTCACGAACATATTCCTTTATGTTATAAAAAGAGAAGTTCTAATAGCTAAAAACTACTTAAAGGTAAATATTTTCATTCCCACATAATTGGAGCTATAAAACCTATTTTATCATATCCAATACTAATAATATAGATTGAATGATGATTAAAATATAAATTTTTAAAGATTAACTTCAAAGTTACCGATGATCGGCATCTTCAAATACTCGTTCACACGAACCGGTGCTAACTAGTTAAATGCGGATTATTTGAAAAAAAAAACTGACTACAGTTAGAAGCCACATGTGGTACGCTATGAGCATTTGACACGCGCGATCTGGCGCGACTTGACGAATGGTAGCAAAAAAACGTTGTTTACGAACCCACTTAACATTCTCGACATTGTTACTAAACTAATATTGATACTCAATACATGTGTATACAAATATTTATCCTTTTGAGGGCGTGAACATTATTGATGAGTAGATTTCACTTCACACACTAATATTATTTTTACGTGTAGGTAATGGTCGGACGCTTTTCTTGATACTATTGTTTAGTTTCGATTTACACAAAAGAAAAAACTAACCCCAGTTGAAAAACGCCGCAAGAGGGCCGTAAAACGTTAGTTTTTCGCTCAGAAATCGAGAGCCACAAAAACAGAAACAAAGAGGAAACAGTGCAAAAAGCGTGACCGAAACGGTCGTTCTTTCAACAGACATCTGTTGCTACGGCGTGGAGAATCACGTGGCTCAATGTGTTAGATTACGATTTAAGGAAACAACAAAACAAATCACTATTCTAAAGTTCCGAAGATTAAGAACTTAGAAATATACAATATTAAGG
This sequence comes from Euphydryas editha, assembly GCA_036937285.1. NCBI lineage: Eukaryota > Metazoa > Arthropoda > Insecta > Lepidoptera > Nymphalidae > Euphydryas > Euphydryas editha. Next base: position 9,900,977 of record JAUPFZ010000019.1, read on the forward strand.
TTATTTGTCATGTCAATAAAACGTAATACTGTTTCTGAACGGTCGGGCGCGGTGTATTCAATTTGTGAATGTTTCAGACGCCATGATAAAGTACCAGCCATTTGTTATGGTTACTGGAGAAATATTTATCAGGTGATCCGTATTGATTATAATGTTTGCTTCGTATTAATTAATTTATCTTAATAATTTGATTATTTATGTGTATATGTGTGTGTATAATGTAGCAAGTACCTAACAGTAGACAACATTCTATTTAACGTTTAAAGGTTATATTAACAAACATAAAATAAATTATCGTTAATATCTCATAGTCATAACCGTTAATGATTAATATATTACGGAAGTAAATTTAACTATACCTCAAAATGTAGTTTCATAAGTAATTTCATCAAGCTTATTTCAAAAGTTAGCGATCTAGAAAGAAATTACTCCATCGAATTGAATTTACTATTTCAATTTGTTTGATGATAGCGAAAGGCATTCAATCGATTCTTATCTACTAGGTACTCATTTCAAGCAAAAACTTTTGTCCGAATAAAAGACATTAAAATAAATCCAGAAAAAATTATAGCCATTCTAAAAATTAGGTTTTTTAATGACAAGAGACTGAATCCCTTTTGTTATTCAATAAAATATTGGCTGAACTTACTTGTATAACCCTCATGGGCAGTCCGGTTTCCTTTGCCAACTGTTCCCGTATATGTCTGGTCGGTTTGGGAGTCTGTGAAAACGCTGACTTTAATATTTCTAGCTGTTTCGCCTTAATCGTAGTCCTCGGACCTCTTCTCTTCGAGCCACCGTTGCCATCATCGGGTGATTTGTTCTCCGCCTGCGAGTCACGGGTTTCAGGGTCTCCGTCCAATGAACCCTGAGTGGGGAAGAGGAACAACTGAATGCGACTATGTGGTCCAGTCCCATGTACATCATATGGGATTGTCATGGCATTATAATTATTTATTTCATATTAGCAAGATGAAAATAAATTGTAATCATCTGTGATGGTAGATAGTGAAGTATTTGGTTTGCCGAAGACTAAGAAATTCTTTTCTATAATTATAAAACTTATCTTGAAATTATACGAATATAAATAAAACTATATCCTCATACTATTTAAAAAAAACTGCTTGGATATTCTTTAATATCTATATATATATATAGTTAGTTACAAGGTTTTACAAAACTTGAAGCGTGAAAAATACTTCCTTTGAGACTTGACTCCTGTTTAATTCGTGTTTAACGTCCTCCAGAATCAGTGTAATGTTTAAGACTAAATTAATTTCTGGATAAGGTCTCTAATCTTGTAATTATAAACTTAGTAATTATGAAATTGTCATTAAAATTGAATCAATGCTCTCCGAGTTTAGAGATTACAAACAAAGAAAACTTTCGTCTTTATCATTAGAAGAGACAATATCAGAACTAGGTATACTAACCTGGTCCTCGGAGTCCTCGTGAGGTTTTGTGTCGCCGTTATGTGATAGATCCGAGTGGAGTGCTGGATGTGGCGCATGCGCAGGACTACTCGAATTATTCGCCGCTCTCGATTCATCTTCTTCCTCCTCGTCTGAACCGGAACCGAGTAAAGAGTCTGCTGTTGAATAAAATAATTAAAGTTAATCTTTATTTTTTATAATAGTATATATTGATAAATACATATTGAACATTATAGGTAGGTATAATGAGAAAATATGTGAGAATTTAATATTGAACGCTGTAATTGTTTACAAACATACTTTGTATTTAGATAGTTCACACATAAAACATAAATGAATGGTTAAGAAAAAATATTGTAAAAATTAATTATTAAATTAATTGTCACTTCTTAATGTTATACCTACACAAGCTTACAGTTAAAAATGTATTGAAAGAGTGAATATTTCGTCGATTATTATTCCTTTCAGTTGACTTAACTTTTTATGAAAATTTACATATAATATATCTACTATCGTAACACTTTATAGCATATTCGCTAGAAAATTGACTTATGAAAAAGCAATCGTTCGACCCTTCGCCCGTTTAACTAAATAAAAATGTAATTTCGTGTTGCTCTCCCCTATCGGGAGGAGAATTAACCGCAAAAACAATTACTCATGGTAGAAATAGATCAAAATAATATTTAAAGAGAGAAAATATAAACGTTCGAAATACACTTTTTTATTTTATTCTTCAAAACAAAAATATTATACTAATAATTGTTTATCTTATTAAAATATATATTTAATACTTTATCTATGTTTATGTTATATTTTATATACCCAATTATAAAAATAAAATGATTTGTTTCCTTGCAGTTCATACATTTTAAATATAGGTACTTACCAAGCCGATTTTATTTATTCTATTATCAATTAAGAAAGATTTGTAACCATAAATTTTAAGGCAGGCTATCTAATATTACTTTAAGAAAAGAATAATTGACTTTATCAAAAGATGTCTATTTCCAAAAATTAATAGAAAAGCTTTATTTTATAAGGAAATATAGCTTATAGCTTAGGTACACCTACCTATACTGTATTAAATCATCGAGTGACTATATACTTAATCATTATATCCACTTAAAATGGAATCACAATACCAAAATGTATTTTTAATGACAATATTAAACATTCATTTATAATATATTCTCGTCTCTTATATAAAACACAAAAACTTTATTTTGTAAATATAGGTAAGCAGCGTACCCTTATCGATCCACAACCGCTCGCGCTCGAGGCTATCTGTGGAACATCTGTCATCAAGAGATATAGAGATAAAATATCACTCGAATTATTTATTATTTATAAGTACCTATATGTATTTAATTTTAATATTTTAATACTGTTTTGAGTGATAATTAGGTTATACATATTATTATACTTTTATTTAGTTTGAAAAATTTTATTTTATTTTGGTAATAATACTAATATCTAGCTGTGTTATAATAATTTATTATATGAAAGACATTTACGTTCATCTTGTTCATCTTTACAAAGAAATCGATTATTAATATTAGACTACAGTTAGGTAGGTACCTACATGAAAAGATCTAGAAAGTTTTTAAATAATATGACAAGATCATTAATAGTTTATAGTTTAAAAATTAATCTCTATCGAAAAACTGAAAGCTTAAATAGCAGTATATTGCATAAAAATGATATAAAATACCTACTAAGTATACTATGACACTTACGCCGAGTTGCACGAAACAAATTTTAAGTTTAAGTGTTTATTAACCTAATTTAATCACAAGAATCGTGATTATCTGTTGCACAAAACCTACATCTGATTTAGTTAACAAAAAAATTTAGTTTAATTAAAGACCTATCTAACGGATGATTAATTCCAACAACTTTAAATTAATCATGAGATCAACTAATTTTAAGATTAATTGCAACTTAACTAACGGAAAGCTAGCGACGGTTTCGTGCAACTCGCCGTTAGTCTAAAATTAAAATGGACAAAAACTCTTTTTCTGTTCAGGAGAAAAAGCTCCTTCATGTGAAATTGTCATTGACAAAATCTCGTTTTAAATTAATAATAAATTTTTAAATTAATAAAAAAAATAGATATTTTATTTATCATATAAATAAAATAACATAATTATTTAATTGTAAGCCGAAATAACTTCACCAACAAAGTCGATATATATATATATATATATATATATATATATATATATATATATATATAATACCAAAATAGATATATAAAACTGTGTCATGGTTCACAAAACTTGACTTCTATTAATCTTATAACTTTTCCGGTCCCGAACATCCCTTCCTTGAAATAGTGCAAATCATTGTTGGGGTACGCTTAAACACAGCAGGGTAAAATTGTATCGAAATAGTTAATATGAACTACTTCATAGAAATTACTTTTATTAACTTCTTTCATTTTCAATAATTATCAGATTTTATGACATTTTTAACACTTTTTCAGTTCTATGGATCGTAGGCATATCGCGCCTTATTTTATAGTTGAACCTATCTTATACAAAAAACTGCAATATGTATTTATATGGTGTTATAGTAAAATGTAAGTATTTTTAATACGATCACCTCTATTCCAAGATTAGTACCTTAAAATCAAGAATTATCTATTTTCTTTTATTATTATTTATTAGAACTTCAATTCAAAATCAGAACTTAAGTATTTATTCACCTTTTTTTTATAATTTCTTAAAGTTGAAATGTGTCAAGAACTGAGCTGAATCCCGCCCGTAAAGAACCTACTGCTGGGCAAAGGACTCTTCTCCATGTAAAAGAAGGGTTGGAGCTTAATCCGCCACAGTGCTCCACTGCGGGTTGGCAGATAATTTCCCTACCATAAGTAACGGTCGCTATCACATGTCTATATAAACAACCGTGTTGGACGGCTTTACGTGCTCTCCGATGCACGGTTGGGACAAGGACATACACCCAGCCCAGAATTAAATATTCGTAGAAATACAAATATCTGTCCCGAGCGGGAATCGCCGCAACCGCTGGTTACGGCACCACAGTCATCAAAAGTACAAATATTCGTAAAGGTGTGACATGAGTACTCGTATGTTTAAGCTGCTCACCAAAGTATACAGAATTATACACAAAGCAGGCAATAACATCTTGATTCATGACAATTAAAATATATTTACATACGAGTATTATATATCTACTACCTTCTGCTCAGGGAGTCGCCCGCGTTACTTCTAATACCTCCAAGAATATGTGTACAAAGTTTCATGGTGATCGGTTAAGTAGTTTTCACAACCAAGGTAAGTTAATTTCAACAAACAACCTTTCTTTCGCATTTATAATATTAGGATGATTGTAAAAAGCTTAAGACCAAAAAAAAAAAACTGTGTATTGTAGAAAAACGTTGTAGTAAATACCTATTGTTTTATTATAAACTTATAACAAGAACCCGTGTGAAGGTAAAATGAATTGTTATAAGATCGGATCGCACTTAATGTGAGCAAACACTTGAAAGTAAAATGTCCGGGTATCGAGGACTCTCGCGCACCCTCCGAGGAACAAACACTCATCGTTGGAGGGCCAGTAGGAAAAATTTGAGTGGTTTATTTTATGAATTACACGAGTATCAATGAATACGAAAACAGTTTTTGAAGTTTGATTGTTTTAATGTATGGTCACATGTAAGTTAAATAAATTTATTTGAGTCGGAATACATTTTTGTCTTTTATTCTTAGGAGAATATTCTTAACTGTGGTATAGCTATCACAAAACTTTTTTCGATATTCTGGAAGTTTTTTTTTATGAAGTTGTGCTGGTATAGGTAGTTTTTTTTTTGGATAAAATAATTCAACAAAAACCTCAACGCAACATCAAGTCGATTAAAACAGAAATAATAATATAAAATATAATGTATATTCTTATGAGCAAAAATTTTAATGTAAATGTAATTTAAGTAGGTACCAACTTGAAAATTTCCAAACAGGAAATCTTTTAATCATCATCCAAAGACTCTACCTATTGATTAATCTCCGTTTCAATATAAAAACGACACGAAAATGAGAAAACATAAAAATGTCCTAGCAACGACAAGCACGCCCTAGCCCTGAAATCAATTTTAAGCCTCCCCAAAATAAAGGGCTTCTTTTGTCTCTCTCCTCGCCTAAGGGGCGAATCGAATTTTAGCAGCAAAACTGTTTTTTATTGTTCTCGAAATTTCAACGATTGGTTTCCATTTAATTTTTAAAACGGATTTATTGGCTTCTAAATAAAATAGCTATTTTTCAGAGATATAAAGCCTATTATCGAATGCATGTTTTCTTGTTTTTAGGCTAAATATGTTTAGAAGTTGCCTAGAAGATGAAATATGTAGTAAATAATGTGTTGGTGGTTTCGTTTAGTTATATGCTGGCAATTACAAAAATCTCCGATAACTTTTAATATACCTAGTTGGCAATATCTAAAGAATCTATTAATGATTTGTGTCAACCTAAATGAAAGTGATCAAAACACAAATTAAAGGAAAATTTCTAAAAGAATTGACCCTACGTCTCATTGCCTCCACTGGTGACAGGAGGGCTGGTGCATTTTTTGCCCAGAGAATCGGAATTGCGATTCAACGGGGAAATGCTGCTAGTATTCTTGGCACCATTCCAGGCGGACATGATTTATACCAAAACTGTTTGTAAATAATTAGTTTAAATTTTGCTTTGTAAATAATATGTATAATATTGTAAAATTTAATAATGGTTAAAATATAATTTAATAACCATTATGTTATTGTTTTATACGTAATATAAGACTGATTTAAAACATTAAAAAAAATTAAATAAATTATAGATAGGTTATATTATATAAAATTTATATAGGTAGGCTAACGACACCAAGGAGCAACTTATAAGTGTCTATAATGGAAAAAAGACTTTTATTTGGTTTCATATTATCTCTACATATTTTATGTAACAAATCGCTACTTAGCCATTGGTAAGAGCGCGATTATTTACATTATGTGTTTAATTAACTTTGTAATGCAGGTAGGGGAGACCAGGGATGAATGTAACAATTTTCAAGTTTCTCGTAATATCTCAATGAGCTTTTTGAATATAAATGTTCTTATAAGTACATATGATAGATTGGTCTTTTAGCTACCTTTTAACACCAGCATATATGCAATTGATATTATAGATTTTGAGAAAAACAACCAAATAAAGAAAAGTGGAGTTTGTTACAACCATCCCTACCCCTAGGGCTGGTTGTAACATTGTAAGGGGATGGTTGTAACGTTACAAATAACAAGTCAAAGTAATTTAAAAAACTAAAGAACTCGACTGCGTTTCTGTGTAATTTGAAAATGATTTTTTTTTTGATATCCCAGTGTCACTCTCATTGTAAATACGAATCTAATGACACCTCTCAAGCTAAAATCCATCGATTCGTTCAGGCTGCAGAGCGACACAAACAATTATACATACATACATACATACTTTTGAAAAACATAACCCTTCTTCTGGCGCAGTCGGGTAAAAAGAAGTTACTTTCATATTCAACATAATTATTTATTTATAAATAATCAGCCTTTTAGGTTTTACATAAAGATCAATAATGTCAAGAAAAAATTAAACATTTCTAGATAACATAACAATCTTCTAAAATAATCCAATAACATTATTTACAAATGAGATCTCAATCAGACAAACAATTATGGCACACTACTCATTCCGTTTTTAGTGCAGTCTACATGAGCCCATAACTGACACTCTAAGCACTGCACCCACTTTTCATTGGACCTGCTGTTTTTCCATACAAACTAAACAGAAACTATTTTCGTTGTCTGAATTATCACTATCTTCTATTGTTTTATTTATTTGGTTTTTTATTATTTTCTTTTCTGTCTGAAAAATAAGTTTCTTAACGTTTTTAGCTCTAAGCTTCCTTTTTTGTCGTTCTTCATTTTCAACCTTGTTTGGAGTATCAGTCATTACTGCAGTTTTTCTGCTTTTTCTTCCTTTTCTATTATTCTTTCTTTGTCCTGTTTTTTGGTAGGGGCTTAACTTCATAGGGACTATACGATGTTGTGACTTCCTGAACACTAGTTGAAGATGTACATGGGGTGTGTAAATTATCAAATGATGTCGATGGGATTGCCACATCTACTGTCGAAATCGTTCTCGATGACAAGACTATTGCTGGTAGAGTTAATTTAGGAGGGGTTCTTGGCAGTAATAACTACCAAGCTACCAAGGGTATTTGGTTGATCTTATTTGGGATGAAAGTAACAAGTTGTTACTTTCATCCCTACCTAAAAAATTTACCGAATTTGGCAGACACATGCCTATAACTTAAAAATTTGTTAGAAAAATACAGTTTCGAATGCTACTATAAAAAGATGAATAGTCATTATATTTTACTGACTCTTGACACGTAAGCTTTAACCTACTGCAATAAAAACAAAAACAGTTGAAAAAAATGGGCAAAACTTACTTCGAAGGTAGTTTTTGCGGCACCGACTCGTTACGTCAACAACCGTCGGCACAGCGCCGTGAGGCTAACTGAGGTTAGGAGGGATTCAAAATGACACATTTGGGTGAAACAACCATTAGTGCAGCCAATATAACTTTTTCAAAAAATCGTTTGTTACGTTCATCCCGTGTTACTTTCATCCCTGGTCTCCCCTATGCAGTCTCAATCTGATGACAGTGACGTGACATTTTCCTCTCGTAGGCGAAATGCCGCTCTGGACGTATGCGTTTTGGCTCATTATGAGTTGCTCAAATTAATTTTTATATATTACTTTAATTATTTATTATATGCATTTTATTTATTATATTATAAGTTATTATTTCAATATTTTAAGTTTTTATTTATTTTTATGTATTCAGTTTATTATTTTATTTACTTACATTGTTAGCAAAATATAAATGAGCATCTGTTGAATCAAATCAAATTAAATTAATCAATTTCTCAACGAAAATGACTATATAATTATGTTATAGATACCTATATGTGGTTTTCTTTCCTAAAATTTTATTTTATATTTTTTTATTTTATTATGTTCAGTATGTCCTGATGGCGTTTGACGTCTCATGTCACTAATGCAGGCTCTGACTGAAGAACAGCGCCTTAGCAGTAAATATGTGCTGCTAAGCAATGCTGAGGCAGAGACCTAACTGGCCTTCTTGAATTTGTTATTTGTGTATTTAATTTTCTAATCAATAGGATTACAACAATTAGGAATACAACAGCAAGTTGTATTCCTTTTTCTCTTTTTAATTTTTTTTCTCTGTACAAGATGTAACTATTTTAAGGCCAATAAATAGCTTTCTTCCTTTCTTTCTTTCTTTCTTTCTTTCTTTCTAATTTATATTTGTAAAATTCTTTATAAATCGTGAATTACACTTTAACAACTTCTCTCGAATAGGTAGATAGATATTTAATTTGTAGTGACGAACGTAAAAAACCATCACATTTTTAAACGATATCGTTAACTTGGAAAATATGCTACTTTTTTATTTTTTTTATTTTACGTAATAAACTTGTTTTAAAGATTAAGTGGCGAAATAAAATATTCGATCAAAATGGTGGTTTACCAGAAGAAGCGATATATGGTCATCATAAAACGTAGGTAGGTATATGTCGGGTCATCAAAAAGGTCATCCGGATTTACCAATCCGGATAAATAAATACGAACGGAAATATGCTACCGCGTATCGTAGGTATTCGTAGACAGGTTGCTGTCAAAAATCTAAAGGCGACAGTCTATAGAAGATAGGATAAAATAAGAAAAAATATAGGGGAGAGTGGGGTAATCACGGACGGCGGGTAATGGCGGACACACAGGTTTAACTATGTTAAAGCAAGACAGGACATATTTTGAATGACGCAATCGTAAGTCGACCCTGAACTCAGTGCCAAACAGTAAGTGCTAAAGTGAGGACGAGCTCACATTTCAAAGTAAGTAAACTTAAAGATTTTTCTATTATTTGATCTTATTTTTGTGTAAAATTGAATGTGTGCATCTTACTGTACGTAAAACATAGTAGGATGCTGTTTTTATCTTGTAAAAACTTATTTTTGAACAACGTTTTAAAGCACTGGGATCGTGCACCGCATGGTTCTAAACTAAAAAAAAAACATACTTATTGCGTTTCTGGGAAAGTCGGCTAATTGCGGACGATTTGAGTGGGGTAATTACGGACGTCCGTAGTTACCCCTAAGCAATAAGTATATAAAAATGGCTAAACTGTCATTTTTAAATTTATGGCTAATAATCAGGTACCGTAACCAAATTATATTATAATAAAAATACAATGTTTCACTTGTATAGAAATCATATTAAAATGATTAAATGTTATTTAGGTGTATTTTGGTATAAAGATAGTTAATAGACTAGAGTTATTATTTTTTAGATATTTGTTATTAATTATGAATAAACATTAATTTCAGATGCCAAGATCCAACCAAAGAAAGACTGAGACTAAATATAAGTTAGTGGACTTGGAGAAAGCCGTTGAAGCTGTCAAAACCAAGACACTTTCTCTGAGAAAGGCAGCTACTACTTATTCTGTACCAAAAAGTACGATACATGACTACCTCAAAAAATAAACAATTAAAACTCCAAAAACTGGAAGCAAGCCAAGAAGAAGAAGATTCTTAAGAACAAGAAGCTGAACTGGAGAAACATATTTTAAATTACTGTAAACATTTTTATGGTTTAACTATTGAGATGGTCCGCAAAATAGCCTTGAAGCCTTCACATTTGCCGAAATCAACCATTTAAAGCATAATTTTAATAAAAATTCCCGAATGGCCGGAAAGGACTGGTTCTATGGGTTCAAGAAAAGGCATCGCAATATTTTACTGCGTAGACCTTAGTCTACTTCTATTAATAGAATTACTGCCTTTAACGAAACAGAAGTTAAAATTTTTTTAATACCTTGGAAGAACTGCAAATAAAACATCAATTTGATGCCAATCGTGTATATAATAATAACCCAAAACAAGGCAAACTTCTAGAAAGAGGCATTCAACTTTGATAACCAGCACTCCCATGAAAGATGCTTTAGAAGAAAAAGAACAGAAAAGAAAGAAGATAGAACAAATTAAATTCAACGAAAATGTTGTCAATACAAATAAAAAAGGCGTCAAGAATCTGACATTTTTTGAAAATAAAAATAATAAAGAAGAGAAAAATACTGAAAAAGTTACATCGAAGAGTCAAGAAGAGCATAATTATTGGATTTGTAAAGAAAAATACGAGGAACCGATTATCGAAGATTGGATAATGTGTTACAAATGTCAATTATGGGCCCATGAGAAGTGCACGAGTGAAGAAAGCACTTCCAAGGGATATTTATGTGATTTATGCTCTGATTAGATTGTGTCCGTGGTTACCCCACTCGGTATCCGCCATTACCCCCTACAGCGTGGGGTAATCCCGGACACCAGACGTTTTGTTTTTTTATTATAACTTGATTATTTTCAAAAATATATCTCTGTTGATTATTTAAAGATAAAGTTAATTACTGAAACTAAAGACTGATTAATAAAAAGCTTTAATGACTTAAATAGTTTTCGTTTTATTTTAGTTTTTCCTTAGGTGTTCGCAATTACCCCACTCTCCCCTATATTTGAGTTTTAGAGCAAGGAATTTTAGGCCCTGCAAGAATATTGATTGTCCTTAGCTTAAGGCCTAAGTAAGACCTGTAAGTAATATTTTGACATACTTTACGATTTCTTTTTCTCTACCTATATGAAGTATTTAGAGACAATACGAAAATACCAACTTGAGTCAGTAATTATAATTAAATTAATAAACTGGGATAACGCGTGTAATATTATATTAAACTAAGGTAGGTACAACTACATATATTGTATAGGTATAGGTACCTACTGTACCCCGTGACAGAATATTACAAATGAAAAATGAACATAGAAAAGAATCGTACGGTACAAAGGATGACCTTATCACTAAAAAGTCATCTTCCAGTCTAACTTGGGGCAGAGGAAATGGTCTTGTCAGCATAGATGTACTCGTACAAATGTTTTGTAAAAATAGGTACAGAAAATGTAAATAATTCGTCATATTATATTCAACTTACAACATCCTACCTTTGGTAGTCCTTAGTAATATTTAGGTACTCGTAGATGTGAAAAATATACGTTGTACTATACGTTGAAAATTAATACGTTGTAGTTATAAGTAGTAATAAATATACGTTGTAGGTACTATACGTTGAAAATTAATACGTTTTAGTTATAATAATAAATATACGTTGTACCTACTATACGTTGAAAATTAATACGTTGTAGTTATAGTAATAAATATACGTTGTACTATACGTTGAAAATTAATACGTTGTAGTTGTAGTTGTATATTACAACTTGTAGGTACCTACCTACCAACAGAGTTTTTTAGAGTAGGTATATCTTGAAAAATAATTTATTGTACAAATCTCATATTAACCAAACATGTAAGCTTGGATAGGTACATTTATGTAAAGCAAATTAGCTTATTATATGATTGTACCTATTAGGTAATTTTAACGTTGTTAGTATATAAATTCATTGATTTTTATATGGTATGTTACAGAAACAATATCCAGAAAGAGTTGTGGAATAATTCAAGTAATTAAAGCTCTAAAAATATCTAAGCATAAAACACGGTTAGGTAGGTACCTACTGGTAAGGTTAGGGAAGTAAAATCTTAGTAGCATTAATTATATGGTTCTTTTCCATAGGAGTTATATATGAAAGGTGAAGGCACAGCATCTACTATTAAGTATTATCCAAGTTAGTAATCAAGAACGTTGATCAACAATATTAGTACCGATTAACAATTCAATCAACCTGCTTCCATGAATAATTATTTCCAAAAAAAAATTACATTTACTATCTAAGGATCTGTAACAACCTATTAGTGTAGTAAAAGCTATAAAAATCACAGATTATTTCGTATTACAGGCATATTAAAGTTTGTTATGGCGTGTTTATGGGGCCGACCGTTAATTCAAGACCACCATCTTAAATGTAAAATAAGAAACCGCGAGATAAGAATCTAAGAACATAAAAGATATGGGAACTCTTTGTGAAGCCGGTAGCCGGCGTATACTTATATACGCCCATATACAATACGGCGGGGCACGCACACTCACCCAGAGATGCGGCACACATGAAAGGGCGCTGTACGCAAACGTTCAACGTCGGTTTGTGATTGGTGGATACGACGGCGACGACCACGCCCATTTTTATCGACGTTGCGCCGGGAACGTGCGTGCGAAATATACGTATATGTAAAATAGGCTATAGGTTAGGCCGTTTTTAAAATGACATTTCCATTGGACACTCTGTCTGCCGGCGGGGGGAAATCTCTGCTTGAATTTTTCAAAGGATCTTTTGCTATTCGTTTTTTTATTGTACCGTTAGGATGTTTCTATTTTCTGCTCGATTTTGTGAGATAGTTAATTAGTTTGTTATTAAAGAAACGTGTGTTATTTTTTTGTGGCATTAGATACTTTCTACGCAGAAGTTTATACTTATTCTTTGTTGCAATTATAAGTAGGTGTGTAGGTACCTACCTATACCTATTGTGTTTCATAAAAATGAAATTACAACCTAACACAAATATAACTTATAAAGGTTTTTCCTATTTCAATTTAAAAAAAACCTAATTTTCAGCTAGCATTGCTCTTATTCGGAATGATTTAACTATATAACCAGTTGATAGATTCAGTGCGCTAAATCTCATTAACATCCTTGATAACCTTGTCAAACACAGATGCCCCAACATACCAGCAAACTGACTTAACATAGGTATACACCTACAAATTGCTAACTATATAACACAAAATTAAATAGACACCTAGCTTTGTGAATCTAAAGGGCATTCGGAGGTCAATCGAGTGTGGTCTTTGAATACAAAGGTAGTCGTGAGCGTGACTTCCCCAGGTAGCTATGGGAGGGTAAGAATGGACAATCAAAGAGCTTACGGCAGCATGAATTGAGTTTTTACTTACTTTTGATTCGCGGCGCCTCCGCGGCGGACGTGAGTATAATGACTAATGAATTTTTGTTTAGTAAGTAAGTAGGTCCCTATATATTTTTTACTAATAAAATTTTTAAGATACAAAGAGTAGTTAGGTACGTGACGCTCGTACTTGTTACATATGATAAAAGTAAATGACTTTCTTTTTGTAGTAGATAGATACCTACCTATTGTACATTTTACTACCTACTTAGGTTGGTACCAAATTTTTTTTTTTTTTTTAGTTAGTATAAGATATTAAACACTGATCGTTATTTTAATACTGTCTCAGTAAACGAAGGCGAAATTATTTCATAACTTCTGTTTGCATTAATTTTTTATGTAAATATTATGTAGCTACATCAGTACCTAGGTACATATCGCTACATATCGTTTTAAAATGTCTATTAAACACAAGATGGAAAGTTCTTCTAACCATCCATTCTTATGTTTATTATGAACATATTAAACGCATATAGGTACCTACTAACACAGGTATAAGAAAATGTAATTTGTAAATAAATATTTTTCTTGTTTTTCTACCTAACTCGTATAACTAATTGAAGCAATAGTCATATCGACAGACGTGATCACGTTGCTTAGGACCTATTATGTCTTCCACATTAGAAAATATTGTAAGAGTAAGTATAATTGTTTACAATCTGCAATCAGCAAACATTATTGATTGAATGTTATGTTTTTTCCTTACATTCGTTACATACTTTTAATCAAGCAGTGTGTACCCTAATGATTAGCACAAAAGTAGCCATAAAGGTAGCGTTGCCAGGCGTCCGGATAAAGCCGGACATAGTTAGGCAGTGTCCGGCTTTTTTTAGGCTTTTTACATTTCGCAAACGAGCGAGCAAGAATTAAAAAATGTTAATAAATGTTTACCTCGAATTTAATTTTGACTGATGACTTTATTTTACTGATTAATAATAAAGTAGTTAGATTGATTTGGCATTCGATTTTATTTATATTTAATTAGAATTTAACAAGATTTATGGTAATGCAAAAAAAAAACTTGGATTTTACATACAATTTTTTAGTCGTACCTATTAATGCTGAGACTAAACTGATTAACCCTTATAATATATTATAATTATTAATAATATAGGATGTCCGGCCTTTTTACCCAAATGTCCGGCCAAACTGGCTGGTCTGTCCGGATATAAGGTTTGGCGACCTGGCAACCCTACATAAAGGCATAGCTGGCAAGGAATGAATTACATAGGTATAACCTTGCTCAACTTACCTCAGTCCTCACCTATTGGGTACGGTAAGCATGTCCGACTTTCTTCAAACGGACGATTCAAATTAAGTTTATTTATTTGTTTTGTATATTTTTTTCTTATGACATAAATGCTATGAAATAGGTACTGTTGGTATATTTAAATATTTATTCAATTATACTATACTAGAGTAGGGGAGCGAGGGGCTAGTTGTAACAATTTTTCGTTGGGACCTTATGGAAGCTTACTTGTTAGGTATTTAGGAAATGCAGCAGTACTATTTGAATGAGCAACTATTCAACTAGTGATTTCAAATAAAATTTTGATCAAACCTGTGACAAGTTCTTGTAAAAATGTCTTAGAAAAAAAAGTGACGAGTGTTACAACTTACCCCGTGATTGGGGCTAGTTGTAACAGTAGGAATTGAAAATCAGTTTTCTATTTTTCAAAGGTTTATTTAGCATATTTATCATTAGAAACTGTAGACATGCTAAAACAGATTTCGACTTTAAAGTTTTATTCTTAATGTAATAAAAAATATTCAAAAATTTACAAAAACTTGTTATTTCTTTTTTTACACTATAAAAGAACTATAGATTTACAGCCATTTATAGTCTTAACTACTTAAGTAAACAGATTTTTGGTTCATATAGCGTATTTAGCATTAAAAAGTTTAGGCACATAGTTTTATTCTTAATCTAGTAGAAAAATATTCAGCCATTTATAACAACAATATCTCAACTTCTTAAGTAATCAATCAGCCTTTTGATTAAAGTATTATAGAGATTTGTTACTCCTTTTTTACATAGGTATATCTAAATAGCGACACATGACGTAAATTAAAGTATTTTGCAGCTTTTCGTACACTGGTTTAATTTTACAAGACTTCAACAGAAGCCAATTCGTACACATCTTGGCTTTGGGAAGCACTTTCATTTTTTTTTATAGTGTCTCATTCTGAAATGGATTAAATCAATTAAGTTCAACAAGAAAGTATTCAAAACATGAAAAGAAGAAATTTAAGTATGTCCCACGTGATTTCATAGAAATAATAAATCAATACGGGCAAGTTGTACTTGTTACAACTTGCCCCACGAAAGTGTTACAACATACCCCACTGCAAGGTTTTTTGAAATAACTGCTATAAAAAAATATATCCTTTATTTAGTGTAAAATTACATTTAATATAATCGAAGTAAACAAATGCTAAATGTATTTGAATAAATCAACAAGTGCTAAATAATTTGAAATCAACAATAATCAATTTTATATAAATACTATATAATACATTACGTGGTCTTATCGGAGCGCCTGCGTAACACTGCCTTCTGCGTCATCCAGCGGGATACCGATCACGCTCATATGATAGAATGGGTATTAAATAGTAAGTTGGGTTGAAAATCAAATGAATATTCTTCTATTATCTAAGTAAAAAATGCTTGTTACTACTTACCCTTGTTACAACTAGCCCCTCGCTCCCCTATATATGTATTGCTTGTTAGTATTAATGTGTAGGTATATATGTAGATATATCTACACCACCTAACCGATCTCTCAAATAAATACTCAATCCTATTTCGGGTCGTCTGGAAGATATGGCTAACTACACAATTTGTAATTATCTTAAGCTGTCTGTATTACTATTTTATATTTGTAAATAGTGGTGTACCTACAATAAAACGTAAATAAATAAATAAATAAATATTAATATTTCTTAACATCTCGTTTCAATATACAATCTATAATTATAATACCAACTATGTTTTACAATATAATTATACACTACTGTGAGATGATGCAAACTTTTTTCTAAAGTTGTATAAAAACTAACGTATTCGTTTTTATTTTTATGACATGAAAATGAAAACTCTTAATCACTTTAATTGATCACTTTTAAATCTACAGATCGTGTACCTAATTACATAAACGCCGAATTAAGCTATAGATATTCCTATTTCACATAAAAAGTTTGAATCATTAATAACAATCTGTGAATTAATTTAAATTACAAACATAAAAAAGAATTTTAGTGCTCCATCCGTGGGCACGTACAAAAAGCCTCGTTAACCATATTCAATAACTATAAAATGATATATAATTTAAGGTCAAGCCAGACAACCTTACTATCATAAAACTCCCTAATTCCCGAGATATAATAAACAAAGAAAAAGACATAAATAACGGTAAGAGAGTTCGAAAAAGCAATATGTCAGCGTCTCCGGCCGCCATTAGAGACGCCATGTTTAATCTAATACAATACGATGCGCAAACGCAGCCCGGCCGCAGTTAGACAAATTAGTAGCCTATCCATCAGATAGCTATGAAAAATCGGTGTTAAATTATTTTTTTATACGCCGAGGCAAATTCTACGACCTCGTAACAACTTCGATTCGTGTTTCGGATAAATAATACCTAATTGTTTACTTTTCAATATTGACGTAAGAGTCCAATTAAATACCTATATAAACAGAATAGTTGTAATGAAATCGACAACAAAGACATTATTATAGTTCTAAACATTATTATAGTTCTAGTAATAATAATAAGGGAGGTCAAACAATAAATATATCTATTATCTATTCACACTTTTAAATTACTTCCATTACTAAGAAGCTTTTGCAATCAAATGAACATTTACGACAAAAACTTCAATAGGTTTGTCATATGTCTACAAACAAATAGGTACCTTATGTACAATCGTTACCTACTTTGTATAAAAGATCGTTGTATCTAATATAATAGGTATATTTTTATTGTATTTTTAATGTACATAATTAATTATTTAAAAATATTAGTAACTAAATAAAAGTAGGTAGGTACGTAGGTATACCTACAGGAATATTTTGATTGTATCATCATTATATGTTTTAGGTTTAGGGATGAAATCATTTTAACTGAAAACAAATAACTATTCTTAAGATAAAATAATAGAAATACCATGTAGGTAAAATAATTTTTATTTCAGAAATTTATTACCCTAACAAGACAACACAACCTCCTTATATTTTTTTCTTGCAAAAAGAAAAAAGAGATTGACAATTACAAGTAGGTACACCTTGAAATAAACCCTTAAAATTTTAAGGGAACAGATGAGGAAACAAATAGATAAAAATTATTCGAACCATCTTCAATACCAGTGCTTGTCAGTCATCCATCATGCTGTACAGTGAAGTACCTTATGCTTCGGGTCTCATTAGCCATCAGTCTGAACGAAACTTTATGCTAAACTCATGGACGGATTTGATAAATGGTTTTAGTAAATAACTTCAAGTGAGTGGCATCTAATCAATGTTTATGATCTGTGAGGCCTTTTTAATACTGTATGTAGATTTTGGATAAAATAACTAAAAAATGTGATAATTTAAAGAAAATTTACTTAATTTTACTAATTTGTTTTAAAATATATAAATAATATAAAAGATGTGCATGTAAAACATTTTTATTTTTTATTTTTATATATTATTTATTGATTTTGGATATCTATTAGGTATATTAGAAAAAACACAAATAATATTATAGTAAATGTGAATTGATTTAATTGTTTTATTAAAAGATGACTGGCCCGTTTGCGCAGTTGGCAGAGATCAGCTGGACCTTAGGAGCACACGACTGTGTGACAGTGAAACATACCTACTCGTACATAATGTTAAAAACATATTTATTTATTTAATAATGTCGTAGGTTCTAATAAAAGTGGTAATTTGTGTCCGAGCTTAGTTGTCAAATTATGTTCTTAAAATGTCAAGATACGCAACTCCATAAAGGCGGAACCTGTCAAAATAATCTGAGACCACGATCTACTAATAGCTAGATCGTGTCTGAGACACTGTTAAGATAAAACAAAATTGTAGACAAAATGAAAAAAAAAAAAACAATAAATTTTAATACTCTCTAGATAAATTAACCATTAAGTTGTAACCGTATTAAATGTACATGCATTCTAATTTAGAATTCAAGTGCATATATACCTATTAATAACACCTGATATATAGGAATCCTATAAAATAAAATGTCTTACTTTTGTTTTTGACATAGGTACCTTTATCGGTTTTTTAAACAAAATAATTATATATTACTTTAATCGTTACTAAAATTGTTGTTAATGTGGAGATGGTTTTGAGGACGATGAATTTTTTTAAGCCACTTAAATTTAAAAAATCTGCCATATCGTACCTTTAATATAGTTAAGTACCATAATCAACATAAAACGAAAACAAAAAAAAAAATTAAACTTAATGAAATTAGCGAGTCCAAACGACCAAAATACATTCTCCAACTTCATAATGTTAGTACAAATGTGTATATACACAAAATATTACTAGTAATACTTAGTAAATTATACATTATGTAAAATATACAGTAGGTTTAACGTGTATTACAGGGCGGTGTATCTCCGTGACCGCAAGTCGTGACCCGTCGAGATTGGCCGCGTGCGTGTGCGGTGGCTCTATTTGTTCTCTACAATCCTAGTCTTGCTAGAGTGATTGTGAGCTTGTAATCACGACGGTTTGACTACGGAGCAATCTGTACACTTTTTGTTTAGTTATATTTCAAAAACATAACAGGAACACGTTATGCCAAGTGACTGCGCTAAAAGTTAAACTATACAAATTTAGTCGCATACATGATTATAATCTTGTTATAACAAATTTTCAAACAAGTTTCTATATTATATTAGGTACTATATTTTTAACTCTATTATGTACTGAGCTGTATCAGCCTGTAAACCACCCACTGCTGAGCGAAAGCTTCTTCTTCATATAGAAGAAGGGTTGGAGCTTAATCCACCACGCTGCTCCACTGCGGATTGGCGGATAATTTCCCTACCATGAGTACCGATCGTTATCAGGTTTCTATGATAAGAAACGGGACCGATGGCTTTACGTCATCTCCGAGGCACGGTGGGGACCCACATGACCCTACACCCAGACCCGAAACGAATATTTGTACAAATACAAATATCTGTCCCAAGCGCGAATCGAACCCGCGACCGCCAGTGCGCGGCATTGAGGTGACTAGGTACTCGCATCACTACGCCAGAACGGTCGTCATATTCGTCGATATTTATTTATTTGTGTAGTAATTTCAAAGGAAACTAAAAGCTATAAAGGAGATACTATTAACGTGCTTGCAAGACTGGTAATGTTATCATTACCAGTTGATTACCACACCGATCAATAATAGTGATTCGCAGAAAAAGCCTTTACAGCTAGTTACGTAATCTATAATTACGGGTATTATTAAGAAATCATGATATAATATGTTTCAAGATAATTCAGGCAGATGAGTGCAAAAAATGCAAATGAGAATAATCGCAAAATAAATAAAACAGCGGGAACAAGTTGTCAAGTAATGACATGCTTGACACTAATGACGAGTGAGCATACGAAATCGTACAATCAGATGAGGCGAAACGACGCACGCGTATCCACGCACGCGGCGTTGCAAATCGACAATGCACGGTGGTAGGACACAGCACGTATGGATATGCATATTTTATATTTATCTGTAGATATCGAAATATTAAATAAAGAACCTTTTTATCCGCGATGTTTCTATTGGTACCCATTCTGAATTTTAATAGTTTACACTAACACGAGAAGCAGAAAGATTAATGTGTTATGTAGTTAGGTAACGTCCTCTACGATAGAATAAATTAGGTAGCTTCCACCGCACAGTAGAAACTCATAATACAAAGCCTGAACGCGCTATAATTAAAAGGGCCGAGCCAAACACGATCAATCTCATCTTCATCTCCCCACTTAAAGTCAAAATAATAGATGGCCAACTCTAATGTCACTTTTTTATTCAGGCCTGCGTACAGCGTACAAGACGGAATTGACAGGTCATCAGTGACGGAGCAGGCGCTCGGTGACGATGCTCTTTCTTTCACCCGCTACTCTCGCAACAAACGATTGTATATACGGAACCTCGTAAGCAATTGTAATCCTTATTCAGTAGCGACAAGAACCCGTAACTCCGTGAAATCAGCACGCGTATAAGTCTTTTGTGTCCGCGAACCAGGGCCTCCTGTTCGGTTCTTTTTTCCTAAGATTATCTTCGGCGGCTGAGGCGTGAAGGCCGAGTGCCACACAACATGGCGTCGACAGGTTTCTTCCCGCTTTTTTACCTCTTTGTTTCTCTCCATTATTGTCTATCGATGTTTCCCGCCGTTCGATTTTTTTTAATAAGTTTTCTTTTTTTCGCATTATTAATATCTGAGCGGCGGTCGTGTTTTGTTTTATGTTATTTACATACACAGCCTCTCTTTTCGAAGGGTTCGGTGTGGGAACTATTGATAAAGCAGTTTAGTATCGGTTAATTTACGTTCTCAGAATAGAAGTTGAAATAAAATCGAACTCATCAAAAGATATTAAAGAATTCATGGTCGCAGATCGGGAACCGAAAAGTCTTTCGGAGAATATAGTGATTTAGTGCTTGCCATAAAATTTTGAAAACAATAAAAGTGGAGGAGGTCTGCGTTGGTAGCAGGCATCGTTTGACATGCTTTTCGTTCTAAACTGGCAGAACTGGAATTATGATGAAAATATGAAATATTTTCGTTTCCAATAAACATAGGTATACATATACAAAAAAATATATGACTTATGAACTGACTGTCTGTATTATATACATATTCCTTATAGCTGCAATTATTTCTAGTTAATCATAACATCGAGTATTTGAATTATTGCTTTATCAGAAATTGCTAGTTTTAACTCTTGACTAAGATTACCGAACGACGTAAAACTACCTTTGAACTAATAATTTTGCATTTCTTTCTCATTTTCTAAGAACTTCTAACTCAATATTGTGGTGATTGGGTTGAAATTTGTTTGTTTACATTTACAACATACGATTCTTATGTCATATGAAAGCCAATTAACTCGTAACAAAACATAGAAACGAATTTTTACTGTATTGCAATGGTATAGAGCGCAATTTGTGATGACAATTAGTAAGGAAGCGAAATGAAATGAGGCGTTGCGCGTTCGATTCCCGATTCAGGCTATTAAAGTGTTAAGGTTAACTTGAATAATGCCACGGTCGGTTTGTTAGCATATGTTTTGTATGAATGGGCCGTTTTGACTGAACAAGCGTTGAATTGAGTGTCGGGTGTCATTATGTTGTATAGATGAGTTATGCGATTCTGAGAATGTTTGCTTATTGTAAGGAAATGAGGTCAATGACCTGGATGTTTTATGGCTTTTTTAAGTTCTATTATCAATTTGAATACATGCTTTATAAAATATGTACGACTTATAAAATATTATATGATTACTTATCTCAAAAATCTATCCATATAGATATATAAGTATAAATTCAAAAAGATTTTACCGTTTATTTGACCATAGACAGGAATTTAGTTTACTATTATGTCTAGATTTATTAGCACAGCCATAAAATGTTTAATTATCACTAGTTTCCTACCAATTATTAAGGAATGATTTAATTGGAAAATAAAGCTTGATTGAAGAAATAGGCGTAAACTAGTTTTGTGTTCAGTAATATACTTCTTTAAATTAAAATTTACTGTTTTAGAACTTTTAGCGCTATTACGTAGGTAAATTACAACTTTTGAGCGATGGCGTGAATTATGCAGTTATAGTCGTCAAATTGCAATTAAAAAATTTGACGGCCGGCTGGTCGAGTGGTCAGGCAACTGGACACTTTACGCAGCGGTCGCGGGTTCGAATCCCGCCCGGTGCAGATAATCTGTATGACGAATATAGATGTCTGCACCGGGTCATGGATGTGTATTTATGTATATATGTATTTATATATTAAATTTATTTCCGTTCCTAGTACCTGTAACACAAGTTCTTACGAACTTAGCACGGGGCTAGGTTAACGTGGTGTGATTGTTGGTTAATATTAATATATTAATATTAATAAAAATGTTGGCTCTGATGAGCAACCAAATTAAAATAACGGTATCTATCATATTTGTTTCTATGATAACTTAGGCTAGGCTTGGTATTTCTCTGCAAGATCGAATCAGAAATAATGAGACCCACAGACGAACAATGGTCGCTGAGATAGTCCAATGGATTTGCAAGCTGAAGTGACAGTGGGCAGGGTACATAGCTTGTAGAACTGACGGCTGATGGAGCAGAAAGATTGTCAAGTGGAGACTACGTACCGGCGAGCACAAAAGAAAGGAAGGCCATCCACAAGATAGACAGACAGGGAGTCGACGAAAGCCATTCGATGGAGGCTGTTTCGAACCGGTGGCTCTGGATGTCGATGAGGGATGCCTGCGTTCAACAGTAGACATCCAATGGCTGATATGATGATGATGATAATGACTCAGATAAATTTAGCCGTCATGTTTTCATTAACATACGTAACATTCACATTTATAAATCACCTAGGTAATTTAGGTATTTAGAGGCGGTAATTTTATGTCTTTAGGTAAATTAAGAAAAATAAAAATGATTCCCAGTCATCAACTAAAGGAACCAATTGTTAAATGTCAAGTATAGTATTATTTGAAAAAATATTCTTTTTTTAATGTAAAAGAGGCTCGTGTTTGACGATAATCATGCCTGATGTAAAGCAAAGATCTAGAAGCGCAATTGCCTAGAAAATGTCTATTGAATCAATCAATCATTCAATTTTGTTGAGCTTGTAAAGGTAGTCTGGTTAAAATAAGGTGAAAAGATGGATGCTAGGGTGTCACAATCTAGTGTTTCGTTTTTGTAACTTTTATGAAAATCGTATCCTGAGATATTGGATGTCAACGACATAGAGATGCCACTGCTCGCGATATAACGCGTTCTCACTAATTGATAGAAAGACAAAGGACGCTACATTGACGACGGGTCGGCGTGTTGGTCACATCGAATCGCTAATCCGCTAACCTCTCACGGTATCACATCACCATAACAAATTAGTATAGGCCATACAGATGGTTGTCGTGGTCTGGGCGTTTTTGATTATATTACGTGTGTTTCCGGAACAAAGACACAGGATTTAAAAAACATCAACAAAGATCAAACAAAGATACATCCTTCTGGGAGCCTATGAAGTATTAGGAAATATAAAGCGTTTATTTGAAATGAAATGAAAATATTTATTTCGCCATAATGTGATTTTAAACAGATAACGAATGTCAAAACAAATATCATCATTTAAAATAAATACGTCAAATTATTATAAGGTCTTGGTAGACATCATACGAGTATTACTATTATATTATCGGCTTTATTAAAAATTACAATAAATAACTTAATCTAATGTCCCTAGTGTTGGCCGAGAGGGAAAAAATGCAAAAGGAAAAAACTGTCGGTACCTACTCTTTTAAAAAAATTAACAGTTTAAAAAAATATATTTTTTTAAAAGAGAAACTAGCTTATGAAGTGGCTGATACATATATGTAATTATATTGTCAATTTATTACTGAAACAGCCTGTAAATTTCACACTGTTGCGCATTTTTTAATCCACCTTTTTTCTAATATTTAGTGGAAGAGTTAGGCAGATAAAAAAATAATCATAATTAAAAAATAAAACAACACAAAATTTTACTAAAATACATATAAAGAAATAACAATTTCAAAAAGTTTTTATATCAATGTTGATATTTCAAAATGCCCGAGAGAATTCGTGCGATCGTCGCGAAGCGTTAGGAAACGACCTCTGAACTCCGAGGTGGTTAGGGGAGATAAGGAAATAATATTTCCTTTGCCCTCTACTTGCTATAGGTACTTTGCAAATCGAATTTATCTAAAGAGAGCATCGACTAAAATATGCTAACTATAGACTATAATAATTTTTTTTAGTAAATGATTTTTTTATTTACATTTCAAGGGTATATATTTTATTATATAAAATTAGATTTCAAGGTTATAACTTTTATATATTATAACCCTTTTGTTAAACTTATTAAAAGTTTCAAAAACATTTAAAAATCATCTTCAGAAACTATCGTTTGCTTTTCTTGGATGTTTCACTGCTCTCTACATACTCGTAAATGTAAAATTAGATTCAATAGTTTTTTGTTTGAACGCGCTAATCTCGGGAACTATTGGTTCGAATTATTATTATACGAAAAATTATTTTTGTGTTGGAGAGTCAATTTACTGAGGAAGTCTATAGGCTATATAAAATCACGCTACAACCATAAGAGGACTGAGCGATACTAATCAATGTTACAAAACCGAGAAAAAATAATCTTTTTTGCTTCCGTTGCGTCCTTTATTATTCCTCATCCCGAGACATTTTTTTACTACAGTTCCACTTTTGAAGTAATAATAACATCAAGCTTTTTATTCCTCGAAGGGGCGGGAAGAGATGTACATATTAAATATAACACCCACTTTTCGCTAGTCATGAGTCCCATGTAATAGAGGCCGAGCCTATTGCCATGCACCGGGCACCAATCCGTACTATTTACTGAAAATTTTCAAAAAATAAAAAACCTATAAATCATTGACCGACCCAGGGATCGAACCTGAGACCCCGTGCTCGACACTCTTAGAGTAATGGGTTAAAAATATATAAATACGTTTTCTCCTCAAATTAACGCGGATGAAACCGCGGGGCACAGCTAGTATTATATAATTTGTAAAGCCAATTATTGATTATTATATCAATATTATTGCATTTAACCATCAAATAATAATGAACTAAAAATTTCACAATTTTTGTCTACTGTCTAAACAAAACAAATCGAAGGTCAACAGCTTACGAAATCTAAACGTAAATATTCATTACGACGTTATTATTTAAAAAAAAAAAAACTTTTACCACTCACATTTAAAAAAAATCATACATACCTACATACATATTTTACAATATATTTCCACGACTCTTATTTAAGTGCACAGATCATATGCAGCAAACACTGACCAACCGTCAATTTCACGCCATTTACCCGCGCACAATACCGACGTAAAGGAAAAAATAATTAAAAAAAAAACAAAAAAGTAACTTCGCAACTACACGTAAAGCGAAATATACGAGTTGAGATTACAGACGTAATATCTTAAGTTTTAATTCGAGACTGTTATTTAGATTACGTAATATTTCGTCTTTTTTAATACGATTTCAAGCTTCAAAATATCGTTCATTAATATTTTTCTAATAGCTTCTATTACTGTCATTATTATAACTAACCCCACAGTTTGACAAATAATAATTACTTAAAGCCCCAAAGTTCAAACCGACCAAATTACGCTAAACGCTGGACTTTAGCCATCGAATCGTCGCCGACAATTACATTTAATAAGTAATAATTTCAATAATAAGCGTACACAAAAAAGTTCTCCAGAAGACCATTATAGATTGATCTCGTCCGTTGCATTCGTTTAGACGTAAGCTCCTTTTAAAGACGAAATATGAGAGCTCAAAGATAATGGTTCCGATTTAAAACACAGCGCACGTCCCATAATAGCGACCGGCAACAATCGCGCGGCACTAGCGATTATAACGATTATTGTCGATAACTTGTATCGACACCGGCTATTTGGTTAGTCCGTCGATTATCGATAATTTGCCTTCGGGGTACGCTCCCGACGCTGTAAATCGTTGAGCGATTAGTTTTTTTTACTGATTTGATTGTTAGTTCATCGGTGAGGTTTAATACACTCGACTATGATTTCCACTAAATATCGTAAATGTAGGTGATTTCGTTGGATTGTTTTTGAGACTTAAACATTAATTGAGTATAATGGATTTGGTGAATATTGTCATTAACTGCTGGGTGTCTAGATAAGTCCAAACAAAATACCGCAAACGCATCACCGAACAGTCATGTTTTACTGCCTATAATTCCGAGTCCATATAAAATAGAAACTCGGGACTCACGCGCTTTCAAAAACGCTACATTAAAACATCATAAAACTCAAACATAAACGTTTACTACAGCAATTTTACGAGCACGCTACCTATCGATCGTTTTAACGATAAATAAAAATTAATGGCAGACAGGACTGGATCGCAGTGGCTACGTTAGGTGAGAGCCGCAGTCTAGCTTCTATAATGAAAAATTCGCTTTGAAAAGCGAGATGTAAAATAAAATTTTACTCAATTTTATACCTACGAGTACATGTTCAATTAAAAATCCTTGTGTTAACATTAAAGGCTTGGCCTGAAATAAAAAACATCAATAAAATGTTTTATCTAAAAATTTATTTCTATATTTTACTTTGAGATTTATCGAACTACCTATTGAATTTTAGTACTTTTTGGTGTTTTATGAAGTTATTCTGATGAATAAAATAAAATAGGTAAGTGTAGGTCACTTAATTCTTATATCTTTTAACAAAATTTGAATTATAATAATGTGCACAGTGCAAATATTAATACCGAGTTTTAAATCTACACTCGCACCAATGTTATTAACTCGATCCATCGGATGCAGGACCACCTAACCCCCAGCTACCGGGGGTGGGACGAAATAGGATTCTATCAGTCTCCTCCATTCCACGCCGTTCGGGACTCGACGTGACTTCGAATAGCTACACGAAATATACTTCACTCTTACGACGACGATATTTAAGGACTATTTTACCTCGCCCCTACAAAAGTTTGCGGTTCAATGGTTTTGTTTACGTCTGTAATTTCGTGTTTTATACTTTTTTCTCGAGTTGACATTCGTGTTAGACGTAGTTCGTGAATACTTTTACTGAAATAGTAGTTTTCTTTGATCGTGGAATTTAATGAACATGAAAACAATGGCCTCAAAGTACTTATCTACATCTACTGATATTATAAAGGTAAAGATTTGTTTGTTTGTAATTGATATAATCTTTGAACTGATTTTGATTTTTTTTTTACACAACTAATAGAAGCGAAGTATCAAAAATCCCATCCGCGTATGAAACCACTCAGGAAATCTAGTATTTTGTATTTTGGTACACAGCATTACGAACATTTTTATTTCTTTTAATAAATAGATAAAATCAAATTCATACCAAACATTTACAACAAAAAATGTTATCGACAACAACCTAAATAAACATAATATATAGATTACCGAGAGAGTGTAAATATAATATAATGAAGATGTAACGGTAATGCTAGGCAAATAAATTTCTACGAATAACTTTTTCAACATCGAATATTTTTTCCTTAATGTCATATATTGAGAGCACAGATGCACCCTCTTCTGGTTAACCCCGATAAATTGTTAGATATCAATCAAACACAGGCGTCGTACTTAACTACATGAAACGGTTAATACCACATAAATATAAACGCCTGTTATAAAGCCTAAAATATAGCTTAATTGACACAAGATATAAATAAATGAGATACAAAACGATAGTTTATTACGTTTCTTTTTATTAAAGGACAAAGTATAAAAACTAAAAAAGTCTTAACACCACATATATAACTTAAAAAATACTATATAAACTATAAGTGCTACAACCATTGCATGGGGGTTAACATCTTGCAAATATCCATAGTCCACGCTCCCGGCTGTTTACCTTGCAACCGATATGGGGACTGGATATGTTTTTGTTTAGCTTCGCTGCGCTCTAACGCTTCTAGTTCATGCTAGCCTGGTACTTTTTTGTATATTTTATTTAAAATATACCGAGCTATCTTGGATTTCCGTTTTTTTCAATTGTCATTTTCATTATCTTGTATCATTAATTTGTATTTAACATTTATTAATAACTAAAATATTTTATTATTTGACTCGTAAGCGTAGTGTTAAATAAAGTTGAATTTAAATACTATTAAAATAATTAATACCACAATTATCAATCTACCTTTATCATTACGGCACATTACTCCAAATAATATTTTAATATCTATAAAAATTACAAACACATTCAAGTTTTATATATAATTTACTTTATATTTTTTCATAATCACATTTATTTTAGTGACTTCTTCCTACTAGATTACAATATAATTATCTTAAGTCCAAAAACTATTTTGAACATCCTGGAAATCTATTCAAGTATTTTTGACAGCACACTCATACACACACTACGTGTATAATAAACAATAGTAGTCAAGTCATCATTAGTTTATATTTATAAGATATGTTTTTTAGAATTTCGTTATCTAATTGAAACAAAAGTTTATATTTTATTTTTTATGTCACAACCATAATAATTATATTAGTATCCTTTTTGCTTTGAGAAACATTTTCGGCCAAGTACATAAAGGAGTTCTTTATAATTCGAAAAATGCAAAAAAAATAATAAAGGAAAATAATACCAATGTGAATTATATTTCTTTCATATAATTTTATTTCAATGAAAAAAACAATTTAATATTTTAATTTTTTTTAAACTATAAAGGACAACTGTCCTACAGATTAAAAATACGTTATAAACAAAACTACAGCGTGTATCAATAACCGCGTAAGCTCCTTAACCCTCGAGTGAGGGATCTAATCTCCTCCATGGCTTAGTGCAACCAGTGGAAGCGATTCCTTGTTTGCTATACCATATATTATCAGTATCAGCTCGCTGCATTCGAGAGGGAGACGAAGATGTTATCTGTCCTTATCCCTTTATTCATAACTTTGACAACGGTAATGGAATAACGAAGAAGTGTTACTAAATAGAGGAAGTATTGTAATATCGATGTAAAAACATTCATTTTCCAAATTACGAAATAAATATTTATGCTTAAAGTATATCATCGAAATATTAAGATTTTATTAAAGTATTTTAACTTTTCTGTGCTATTACAAAGTAGGTACTGATATAATCATAATTTTTGAAGTAATATCATATTTTACTATGAACTTCACACACCGTCGGTTATTTATTTGCGCGTATTATTCCAGTAACAATGTCTAAACACAATTACCCTGTGCAAACAGCCGGCGCCGCGGGCGTGCACATGTTGTGGGTATACGCGAGTAAACAACAGCTACCCTATAAAAAAACCTCTTCTTTTTTATAAGCTATTCGTACTAAAAATGTAAACAGGATAATAAAAAAAAGAAAAAACTATAAATATCTATTACTTAAAAAATTATTTCATAAAAATTTAATACTGTATTACTTTTATTACGTACAAAAACCGAAAACGATAAAGTAGCGCAAAGAGAATACATTAAAACAGGATACATATTAATTAGCCTCCTAAAAACCAGTCGATCCGGACCAAAACCTTATTGACAGAACATTATCGTAAGACTTTCAATTTGTTAAGCATAAATTATAATATCAAAATGTAACGACTCCTATCTTCTGATCCGACCTTTTTAATTTCCTAACAGGGGTTGGTATCATACCCCCAATCAAAATATTTATACAACGGCTATGTATTTAAATTTTCTTCAACTAAAAATTCTCGCGTGTTGTCTACGATCCGTCACTTTTTTTTGATACCGAGGTGTTGCCTTCGACAAAACGGTAAATAAAAAATAAAAAAGATGTCTATGCCACTACCGCGTGGAGACGTAGCTAATGTGTAATGCGGTTGGATTTTTGTCCAGCGCTTTGATCTCTTTGTTTCTTTTTTCTCTTGGATTCGGTTACGGTTCGTATTGATCGAAAAATCCGATTTCGAAATGGGTGCTCCGTGAGTTTTATTGTTGCCGCGATACGTTCTTAAATAATAAAAAACGCATTTTAAACTGAGAATGCAATTCTCACATGTCACGTTCAGAAATTGAAGGAGACGTGGTCGTGTTTTAGAAAAGTAATTATTCAACATCGATCGGGTCCGAGTCGAGGCGAGGACAATAAAAGACCTAATTTATTTTTTTCATACGACCACAATGCCTTCTATTGCAAACGTGATATCGTGTATCGATGTTTGATTGGACTTACGTAAATAAAGCTCAGTTAGCAAGCGTAGAAGCAATTTCAAAGCAATCTAGCTGTTGACATATTCTATTTTTGCAACACCAAACGTTTGTGCGGTTACTAAGGTCGCTTTACTTTCTATTATATTTTCCTTAATAATTTGTTTATTGCACCTATTACATCACCAATTATGTAAAATTGTTCTAGCTATGGGCTCCGACTCATTTACATAATTTTATGGGGCACAGCGGTTTGTTACGATTTTTTTTTAATTACTTACGTGTCTTTTTATAACGTCCATAAAATTTTAGGTGTCAAAGATTTAAATTTTTAAATGGGACAGATTTATTTTAGGTTGGTACTTACAATGCGTTGGCGCCTTTCCCGCTAAATAATCCTCTTTGCATATAAACTTGTTGTCGTCTAGGACGTATAGTTCTTCCCCTGTAGACAGTTGCTTTCTGCATACGAGGCAAGTGAAACAGTTGAGGTGAAACACCTTCTCCCGGGCTTTTCGTACTAGGTCAGAAGGTGAGATGCCGTGCCCGCAGCCACTGCACTTCGTTCCGTAACGTCTGAAAACCACATTTGATTTTACTTTTTATATACTTTACAATACATAATAAAATATAATGACAGATAACGCTCCATTATTCTATTGATTCTTAAGGCATAGTAAAATTTCTATATGTATATTTAGTAAAAATGACAAAGGACTTTAAAATAAACATTCCCTATCATTTTCAGGTTTATAAAATTAATGTCCTGATTCGTTACTAATAGGTAATATACACGCTCTATATGTTTGTGAAAATACTATATAAGAAATCAGTTCGCACCTTCGGTAAAACAAGGGCACAATTGCAGTTTTTGAAATTTTACAGGAGAACCATTTTAAAATATTTTTGCATTCAATTTATGGTTCTATTGGACTATAGTAGTTCTTCTTTGCATGACATAAACTATATAATATATTATTCTTAAGCAGGTAATTATCAAGAAAAAAAGTATTAAAGATTAAATAACTTTGGCATTCTTAACTCATTTTTGCAATTTTTGACAATTGTGCCCTTGGTAGAACCAAAAATTTTGAAAGTATACGTGTTATTTTCTATCTTAATTGTATCATGATTATTATAATCATATTCTTCTAACATAGTTTTATAAATAGTATGTTCATATACCGACATAAAACGACATTGACGATCTTATAATACTTCGAATGTAATGTCCTTGTTACTCAAAAACAACATCATTAATAAATAATCATATTTTCTATAAATATTATTTACTTATAGATTATATTTTGTAATGAAACTATTTAGGTTTATTACGTATTTTTAAAGTGCTTGGTTTCGATTAATAGGTACTATTGGTTTTATTACCTTTTATTAATTTATAATAAGCTTATTTTCAATAAAATATTTCTTAATGGTACGGAAAATTTAAAACATAGCGGTAAATATAGTACCGGACCGGTAAAAAATTAAATCGCGGACATCTGCATTTTTACGAATCTATGATGAAATATTATTATCAATCATAAACATAAATCGGACGATATATGAGAGATATCGATAGATTATCGATTTTACATATTCGCATTCGTTAAGTCGAAGTGGAAAAAATAAAATGCAAATGTATAAGATTATTTTTTAAAAGGTTGGCCACAGCGAGCGCCGATTGATACGTGAACTAGAAAAGAAATTCGAGTTTACACATTTTATTCTCTTAATTATTTCATCTGATTTATCTGATTCCTAAAATAGAATGTGTTACGGCTTTTATGTACCCATAGATTTTTAAATAAAGCTCAATAACATATTACAACAAGGTCAGATGGCGATTTTTACGAAATAATTTACAAATGTAAATTCTAATTGAACAAGTCGTCTTGTATCATTTGAAAATTTTAATGCGAATCAAGTAGTAATAGTATACAATTTAAACTTTAAAGTTTAAACATGTGTTCTATTACTAATTCTCCTTTAAACGACAATGACATTGAACAAAACGTTACAAATTAAACTCTTTATTATTTATTATTTTTTATATATAATACAAATATACGTTGTTATCTATTCAATAATCAATCGTTGCGATAATGTCACGATATTAAGATAAATATTATGCTAAATACATGCTTAACATAAAAAAATTACAACATGTTAAAATGTTTCTTTTTGACTGGAATCGCTTGATGTTTGATTGACTAGTTGATAATATTCACTTTCCATTCGTTATATTTATAATAATAAAAGTATTTAACAAATGCACAGATGCTAACAGAATGTAATAGTAGTGTATACGTTATTAATAATTACACATTGATTGAAATTTATCAATAATATAAAAACAAACGGACAAATCAGCGGTCGAGAGTTGTTTAGAAATCGAAGAATTCTAACAAGTAAGCGGTTATGACAGCTATTAAAATTTAAAATTTATGTGATAACGGTGTTCGTTTGATTTGTGAGTAATGATCGGTTGATTTTAAGGTCAGATTCAAAACTAAATATTCAGTTGTAGTTGTATATTCAGATGACAGACGCTTATCGCCTAGCACAGGGATCTCCAAACATTAAAGCCTTAGGGCCGTAATGATTTTTTTAGTATGTTCCAAGGGCCTAAACAGTTTTAATTTTTCTGCCCTTAACTATATTTTTAGCTACACTAGTCGCATTGTGCGCAACCTAAGCAAACATACACTTTTTCTAAATTACTATTGTGTATTATGACACTTAACGGACGACGTTGCAAGTAAATAAAACCGAGTAATTATCATTATGTGTTTTCTTCTTCAACTTATCACAGTAATAGCAACGAAAATAAGACATTCGCTGTCGCGGGCCAGATTGATGACACTAGTCTTAAGCTGTCGTGAGCTGGATTGATGACATCGGCGGGCCGGATTTGGCCCACGGGCCGTAGTTTGGAGACCCCTGGTCTAGCACGCAACCGGTCAATAATAACTCGAGCACCTGTTTTAATAAGCCTAGTTCGAACCGTGTGATTTCTAGGTCTTTATCACAGCGGATTTAAGCTGCTTGTTTATATGTTTATAATATTTTATATAGATAACTTCTTTCATTTCGACTACGTTTTATTTATTAGTGACCAGTTATCAGGAATTTGTGTTTATACCAGTAAGTGATTTTTTTCATCATCATCATGTTTATTTGAGGATATGTTACTCATTATAAGTAATTTCTATTCTCAGTCGTCATAGTTATTATAATTTGTTTTATGTGAAAATATATTTAATATATATCAGTTTCCTCTAGATTACGCGTTCCCTCAATTGGCAGTAACCCTGCTTTCCACTTCAAGGTTGTGGGTTCGATTTCCGCCCCTAGTCAGGATGTTTGTATAAGTATTATGTAGGTAATAATCACAAGATATTTTTATATAAATTAATATCAGGCTGCTGTTACCTAAAATACAGGCATTAAGTTGCCTACCCTAGGAACAGACGACCATGTGTAGGTATGATATACATATTTATATATTTAAATTAAAGATATATATAATAAAATCTTACATAAACGTATAACAATTTTATTATGACGACGCGTGGGCGC
Organism: Euphydryas editha; assembly: GCA_036937285.1. Taxonomy (NCBI): domain Eukaryota; kingdom Metazoa; phylum Arthropoda; class Insecta; order Lepidoptera; family Nymphalidae; genus Euphydryas; species Euphydryas editha. Next base: position 9,934,966 of record JAUPFZ010000019.1, read on the forward strand.
AGTGGTCACAGCAACTGGCTGATGCGCTGGCGGTCGTGGGTTGGATCCCCGCACATGACAAATATTTGTATAGACCATACAGATGTTTGTCGTGGTCTGGGCGTTTGTGCTTGTATACTGTGTGTGTTTCCAGGCCCCCGACACAGGATTCACATACTACTGGGGGCCGTTGAGTGTGAGGCGTTTATTTATTTATTTATTTATTATAGTATTAGTCCCAGATTTTGACCGCGTCGTCATTGCTACATTGTTAATAAAAAGGGTTAAAAATCGGTCAAGTATAAGTTGGACACGCAAACGAAGTGTTCCATACCACTTCATAATATTTAACAACTACCTCTACATATTTTTTTACGATCAAGCTAAATACAAATAAAGTGACAATGGCTGTGGTAGTGAGCGTTAAAACGTAAAAGAAAATGGTTACCGATATGGCTAGCAATAAACATTTTTAACATCCACCCGCATAAACTTTAGTGTACTCATAACCATAGCACTTGAAAAAGTGCCGAAAAGTCGGGAATTCAAGATGATCATGTGATGATGATTATCAATGAACAACAAACATGGTAAATTTTCCATTGCGTCTCAATAAGCGAGCTAAAAGTGACGAAAAAAGTTTTTTTTTTGCAGTTTATTTCGAGCCCCTTTACCCACCTTACCTCTAACCTATTTTTATATGAATTATTTGTAAGTGACCATAATAATAAATATAATGTGAATATTTCATATAGATAGGAAAGTCTTAATAATAATAGGATCCTGTTTGCACCTTTTTGTTAGGAAATCCAAAAATGAATTTATATAATAATATTTTTCGCATACTATTTATAAAAAACAACAACAAAAAAAAGAAAGATTTTGGGTTAGAATTTGTGCTGCATAAACAAACAAATATTAATAGATAATATACCATAAATATCGATATATAATAATAATTTGTTTTACTTTTTATAATCAAGTGTGTGATAATTCATTTACAAGGTATACTGCGAAATATAATTAAATTGAAAGTATCCTTAAACTGAAATGAAACTGAACTGTCTTACTGAGCAAAGGCCTCTTCTCCATACAAGAGAAGGATCATTAGATAATTTCCCTACTAGTAGTAACAATCGTTATCATGGCTCTACATAACAAATGGTAGCGACGGCCTTACGTGCTCTCCAAAATACGGTGAGAAAAAACTCCGAGGCCATGCCTCATGGGTGAAAGATCTACGAGGACATCCAGACCAGAAATAAATATTTATATAAATACGTATCTGCCCCTAGCCTAAATTGAACCCGCGACAGTTGAAGATAAAGAAACACAATATACAAAGTTTTACCTAAAAAAAATAGACGCAGTTATCATATCCTCACAAAATATGTTAATATCTTTATTCGTCGTTTATTCTATACCTACGACTAAATCGTAGCGAATATAATTCTGTAAACTTTTTTTTTTGTATGAACGTGCTTATTTTATGTTAGTGGTGAATCTGACATAATGATAGTTTATATATACATCCTTAAGTACCTAGACCATAAAACACCACGTTGCATATGACTCGTATGAACATCAAGGTGGATAAACCCACGTGGTTTGGCTTGTATAGCAATAAGTGGCGTAAGAACAAGTATTGGTCGTGTTGCGGTTTGCCATGTGAAACATTCGCGGCAATATTTTTTTATTATCTTATGATCACGATGAATTATTACCAGCGTCATTTGCATAAACGATGGAGGCCGCTTGAATAAAACATTTATATTTGGCGCGAATCTGGCAAGCCGCCATGTTAGTTTGAACATTGCCGCCAGTTATAATATAGTTTGAAATTGAAATTCCAATTGAATGGTTTTGTATAGGGTTATAGATTTTAGGTCTAAGTATTATAATCTGTATTTGTTTTTTAATTTTTCCAAAATAGTCTGTTTGAAAATGTGTCTCAAGATTTACAAAACTGATTTTTGTGTTGAAAAACCCTTATCTAAGGTTAATCATATAAATATTATGTTACTGATAAAATTCATTATAATATTTAAAAAAACTAAGTCCCATTATAACTATACAATTATTGTCATGTCAGACAACGGAAATTACATCACTTAAGCATAGGAAGTCGAAATATCACTGAATGAAGTCATCAAGTCACCTACACTTAATATCGATGCCCTCAATTGTTTACCCTTTAAGTGTATTTTAAGCTGTTGAATAAAAGTAGGTAAAATACCTGTTTCAACTGAACACACGGTATAATTAATAAAAATATAGTAATTACTGAACCTATGTATACGGAAAATATATATTAAAAATAATAAATAGACGACCCCGTTGGTGTAATGGTCACCATGCCGGACTGCCAACTAGAGGGAGCCGTGCCGGGAATCGAACCCGGGACGGGTTCGATTCCCGGCACGGCCAACACCTTTGTGATGAGCAAATTTGTTGGCTGTCGGTCTGAGTGTTCAATATGTATCGATATAAAGTATTTATGTAGGTATGTATATGTAGTATATCAGTTGTGTTAGCACCCATAACACAAACTATATATGTATAGTTTACCATGGGGCTAACCAGCCGTGTGTGAAATGTGTCCTAATATTTATTTATTTATATTTATATTTATATTTATAAATAAAAAAAACGATTAAAACCATTTTACCAAATTTGTACAACAAGCTTTTACGAATACGTTTTATTAAATCGACTGTAGTCTTAGCCTATCGATAACGCATTTTGAGTAAAATAATATAATTAATCTAATACATTAGTACCCACATACAAACTTCCTTTTTAATAATTATTATTAAGAAAAAAAAAACTTGTTTAAGAAATATTACTATATTATTAATTAGTTTTACTCAGTTACCTATTACTACCTAGTCCGTCATGGTTTCACGAGCGATGACATTTATGGCTATATTAACTATACTGCTACCATCAGTCTGCCTGCTATTATGAAGCGGTAAGTGATGTATTATAGCCTATGTTTCTTCTAGACTATGTCTATCTAATAATGAAAGAATAATTAAAATAATTTCAGTAGTTTAACTCACTAACAAATCTTTCTTGTAGTAATCTAATAATCTAATCTAAGTATCTTATCTAAATATCTAATCTAGTAATCTTTGTTGTAGTAATGAAACTATAGACAAATATTTGATATAATTCCGCTCATAATTGAAGAATATATATACACTATACATATCCGCATCCATCACAAAAAATATGCTTATCAAGTTAATTATTAAGTCAACGATTTCATTTTATATTCAAATATTGAACGAAACCCAACTCATTTTAATATTTATGTTTTACGAGTATAAATTTACAGATAGTGAGACATTTTTAACTTTCTGTCTGTAAATATAAATATATAATTTACATATAAACACTACAAAAGATGCTTATAGATAAATACAGAGACATTTTTTTTAAATTATTGATAGTTTTAAGTTCAAAACTAAATAACGTGGAAAAGATTTTTTTTTTTGTAAACGTCGAAATTAATATACAATATCCTTTCCTTGTTTACAATTAAAAAAATGTAGCAAAGGCTTAGTATGCTATAGGTACTAACTGATGTTTGTGGAAAGAAAAATTTGTTTTTTTCGTTTCTCTCATCTCTTTATCTGACAACCGTTGTGGTGTAGTGATGCGAGAAGTCACCTTGACGCCGGCAGTCGCGGTGCAAATCCTCGTATTTATTTCTGGTCCGGGTGTACGTTCTTGTGGGTCTCCCCACCGTGCCTCGGAGAGCACGTAAAGCCGTCGGACTACGTTTTTATCATAGACATCTGATAAGAATCGTTACTCGTGATAGGGAAATTATCCGCCAACTCACGGTGAAGCAGCGTGGTGAATTAAGCTCAGCCATTCTCCTTAATGTAGAGAAACCTTTGCCTAATACGTTCACAAGCTGATTCATTTCAATTCACTTCAATTTTTAATCTTACTTACGTGAACTTTGAAACTACTGAACTGATTTCACTTAATAAAATTGTATATTCAAATATGCACCTTGAAGTATTTCACATAAGGTTGACATTTACTTATAACATGTAAAGTGAAAAATCGTTCCGAGCATTTCGTTGACTACTAGTATTTTGTCTGTTTCTTACGAGAGTTGCCTTGAATCCATGGTAGAAAGGGATGCAATCCCGGCCGTAGGAACGTTTTTTGCATTCCAGTTTGTATATAAATTCCTTGATAATTCTATAAATAATTACTATTCTGTAAAACATTAGATACTCTATGACAAATAACGTTACGTTTAATGTAAAAAAAAAGTACGAAATTGTGCCTAAGAAAAACATTGATATCATAAAACTGTTTAAAAATAAAAGTAAAAAACGTATTTTATGATATTTTTATTTTTTATAATGAATGAAATTAAAGTATTAAAGAGCGGAAGCGCTGAGTGAACCGCTTTCCGCTGACCCGAAACAATTTTTTTTTACATTTTGGCGCCATATCATTTACCAATCTAATATTATAAGTTTTTTTTAGTTATATTTGGAGAAGCGTCATAGCTAATAATGGTTATTAGTATTGTGTGGTTGCGGTTTTAACAAAAAAGGTAACTTTTTGAAACTTTTAAATTATATATTTTAGGTCCCTTACGAATGATATCTAAACTGTACAACAGATTGTACACACAGTGATATAGGTACAGACAGTGATATAGGAACTATCCTTTAATTTTTCCCTAGCTATAAAATATATATTCTCTGTTTTATTGATAACTTTCAAAACATCGAACTTTTTATAGTAATAATAAATAAATAAATAAATATTAACCAACAATCACACCACGTTAACCTAGCCCCGTGCTAAGTTCGTAAGAACTTGTGTTACAGGTAGATACTAGGAACGGAAATAAATTTAAAAAATTTATATAAATACATATATACATAAATACACATCCATGACCCGGTGCAGACATCTATATTCGTCATACAAATTATCTGCACCTGGCGGGATTCGAACCCGCTGTAATATCTACATATTTTTGTAGCTGATTGTACATTTAATAATACATAATATTTTGTAATTGATTGTACTTTAATGTTTAAGATAAGTTGTGAATGTTGAAGATAAGTAATTATTAATGTTTAATTGAAGATAAGTAAATTACTAAACAATCAGTTATTGTTAATGAGTGCAGAGTCCGGAGATGGCTGTTTGCTTTTCTCATAGTATTATTTACACTATTCTAATTTATAATGGTCCTCCACCCTAATGTAAGTCAGTCCGTCACAAGAGTCCGACACAACAGTCCGTCACAGTAGTTCATCACAGTTGTCCGACACAGAAGTTCGTAACTAACAGTAACCCTAAGCGGTCTCTATAAGTCTACAGTAATAAATATACTTCAATATAAAGACGTTACGTTGCTGGTTGTCATTTAAAACCCCTTCTGATCACCCGAACATTACATTTTTGGTGTCAGAAGTGGGATTGACATAAAAGGCTATTGAAATATTATAGTCCTTTTATTCCTGGCAAACATTTGGACGGGGATCTCCAGTTCTCGACGTCACTACACGTGCTGGAGAAGAAGGAGGTTGAAGACAGTAAGACTCGAGGCACCCAATCCAGGCAGTCCTCGACAGCGGCGAAGTCACACGAAACAGTCACGAGCACATCAAGACACTGGTCGAGCGTGGTTCTTCACTGGGACAAGCCAGTACCATAGCGACGAGCCAGTTGATCTTCGGCGGCATTCGAGCTACTACGTGCATCGCGACAGACGTGACGAGAGACAACGGACTCCGCAATATACAACTACGTCATCTAAGTGAGTCGTATAATTGTTGCTATATTGTGTATTATTATTTTTTGTATTTTATTTGTGTGTGATAGAGAATAGTAGGCTTCTAAAAAGAATTTATAAGGAACTTATAGTTAAATTTAAAGAATTATAGAAATTCATATTTAACTCAGATTATTAGTTTGCTATTTAAAAATGTACAGCTCAGAGGATAAAGTTTCTGGTGGGTTTATAGATATCAGTCTCGCAGAAAGAATGATTAACAAATACGATGGCGATAAGTCAAATTTACATGTGTTCATCGATAACTGCAATAATGCGTTCGCTTTATTAAATCCAGTCTATAAAATCGCATTTGTGTCAGTAGTTCTATCTAAAATTGAAGGCAATATTAGGTCAACATTATTAAATAGGTCATTTCCGTCATGGGAAAATTTAAAAGAACATTTATTAGAAAATTACTCAGAAAAAAGGACATTTGCACAGTGGCAATTAGAACTCAATTCGTGCAGACAGGGTCAAAATGAATCTATTTCGAAATACTCTAGTAGGGTTGAGAACTGTTACATAAGATTAATTAAATCTTTGGAACCTAAGTTAACAAAAGAAGCTCGCGAAGCCAATGTAGAGTTATTAAAAAAACAGGCATTAAATATTTTTATTAGTGGTCTTCTACCACAACTACACATTTTATTAAAGTCTCAGAAACCCTCAACGTTTGAAGATGCAGTTTCTATAGCGATTTCTGAAGAGCAAGAAATTAAATCGAGGCAAGAAATGAGTGCTAGACAGTATTATAATACGGGGATAAAAAAATGTACAAATTGTAATAAATTAAATCATTTAGCTCATCAATGTAGAAATCAACCTATGATTAGACAGATGTATACTAATCAAACTAATAATCATATACCTACTTGTTTTTATTGCAAGAAAAAGGGGCACATATCTAAAGAATGCTGGAATAATCCAAATAATAGTAATAATAGTCACAGCCCTCAAAATAATAATTTCAATCGTTCCAACAATAATTGGAATTATAGTAATCGTAATAATAGGCAAACGAATAATAGGAGCAATGAAAATAGGAATTTAAACTCCAAAGGTCTACGGCCCGCGGCCAACCCGGGGACCACAAACTAGATCCAGGCCGAATAAGATTTATTGACACGCGTATTTCATCATATGTAAAATTAAATTCCTCAAGTATATTAGAAAATAAAAATAAATTCCTTATTGATACAGGGGCAGAAGTCACATTGATAAAAATAACGTCATTAGAAAGTCAAACATTGTTATATGAGGATAGGAAAATTAAATTAAAAGGAATAGACAAAGACGCTAGACCAACCGATACAATCGGATATGTCCATTTGACATTTGAAATAGGAGATAATAGAGTTTATCATACACTTCACGTGGTACCGGATAACTTTCCTATTCAATGTGATGGAGTCATAGGTAGCGATTTCTTGTCAAAAACGGACTCGATAATAAGTTATAAAGATAATAAAATCAGAATATGTGGTATAGATATGGATATTGAGCATGAGGAAATACATTTTATGAGTGAAGAATTGAAGGAAAATATGTGTAGAAAAGGTCTACAAAATAATATGTGTGACGAAGAGAATAAAAGTGATAATATGTGTTTTGAAAATGTAGGAAGTAATATATTTGAAAGCGATTGTGAAGTTTATCCACAAATATTGAAAAATGAAACGATTAATGGAAACAATATGTTAGAAGTCTCGAAAAATAAAATAAGTAATGAAAGTAATATGTGTAAGAAAAATTATAAAGTGCACTCACAGGTATTGAAAAATGAAAATAGATATGAAAATAATAGGAATGAAAGTGTTTGTGAGGTTCATCCACAAAGCTTTGAACAAGAGAAAAATCATGAAAATAATTTTCTGGTCATAGAACCAAGATGTGAAAAAGTAATTTCTATATTTGTAAAGAACCCTAATTTGAAGGAAGGAATAATATCGGAATCAATTAAGATATCAGAAGGTGTTTATTTATGTCCGAGTATAGTTAAAGTCCATGAAAGCAAAGCATTAACAATGTGTTTGAATACGACAGATAAGGAAGTGAAAATAAATAAGTTGTTTGTGAAGTTAGAACCGATAGCTAATAATGACCAGGAAACGAGGGAGATAATTAAGTTAAATAAAATTAGGAATGATGAAACATACAAAGGAAATCGTTTAGATAAGTTAAAACAAACTTTACGTATTGATAATTTGAATAAAGATGAAAAAGAATCATTAATAGAATTATGTCAAGAGTATAATCATATATTTCATTTAGAAGGAGATAAGTTAACGTCAACAAATACAATTATGCATGAGATACCTACAAATAATAATGTTCCCATTAATACAAAGTCGTATAGGTATCCAGAAGCTCTTAAGGAGGAAGTTAATGAACAAATTGGAAAGTTGTTGAAAGATGGAATAATTCAACCATCTAATAGTCCATGGAATTCACCAGTATGGGTGGTACCTAAGAAAATGGACGCGTCAGGTAAAAAAAAATGGCGACTTGTGATTGATTTTAGGAAATTAAATGAAATAAGTGTAGGTGATGTCTATCCACTACCCCAAATAAGCGATATATTAGATCAGTTAGGTCATAGTAAATATTTTACGACCCTAGATTTGGCATCGGGATTTCATCAGATTAAAATGAATCCGAAAGATCAACCTAAAACAGCGTTTAGTGTTCCGTTAGGACATTATGAATATACTAGAATGCCGTTCGGATTGAAAAACGCACCGGCGACTTTTCAGAGATTGATGAATAACGTATTAGTCGGTTTACAAGGAATAAAATGTTTCGTATATCTAGATGATATTGTTGTTTATGGTAATTCATTACAAGATCATAATAAAAAATTAAAAGAAGTTTTCGAAAGATTATCTCAACATAATTTGAAACTTCAACCAGATAAGTGTGAGTTTTTGAAAACAGAAGTTATGTATTTAGGCCACTTAATAACTCAGGAAGGTGTCAAACCAGATCCAAAGAAAATAGAATCAGTAAAGGATTATCCTGTTCCAAAGAATTCAAAAGATATTAAAAGCTTTTTAGGATTAGCTGGTTATTATCGAAGATTTATTGAAAATTTTAGTAAACTTAGTCAACCTTTAACAAAACTTTTAAAGAAAGATGAACCTTTTATTTGGACAAGCTTGCAACAACATTCTTTTGAAACATTAAAAGCAAAGTTATGTGAAGAACCTATTTTACAATACCCAGACTTTTCTCAAACTTTTAATCTAACAACAGATGCCAGTAATTACGCAATAGGTAGTATTCTATCACAGGGGTCAAGATCCGATGATCTTCCAATTGCATATGCGAGTAGAATATTGAATAAAAGCGAAATTAACTATTCCACAACAGAAAAGGAATTATTGGCAATTGTATGGTCTGTAAAACACTTTAGGCCTTATTTATATGGAAGAAAGTTCAAAATTATAACTGATCACAAACCATTAACTTGGTTAATGAATGTTAAAGACCCAGGATCTAGATTGGTCAGGTGGAGACTTCTGTTAGAAGAATATGAATATGAAATAGTCTATAAACAGGGAAAATTAAATCAAAATGCTGATGCATTAAGTAGAATTAAACCAGAAAATACATCAAGTGATTATGTTAAGAAAATAAACAGTATAACTCGAAATGGGGAAAGCTATTCATCGTTTTTGAAAGAAATGGAAAGAAAACCGATTTTATTTAACAAGCTCGAGGAACATAATGACAAACTTCCAAATAATGTAAACGTGGTAGTTTTTACATCGATCGATTTAGACGAGAATGATAAGACGTTATTAGAATATGAACCTTATCTCAAAGAAATAAAATCCAGGAAACCAATTCAATATGATGTTCTAAGTATATCAGAAAATGCTAGGGAAATTTATTTTTCTTTTCCAAAAAATAACTATTGGGATCGTGTAACGTACGAAGACATGTTTGAGTGCTTCAAGAATTTAAAACATAAATTACTGCAAGAAAATATTAAGGAAATTAATTTCACAAGTTTTTGTAATCTTCATCTCAAATGGCATAAAGTAAGAACAATTATTAGATATGTATTTAAAGATACAGATATGACAATCAACGTTTTTCACGGGAAAGTTCAAACGCCAAAAAGGGAGGATATACCATCTATATTAGAAGAAAATCATTCTAATGCAATTTCAGGTCACATAGGTTTTCATAAAACTTATAAAAAAATTAAAGCCAATTACAAATGGGACAGTATGAAAAAAGATATAAAAGAATTTATTAAAAAATGCGAATCATGCCAAAAGAATAAAATCAATAGGAAAAAAAATAAAAAGCCAATGGAAATCACTTCAACGTCTACAGAAGCATTCCAAAAAGTTGCTATTGATATTGTTGGTCCACTACCTTTGTCAGAAAATGGAAATAAGTACATTTTAACTTTACAAGATGACTTAACAAAATATTCCCAGGCTTATCCTTTGCCTAACCATAACGCCGAATCAATTGCAGATTGTTTTGTACGCAATTTTATTTGTAAATTTGGAATTCCTGAAATTCTCTTAACAGACCAAGGAGCTGATTTTACCTCAAATTTAATTAAAGAAATTTCAAAATTATTTAAAATAAAAAAAATAAATACGAGTGCTTATCACCCACAGTCTAATGGAGCGTTAGAAAGAAGCCATTCAACGTTAGCAGATTATCTAAAGCATTACGTAAATGAAGATCAAACTAATTGGGACAATTGGATTGATTTTGCTATGTTTTCCTATAACACAAGTGTTCACACTTCAACTCAATTTACACCATTCGAATTAATATTTGGTTTTAAAGCAAATTTACCTAGTTCTATAATTAAAGAACCTGAATTTAAATATTTTTATGACAATTATTTAGATGATCTTACTTTAAAATTACGTAAATCACGAGAGATTGCAAGAAACAAAGTTATAGAATCCAAAGAGTACAATAAACAAATATATGATAAAAAATGTAAAAATATACAATTCAAAGTAGGAGATTTAGTATATTTAAGTAATGAGGCAATAAAACCAGGAAAATCGCGTAAACTATCACCTTATTGGTTAGGGCCTTACAAAATTATTAAAGTTGATTCTTCAACTAACGTAACAATAAAAATAAAAAATAAAAAAATTAAAGTACATACAAATAGATTGAAACATGCGTTTGTTTCAGAATGAACCTGGTTCGTGTTCTGATATTCCTAACATGGATACTGTATGTAATAAGTAGCGATAAGTTATATAATATAAGTATAATAGATAAAGGAGGTATTTACTTCGAAAACCTAGGAAAAGTAAATCATTTTGATAGCGAATGGAATTTGATAACATATTTAGATATAGCATATATTCATAGGAAAATAAATTTAATTCACGATACCTATATTAAAACCAAAGATCTTTGCAATCATGAAACTTTTATAAAATTTTCTTTATGTCAAACATCTCTTGTAATCTTGGAACAAATAATTCCTCAATTAACTATTCAGGAAAATATTCTTAAAGAATTAATCGGGTTTCATAACTATAGAGTTAAACGTTCGTATATAGATGGAGTAGGAAGTATTTTCAAAGTATTGTTTGGAACTCTAGATGCCGAAGATGCGAAAAGGTATAACGATGCGATTGAAAATTTAGATAAAAATGAACATGAAGTTTTGAATTTACTGAAAGCTCAATCTAATATAGTTAAGTCAACTATTTCTAATTTTAATAGTACGATTACTGATTTAAATCTTAATGAAAAAATATTTAACGAAAATTTGAACTTATTATCAAATTATACAAAAGAGATAGGTGATAAAATATTTAGTATTAACATGAAACAAGATATTGACGAACACATGTCACTATTGACCTTAATAACTACCGAAGTTAATAATGAAATTTCAACAATTATTAATGCAATTTTATTCGCGAAAAATAATGCCATTCATCCGGTTATCATAACCCCGGAACAATATGGAATAGAATTAAGGAAAACTTTATCATATTTACCTCCACAGACAAAATATCCTCTAGAGCTTACTGAAAAAGATATCCCAGAATTATTATCGTTAGCAAATTTAGTATCATATGTAGCAAATAAAAAACTTGTTTTTGTAATAAAAACTCCTTTGATTACTCAAGTCAGTTATGATTTATATCATGTTTTACCAGTTCCGATTAAAAGTAGTAATAATACTTTCATATTTGTTTTACCTAATTTTAAATACTTTTTAATTTCAAGTAATAAAATTCATTATACTAGTTTAGAAAATTTAAATCTATGTAAAATTTTACAAAATAATGGGAGATACATATGCAAATTAGAAACGGCCTTGTATTCTGTACATACAAGCAGAACATGTGAAACCGAATTGATGTACGGTAACTCAAAATTACCTAGTGAATGTGATACAAGAGTAGGTTATATACAAACAGAACAATGGTATAAATTACATCATAATAATCATTGGTTATTTGTAACACCTAGAAAAGTAATAGGCACATTAAATTGTAAAAATAAGGAGCCAATTGATATAGAATTAATAAATAGTGGAATTATAAAGATTTCGGACGGTTGCAAATTGTATACAAGCAATGTAATGCTGCAAACTCAAACATTAGGCTTAGAAAGTAATTTCAATTCAATTTTGCCACCAATAGACATTATATCAGACGATTGCTGTAAGAAGTTGAAAAATAGGAATATAACTAAAATAAATTTTATACCTTTAAAAATTCATGAGAAATTGGATTTAGAAAGTTTGAACTTGGCAAGTCATAAAATAGATAAAATTAATGATATTATTGATCAAATGGAAAATGAAACAATTTTTGATAAGGTTGTTAACAATGTTTATTTTGCTTACATATTTTTCTCTATTTTAAAAATGGTTTTGATTTATATACTATACCGTTTAGCTAAATATATATGGAGAAGACATTTCTTTTGTAATAGAAATGATAGATTGTTAGCAATGGAAGACACTAGGTCTTGTTGCGCAAGAATTACTAATTGTATAACTTTAAAGGTAAATAATGATAATACAGATATTGAATTAGAGGAAATGCCTTCTACGTCAGTTACTTCAGATATACCTTTAAGGCGTAGTGCAAGAATTGCACAGTTAAAGGTGAATTAATAATGTATAAGTAATTTAAGATTTTTATACTTTGATATTTTGATTAATATTATTGTTTTGAATTAAGATAAAATATGATTTTATTGTTAAGAAATGTATTCGATGATTTGATTTTTATATTGTGTTTAGTATAATTATCATTGTATTATGAGTCATGAATTATTATTTTGGTTAATTTTAATATTGTGTTTTAAAATAAACTGTGTTTATTTTCTTAAAGGGGGAGGATTGTAATATCTACATATTTTTGTAGCTGATTGTACATTTAATAATACATAATATTTTGTAATTGATTGTACTTTAATGTTTAAGATAAGTTGTGAATGTTGAAGATAAGTAATTATTAATGTTTAATTGAAGATAAGTAAATTACTAAACAATCAGTTATTGTTAATGAGTGCAGAGTCCGGAGATGGCTGTTTGCTTTTCTCATAGTATTATTTACACTATTCTAATTTATAATGGTCCTCCACCCTAATGTAAGTCAGTCCGTCACAAGAGTCCGACACAACAGTCCGTCACAGTAGTTCATCACAGTTGTCCGACACAGAAGTTCGTAACTAACAGTAACCCTAAGCGGTCTCTATAAGTCTACAGTAATAAATATACTTCAATATAAAGACGTTACGTTGCTGGTTGTCATTTAAAACCCCTTCTGATCACCCGAACATTACACCGCGACCGCTGCGTAAAGTGTCCAGTTGCCTGACCACTCGACCAGCCGGCCGTCGTATTAGTTTATATTTTTTATTAGTTTTACTAAAATTAATCATTCATTAGCAAATCAATAGAATATATGTATATTTATTTCACAAGCTCACTTTTCAAACAATCCTCACCATTTTATAGGAATAAAAGTCTTTTTTTACTATGGCATTGAAAAAAAACTGAAATAAAAAATAAATAAAAAATAAAGGCAAACCTTATCTTTTAATAACGAATCGATCAATTAGTCTGTCTTTTATAAAGATGTTACTAACCGGTAACATAAACGACGATTATCGTCACGATTACCTACATGTAATTGACATTACGTTCTTGTCTGAAGGCTTTCAATAAGCGAACAAAAATACTACTACTAGAACTACTAGAACAAATAACACTAGGCTTTACTCTTGATATCGCTTGCGTAGTTCCATAACATGTTCATAATGCCTATTTAAGGTTATTCATCAAGGGATACGCCGCTATACCTACCGTTTAAATTAAAGGTATAAAAAAATTAAAAGGTATGAAGCACCCGAGCAGTGGAAACCATTGCAATAGAATTGCTTAATTTACAATTTGCCCTATAAGGCTTTAAATTTTGTTAGGATCCTACGGATTAGCTAAGATAATGTTATTTCTGTACAAATTTTAGAATATAATACAATTTCAATTCTTTATGTGCCTAAATCTGGACTTCCGCTCCCTATTAATCCCCTTAGGGATTAAATATTCTATCCTCCGATCATAGTAGTTTCGGCTATTGTTAATTAATCAGTCAATCCAGATTTTCTACACACATTTAAATTTTTAAACGTACTTTACTTATTAAAGCTATTAATAAATTTATTGAAAGCAAATATTGAAGTGATTGAATAATTATGATTCATTGGCGTTGAAGTCATTGACTGACATTATAATACTTATCACTATAATTACGTATACCTACTATACGAGTAGGTACTTATACTATAATTATTTATTATTTGAAACTCAAAATGTTATTACCTATATAAAATGCTTAAAAACGCAAAATACAAGAATTCATTTATAACATGCACTTATTATTAAAAGATAACAGACCTGTTATTCGTTTCTTGTTTTTTTTTTGTAATGAAGATATATTTGAATAAAACAAATACATTTTCGATATATTTTAACTATTCAATTTTTTTATCTTAAATAAATGGGACGATTATTTTATACTAAATTTTATAATTGGAATATTAGGCTAATATTATATAATTAAAGTAGTATCTAGTCGGAAATTTTACTTGAATTTTATACAATGCCGCGAATCTCGACTTCATATCTCTTTAAATCTTTTTCACATGTTAAATTCTTCGCTCTTGTTTATAATGTGAGAACAAATTTGTCTTTTAGTCGTCATTTATCACAAACTTGCGATCAACTTGACACCGGTTGTGGTGAATAATTGCTTACTTCCTTGCAAAAATAAAATTAATAATGAATAATATTTCTCATTCTTAAAGCAATTGATTTAAATATACTGTGACGTCACAGTCAAGACTATTCAATTTAAACTGAACTGAAACAGCTTGTAAAAGTTCCACTGCTTGTTTATAGCCGCCTCTACATATAGGAGACAAGTTGGAGCTTGAACAACCACGCTGCTCCATCGCGGGTTGGCGGATATAGACTTATTTTAAACAATAAAAATTTTGATAGAAAAAGTTGAATTAACTCTCTCTACAATAATCGACTATAGTGACCTAATAAATCGCTTCACTAATTATAAAAATATAAAAAAAATATATATTTTTTACAAATTATTAGAGATGTTCCGACTAGTCGGCGACTAGTCGGTTAAGCCGACTATCCGGCCACTTTTGTAGTCGGCGATTAGTCGGCGACTATCCGGCAAAGAGCGCCGACTATCCGGCTTAAAATTTGTATGTATTTTATCAATAAAATGTATATACTTCAGAGGAATTAAATTAATAATTACCTTGATTGTTAATTAATATTTTTATTTTAGAATCAGTTTAATACATTTTGAAATATAAAGAATTTTTCCTTTGGTCTTTAAAATCTCTAAAGTCTCTAAAATTACTTACTGTAAAAAAATATCTATGATAATGATCAAACAAAATTACTATTATTATTAACAAACAAAACAATATAATATCTTGTTATTCTTAAACATTTATAAATATTTCTTTTTATTTTTGAAAAAAGACTAGATTTTAACAGACTAATAGTACTAAACCAAGACATGTACCTACATGACGTACCTAATGTACAAAAAATTCTAAACACCGATAGCTTGTATCCAACAATGTACCTAGCCAGGGTGAAGACTTTGTCATGCTCCAAGTCAAACCTACTCTTCAAAACATTGTCCAGCAAGACTTTCATTTACATGGTTTCTTGGTTTTCTTCAATGTACATTTCTTCATATTTCTGTTATGTTTTCAAATGAGGTATTACTTCAGACACCGAAAAGCAACTTGTACTTATAATATTCGTAATCTCTTCAAATGGCTTCACCAATTCAATGCTTTTTACGAGTACTTCCCACTCTTCAGTAGACAAATTTTTAAAATTAACCGATGTTTTGAACCAAGTAAAAGAAACAACCCACTTTGCCGCCGCTGAAACCATTATCGGCTTAGCCGACTAGTCGGCCGACTAGTCGGCGTCTTCACAACCGACTAGTCGGCTAGTCGGCTAGTCGGCCAAAGTCATAGTCGGCACATCTCTACAAATTATATATTTAATTTTTTTTTTTTTTACTACACTATACCCTACCGTGTATCGCCTATTTAACCTCTGGGTTTCTTCACTATTACAATTTAGTATTTAAAACCCTCAACGTCATTTCATTGTAGTTTCAAAAAATATTATTTCTATTCATAGTGATGTAAAATCTGATTAAAACATAAACAAACTGCAATAATCTGAATCAACTGCTGGTTCTGATGCCTAAAGTGGCAAAAAGTTTTTGTAATCTCTTCAATTTTGTCTTGCAAGAAGTAGTAAAGTAGTAGTTTTCATAACCGCTGGGCTGCTCCTGTCGCCTACTAGTCGACAAGATTTTACCCCTAAAATGGCCCGTCGACTACTAGTTGACAAGATCGAAGATATACTCGAACAAAGTTATATAATAACCACCTTTGTCGCGCTAAGGCCGATTTGTGTTATTTATCTCGCTTCTTCGTAAAATTTGCTCTATATATATATATATATATATATATATATATATATATATATATATATATATATATATATATATATATATATATATATATATATATATATATATATATATATATAAAGTCAAAAAACGGCGGGACACTTTAGCCAACAAGGCTTGAGAGGCCCGGACATAGGAGCGGATAATCATTATTGTGATTCTCTGCCCGCGACTTCGTTCACGTGGACATCTATCCCACGTTAACAGTTAATAGTACATTTTTCCGAGCTAAAAAGTAACCTTGTGCTATTCCAGACTATAACCTGTATCTCTGTTTTGACACGATTGAGTAATAAATATCCATTCATCCACACTTTGGAATTTATAATAGTAGTAATACAATTGTCAATTTGCTAAATTCATACTAGGACACATAAAATAGTATTATTTGTAGGTATTTTTCATTACCAACACATTTTTAGGACATCGTGATTGTAAATAATCTAGACACACTATATTATACTTGACACTGACGTGACTGGATACAAAATATATTTAAGCACTCAAATGAAATAAATTGCTTTACTTTTTATTTATTAATTTCTTATGTTTGTTAGAGAAGATTTATGTTAAAATTTATTAAATACATTTAGGTATTCGACAGGTAAGAAAACTTTTTGCAAAATTTTTGCATATCGTATACCTATCTATAAGACATAATATAAAGCACAAAAATATATTTAAATTAAAAATTAAAAAAATACATTCTATATTATCATAGTACAAACTTTTATCATTTACCAATTTTGCTTCCTTGGGTAGAGACTTTCCAAAAGTTTTAAGTTATTAAGTGTTTGCATTTTAGGGTGTGGAAAAAATAGACAAATCTCATGTAGCACCTTCTTAACTTAAATTTGTTCAAGATTTTCAAATTTAGCTTTAAAGGGTGAAAATCCGAATGACTGCTTAGAATCATTATTTCAGGAAGCTTTTTCTTTTTCTTTTTCTTGAAACATTCTCTATCTTGCTTCCTTGCGAGACGATTTATCTTAGATTTATTTTCTTTTATTATAGAGGCTTTTTTTTTACTTTAATTTTTTATTTTTTATTTGAACAATAATAAATTCTTTTTAACCCAAGTTTTATTTTAAAATCAAAAGAAAGTCTCTGTCTTTCCTCGAGTTGAATCTATGTGTATTATACCTATTTATTTAAACGAAACCATAACAAACAGACAAACAAAGGTAAAGTAGATATTATTAGTAGGTATAGATTCGACTTACCTAAAGAAATCGTTCCTACAAAAGAGTTTGTTGTCCCTCGAGTAGCATTTATCCGCGAGCGGTGCGCGGCAGTCCGCACAACGGACGCACGCGGCGTGCCACGCCCGCTCCAGCACGTGCAGTAGGAACTTGTCCAAGATGGGCTTCTCGCAGCCGGCGCAGGCCATCGCGCCGCCTGCCTCGCCACGTCCTGTTGACAAAATTAATTCGTTATTACAGAATACACATAAATTTACTAACACTGTGTTGTTGTGCAGTTTTTTTTTTTTTTGCTTTAGTAATATTGATTAAAAAATTAAACTTGACAAGCAATTTTTGCATATCCTGTATATTTTATTCTCCTATTATATTATACCTCATATTATATTGCTATTATTGTGTCATTATTATATGAAGACTTAACTTGTAAATGTATGTCACTTAAATTAATTTTAATGTATATTAAAACTGGACGTCTTCCTAATAATTAACTAATTTAAATTTAATTTAACTTCTATACGTGTGTATTTAATTTAGGCTAAACTGATTACGATAAAAAGCTGGGACTAGCTTTTTAATGGTTTAAATTTGCAATAGTACCCGGTAAGCGGCAGAGTAATCCATGTTCTGTGTACCACTGGTTCTAAACGAGGTTGTAGAAATGTGACGACGGCTAGTAGAAGTACAGTAGGCAAAATAACGCGCTAGCGGTCACGGCATTTACAGGATCTATTCTCGCTCACGACAAATATTTGTATAGGCGATACAGATTTTGTTCAATTTGTTGTCTTATATTTCCGGTTCTCCAACACAGGACTATCATCCTACTGGGGTCGTTGAGTGTGACGCATTAATTTTTTTATCATCAGAACAATGTCTGTCGGATCCGCCATTTCCTAATAAGACTTATAAAATATTATATTAGTGTGTATAGGTATACTAAACGAACAATTTTTCTCCAGCGGTAATGTTTGTAGTTACTCCCCCATATGTATATCATATAATATAATATCATATATGTATATCATATAATATAATATCATATATTGTGATGTAACAATAAAAAACAAAATCAGACTAGAAGATCCGTCGATCAGCGCGACTACTTATGTACATTCATATTTGTAATTTTAATTTTTAGCTATCTAATTTTATATAATTTTTGTTATAACTTAACAAAAAGAAAGTATATTTTTAAATAAGAAAATACTGACTATTCTAAAGAATATGCTATATATAAATAGATATAAAATTATATGGAAGCGTTTCGATATTTTGCTTTATCGCAAACTCAGCTATAACGGCTTGAACCATAATAGGATTGTGTTTTACGATCGATAAAGCTTAGCTGAATAAAGTTTTATTAGCATACGTTATTACCGTCCACGTAGGTATATAGACTTTTGTAGATATAATGTAACAACGTGATTTACGTTCAAATGTTATATAAATAATTTTAATTTAATCGAATTAATATTTACGTTGCTAAGCGAAAATAAACATACATAAGATATATAGTTAACAATATTGTAAAAATATATAAAATTATTGTACCTATGTATTAAATTTAGATAAATAACAAAACTATTTCATGGTGGAATTTCAACGTCGACGACAACACCGAAAATCTTACAATAAGTACAATAAAAAAATTTACTTAGCGAAGTATGTTCTTTTTCATTCAAAAGTGACATTTATTGGTTAAATTTATGAAGGTCGCGACGGTTTAATATTCCATATTCAAATCTGAATGTCCGATTGGTCGCGCGCCATTTCGTACGATGCGTTCGGAAATCTGTGACGGCGATTCACTTCGGTTACATGTGATTTTTTAAACGTTAAAATTTTATGCTGTATTTTATGCTGTCACGCTTCTTGAGCGGTGTTAAGTTCATAACTTAACAAGAATCTATTTAAGATGTTAAATCCTTCTTAATAATTTAGGTATTATAAAAATAAATACGTAATTTTAAAATGTGTAAATAGAATAAATATGAAGTTACGCGCTTAAAACTATGAAACTTATGTTAATCTTTTGAATGATTTGAGAAGTATTCAAATGATCTTAGAATTAAACTGGGCTGTGAATATGCATGCACACAGCTTATAATCAGAAAGTTTTAGATAGAGTAATATTATCGTCTGTTATATTTCAACAAAAATTATATTTTAACTAGGCGATATACCCACTGCATCATAACGCACTGTATTATAGCCTAACCGGTAGATCTTGAGATAAACACGTTAAAACAAAAAAAAATATTAGGTACTCAAAAGAATTAAAACCAATATGAAACAAAGCAAAAGCAATGGTACCTATCAATAGCAAAAATTCTTTCTACTTATAATATTTTGACACGTAACACAGATGCAATGATTAGCAACATAACGAATAAACATTTTTCCATTGCACTAAATTAAAAAAATTATAATAATAATAACTTAATGATTAAATAGAAATACTTAAATTGTAACTAATATAAATAATTTCTAAACCTATTTATTAAGAACGCGATATATGTATAGGTATTTATTTTATTTCAATTTTTACATTATAGGTATATACTTATGTGAAGAATGTCAAAATAGCGAACTGTATTTATCAAGAAATGAAAAAGAAATATATAAAAAGTTAATTCAACATAACGACTTAATAAATAGAAGTACCTAATAGTGCTATACCTACTTCAGTAAAAGAAAAAAACATTATTCTCATTTCGATGTAATTAAGCAAAACAAACCTCATCTATTTTTAACGTTGCTTAAATGTTTAAAAACCTTTTCTAGAAAATCAATAAAAAGGTAAGAAAGACGACCACTTTCTGCGTCCATGTTTAAGCGGCGTGCGAAAAATATTTAATGTGAAACTGAATGTTTGTCTTCCAATTACGCAAAAACCGCTGAAACAATTTGCGAAGGATCCGGGCTCGCTAATAAGCATGGTATGAATTCTCATTATCTCACCACAACAGGTGGTTGAATACATTGTAATTTAAAATAGTTTCTCTTTCCATAAAAGATTCACACGTTGTGTAAAAAAAAGATAATAGTCGAGATGGTCCAGTGGTAGAGTTCTATCGACTGCCTAATATGGCTTTGCAAACTCATGAACAAACATACAGCCGTGGATTTAAATCGGGGTTAATACCGCTATTTTTTCAAGTGCTTAATAATTCGTCTTTAAAATTATTGACTTTTGACGATATGTCGTACTCGACGGGGAATTAAAATAAATAATAAACACTGCTCTGTATATATCTTTTGTCAATCATTGTCTACATTGAGACTCTTAATCTTATTATCTGCGCACAAACGGCAACTTTGAGACTGTGGACATACAGGGCAGCGCCCTCACTGTAGCCGGCGACCCCCCGTAGAGCTCGTGGCGGAGGTTCTTGCCGAGACCTACTCATACGTCTCGGGTAGGAGGGCTCTTGGTGAGAACCCCACGTTGGACGGGATCCTACGTGTGCGTCGGATAGGGCAGGAAGCGCTAATGCGGAGGTGTGGGGAGGAGCCTGGCGGTGCAGCCATATGGCACACGCGTAACGGCTGCCATTCGCCCGGTCCTTGAGCGGTGGATGCGTCGAAAACGCAAGCCCCTCACCTTCCGTCTGACACAGATTTTCACCGGGCACGGTTGCTTTGGTGACTACCTGTGTCGGACGGCCCAAAGGGAGCCGACGACTGAGTGTCACGATTGTGGCGCAGCGGTGGACTCTGCCCAGCACACCCTCGAGGTGTGCCCGAGATGGGCGGTGCTGCGTCAAGGTCTGACGTCGGTCATCGGAGGGGACTTGTCGCTCCCGAGCGTCATCACCGCGATGCTCGGCGACGACGAGTCCTGGAAGGCGATGGTCTCCTTCTGCGAGACAGTAATGTCCCAGAAGGAGGCCGACGAGCGGATGAGAGAGGAGGCCGCCGACGTGGCCTCCATCCGCGGGCGACGAATGGGGGTGCGTAGGAGGCGCTACTTAATGCGCCTCCTGTAACGCCCTTGTGCCCGTGTCGGGCCGGGATGGGAACCCGGTCCTGCTAGACACGGCGTCGTCGGGACTGTTCAGAGGTTAGCCGGACAGTCCCCATGGAGGAGAAGTCTGGCCTTTTCGCCAAGGCCAGCCTGTCGCTGGAGGGATCTTGTTGCCTGCAGATCCGGGACCCTCCAATTAAAGCGGCTGAAGGCTCCCGCAGGGGTTTGGTAAATTGAATATTGTTATTTATGGAGTTAAGGTGTTCTAGGAATATGCTGTCGGAGTTAGAGGCAAACAACACACTAGCTTTCCTAGATGTACTTATAATCAGTAATCCCGATCATAGTTTAAGCCATTCTGTGTATAGAAAATCTACCCACACTAACAAGTATTTAAACGGTGCTTCTCACCACCATCCAAGACAACTCTCTGCCGTTGGTTTGTCTCTGTTTCAGAGAGCTCACGGGATCTGTGACGAGAAACACCTGGACGCAGAGCTACAGCACATCAAGCAGGTACTGCGAGACAACAAGCTCCGAGCACCGCGTCAGCGTCACAGATCCCGGAGGAAGAGGACTGCCACAGTTGAGCGCCAGCCTGCCGTACTACCATATGTTAAAGGAGTCACTGACAAGATTGGCTACATCTTGAAGCGAGCTTCAATCAAAACTTACTACAAGCCACCAACGAAGATAAGTCAATTATTACCATCTGTCAAGTGCCAAATACCTTTACAAGATGCAGGGGTCTACAAATTAGACTGTGAATGTGGTCTTTCATATATAGGACAAACTAAACGGAGTATAGAGACACGCGTAAAAGAACATATAGCTGACATTAAACACCAACGGTCGACAAAGTCTGCTGTGTATCAGCATACTCAACAAGGTACCAACCACTACATTAGATTTGATAAGCCACAAATTCTCGCTAAAGAACACCGATTCCTACCAAGGATGATTCGCGAGGCTATTGAAATAAAAAAACATCCTAATTTCAATAGAGAGGATGGTTGGAACGTACCACCAGCTTGGGAACCAGTTCTAAAATTAATTGAACCCAAGGAAAATAAGAACACAGCACGACTTCCAGACACAACAAGTTCATTCTGTGTGAATAGGAACGGTCAAAAGTAATAATTTATAATTGTATAAAAAGCGGGGTATGTAACAATTGATTCATTATTCGGACACCCACCACCTCAGTCCCCCGAAATCATGGACGCTGTAAAGGGTCCGAAACGTCGGGAAATAATTTAAATTAAATATTGTTAAACAGTAAATTTAAATAAACGCGATAAAATCCGTTTTTAGACTTTTAATCAAATATCTTTATCAAATTTATATTATTTAAAAAAGTATCCGAAACTACTATCCTCAACGCAGGCGAACTCTACAATTTAGGTACCTCTAATTATTAATACAAAAGCATCTTAATTAATGTATATTAAATAATTTGACTTGAATATATTTAAGAAAATCCATGTATAAATATGATTTATTATAAAATGTTCCAACTATAAATAAAAAATCTAGACAGTTTGAGTACTTAATAAATCAAGTCTTGTGTGAAGAAAAATAAAATTACTACTTTACTATCATGTAAAACATCAATTATTTAAATTTTATCCGAATAATAAAACTTTTTACGAATTTTAAATATTATAAGACTGAAACGATTTTAACGGCTCTCATTTATAATTTCGAATATAAAAAGACATATTAAACACAATATTCTTACTTTAAACACTCAAAAAAACTATACTATATACGAGTAGTTACGAGAAAGTTATAATTCGCGTTAACTTTGTTCACAACTGTGAATAAATATAATCGTTTGTTGCGTCTTATTAGAGCCCGTTTCACCGGTTGCTGATATCATTTATCTCGCACATAAGTTACTGATAAGCTTATTCAGCAGCAGGTAAAACAGGGCCTTATGACATTTTTTGATGAAGGGTTGTCGTAGTGGTTAAAGCAACTGTTATGGTAGCAGTCGCTGGTTCAGTCTCCGCACATGATTAATGTACGTATGGCCTATAGAGATGTTGTGCTTTGGGCTTTTGTGACTATGTTGTGTATGTTGCCGGAGTCCCAACACAGGCGTTGAAATAATAACTTAGATATAAATAATCTCTGTACCATGGCATAAACTATAGATAATACAATTTTTTAAACTTTATTTTTTTATTAAACAATACAACCTTTGAAACCGAGTGTCTACTATATTGATACCATAATTAGAAGATTTATAAACAGGTCCTGTTGCTTATCCTCCTGTTCGTCCTATTACAACACAGAAGATGGGAAGATGAGCTGAAATTAACAGCAGGTCTCAATTGGAAAAGGGTCCCTTGAGATAGGAATCAATGGAAAATGTTAGAGGAGGCATTTGCCAAGTGGCACACTGAGCTTAGAGAGATATTGTTAAAATTAAATTAATACCAAATGTGTGTAGAGCGCAGGATAAAAGACAAAATCATCATCATCATCTATTCCCTAACCTCCTAGTGATAAATCTCTAACAGATTATCAGTAGCTTATATGCGAGATATAATACAATTTTGGTAAAAATAAAGTAAAAAATATTGGTAAAAAATATCAGACAGAAAAAAGTGTGGAAATAAGAAATAAGTGGAATTTGATGGTGAAACAAAAACAACATATCATGAACTTCTATCAGTTAGGTATTGTTATATGTCGATAACTTTTTGAACTTTTTAACGGTTGCTGATAAAGTCTATCTTGCATATTTGTCATTCATAGACTTTCTCAGCAGAACGTAAAACAGGCTTTTAGAGACTGTTTTGTTTTAATCATTTATAATATATTTATTTATTTATTATTACTTTATTGCACAACACAAAATTGAATTGTACAAAAACTGGGCTTAATGCTAAAAGCATTCTCTTCCAGCCAACCTTAAGACGTACAAGAGCGGACGTTTGTAGGTGGACAAAGATTGGAAATTGAGAAAATTTATTTTGTGTGAAAGGCAAAAAAAATTCGAATCAATTATTATATTAAATACATTAAATATTTCGAATGTCTTGTTCACGAGACAAGTTCTCGTTACACGTCAGATAGCTTTATCAGCAACCGGTGAACAGGCCCTTAGGTCATAGTAAAGCTTCAACGAAGAAACTATTAATACAATTAATTTATTTTTCTATAAATTATTAATTTATGTGCCGAAGATCTATTGCCTTCGTACAATGATAAAAATAATAATAATTCATATTTCAAATGCTAAGAAACGTATAAAATATAGATAATCCTTAAAGTTACCTGTACCGGTATTATGAAGGTAAAGAGTTTGTACTATTATCTAAGGATATATAAATCCTTTTTTTGTTCCATTAGAAAGTCTGTCCATTGTCACGCCTTGCTTCATAGGAAAAGATAAGTAACGCGGGTTATGTATCTAATGTTAAAACATTAGGTATAAACAATATATGTAATAAGAATAGCAAGTATATCTGTACGAGTGTTTCAATTCACATAATACTATTTTGTAGTTTATACAAGGTACCTATTTAACATAAAAAGTTTCAGAAACACATTTTGCAATAATAGATAAAATAAAAAATAGTAGAAGTAAAGAACAAAGAGGATGATGTGAAGTTAACTTTACAATATATTAATCGTAATATATAATCGTTTTCAAAAGTTTTCAATAAGAAAATAACTGTCATCGCACAATAAGTCAGTAATACAACAATGCATACCCAAGATTTGTTGAGGATTTTTTTTTCCAATTCTTAGAGACACTAAGACTAAAACAAGTGTATGAAAACCCGTTACCTGTGCAATTTTTTTTTAAAACTTCTAAAAATAAGTTACTAATGTAAGTAACAATGTTTTGAAACGAATGACAAGTAAGTATTTAGACGTGATGGCGCAGTAGTCACAGCAACTGGTTGTTGACAGCGCTCGTGGTTTCGATCCTCGCTCAAGACAAATGTTTGTAATAGCCATATATAAGACAAATATGTTTATTGTAGTGTTTTTGCGTTTATTGAGTATTAGTAAATACTTAATATTTATGCTATATATTATTATTACGGACAGTTGTATACCTCGGTCACCCAACCTGTTCGCAGCTCTCATTATTCTGAAGATATCCCAGACATCGGCTTATACGAGATTAGTATTGCTCTGGGACAGCTTAAAAAGAATAAGGCACCGGGCGAGGACGGTATTACGTCAGAGCTTCTGGAAGCGGGTGGAACACCGATAATTAAAGCCCTTCAGAGGCTCTTTAATGCCGTCTTGCTTAAGAGCGTAACTTCGGAAATCTGGAACAGAAGCGTGGTGGTGCTCTTCTTTGAAAAGGGTGATAACACCTCGTTGAAGAATTACAGGCCCATTTCACTTCTGAGCCAAGTTTATAAGCTGTTCTCTAGGGTCATTACGAATAGTCTGACGGCTGATGACTACCAGCCTCCCAAAAAAAAAGGAAAAAACAATAAAGTTCGAACAATACCTAAAAATAAACCCAATAAAAGAGACAATTACCCACTTTAAATTCGTATAGGTAACTATATAAATAAATAAATATATTTAACATAGACACGCGGGCATCTTTTCTTACAGTAAGCAACTTAATGCCTATGTTTTAAGTAACTGCCGACTGATATAATTTTTTGTAATATATATATTTACATATCTATAATACATATATAAATAAATATGTATTACACCCAGACTTGGGGCGGGAATCGAATTCACAACTCTGGAGCAGAAATCAGAGTCACTGCCAACTGCGCCAATGGGCCAGTCAAAATCATATTAATAAATATTAACGTGAAATACGAAACTATATAATTTACTTAAGAACTTAAAATGTTTGTACGTAATAATTAAAAAATTAAATCAATAAACATTTCTTTTCCACAAGTCTTAATATTACTACTCTCAATAAAAATTATTTATTTCTTAGTAACTGTAGAGTTACTAAAGAAGTGAAGCTAATTTTAAAATAATTATTTTGAAGTTGGACTCAAGATATAAAAACTGATAAACTAGAATTTTTCTTTTATACTACACAAGCAATTTATATGTAGTTTCCTTTAATATTTGTTTTCTACTCAAAGCACTGTGGAAAAAAGTAAAATAACTTGAGTAGCTAGCTACGCACGGATGTAGAGATTATCTGTAAAACAGTATAAAAGAAATTGTTAGGTACCTATATTTATTGAATATTGTGTATATATTTAAAATAAGAAGTTTCTCGCAGATACAAAACCATTGACATGACTTAAGATTTCAATACTGGTTATAGTATGACTTTTATGGCCTACTTTATTTTTGAAGATAACGGGTACATAACAAGATATAATTTTTAGTTCTCTTTAATGAACACCACTATACTACTATACACCACTAGTTCGCGAAGCTAAAGAAATCCCAAAAATTCAAAGATTTTAATCACGAAGATGGGTTGGCATATGCGTGAAATCTACTACTGAATCTTTGTAAAGTTAATAAGCGATTTCAAATAAAACTAAAAAGTAACGTCGTTAGCGTAGTTTGCCGGGAGTCTGTGTTTAAAATAAATGGTGAGGTGATCATAAAAATAACTAGTCGGATGGTACAGAGATACAGCCCATGACGGCTGACAATTGACATGGATGAGACAACCATTCTGGTGTTGTGGTGCGTATATTCCCCTTAACGCCTGCGGTCGCAGGTTCGTTTCCTGTACGGGGCAGATATTTGTATTATTTATACAAATATCTGTTTCTGATCTGGATCTATGTCCTCGGAGAGCAAGTATAGCCGTCGGATTCAGTTGTTATCATAGATACCTTATAGCGATCGATCGTTACTCATGGTAGAGCCAGCGGGTAGAGCGGATTTTATTTTACCCACAGAAGAGCAGCATGGTTGATTAAGCTCTAACGCTTCTCCTATATGGAGAAGAGACCGTTGCCCAGCTGTGGGTTATTTATAGGCTGATTCATTTCAGTTCAATTCAGTTCACAGTAGTCTCGTCGTGTTTAGAAATACTGAAAAAGTCGTCAAAAAACTATTACGTGGTATGTTATATGTTATAAAGTCAAAAAAAGTTAGATTTTTATGCTCTACATTATTTCTGGATATTTTGGAGGGATGTATTGTAGTAGAGAAGAGTTACCACCATTATTTTAATAATTTTTAAATCTATCTAGATTTATTGACAAACAAAGTAACAAAACATTTCTCTTTTATAGATGTAGAACTCCTTTTACACGATACTTTTGACATAAAATACCTTAAGTTTTTTTTAATATAGGTAGGTATGCTTAAAGTTATGCAACATTAAGTCAAACTAAAAACTCTATAAAAACAACTTCTGAATTTGCTTGTTTTAAGTTCCATCGAACAAATAAAAATACAAGTGAAAAACATATCGTACCTACGATAAATAATTATTATTTAAAGATTTTTTATTACCTTAATTTAAAAGTATTTTTTGAAATAATACATGAAAATAACAATGTATTAAAATATGAAAAATTATCTACAGATAATCCCTACCTAAATATATTATAAATGTGAAATGTAAGTTTGTTTGGTACGCTTTCACGCGAAAAATACTTAACTGATTATCATGAAACTTTGTAGGTACACATATTCTTGGAGGTATTAGAAGTAATATAGGATACTTTTTTTATAGTCGCGATAACTGACATCCACGCGGGCGAAGCCGCAGGCAGAAGCTAGTGACTTATAAAAATAACAAGTCATTACATTAAACATTATTTTGAATTATCTTATTTTTCAAAATTGTTATGACTAGCTTTTTCCATATTAAATTATTTATTAGGTATTTACAATTGCAAATAACATGCTATATATGTTAATTATATTCAAAAAGAAATTGTGTGGAAGAGAATTTATTCTTCGTACAAACAAAATCAAAGGCAAAATGTTGTTAATTTTGTAGGTTGGCTAACTAGTTATAATAACTATTATTTTAGCTATAGTACCTAACTATTATTTTTTCTTTTGATATTTTTTATTATTCGTGATCAATTTATGTCCAGATTAAGATGTGCGTGTTAAAGACATTTGTGTTGACAGTTGTAATCCCTATCCCCACAAGTCTATCCACATACGTTTGATATAAATAATTACCATTTATGTCAAGTCGGGTGAAATAGCGAAGGTCATCTAGTAAAGTATACCTAATTATTTATTTTCTCTCAGCATTTTAAATTCAATTTCACATTACATATTAGCCTTTTACAATACTTATGTGACTTTTCTTCTGCTCGAGCCATTTTATTTTCGTATAACTAGGTACTAATGTAATATAATTAATGCATTTTTATAAAAGTTTCGATTAAAATAATAATAATCAAAACGGATTTAGATAAGCGAAATATAGGCATATTCTGTATTAGGTACCTACTTAGATAAAGTACTTTTACTATAGTAGTAAAATTACTGTAGATACTAAGTAGTGTAAATACTAAGTAGTGTAGTAATTTTACTATAATTAAAAATAAAATTAAAAATTAAATTTTACTTTATTTTTAAATACCTATATGCGGTAGGTACCTACAGTTATAAATTATTGCTTATAAGTATATTTATATATTATGACAATAAATATATATATATATTTATATATATCGTATTTACCACACCATATTTTATATGATGTTTTCAACATTTTTGCAGTTTTTTTTTTCTATTTTGTTTGATTACCTATCGTCTTTCTTACATCTGAATATGATATAATGTGAATTATGATTCATATTATATTTCGGTATTTAATTTAAAAAAAAATACTAATTTGAAATTCTAATAATGTTGTATTTAATTGCCTAATCTAATGATTAAACAAAAAAAAAAACGTCGAATATTATAAAGATTTAGTAACAAATCTGAAGTTTTTCCGCGAAAATTTCGCAATAGATCTAGCGCCGTCAACATAGGCCTAAAAGAAACAGCTATTGCCAATTTCTATTACAAACTACATATTAATTGTAATATAAAGTAAGTTGTAATACATATTTACTTTAAAATATGATAAAACTTAATTCAAAATTAGTAAAAATATATAAAAGGGTAGGTAAATAAATAAACTTCATACAAAATTAAAGTAAAATACAACGTTGGATGGTCCTTTTCCTATGTATGTGAATTATGTATATGTTTAGTTAATAAATAAAAATAAATAATATTGATAGCTATCATGGAATCAATACTGATGTTAAGAGAAGAAATGACAGAAAAAATGAACCTGAAGTAAATATCACCCTCTGACTTTCTGCCTGTGTACAATATACCTCGTATAAGTAGATATCGAAAGAGTATTAAAATAATAAAATAAAATAAAATAAAAAAAAGAAACAAAACAACCTCCGCACGCCGGCATTGCTGCTAATCACATTCAAAGTTCAGTCGTGAGAACACGTAAAAAATCTATTTTTCAATATTTTATCGACACGAGACACTGACTTTTACCAATGTGGTGCTGGTGGAAGGGGGCATGTGCCCCCCGTCCTGCGGCTAGGAATCCCGCCACTTCGACACCCTGACACGACACTGCACAAACACACCGCGGTCGATGCGCGGAGCAGCGGCACTCCAACACGCGCGATATCTTGACGCGTACTGATCGTGGCTCTGCAGCTTTTCCGTCACGCCACGCAGCCGACGAGGACGGCCAGATGATCGGCCGGCGGGCGAGACAGGGAGGCCGCGAGTAGCGCTCGAAGCGGGCGTGGTTCGAGAGAGCGGCCACTCGTACCGAGGGGGTGGCGCCTATATATTCTTCTAATATTTTTTTTCCGTGCGTGTACCGTGCGGTAGTGGGATTTCATTTTGTGGGACACGTGCGGCGTCCGCAGTAAATTTAAATTGGCTGGTAGATCGAGTAGCTGTATAATTATAGTCTGAATTTTTCGGTTGCTCGTCTAGGTCCGTCTCGTCTTATGGTTTCTGGTTTCGATGTTTTGACTGGGGGCGTAATGCGTGTTTGTGTAGACGTGCCTCACGCCCGCCTTCTGAGCTCCAAGTTATTCTTTATTTTGACGATTTACTTTGCCTTCGCTGCGAATAATGATGTAGTGTGGGTGTTGTCTAAGCTTGAGTCTGAACAAAAACAAAATTCCTTGTTGCTGCACTATTTTTACTGAATACAAAATAATCTGTTCATATGATTCTCTTGTAGATAATATATTATTGAAAAATCGATAAAGATCAATAGGGAAATTATTGCTACTACATGTAGGTATCATCCCGATGACTAGGTATGAATATCTTTTACTAATCGTGCACACTGGTAAAATTTTTGCGCTATGTGTTTAACGATTTTTCAAGCCACTAAATCGCGCTAACGTTTGGTTCTACAGAATATATTATATATAGGTCTCCATACAAAATTAATTGACTACCAGTGTTACCAGATGAAAATTTAAAATTACCTTGTCAGCAGACTAAAATTACCGGGTTCTAAGTAAAATTACCTTAAATCTATTTTAAAATACCGTGTATATTACGGTATCGATAAAAAAGGAACACTTTTTTATAATAAAACTATTTAAAATGTCTTTAGTCAAAAACTATTCTTCCAAAAGTTCTACTTCTTGGTCATAAATCGACGAAGATCTTTTAGTAACCCACATCTTTTGATGATATAAAATCAACGCACCCGTTTCCATTTTGGCTAATGGATTGTTGAGCCAAAATATTTCCCTTTATGGTCTTAATTATCAGTCTATTTCTTTTTTTAGTTTTGTAGTGGCATCTATCTTCCACATACGAAAAACTGACGTACCATACATCACGCTATCAAAGTTATCCGAGCGATTGAATATATATACAAGAACCCGAGACCAACCATATGGGGCAATAGCCCATCAGACTCAACACCTGTCTGGTCGGAGGATTTTCAATGGTGGATGAGGGACTCTAACCCTTGTTCCTCACTCCCCGAAGTTTTGAAATCAATACGTCTAAATCAGATAATCTGATAATTTTACGTTTTTGTCTAGTTCTCGCTATTTCGGAGGATATCGTTCCAGTTCTAACATCAGTATCATAACCATCACTGTCAACCATCGCTGTCGTTGCATATCATTATATTCTCGTAACTGTACGATTTCGTAAAGTATTGCAATATTTCAAACACCCAACAGTTACACTGCAACAAACTTTTTCAAGTAATGCAATGACTAATGACAATACTACTAATCTTAACATAAAGTATACTCGTGAAAAAAACACTATAAAAAATATTTTTTATTTTGCCGGATTATATTATCTGCTAAGTAATGAAATCGTTAGGGATTTCCCCAACAGTGACAGCCATTGTTGCTAATTAAGTACCGTTGTTAGTTTATTTATTATTATTATAAAAACATACGTTTTTGACTCAGAACTCGAGTACTATTTACACGGTAATTAAAATTTAAAAATACCGTAGAAAAGAACACTGTAATAGCTCATTACCGTAGACCGTGTTTTGCTCAAAACTACCGTGCATCTACGGTAATTACCGTGTATCTGGTAACACTGTTGACTACGGGTTTTATTATTAAATCATAGTTCACCTTGCAATGTGGTATTTATATTGTAGGTCCCGTATTGCATATATATGATTTTGGACGTGTGGAACGATAATTGTTTCATACGTATCAAATCGTTTTTTTCTAACAGAGTTGTAATATTTTCAAACTGTTGTGTAGTAAAATTACAATAGATTTTTGTAAAATAACTATATTTATTTGATATATTTTGTTTAGTGAAATTACAAATAATGTATCGTAATATTACTACACAAGGTTTTAATAACTGATTTGTAATTTTGCAAAAGATGATTTGTAGTATTTTGAAACTGAGTTGTTGTAAATTGTGTATTAAAATTAGAGCACTGAGTTCCTTTATTCCAAAACGGTGGTGCGTAAAAACTTCCTACTAAAATTATTAAAATTACTATAGAAATTTTTAACAGTGTGCACACAACGATCATTTATATCATGAGTATTTCTTTAATTTATATGTGGTTATATACCTAAGTGTAACAAGAACTCAGTACCTATAGGTATAGATATTTTCGTCGTCGTTGTAGGTAGCTAGCTACATTCATATTAATATTAATTCCAATTTTTTTCAAGAAACAGTTTTTGTAGATACAGTTACATAGGTAGTTAACTATGTTGTTTTACAACTATTTGTAACGGATATCGTCGAAAATAAATAAATAAGTTACTCAAACAGTCGTCTGTTCCTAAGGAAAGCAACTTAATGCTTGTGTTTTATGTAACGGCCAACTGATATACCTACTAATCCATATTTTTTTAGTAAATATATATCATACATAATATACCTACATGTATATTACACCTAGACTTGAAAAGGAAATCGAACCCACAACCCTGGAGCAGAAAGCAGAGCACTGCACTGCACTGCCAAACTGCGCCAACGGTCCTCATAGAAATCCTTAAATATTAATTTTTATAAGATACCTTTTCAACGACGATAGCATAATTGCGAAAACGTAAGAAAACTATTATTCTTTGCCATCGTTTTTACCTTGCTTATTTAACTATATTTTTCCATTTAAATGGAAGGAAAAAATAATTCAACTAGATATTGTTTTCTTAAAGCTGAAGAATCTCGCTGGAAACTGTTTGGGTGCTCTAATTGAAAAGTATGAAATACAGATGAAATACACATTCAGATGTTGAATCGTAACCATAATTGAATCAAGTCTATAATTAAATATTTATTTTGCAATAGAATTGATACTTTAAGAAATGTATAATAAATGTACTTTGAAGTTGGAGACGGGCATCAATTTTTCGTTACGAAAATGAATCTTGAATGGGTTAAATAGTTGATTCCATTATTCCATTAGAATAAATTCTGAAACATGTATATTCGCCCACGCACAATTGAATATTGTATTTAACGGTAATTGAATACATCTTTATCTACACAAGTACAGTAGGGTATGTTAAAGTAGAATAGGGTAGAGTAGGGTATTTTAAGATAGATGACGGCCGGCTGGTCGAGTGGTCAGGCAACTGGACACTTTACGCAGCGGTCGCGGGTTCGAATCCCGCCAGGTGCAGATAATTTGTATGACGAATATAGATGTCTGCACCGGGTCATGGATGTGTATTTATGTATATATGTATTTATATCTTAAAATTTCCGTTCCTAGTACCTGTAACACAAGTTCTTACGAACTTAGCACGGGGCTAGGTTAACGTGGTGTGATTGTTGGTTAATATTTATATAATATTTATTATAAAAATTAAGAATAAATATTTTAAAATATTATATAATTATCTATTATAACCGAAAAACAAACGCGAACATATGTTCACGATAGTAACACGAATGGTTTACTACAATTACACTAATCATATTTTTAAGTGCCTATGGTGTATTCTGTGACCTTTCTAAGGCATTTGATTGTGTCCAGCATCAGACATTAATCAGGAAACTACATCATTATGGAATCCGGGGTACCGCTCTCGATTTTGTCACTTCTTATTTGAGTGGCAGGACTCAAAGCGTGGTGTTCAACGACAAGCGGTCCCCCGGCTCTCTTGTAACAAAGGGAGTACCTCAAGGTTCAATTTTAGGTCCCTTTCTATTTCTGGTATATATTAATGACCTCCCTCATCTTGTTAGAGATGATCATGAGATAGTCTTGTTTGCAGATGATACATATTTACTGTTTAAGGTTAAACGTGGACAAAATTCACTCGACGATGTAAACAGAGCTCTCTCTAAGGTTATTCACTGGTTTAATGTAAATAATCTACTATTAAATGAATCCAAAACAAAGCTATATAAATTTTCAAAATGGCGCCCGCAAATGGCGGAATGAGGGGGGGAGTTGAATTTTTTTTCTTACTGTAGCAATATGGGTATCAAATGAAAGCTAGTAAATTGTTTTATTATTTTTAGTTTATAATAAGAGTATTTTACGCACGTTTTTTGATTTTTTTAATTAAGCGTACTTGTTAAATGACGAGGCTGCTTGGCAGTGACATGATTTGCACGTTCTTTGTGAATATTTTTTTTTTGTATTTACAAAATATGATATGTTAAAAGAGTACCGAGAGTTTTTTTTTTCTTCGGCTTTTTTTCTCTCGGCCTACACTAGGAACATTATTATATTATTGTAATATTTAGTAAAGCCGATGATGAAATAGATGATGAAATTGTAGGTGTCTGCCGAGACATTTTTTTTTTGACGTTCGTTGAGTGTGTTATCACTTTATAACAAATAAAATATTTTGATTTTGATTTTTGATTTAAGTACCGAAGCTAAAAATACCAGAAACCACGTTTCTTTTGATCTTTTTCTTTTGATCTTTTTATTTTATTACATTAAATTTATTTTTATTGTATCATTACTACGGCTATAGACATATTTACGTATTCACTGAAAATATCAAGACATATAGGTATAGGTATTCTGTGTTGGATTTACATTATCGGGGCTAATGCCCAGGGCGGCAAATTTTCTGGGGCGGTGAAATTCGAAGCGTGAACAAAAAATCTTAGTACTATCGAAATTGCTTTAAAAAGTATAATTATCAACATAATTATACTTTTTTTTAATTATACTTTTTCATCTTCGAATTATAATTAATAAAATAATTTTATTCGTATATAAGATTATGTTTATAATTATAAGCGTTGTAATTAGGGATGTTCATATTTTATTCT
This sequence comes from Euphydryas editha, assembly GCA_036937285.1. Classification (NCBI taxonomy): domain Eukaryota; kingdom Metazoa; phylum Arthropoda; class Insecta; order Lepidoptera; family Nymphalidae; genus Euphydryas; species Euphydryas editha. Next base: position 9,970,684 of record JAUPFZ010000019.1, read on the forward strand.
TTATACTCGCGCTTGTAGCGCACTCGATATATGTATTGGAGGAAATATATCGATACTAGGTACACATCGATACTATCAAATTCGATAATATCGGATTGAAGTCATATATCTCATGCATATATCAATATGTAACAAATTGTCTGCTATAAATGGGTCACTTCATTTATTAATAAATTGTAAGTCAATACTATAATTTGATGTAAAATTTTGGTAGTAGGGCGGCATTTTCTTCAGTGCCCAGGGGCGGTACTAAGTTTAATCCGGCCCTGGATAAATAACGGTTCTAAAAATACAGCCCTAATTGTAACACACAACACAAAGGACCAGGCAAACAATGGACTATAGCGATCATTATTGTTAAGGCTATATTTTATTTTAAAAATTATTATTAAAAATCTGACCATCAGAAAGTAATCCAAATACAAATGAAAGATAAAAGCTTTCATAGTCACTAACACAAATATTGAAACGTAAAATGGAATATTTATTCTGTTTGTCGTTACACATTCTGGGTTCCCGATATTTCAGCACTGCTGTAAGCGGCATGGTTACGGGTACACTCTATAATGCCATGTATTTATTTATTTATTCAATTATTTATTTATTTATTTATATACTTTATTAACTTAAGTAAAACATAAAAAAGAAACAAAAAAAAACATACCTACAAAATAGAGTGCAATGACGGTCTTATCACTGATAGTGATTTCTTACAGACAACGCCTGTCTATATAGGACATCCTAGTAATAAGACAGACAAACGGTGCAATCAGTTTTTAAGATTAAATATTTAAAATATAATAACATAACTTATACTGTACTTATAATAATAGTTTTATGTCTTACAAATAATAAAGTTAAAAAACCGGACTTTTAAGGGATTCATATACCTACGATTAATCTATTGAATATTACCTATACCTATATAGGTAACATGATTTTTTTTAATGAGACACAAAATTGTTTGTGGTAATCAAAACATGCACAGACTAATTGTATTTTGAAATTGAATATGTAATTTTAACACATATAAATTTACATTGTGCTTTATCATTTATTAAAAAATATTTTATATTTTTAAGAACTTAACAAAAAGCTCTTTGTGCGTGTATTTGTCTTAAGGCACAGTTATCAAAAACTCAATATAAGAAGTTGATGTAAAGCCAGCAACCCCAATATTTTCAAGCTGTCAATAGAACAATCATACTTATTTCGGCTCTTTCTTGAAACTGCTCGTGTCTCGAAATCTTAAAAATTTGTTTACGTGTAGAAAGCAAGTAGTTTACGGTCTCGGCCGTCTAAAGATTTGTTGCTATCACATTTATTCTTCGTAAAAGCATGAAACGTGTTCTCAATCAAATGTACCTAATATAGCTCTAATAAAATAATCTTTAGTTTCACCACCAATATATTTATATATAGCTTGCATACTAATAAGTCCACTGGTGTTCTTCTAATGTATCCTAGTCACACTCAGGCTGAAGCTATCAAGAAACTCGGAAAGGCTCTTGACATTTTGAATACTTTTGAGTGAATTTGACTAGTAACCTCCTGCACTTGCCTAATTACACTTTTGATTGCATATCATTGATCCTACAAATAATCTCTGGGAAGTCTGGGATGCAGACATTGAATAGCTACCTACTAGACTCAATTGTGCTGCTAGTACAAAACGGCGAAATATCATAAGCTTTGAATTTACAGACACATGCATTATTTACAACTGCTAAGGCTTACGATTACTTTATTCAGTATTTGTATCTGAACGAGTGAAATACGTAAATCTTATTTAGATTAAACTGTCGGACGTTTCAATATATAAATATAAAAAATCGTAGTTGTTACAGGTACCTCGTCAACCTATAGGAAATGTGTGATAAATTTTAAGTGTAATTAATGTATCATTGTTTTTACTAAATAAACAGATAAACAGTATGTGTTCTCATTTGAGTTTGTTGTCAATGTTCACATTTTTCCAAAGCAAATATGGAATAAAAATAAGGAAAATTAAATACGTATGCTTGCAGCACATTGATTACAGTTTATTCACGTTTATTAATCCACATACTAAAAAAATTAATTCGTTACGAGACTACACTTGTAATAAAGATAGGATAATTGAATGTGTATTGAACTTTTTTTTTTAATGTTGTTAAGGGGCTCGGTAGCGTTGCACTGATTTAAACTAATTAAATAAAACTACCGGGTTGAACTTGCTGGTTAGTCGAGATTTATTGCACTAAATTAAACTAAGAGTAAACGGTGAGGCTCGTTTCGCTAAAAAAGCAAATATCAATACTCAATCCGATTCTCCATACAATTCTCAAATATTACATGATTTAAATCTTTAAATTTATCATCAACTGCAGACCTCCGTCCAATGTTTTCTTGTGAGCATCGTCAATGATAAGTCGAGTTAAATGACAAGAGTGCGGTAGAAGTATCGGGTGCTTCATTTGTTCACTCAACTGTGATTTCTCCAGTCTACCTGCAACTCTGATTATGCCTTTAGCATCAAGATATGGACATAGTGATTTTAATGTGCTTGGTTTTAATTGTAAAACTCCTTTCTCTTTTAATTGTATATATTCTTTAGTAAATATTACTCTTTGTGTTTGTCTTATGCAACATTCTAGCGCTACGTCCAACTCTACCTTTTGTAAATATAATCCATGGTATATTTTGTTCTCTTTTAGAAATCTTCGACAATACGCGACTGTTCTAAGTAATTTTGTTAACGTCGAAAATCGTTTGAATAATGAGCTTTCAGGAACTACAGCTACATAAGTCTTCACTGAATCCTACATGTGTACATTGACTTCATTAGAATAATTTGGTCTATTGTAGTCTATTTTATGCATTTTTGGGTGTTCTTTTATATCTATATCCTTATGAATATCATTGTTTGTTCTAAGTTTATTTATCTGTATTTCACTGCACTCCGTTGATCTTATTTTCTGTACTATTTCCTGATTGTTACTATTCCATTTCCGCAATTTTAATCTACTTTTCCCTCTTCTTGTTGTTGAACTATAAAATTCTTCACATTTTTTCTTTTCAGATGTGAGTATTTTATGTTGCCCTTTTGTTCCCCAAAATCGCTTGAGAATTTCATCATCATTCACCTGTGCATGCATTACATTTATTTTCTGTGTCCTTTCGATATTTTCTGTATGAACGGTCCCTGATAAGACCCAACCGAAAGTAGTATTCTGTGCAATCAAATTACCACAAGGATTTTTAATTAAGCCATTTCTTATGATGTGACTATAGGCGTCCGCGCCTAATAATATATCGACTTTATTAGAGGTCGCAAACCATGGATCTGCCAGACACAGATTCGTCACATCTAACCAATTAAGTGTCGTATCGATGCTGCATTCAGGTAAATAAGATGTTATTTTATTTAAAACATACGCTTTTATTTTAATAATAAATTCGCGATCTATGCGGGACTTTATAATCAAATTAACCATATGCTTTACCACGGTCGACTTATCACTTCCAAGACCTGAAATAAGACCTTGTATGGGGATCTTCTTCAGTCTCAGACACTGGACAGTAGCCTCTGTTATAAAACAAGCCTGAGAACCCTGATCGAGCAAGGCACGGGCGGAGTGGTACTGACCAGTCCTAGACTCGATCTTTACTAATGCAGTGGCCAATAAAACCTGTTTAGGTCTCGGTACCCTTCCTGTAGATAAGCAAGAAACTATTGATAGTGATCTAGTTGCGGGACTAGAACCATCGATAACAGGTGGTGCCAAACTAGGTTGATTTGCCTCGTGATAAACGTGAAGCGGGGAATGATGACGCTTATTACAAACTCTGCAAGTTGTAACTTTTTTACAATTATACACGCTATGGTTAGAACCTAAACAGTTAAAACAAATCCTGTTGTTTTTAACAAAGTCACGTCTTGTTCCAATGGGCTCTTTAGCGAACCTTTTACAAAAACAAAGTTTGTGAGACTCTGAGCAGTATTCACAGCGTATAGTTGAACTCGTGGCTAAAATTGTCTTTGAACTATGAGAACCATAAGCACTCTTATTGACCTGATAAGCCGTCACATTTTTTGGCTCTATACACTCTAAGGCGCGAAAACGGTTTTCAATAAACACTTTAAATTGCTCAAAGGTTGGCAAATCGTTGTTGGAATCGTTATTAGAAACATATAATTCCCATTGCTTACGCGTCTCGTTATCTAATTTAAATGAAACGATGTGTATGATAATAACATCCCATGTACTCACATTTATATTTAGATTTTTAAGCGCACTTAAACAATCACATGTGGTGTCGCGCAATTCTTTTAAGGACAATGCTGATTCTACCTGTAGGGGAAGGGGGGGGGGCAAGATGGGGTAGCGGGTAAGACGGGGTATCGGGTCTCGTCGGTCGTACGGACGACCAATTACACCCGCTCTGACTCGTAACGACGCGTTATTATATTTTTTATCAATCAGCGCTGTGACCAGCTTGTGAGTCCATGCGTTTTCGCCCTTCCGCCAAAAATTCGGTTTTTGCTAAGTTCGTTGTGATTTTCGTATTATACATCGCATGTGTTCTGTACCTCAACATTAGTATTTTAGAACTGACTAAAAGTTATTCTTGTCTATCAATGATTACACCAGCAGGTAAGAACATGTTTTTTTCCATAGTTTGATTAGTTTTTTTAAGGCATGCTATTTTATTGAAATGAGCGTGAGGGGGCAAAATGGGGTATGAGGTACCCCATCTTGCCCCCTCGAAGAAAATTATGATTTCTCTAAGAGACTTTATGATCCTTTAAACTTAGTTGAATTTTATCTTGTTTAGGATGGTGAAACATAAAAAAAAGACAAAGTGGGAAATTGGAGTGAACAGAGTATGAAAAATACGGTAGATGTTGTAATTGAAGGGAAAAAGGGTATAAACTAGCATCGAAAACATATTCTGTGCCTCAAATGACCTTTGAAAGAAAAATCAAACAGGCTCTAAAAGCCCTAGAAGATCCCGCTGCTCCTACAACTTCGGTGAAAGTTCCTTTAGGCCCAAAAAAGCGAACATTTTCTGATAACAAAGAGAAAGAACTTTGCAATTATGTTGATAATAAAAAGAGAAATAAGAAGATAACAAAAAAAGAAAAAAGAGGTAAAAGAATAGAAAAAAATGCTAAGAAAAAGAATAAGAAGAAAACATAACAATAATCCTAATTCCTCACCAGATTGTGACAACGAAGAAGATAATATCCCTGGTTTTTACTGCCATGGAAAATACTTGGATTCTAATGAAGTATGGGTCGCATATTCTTATTGTAGGAATTGGGCACACTATAGCTGTGCTGGGATAGATGATGAGGACGACGAGGCTGTACTTGTTTGCGAGTTTTGCAGCCAAAAATGGAATATGTCTGCCATACCCCATCTTACCCTACCTAGGGGGCAAGATGGGGTGTTGGACGTTTTTGACAAAACTGGTCATTTTTTTATTTTCCTATAAGTGTAAAGTTTCTTAAGTTCCTTATTTATAAAGATTGATAATGTAAGAGTAATTATAAATAAAAAAAATATTCGAAATACTTAAAAACGTGCGTTTTATTACGCTCCAAACGTTAACTACCCCGTCTTACCCCTCCTTCCGTTTTTCCTTTCGTTTTTCCTCGCGTTTTTGACCAAACAATCTTTTTAAAATACAATTACATAAATACTTTTTATTACTGTAACGTTTTTGTAACAGTTCCCAACACTCACTGTAATTAGCATCAGTTATTGGAGTGTGGCGAATAAGTTGTTCAGCTTCACCAGAAAGGTGACCTTTTAGATAGTGGAGCTTTTGTACATTATCAAGAGACTCATTTTTGTGAACTAATGATATGAAAAGATCATGAAATGTTGTCCATTCTCCATATTTGCCAGAAAATGTTGGTATTGTGATCTTTGGTAACTTTACAAAAGAATTAGGTGACTTAGTTGGACAAGAATTAATGTCACCTTGTATACAACCCTTGCTCACACGAATTTTATTAAGTGTTGTTTTCATATGGCTTTTATACATGATATAAGTATCCTCAACCGCATCATAAATATCAACAACTTTTTGACCTATATTTTCTATTTTAAAACTTTCATATATTTTTGTATTAGTATCTTTAAATAAAGACCAATCTTTTTCTAGTAATTCTTGTCTTGTTTCTATATATTCAACTGTTAATTTGTCTTTACTACATTTCTTAAAGTTAGTAAATCCTTTAGTTATTACATTTTGTAAATCCTTTAAAACTAACCAATCCGTCCATTTTCTAGAATGACTTAAAATGTATACTTTTTCAAAGATATAAAATGAATCTATTAATAATTAAAAAAATAACTAATATATCAAAGTAAATATTGATATAAAAATCGAAACACTAAGTTAATAAAACAATTTATAAAGCAAGACCAAGTTCTAGTAAGTAAAAATATTACAAGTTAAAGTAAAATCAATTTCATAAAATTTTCTAAGTCTCAAAAAATGTTAAAAATTTTACAAGTGTTTCGGACACATTAAAGTTTGTCGGAAATCGGACACAGATTCCTCGTTCCCCCGTTTTTTTATAAAATATTCTAAGTCCTTAATTAACATACACATTTACTAAGTTAATTTTAAATTAAACCAATAATTTTCTAAGTTTAAAATGTTCACAAATATTATATAAGTCCAAAATTCTTCAAAAATTTAAAGTTGAAATATTCTTATAAATTAAGTTCAAATTAGCTTGGCAAATTAACTCGCGAACGATCACTTAATAATTCAAAATAATGTACTCACAAAATTGCACTTCACACAAACTCAGTATGATGATCTGCTAGTGGCGCCCTCTGGCGGCCAGTTGCGCAAGTCCGCCGCTGGTGCTGCTGCATCCGCCCACCAATGCTGGGCCGCTTTGATGTTGATTCTTGTCACCGCTTCTGTGGTGACTGGCGTGTACCCTTATTGCAGCGATCCACTGAGGGTGACACGGATGAAACGGCCGAACCGTTTCAACTCAAAAATCTCGGACTTATCCGAACTCGATGGACCAATGTTAAGGGGCTCGGTAGCGTTGCACTGATTTAAACAAATTAAATAAAACTACCGGGTTGAACTTGCTGGTTAGTCGAGATTTATTGCACTAAATTAAACTAAGAGTAAACGGTGAGGCTCGTTACTACTCACTACGTTTCTAAGCGGTGTAGCTTAGTACCTACTGGTGAAGGTTTTTTTTTATGTATATGCTTAACAGACACACACGGTCGTCTTTTCCTAAGGTAGACAAGTTAGTTAAACATTAACAATTACACTGTGTTTTAGGTAACAGCCAATTATGTATTATGTATATTTACTTTTTAATAACTTAATATTATATATAATTAACTATAAATGTATATTTACTTTTTATAATAAATCTAATTGCGATAGACTATGTCACTATAATACGCCACGAAACACATGGAAAATAACTGACTTTGTTGCCAATTCCATTTCTCACCCCTCACTTCACTCATAATATGACTGAGCCGTTGGCGCCAACTGCGCCTAAAGGAAAGCTGCGCGAGAGCTTTCCGCAAGGTTTCCGCTCCAGAGTTGTGGATTCAATCCCACCCTGAGTCTGAGTGTAATATTTAAATATATGCATTTATTAAGTAAAAATATTTATTATTATGTAAGACAAATTTTGTTTATCTAAGCGGGACGTCGCGAGCAGGGATGCAAGCGGTGCATTGAACGCGGGTGCTTCTAAGTTGTCCGTAAAAACTGCTGATTTCAATGATATCCTTGTTATAATTAATAATTCGTAATTTCAGCCAGTTTTTTCCTTCATATGTTTTATACGAAGTATGTAGGTAGGTATGTGTTTATGTTGGTACCTATAATTAAGATAGTTCCTCGTTAGAGCTAAGGATGCACCGAAGGGGCTCTGTCATATTTACGCCGATGGGTAAAATAGCGCCACCAAGATTAAGAGACGCCGACAGAGCACGTAATGATTTCAGACCTTAAACACTGAATAATCAAAATATGAGGAGAACATATCATTAAGTATCCCGAACGTAGCCAATCTGAATTCTGAAAATTATTATTTTCGAAGTTGGGACTTAGTGAACCTACTTAGTGTACACCGCCTACGAACTTATCAAACTACAAATGTTAAACAAAAAATGTTACACCAAACCCACCGTCGCTTGTCGTATCTCTCACTGAACAATGTAGAACGAAATAGAGCCAACAGGCGAAAAATTGAAACTAAAATTTATAAAAACTTGATTGCGGTCTACAATGTCTCAAACTAGATTTACTATATAGTTTGTCCGCGCCATCTGATCTTATCAGAGAAGAGAGTCTTATCAGAGAATTAGCTGATAAAAAATCTAGAAAAATAATATTTTAATTTTTTTAATGGTTCGTGACGTGACTGACAGACAATATAGATAGGTAGGGTGCATTGTTTAGAGAATCAATGGTTAAAATATGTTTGTAGTTTTCTATTACCTAATTCAATAAAAAATATAGTACCTACAATCTGTTCTCTTATATTTACGCGAATTTTACTCATTTTATTAAAAGTCTAAAACGGATTTTATCGCGTTTATTTAAAACTACAGTTTAAGAATATTTTATTTTAAATTATTTTCCATTCGCTGTTTTATGTTAATCAGTAAGGACTGGAAACAGCGAATGGGAAATAATTTAAAATAAAATATTGTTAAACAGTAGTTTTAAATAAACGCGATAAAATCCGTTTTAGACTTTTAATTAAATAAATATGGTACAAATTCAAAATAAGTTTTTTAATTGTAATGAAATAAGTATACCTAACATAGCGCCAAAGGCATGAATCGCCCGGGGCACCTAGATGGCTAAGCCCGGCTAAGGCCTTGTTTCGAGTAATTACATACCATTTTCATGAAAATAATATTTCAAACGTTTAGCAACACGTACTACTAGAAAGTTATACTCGTACCTATGCCTAAAAATGTAGGAAATATAATACGCATTATTAAAATAAAATGAAAAAAAAAAACGGATCTTAAACTTTTTAAGGTTAGTCCAACGCCTTATAAGAATCCATCATGCTGAGGAATTAGGGTATCAAAGAAATATATTTAAATACAATACAAAAGTTAGACACTAAGACAACGTTATTTTGTAGCAATACCAGGTAGTAGGTAGCACTATTTCATAGCCTTGTCTACATATTATATTAAAGTTAAAGGCGCTACATTCGAGGCATATTTACGATTATAAAAATCAGAAGGTTACGTTGAATTCATTGATTTGGATTAAATGGTCAGAATGGTACATATTGTACCTATTATAATTTAACGTAAAATATTGAAAAGAAGTTTGATATTTGTGTGCACAGTGACATCTAGTTCGCTATTACAAAATCAGTGCTTTTAATAATAGCGCCACCTATTCAGATATACGAAACATTAACTTGTGAAACATACCAAATTTCTTAAAAATGTTACTACTTGTTATATAGATGGCAATACAATCGAAATATTTAATTAAACTCCTCTTACTTCTTTTATCCTTTTTTATTTATTTACTAGCGGCCCGCCCCGGCTTCGCACGGGTATTTAACTAAAATTTTAAAAATTATAAATTTAATTTTTTATCACCTACATGCGCCATCTATCGTATAATGGTAGAATATCGTTTTTATATTTAGTGACATTTAACATAATAGTACCTATATTAATTGAAAATTATGTTTATCTAAAATATTGAAACGATTTCTATTCCTATCCGACATATTTAGTAAACTTTTAAGTTTAACAAAATAATAACTCAAAAATAAGTTTTGTTAGTTTTTAAGATTCCTTAGACCAGATGGCGTTGGCGGCGTAGGTATTTCTATTTTCTTAAATATTTATTTTTAAATTTAATTACAATGAAACAAAAACTAAATTATACTATGAGTTATGTATAATTTTATGTATTAAAGTTATTTACATTGGTTTTGTACTTTTTACGTGATACGTGCACACATAAAAAACCGATAAGAGATGGCGCTGATTGAAAAAAAAACGCGCTATTTAAATTTATTCTTGGTGATATATAGTGTATTAATAAAACGAAGTTTTTAACAGATTTATTATTTGTATAGATTGGTACCACAAACAAGTTTAGAAATTACAATGAACATTATATAATAATAAGCTTATATATGATATATATTGATGGTCACATTGGACATTTAAAACCTGTGTTACAAGTCACTTTTTTTTTTTCATTAAATTTTCAACTTAAATATTTATTGGTCTATGCATAATGTAAGTGCCTATATCATTATATAATGATATAAGAAATATATATATTAAGATATTTCCTTTAAATATATATAATATAATTATTTTGTAAATAAATAAAATATTTGTGGTTTACGGGTATAGTTTCCTATTGTAAACATTCGATTTAATGGGGAACGGATACCGCATTAGTAATTACACATTACGATTAGCATTAGTAAATACGAGATCGTATTATTGCGATAATTGAAAACGGCGGGATGGTCGCACATGATATTCATGTAATCATACTTGTTATTACAAAGATCGTAAAACGAGACAGCTTCTAGTTCCAGTAGTCTAGATCTCAGGTCAAGAATTTTTTTTATGTATGCTGATTTTAATGCATCATTATATTATACTTATTTATTTAGTAGTATTTAACAAAATTATTAGGAAAAGGAATAACGTAGTAAATAAAACTATTTAGATATTATAAAAACTATATTTTTGTATCACACATCAAAATAGGAACACGTCAATTTGTTATCTTAAAAATGTTGTTTACTAAACATTTATTATTTTAAGCTTATTTCAAACCACAAACATACTGATGAACATACAAAGACACAGAGCACGTAACTTGCACCTATAGAGATAAAATTATTTAAGATATTAATTCATACAACATTTTAAATAAATACAATATCATGCAACTAATATCATAATTTTAACAGAGAACTAAAGTAAAGAATTAAGAAATTCCTAAAATTTGTTCTATTTAAATACAGCTTAAAAATAATTACATGTTGGAAATTTTATTTTTATAAATTTTATAATTTTAAAGTTGCATGCTGGTGCCAAAATTGTGGCCAAATAAAGGATGCCAATGCAACTCGATAATAAGGAAAACTTTAGAACTGTAAAAACTTTTATTTTTTAAAAACGTTTTTGTTTCGGCGCTTTATAATCGATAAATATTTTTATATATCATTGAAATAATAATAAACACATTCGTTTTTATTGCAATTAGTATCACTTTCAATCCTTTTTTCATTTATTTATTTGGACACATACTAGAAAGAGTACATTAATTTGCGGGAAACAAGTTAAAATTAATAAAAATTATACCAATAATACTTCGAAATATTAATGATCACACTCTTTTAAATAATATCATTTTTGTGTAATAAAAGTCTAAATTGTGGTTTTATTCTTAATTATCTTACTTCATTTTGCCTATAAAATATGACATCAATTTTAAAAGCGTTTACTTGTAATCAATTTCTATGCATAGAATAAAATAATATATATTTTTTTTTTATTTGTTTCGAATTCTTTAACTTACTTTTGACAATTTTTCTTGAACTGCGAAAAGTATGCATTGGTTTGTGCTTCGAGATGTCCGTAGACTTTACTCTCCCGTCCAGTAAACAACCGTTGAAATATTTTAATACTACTTGTCAACCCTTACGTTTTATTTAAATTCACTCAAACCGACAATCCAATCAAATCTCATAAGCAACCACCGTCTTTTTTTTGTTTTTTGTTTTTTTTTTTTTTTTTTTTTTTTTGTAATCGTCCTATGAAGTTATCACACTTCGACTGAGTGATATTTAAAAATTGCAAACCATTGCAAACGCAGAAATTGTCAAACACGATGAAACACACATTAACGCGATTAAAAACACACTTTTTATACCTATAAACACCTAAAAAATAATATTTCTTGAATTTGGAATTTTTGTATAAATTTTACTTCTTCCATATATTTATATTTTAAATATTTGCTTGTCATATGATACATACTATAGCCTCCTATAATCAATAAAGCACAGACCCGTGATTGAAGATCTTAGAACAAGAATGACCCCCATTTCACAAAATCATTATTATACCTACATGTTTTCAACAAATTGAAAACCAAAAGTCTACCACAGCTACGAATTAAGAACTATATATAGCTAATTAAATGCATTTTAAATAAGCTTTTGACCATCAAATTATATATAAAAAATTGTTACAAAATACATCACATTTCTACTAAGAACTTTATAATTGTATATTTTGTGCTATCACACAATATATCACTATATATTATAAAAGGTATAACAAAAATTTACATTGCCATTCCTGAGCATGTAGCTTTAATCTGATATTTATAAATAAAACATAATAAAAGTGTACTTATAGTGTGTAATGTGTATTAATATGTATGTATGTGTATTATTTCTCACTGAGACACATAAATAAATTCTAATTTAATATTGTTCTATTATCTTGACTGGCCCGTTGGTGCAGTTGTCAGTGACCCTGCTTTTTGCTTCTGGGTTAATACATTATTTATATCTATATTTGTATGTGTATTAGTCGGCTGTTACGGTCTAAAACACAGGCCTTAGGTTGCCTACCATAGGAACAGACGACCACGTGTGTATGTTAAGCATATTTATTTATTTATTTATTTACTATATTTATTTATTTATCAAGCCCAAGCCTGTACGTTTCCTTCCCTTTGCATCCGTGCGATCTCAACCCGTAACGAACGTTCGTGCGCGGCCGCTTCCCGTAACTCTGCCTCCCGGTTCACTACCTCCTGCATCTGTTCCTTCTGTAGTCGGAGACTGTTCAGTTGCGACTGTAGAGCCGTTACCGTCGAGTATGATGTGTTCTTTAACTGGAATATATAAGTTTATTTTTATAATATATAGCATACTAGACGCTACACGCGTTTTCACTCGGTTAAAGATCACTGTTCGATTTCTTTACTTCGTAGCGTGATATCTATTAACCCATATTTTCTCTGATAAACAGACTTTCTAACACAAAAATGGATCATTATGTAAAAGATTATATCTGTATTGTATACTAATATTTATGAAAGGAAGATTTGTTTGTTAATATTTAATCAACAAACTCAAGAAACAAAAAAAATTACTATTAGGTTACATTATCGAAGATTAAGATAGGCTAGACTTACAATAGAGAAACAGTAACCATAAATGTAAGCATAGGTGAAACCACAGACAGTACTTAGAAAATTATAACTATACATTGTTTTAGTAAAAATTAGTAATCAGGATATATGAACCTGCAAATCTAACAAAAATTAATTATATTTAAAATTTTATAAATACATATTATAAAGATTTTTATTTTTAATAAATGATATTAAGAGGAACCATTGATTAATAAATGGTACTAGGTTACATCTTACCTGAGTTTCTTTTTCCTTAGTACATACTTCCTGATGGAAACTCTCCATTTGTTCTAGAATCTTCTCCCGTTCGAGAACATTCGCCTTCTGCATTTGAATATTAGCCTCTAACTTCTCTTCTACCTGCTTTTTAAGTGTTTCTAAAACTTCCTTCATGAGGGCACACCTAGCTTCACGTTCTTTTGCCCATAGCTGAAAAACATAATCATAATTTAACACAACTATTCTTAGGATTTCAAGGAGATCCACCAAATCCCATGCGTAAATATGATAGTCACAATCTAATATCAGGAATTTCTGCAGGCAAAGTAGCAATGTTAAACAATAACACAGAAGTTTGTATATATTACCAGGCCTATCCCACTCCCGAGTAGGTATCGAAAATGCAAGTACATGCGGCGGCCGCCTCGAGCGGGCCAATCAGTAGGGACTCACGGGCGAGATTTGTTTGACACATTGTTTTAAAAATGGATTAAAATAAAGGCAAAAAGATACTGTGCAAGGATTGCGATCCAAATTTGACTATTTTCAGGCTACTTAAGGACCAGGCTGAGAGGTAAGACCTATTTTAAAATTGTTATTAATTATTATTATTGTGAAATTATCATTCTTTGGGTTGCAAAAATAAGTTAAATAAGTAGGAAGGTAGGCAGGTATACTAAGTTGGTGTAGTAATCTTTCACAAATACCTACATATAACAGAATTAAAGGAATTTCGATCTGTTTCTCTTTAAATACCTACCTGCGCGTAGTTTTTTTTTTTTTTTCTACGTTAAAATATTAGAATTATTACTATTAACACCTACCTTAGGTTTATTTGGAAAGTAATTTGTTCACTAAAGTAGAGTACTAGAAAAAAGTGGTAATTAAATATTTAGATTAAATTATTTTCTAAAATGAGACAACCCTGATTTCATTAGAAAGGATAAGAGTTACGCGATAGCAAGAGAGGCAACTTCTAGGTAAGTATAACCGTAGGTTATCAAGCACTGCGCGATCGGAATCGAACTTAATTGTATCGTAGTAAGAGTCCCTATTTCTTTAAACGACTTTTCGGAGTGAGTCTTCTGTACTTGTATTATTATTTATTCTGTGATATTACCTTACAATGTTTGTACTATCTTTAATTTGAAATCGGAGATAAATTTCAACCAACTACATATTAACTACTAGCGGCCCGCCTCGACTGCGCCCGGGGTATGTATGTGTACCTAAACCTTTCTCACGAATCACTCTATCTATTGGTGAAAACTGCGTGAAAATCCGTGCAGTAGTTTTTGAGTTTATCGCGAACAGACAGACAGAATATGTAGTGATGAACATATTTGTACATTTTGTTAATGTAACGTACAGTGGTTACAGTAGTGTACATTATGATTTTTGTCATATCTTATACATACTAGTAGTCGGAAGACTTTATTTTAAGCTGCTTTTATGCTGTAAAGTGCTAATACCTTGTCTTGTTTTTCGTTGATCTGCCTAGCTTCCCCGTCGTACATAGTTTCGATGTTCTTCTGTCTCTGTCGTTCCTTCTCTCTGTACTCCTCTAACTCATACAACGCCGCGTCTAACACACGTTTGTGGTTGGCGCATATTTCTCGATCCAATTCACAATCCTAAAAAAAATATATTTATCGAGAATAACTGATATCTATATATAACCACAGGAAACCAGCGTTGCAACAAATTTTAAGGTAGTTCCAGCATGAAACCACTTTTCGACAGATTCGGCTAAAAATTTTTTCATGAGTTCAGAATAGCTTTATTTATGAATT
The DNA here is from genome assembly GCA_036937285.1 of Euphydryas editha. Taxonomy (NCBI): domain Eukaryota; kingdom Metazoa; phylum Arthropoda; class Insecta; order Lepidoptera; family Nymphalidae; genus Euphydryas; species Euphydryas editha. The sequence continues at coordinate 9,985,911 of JAUPFZ010000019.1, forward strand.
TCAAAAATTTCATAATTCTTGACGGTTTAGATCACGGGATATTTAAAAACAAAGTTCGCGATTTTGAGACTAACGTCCCATTTATGTATGTAAAATGTCCGATTTTTTATTATATTAAAAAAATCTCTCGACAGAATTGGAAAAAAAACTAGGAGAGTGTTGAAAAATGTTTTTAGAATAAGTTAAAAAAATAAAAGTAGCACTTCACGGTTTTCTTATCGAGATATTAAAATTATAAATATTAATTTTAATTTTAAATTTATAGTGATCTGGCAACACTGTGCACAACGCTCTCATATTTTTAATTTAATAAAACTATTATTAGAAAGCGCAATACTATTTGTATATACTAAGACCATATAAACAAAAATATATAAAACACTCAGAGCAACATTGCCAGATTACTATAACTAACGATATAAGGCAGAAGGTATTAAGGTAGGACTACACTTCACCACGCTGGAACTACCTTAATGTGTGAAAATTGTATGTATCAACTGCAATATTCTATATCTATGCATATAATGTACTTAAATACATGTGAGTAAATAACATAATTCAATACACAATTTTACAATACATTTTTGTTATATAGGATAACATATAGGGAACTATTCATACATCGCCACCCTTGTTACGTCATAAATCTTAAAATCTGGTATTCGAAAATATGTAATTAAAATAGCTCATCGAAATTAATAGACATATATATATTCGTTATAATACTTTAGATATGATGTCACGGAAATTTTATCGACTTCCATTTGTGAATCATCGCGTTTTATTAATACCTCTAAACGTTTGACGTAATTTATAATTGACCATTACATCTTACCTTTAAAACACTTCTCCGAATTCGTTCCAACATTTTTAATTCTAGTTCAATTTCACTTATAACTGATATAACTTTCCTCTTTAATTTATATTTATGTAAGCCCATGTTCACAATATGTACGTCTCTCTCTGCTACGAGTCTCGTGTGTTCTCTTTCTCTTTCGTTTGTTATGGTTTGTAATTCCTCTAGTTTCATTCTCTCTTTCTCTTCTAGTGTTCGAAGTTTTTTAACTATCGTTTCCTTTTCGCTTAATTCTGCTATTTGCCCTTCTAGACTGTTTCGGAGCTCCTGAAATTAGGTTTTGTTACGTTCATTAAAATCGATTCGACATTCTACTGTACTATAAATATAAAAATTAATTTAAGTGATATACAACTTTTGAACTTTTCAAATGAATAATGTTTTAGTTTAAACTAAGAACTTAAGATTACAAATTATTAATTATTATTTACAATTCTGAAATCTCTGCCATTTAAAGTTAACGTTATCTAACAAGTACACTAGTAAGATATCATTAGTAATAACTGGAAATGGTCCATTAAAAATGCATATCTGCAAATACAGACACAGAAACGCACCATATATTTTGTACTAAGTATAGGCACCATATATTTTGTACTAAGTATAGGTATTATAAAGTTTTAGGTTTTTTTTTAAATTTACATTTAGCATATCATAGAGAAATATTTTAAAGGAATTTTCTTGACTTTTTTTAAGCTTTAGCTAAGCATTTAAACATAGCTAAGCATTGAAACCATTTTTTGTATTTCATTTCATCAACACATCAACATTTTTACTATCTATCTCCTATCTCCTTTTATCCCTTAAGATTTCACAATACTATTATTATATATTTCTATAGCCTAGAACTTTCCATGACCACCAGATTTTCTAACACAAAAAAAAAGTATAATCGGTTTCATAGAAACCATAACTTATGTAAACAAACAAATACATTGATCAGGTTTATAATGTAAATTACCTTCATTTGTATCTCCTTTTCTCTAAGTCTTTCCTCCTCAATCTTTATCTGACGTCGGAGAGCCTCGTCCCTCTCTTGCAAAATTTTCCGCGTATCTTCGTCTTCTTTCTTTTTCTGCATCTCTTTTTCTACTATTTGCTCCATCCTTGGTACAATTTGAGAAATTAATTTATAATAAAAGACAAACAAATATAAAACAAAATGGTACTTTGTGTTTCATCAGCAGTGTTTTGTTTAGATATATTATACTATTTATGCCACATTTCAGAATTATTCACAATATATGAAGCAATAAAAAGTTTGGAAAATACAGATATTAAAAATATTTTATAAAATAATTATATACATATTTACGAATGGATGATTCTCAGGAACTATAATTATTAATCTAATTAATTTAAATAATGATCTACATATTAAAAAAATACGTTAATTTCTCTGCAAGAGTAAATAAAATAGTCTAATTATTACAAGAATATCATGTGACACTTATTTAATTAAAAAAATAAAAATAATGTGTTTTACAAGGATTTATTAAAATTGTGCCTGGGAGTGACCTTAAAATCTTCTTCAGAGTGATCTTAACAGCTTCTTGCTTATTAATAGGATAGCAGAATTAGTGCTGACCTTATTAATAAAATTTAATTTACTGTAGCAATGTTAGATAGATTAGATTTGAAAAAATCAATTTAAATTTCATTAATATTAAAACATAGGGAAATACATATTGCTTACATAATCACCTCCTCCCTCTCTATCATATCATATCTGCTATGTCATCAAAAATGCAAGCAGACTACCCACACAAATTTTTGGTGCAAGTGTAATGCTTGAATGGCCACTTAATTAAATTTAAAAAAAAACATACCATGCAGACTTTAATTTTCCATTAGCAATATAAGAACTAGCAGCTCTTAACTCCGGCTGGCGTAACCGCCATGCATGGTAGAGTTTCAGTTCCGCCTCTTGTTTTCGAAGTTGCTCCTCTTTCTCTATAATACCTTGATTTATCTTTTGCAAGGTTGATGTAGGAACCTTATTAAGATATGACCTGCAAAGAAAGTATTTCATTATCATAGATTCAAATTGAAAATAATAATTCTGACATCAAACGTTCATTAAAAATTATATATGGTTATAACTAATTATATGTATAGATAATTATATTTGAAATTGTACTACATATTAAAAATTAAGTCAATTAGCATTTTTAAAGGAATAAATTAAAATCCATTTTCTATGGGAAAACATTATTTTTATTTTGTTTACAATATAAAGTTTTCAAATACCCATTCTTAAAATATTTGGGTTGAGCGGTAAGAGCCTTCAACTCTTCTTGGTATTGAAGATTTTCTTGAAATAACATTATTTCTAATTTCTTTCGTCTCTCTTCTAACTGTCTGAAATAAAAATAAAAACTTTGATAAACATATTAAATTTTGGTCTCTTTACAAGCAACATGTATAACTTTTAAATTACATAATTCGATATATCCACTGTTTGATCTACTACACGTTTAAAAATTTAAATGGCTTACGCAGTTTTTATTTTCTTTTCACTCAGCAACTCAGCTTCCTTTTTAGCCCTTTCATAGTAATCTTCTGTGGTCCACTGTTCATGGTGTTTAGATTTATTTGTATTAAGCTCGAAGTATGTAGCTACTTTCTTCAGTTCCTCTGCACGGCGAAGTTCATTGTCTCTCTTTTGTGCAGCTAAAGCTTGTAACTGCCATTGAGGCCTTATTCGTGACATTCTATAAATGTAAAATATGAATTATTTTTAAATATTTTGACACATAGAATTTAAAAAGTGACAAAGAAAACTATTATTTAAAAAAAATCAAACAGATTTGTAAATTGTTACAGAAAATTGACTTCAAATTTAATTCATTAAAACTTGTAATAGTTTAGACCTGTATAGTATCCGTTATAAATTTTATTGTCTTTGTCCTCAAAATAATCTTTCTTACTTCAATGTGAATCACCAAACAGGTATAGCAGTACAATATCAAAATATGACTAATATTGTAAGATCAATAACAGCTTACCTCGGTTGACTGCACACTGTAAGGTCTCTTCCAATTCTGAACTCATTTACTTCCTATCACTACATGGATATAACGAGTATTGCATGATTGCTCATAACAACGCGTGGGCAACGACACTGAAATAAACGGCATGAGGTCAGTCAGTCAATCAAATTAAATTTAAATCACTTCCTCCCAAATTGCTACAATTATTGTTTATAGTCACGCAATTAATTTTAGTTCCTGTATAATGGAGTTTTAAATGTTAAATAGTAAAAGCCAAGTAAAAGCGTTACTAATGTAAATTCAAAACAAATCAAATGTCTTTTTGACAGATACCTATACCAGTTGCCTAGCAACTGCGTTTTGTTATATGAAGAGATGTAAAAGCGCGCACAGGGCTACGCAAAGTTAGCACCCCACTGAAGGATTTTTGAAATCAAAATGACTTTAATCGATAGGTCTACGTTAGGTCTGTATAGGTCCACCAAAATTTTTGTTAGGTCGCCTATTTTTTTTAATAAATATTTTTAATAAATAGGTCTATTTTTTCAACAAAAAAAAAACCTAACAACCTAAAAAAAGACCTAATAACCTATTATTGATAGGTTGTTAGGTCTTTTTTTTTTGTTGAAAAAATAGACCTATTTATTAAAAATATTTATTTAAAAAAATAGGCGACCTAACAAAAATTTTGGTGGACCTATACAGACCTAACGTAGACCTATCGATTAAAGTCATTTTGATTTCAAAAATCCTTCCATGGGGTGCTAACTTTGTGTAGCTCGCGCACAGTCCCAAACTGCCTTATCCTGTTTATAAAAACCCCCCAAATGTTAAATAAATATATAAATATAAAAATGTTTAACATACACACACGGTTGTCTGTCCCTAAGGTAGGCAACTTAATGCCTGTGTTTTAGGTAACAGTTGACTGATATACATTATTATTTTTTTTTAATAAATAGACATATAAATAGTACATAATATAAATAAATACATATTACACCCAGACTCGTGGCGATAATCGAACCCACAACCCTGGAGCAGAAAATAGGGCGACTGCTAACTGCGCCACGGGCCAGTCTGTTCAAATGTTTGTTCATGCTGTGTTTAGTGTAATTCTAGAGAATAGCTCTATAAGCTCTTCTGTAAATTATGTTTGTTTTGTTCTAGGTTAAGTTCTATCAATGAAATTTGTAATATTTAGATGGGAAAAATTTAATTAAAACTGCCATCTGAACCGCACCGATCAATATTCTTTGAATTTTTGCCATTCTATGTGACATTGGCGAAATAATCTGTGTCATTTGGAACAACTAAAGCCACGATCTAATATAGGCTAAAGGTATGGAGGTTAGAGGTACCTCTACCCTCCATATATCTAAAGGCCATCAAACCAAAAATTGAATTGAATAGAATTGAAAAGTGATAATACATGGTAATACATAATTGCCAGTTGAGGGTAATAATATGTTTATTAATTGAAATGTTTTGTTACAAAATATACTTAACGTACATTTTTATAATTCTTTACTGAGATTATGCAGGAGTTCCGTAAGGAAGCTTGCCTTTTCTCTTTAGGTAATTAATTCTATAGACGGACGACCGTGACAACGAACGAGCTAAATATGGATCTCGAACGGTACATTGGAAATATTTGTTACGTTACGTTATACGTTGGAAATATAAGTTTTCAGTTGAGTGCAATGGTCTATCATGAGCTTCAGATCGGAACATAAATTGAATAAAGTAGTTGAGATTGCTCAGAATGGAATTCAACACAGAAAATTTTAGGCCTACTAGCCGTTATCGGCGCGACATCGTTCGTTAGGAAATTTTGATGTTATACCAGACAATTATTATGCTATACCATAGAAATCGTGCACTTTACAGAATGGTGCAATTATTTAATATATATATATATATATATATATATATATATATATATATATATATATATATATATATATATATATATATATATATATATATATATATGTTATGCAATTATATATATGTTATTCGAGACTACAGCCTACGTCTATGCCAAAATTCATCCAAAAGTGCGCTTATTAAGCAACAAATATCCATCCATCCAAACTTTCGTATTTATTAATAGTAGTAAGATACTGATTTCGTATTTATAGTAGTAGAAAGTTAGACCTTCAGGAGCATAACTATAAAAACCACATCAAATTTCAGCGAATTTTGCGTGACGCCGGGACAAACATTTAAACAAACAGACAAAAATTATAAAATCACTATCTTAGCTTCTATTGCTCTTATGAAGACTTTTATAATTCGTTTGTCCTAAATATTACAAACCAGCCAGTTAATATTGTACTATATTTATTTAACCAATACATATAGGTATATAATAATATAGGTACAATAATTTTTTTATTATTATTTTCATGACATTAAGATGTTGCTCAACTTTATTTATATAAATAATCGGTAATAGTTTTTAGTATCATACTCATATTATCATGTAATTTACCAAAAACGTAAATAACGTTTACGTAATACATACTTTATATGGTTAGATCTGTTTAATATGACTCTAAAACCTGTAACTCTTCTCCGCTGCCTGGATCGACTACACGAAAACATTCAACTCGGTGCTTAATTATTCATTTATTTATACTTTCTGCACACTATGTAATACAAAAATAAAAAAAAGGAATACATAATATCTAAGTTGCATCAACTGCAACAGGCGGCCTTATCGCTAATACAGCGATTTTTTCCAAGCCACCTTTGGGCAGAGGACTAATGTAAGGGGTGTGGGAGGTCATTCATGTCTTCTGAGAATCCTCGATCTGTAAAAGATCGACAGTTCGAGACCTCCTCGAAGTACGAATGGGGCAATGGAGTACGATCCTTTGTTGATGATTTTAAAAATATTAAATTCCTTTTTATAATTAGTCATTTGTTTAATGGTTAGCGTTCTGTTTACATCGTATTTGCACGTTTTTCGTCATCATGGATATGTTAAAAATTCGAGTGATTATGGAGTATGAGTTTCGTCGTGGTAGCAAAGCAAAGATTGTGGAGGCTGATGATTCTCAAACTACAGCTGAATTAGCAGCAGCTTTCGAAGTTAGCACTAAAACAATATTGGTCCATTTGCATCAAATTGGCAAGGTAAAGAAGCTCGACAAATGGGTGCCTCACGAATTGAATGAACGCCAGCGCGAAATACGCGTCGAGACGTGCCTTACACTGCTCAACAGACACACAAACGAAGGCATATTGAATCACATTGTTACTTGTAATGAAAAATGGATTCTATTCGACAATCGCAAGTACTCAGCTAGTTGGTTAGATCCTGGTTCAGTACCTAAACAATGCCCTAAACGAAAAATGACCCCTAAGAAAGTGATGGTAACAGCTTCTTACCAAACGGCATGAGCATTACTGCTGATGTGTACTGTGAAGAACTAAACAGAATAATGGGGAAGCTCGCACGTCTCTAACCAGCTTTGGTCAATCGCTCGGCTGCGCTGCTCTTGCACGACAACGCGTGACCTCATACTGCACAGTAGACGGTCTCCAACTTACAAGAGCTGGGGTTTGAAGTTCTCCGTCATCCACCGTACTCACCAGATCTTGCCCCTACAGACATCCACTTTTTCCAAAATTTAGATAACTTTTTGGCGGGAAAAAAATTCAATACCCGAGAGGCAGTACAAAATGTCTTTAAAGAGTTTGTTGCTTCCCGTCCAGCAAAGTTTTTCAAGGAAGGCATCAATAAGTCACCACTACGTTGGCAAAAATGCATTGATTCCATGGATAATTACTTTGAATAATGAAAATAAAAAATATAATATAGAAAAAAAGTGCGTTAACTTATTCCATCAAAAACGGCAATTTCATAGGTATAGACCTACTATTATAAACAAGGTGTTCTGTAAATCTAGAATAGAACGCTAAAATTCAAATAGGTCTGAAATCAGGAAAATCAATTTAATTTGACCTTATTTCCAGTCCGGAGGGTACCAGATATAATACATGGATTTAGGATATAATACATGGATAGGACTTCTGAAACGGGTATTGATCATTCTACGAGTAACAGTATCTATCTGCTAGCTATCTGCTAGTGGGCTATCCACTGCATTAGATACAATGAACAATATGTTTCTTCTAAAATCACTCTCGACAAAGACAAAAATTAAATGTTAGATAATCAGGAGTTGAGAGAGAAGAAAAAAAATTATCGCAGTATTTAATGCTGTCTTGCACATTATAAAAAGATTTTTTTTTTATGAAGAAAAAAAAGTAAATAAAAATTGTATTATTAAAATACAAATTATTTGATGTATTTAAAATTTATAAGCAGTTTGAATTAATACAAACCCCCAAAAATAATTTTTTCGTAGGGTTTCGCATTTAATACTTTATTGCTAGCCTCACGTGCCTGCATTAAAATTGAAGCAAATCTTTGCATAAGTAAAATGATGCTTTAAAATAAATAAAATACATCTATCTGTATCCTCTTTTTAAGCTTGACTCTACATTAATATGTATTTAAATCCAAACCTCTCGAATTTAACATCCTTATTGGGTGGCCAGGTGGTGGAGTGACCATGCTTTGTTTCAGGGTAGTGGGTTCAACTGTCGCTCCTAGTCTCGATGTAATAATTATATAAGTTACCTAAGCCACCTTTTTTTTTAACCATGGGAAATGCATTTACGCATCCCGCCGACCACAGGCGATGAATATCTGTGACTCGCTGTCTGCAAAGGCAGAATACCCACTAAAATCCATCGACCGTCAGCGTCGTATTGGGGCGCCACGGGATCGCTCGCGCATACAACCGTGACGCCTCGACGCTTGGCCTGGTGGCCCTTCCGCATGTGATTGGAGCCGCTCAACTGGTCCACTCTGCTAATTCAGAGAAGTACCAGAAGCGACCCCACCACCGAAATCTCCGCGCCCTCTCGGCGCCACTCCCTCACCGGCTGCACCTCCTGTACCAAAATTCTTACCGCGCTATCGCGCCCCGCTCACCAATGGACACCAGCTACCCCAGACAGCGAAACCTCTAAGCTGGGTCCGCACATCAGCTGGTCCAGGGGCCCAGTGGCTTGTGCGCCTCCGCGCCCAACCACTACGCTTTCGCACCCACCTGTACAGAACGAACGACTAAACCCGCCCGTTCCTGAGCTAAACCACCCTAAATTAAGTTTAAACAACTACCAATCGTAGGAGCCGACCGTCTGTGTATGTTAAACATATTTATTATTACTTATATTTATTACTATTATCGACATTCACATTTAAGATAAAATAATTCAAGTATGTGTATTCCTGTATCGTGTTATTTATTCGGACCAGTTATTAGTGGCTAGACATTCGGTTAGATTTGAACCAGTTCCTCCATTCGCTCCTTATATTACTAAGTCATATTAGGTACTGATAATAATAAAGAGGTATGTACACATTGTTACAAAACTGTCCCTATGACAAAAATGCAATAAATAATTTCTCTAGATTATGGAGAAGATGCCTTTGCCCAGCTGTGAGACGTTTACAGGCTGATTCAGTTTAGATATTTATCGCAAATTAATATAATAACTTTGTAATCACTATAATTTCACTATAATTATTATAAAAATATCTAATATAGTGTTAGGTTATTTTTTATTTTTTATTAGTAACAAAAATATCCACGGGCTTATATTTGCCCGTGCCTTTTTTAATTAAATGTATAAGATTGTTAATATACTTTCATGCGTACTATTTTAGACTTAGCTAGACTTAGGATCTCTATGACGCGAGTCCGTATACTGACGATTATTTATTTATTATTATTATAATACATATAATCATTTTTTAATACATATAAACATAATCTTTATTTACAAATATAATTTACATATACAAATACACACACACATACATATATATATATATATATATATATATATATATATATATATATATATATCTTTTCTTTTTTTTTTTTTTTTGGAAAATAGTGTTAGGTTTAGGTCGGTACCAAAAAGTTTTGATCATGATTATTTTAAAATAAAAACGAAAGTCAGTTTTACTTCAAAAATTTTTACTGGAACTTTTAAAAGAAGAAAATAAAAAACAAAAATAAATAGAACGGAGTTTTTTGTTTCAGGATTTAAGAAGTCAGATGAAGCTGGGCCATCATTAAGTTCGGACGCTATTGAATCTTATGAAGAAGTTCTGATAGAGCTAATAGTCAACCCTTTATTAATGTAAATAGCTATGAATCGAATATGTTTATCTCTATATAGTTCAACCGGAACGACATTTAGAGTAATACTAAACTAATATTGCAGTATTAAAATACAGTGTTTATGCTATTATGATTGAGGTTATTGTAATGGAATAATTGTAATAATAATATTGAATCTAAATGAGTAAATGTAAAGAAAAAAATATTATGCAATAAGGTAGGTTTTTTATTACAATAGCTATCATACAACCGCAATCAGAAAAAGGTAATTTCCTTATTCCCTTTCACGAACAAACGCAGTTTAACTGACATGAAGACGATAAAACATTTAAACATTGTGGTATGAACAACAGAAAAATAAAAGAATAATTTGCGTTGCTCTATCATTTTAATACCTATAGCCTAGAATTTGGTACAGTATAAAAACTTGTTATTGATAAGTATATAATGCGTAAAAGAGAGCTATGAAATGACATAATTTATCTAAGTGTTAAGTTACCTACTTTATCTTAACGAGTTATATTCCACATATATAATTTCTCCTCATTTCTTAGCATAGCAAAATATAATCAACGTTTTTATCTGAAACGTGATTGGATTTGCATTTCAATGCATTTAAACTGTAAATATTATTGAACACAAGCGGCTAGCACGAGCACATATCTAATAAACTTTACTTAGGACTTCGAAAGCTCTTATTTTCATTGAAGCGACCGAGCTTACGGCCTTCAAGGTGATAGCGGGTCACATTCCGGCGTGACGAAAGAGACGTAGATATCTTCTATCGCGAAAGCTGCAATGGCAGAGGGTTATAATGTTGCTATACAAGAAAATAATTCTTCTATATTGGTAAAATGCATCATAAAATATAACTTTTTCATTAAATGGTATTTGTACCACTATCACAAATTTCCCTTACGATTGTATACCGTGTATACAGTACTTATAGTTGTAAGTAATATAGAAGTAATAATAAAGATTTGGCTACAATATTTACGACCGTTTTATTTTAGTCACATACATATTTAATACAATAGATTTAGGCATATAATGTTAGCTGTAATAGTCTAGAAACGTCTCACAGCTCACTATTAAGGCCTCTCCTGATCTGTGACACGTTAGGTCTCCTCTCTCTCTCTATAAGAGAACGGTTAGAGCTTGAAGCATAAATAAATTCATCTACTATTACTTATAAATAAATTTTCCTCAAGAGTAAGGATCAGATGCTTACGATAAAATCGGGGACCGAAGGCTTTACGTCCTCTACGAAGCACGGAGGACAAAAGCTTTGTTGTTCATATTAAATTCAATTGTAATATTTTTAATGTTTCATGAGGCAAATAGAATCAGTAAACTTACTATTTTAATAAAAATAATAAACTCGTTTTTAGTAGTTGATGATTATCTGATTACAGTTTCACAAGTCCTTTTCTCACTGGAGGATAGCCTTTTTGTCTTTGTGTAACATGTTATAGTTTCAGATTTCCTTTGTACATTGATAAAGATAAAATAATTAAAGACATCTACATAATATATGAAACTGCCCTATTTAATGTTTAAATGTTACTTATGTTTGTTTACTTTTCTGTTTGTGATAAATATCTCAATAAATACACCATCTATTATTACTATTAATATAGGTATATACAGGTACAAAAATAAGTCTTTTTAACTATTGTCTTTATTTGTCTTTTAATTAAAATTTAACAATTGGTACTTAGATCTTGCCTATTTATGTTATATTGATCTAATTAGCTTTATTAATGAAAGCATTAAAGTTTAATTATTTTATCAAGCAGTTAGTACTTTAAGTTCTTCAACTTTTTAGATATTTTCATAGGACAATTTATCAAATTTGCTGACTTTCAATATTAAGTCTATGAAAGTTGTCTACATATGCATATATTTTAAGTGAATTACTTTCTACTTACGTACTTACATTAAACATATTTTTTATACCCTTAGTTTTGAATCCTTGTCTTACACGTCAAGTGTTCCGTTGTTTTTCTTAGGAGTTATAAAAATAAATTATTTGTTAACTGTACTAAATCATCCTGTAAACGTCCCACTTCTGGGCAAAGGTCTCTTCTCCGTATAGGAAAAGGCTTGGAGCTTTATCCACCACCTTGCTCTACTAAAAGAAGAGTTGGCGAATAATCTCCCTACTATGAGTTACGTTTGCTATTAGGTATCTATGATAAAAACCAGGACCAACGGCTTTACGTGCTCTCCGATAAACTATTTTAACTATATATCTTAGTGTATATATGAATAGTTTATTCTATCGTGGTAGAATTACAGGTATTTAATCTATCCTGGTAGTTGTTCCTAACAACGAGACTAATCTTAATTCTTAACTGGCAACATTACGAACAGGCAGTCAAGTCAGTCGTACGGACAACAGAGGCTGCGTACGCGCATGCTAACATGCCTGGGTGCATTCTGAATTCAAACAACCTTTGAATTCATAGGTAGAGCATAAACTTTTGTGATAAATACATGTAAAAAGTGCAAATAAAATGTGTTATTGAGTGATTCTGTTTCAAAAGTGTTTTTAAAATTCAACAAACTTGTGTCTATGTAAAGTTGCTATGAGAGGTATTTTTTGTTTCTCTGTCCGAGTGTAACAACCGTGTACGAAACCAAGAAATGGGTTTATAATTGGTCTAAATCAAAGGCCATGATGGTAAGATATACTATTAAAATAATTATTATACGTAAAAGCACCTATGTCTACGTTTTATATATATATTAGTAAAGTAGAGGGCTGTTATGTAAGAACATAATGTTCGTACCGCGAATAAGTTTATGTAAAGTATGTTTATTTTTAACTAGTATTTATTTATATTAGTAAGCTTTTTTATTTCTTGTTTAAAGACGGTAAATATTTCAAGATATGTCGATAATGTGTTATTCGCAGACTAGAAAGTTGTTTTAGATATAAACGCAGGTTTAATTCAGCATGTACGGTTCATCTAATCGGTTATCAAAATATGAAAGGAGAATGATTTATAAGTGAGACCGTGTTTGACTTGCGCACGCACACTAGTACGACGCACAGTTAGAACTAAAGACATCAACGGGCTCTCGCTCAGTCGTTATAACGTAACAAGTATGCTTAATTAAAAAAATCAAAAAACCCGACTGCGTAAAATACTCTTATTATAAACTAATAAAAAGAATAAAACAATTTATTAGCTTTCATTTGATACCCATATTGCTACAGTAAGAAAAAAAAAATCAACTCGCCCCCCCTCATTACGCCATTTGCGGGCGCCATTTTGAAAATTTATATAGCCTATGTCACTACTACAATTTAGACGAATCCAACGACACCTCATATGTCAAAAACCGTCCAGCCATTTGGGCTGTAGGGCCTGCCAAAGAAATGGACATACATACATACATACATACATACATACATACATACATACATACATACATACATACATACATACATACACTCGAAAAACATAACCCTCCTTCTGCCGCAGTCGGGTAAAAACAATGATAATATTATTTTAGTAATATTAATGAAAGTATTCTTTTTACAAGTCACTAAAAAATTTATTCTGTAATTAAAAAAAATGTTTTAGTTTATTATATATTATATTCTATTACCTAAACCCTTAAAAAAATCACTCGGTTTTTCGACCGTCTGTCAAAATTCTTTTACTCCAAAACACGTTAGATTCCAAACGCGGAGATATCGAGTTGAACTTGATTTCAAATTCTAAGCTTTCTTTTTTAATTTTTACATTACCTATATATGAAAATCTTTTATATCTGAATTGAACTGAAACAGCCTGTAAACGTCCCACTGCTGGACAAAGGCCTCTTCTCCATATAAGAGAATAGACCAATCTATACATATAATAAGATTTTAACCGGTCGATGTCTATACAAGAGAGATATTTAGGAAACAAGTAGCTATCGGGGTCGTTATGAGAGCAATAGAAGCTAATCCAAATATTTTTTGAATTTTTCTCTGTCTGTCTGTGTGTTTGTTTCCGCATCTACCGAAATCGGATATGTTTTTCAAAATTATGCATAGCACGAAATTGGATATGTTTTCCAAAATTATGATCTTGGAGATCTCTTAAAATCTGGTGTAGACTTAATATTGATTAACCGTCTATAAGCGGAATTACTTCTCTATAAACAATTATAGTGACATCGTAACGAAGTCGTTATATACGCAATTTTACCGCGGGTAAAACCACAGCGCACAGCTTGTGAAAAATAAAAAATAAAAAAGTTTGTGATAAAAAACTTTATCAGCAAAATGACAATGACATATTTTTGTGATAAGTGAGCGAGTTTTACGCAAAGTTGGCAGAGCAATGTATTTTAAAGCTTTCGTAGCTTATGAACTTAAGTTATGTTATATAGACCCACTTTCACCACTTGCTATTAAGTTCCGGCTAACCTAACTGGCACTTTTTTGACAAGTAATTGTATGGGTTATCTGTCAAAATAAGTACCAGTTAGATTATCCAGAACTTAATAGCAAGTGGTGAAACTGGCCCTTATTCTCCTATTTATTTTGTAAAGGCAAATTAATTCAAAGATTTTATAATTCTTTTATACTTGAATTAATTTTTTTTTAAAGCCTACTATTGGAAAGAATATGTATTTATTGAAATAGGATCATATGAACCCGAGTCGAAATTCAGAGCCGATTTAGCGGCGCCTACGGTAGGATTTATGTCAGACCTCTGGGCTCAAACTCGGTAGGACCGATTTAATTTAGGTCCGCTTTAAACAAATTGGAAATATATATAATCTGATGAAGTGGAAAAAACGAAAATTTGTACCATTTTCGGGTGCTATATCGGACCTAATTTAACATGGGTTAAGACCGACTTAGGACGAGCCCAGAGGTATGACGTACGTCCCACCGTAGGCGGAGCTAAATCGCCTCTAAATTTCGACTCGGGAAACCACTCAATTAATTACGCAAATGCACAAATTATTTTAAATAACTACTTCTTGACGTAATAAATTTTACTCTCTGTTGATTCAAATCTCAAAAGTCAAATCTTAGTCCGCGATCAGCGAGAATAAATATGATCTGAGAGGCATGAAAATTGCAATCAACCTACTTAAGATTTAAAACATTCCGATGTAGACGCCATTTCTTAAATTGAATGAAGTATTCTTTATCATAAAAACTGTTATCAAACAACAGTTATATTTTTTATATAAAAGAACAGATAATGATGATTCATTTTATTTTGAATATGAATTTCTAAAAAGCATAATACACAGGCTTGAATGAATTAAAATTACATGCTTTATTATTAAGACATATATTATTAATATATATAATAAATATAATAATATACATACTGTATAATAATATAAATAATATTTAATTTAATTATTAAATTATTTATTATTTAGTTTATTTATAGTTCTTTTTTCATTCGTAACCTAATAGCTTTTTTTTAATATTGACATTTTAAGTCAATAGTTCTATTTTATATATACTTCATGTTAAAGATGTACTCGTAGAATTTATTTGTTTCAACACGCGTCAAACTCAACCGGTCCTATTTAAAAAACCTTTTAAAGTTGTAATCGTTAGGTTGCCAGTTTATTGAGTAAGGTTATGGAACTAAAATTTTAAATGTAAATAGAAAATATTAATGTAATAAGAAATTTGAGAAGTATCGAAATTTATTATAAATAAATATGAAAAAAAAGTGCATAAAAACGTCTTGTAAAAAATATAACAGAATTATATTAAAAATATGTAAAATAATAAGACTTTCAAACATAAATTTGAAAATACATTTGTGTGTGGGTTTTTGTTCTTTTTTGATTAATTACAAATAAGTTACATACATATGGCGGTTGCATTTTAATCCTGAATGGACAGTATTCTCAGAAGTCGAAGCCAGAGTGAGGGTTACTCCTGTAATTTGTACGTCGAAATACGTAATCGCACATTTTAATGTTATGACACTAATTACCGACATCACTTGTGTACGATACAATCTTATTTTTACGAATGCTGTACATGAAATATATGTTCAAATGTATCGAAACTAACTAGTTTTATAGAACAAAGAATATATTAAAGAAACTACAGTTAAGACGTATCAAAATTCTAGACCAGCTGAAAAATGTATTGGTATTTTCTTGACAAATGAAAGTTTATCTATTAAGAATTCGACGATAATTTGTCACCCATGACACCATTTGCAATACATCCGGAGCAGATAGTAAAGACTGTAATCTCTTCTTTTGCTTAAGCGTTAATTTTTTTAATGATAAATACATCAAATCCTTTTACGAAAGTTAAAACCTGTCTTTGCTTCGATGTTTTTAAAAAAAAAGTATAATTTGGGCAATACAACAGTCAACAAATTAATCGTGATCGAATCACTCACGGCATATCTCGTGCTTGTAATGACGTTGGCGTAGTTTTAGAATTTGAATGCCGCCACCTGGCTGGTAGCTACTGGAAGCATACCCTGGGGCGATATTTACGAATTTCTAAATTACACTTAAAGTTTCTCCATTAAAACCTCAATTTAAATGTATCTTTTCCATTTCGGAAATGAATATAATTAAAATTGCTTTTAAAACACCACGAAATGTTTATATGTTTTATAAAGAAATCAATAAATAAACCATCTTTACTTATTTAATTAAAATTATATTTCATTAGCTCGCCCCGGCTTTGCGCAGTTGCTATCTATATTATAATATTTTTGAACTGACATATCTTCTAAAGATTTCATATGAATACTGTAAACGACATTTTCTAAACACATATATATTAAGCAATTAAGGTAACTAATACATATTTAAACAAGGAATTATATTGAATAACACTAGCGTATACTTCTAACATTCATGAAACTATGGTAATATTTCAGAAATGATTATTATTGCGGTCATAGTGTTAATCGTACAAAGCAGTAGTAGATGAAGATTTTCTATTTAGTCTGAGAATCTGTGTTAATTATATGACCAGTGTTGACTTTTATGGCAATTTGAATACCAAATGTTAGTTGTCGAAAGGTTTATTAAACAGTATAAGGCAATAACATTTTATGATTCTTTTAATTACACCCGAATCATTTTTCACGTGAATATTACTATTATTTTATTAAAAGGTCTATTAGGAAACTTAAAACAGTACTTATATATTATGTGGAACAATACAAAAACAACAATAAAGTGAAAAAGTAATAAGATCCTGTTAAAATACTGAGAGATAGAAGTATACTAATAACATAATTTACTTAAAATGTAAGAAAATAAAATTTAATTAAAAAAATTAACTACTTACGTACTGTAATAATAATTATGTAATGACTTTGTAATTTTAATGTATGAAAATATATTTTACGACATATTTCAGTGCTGTCACTAACATTCTACAATTTCTAATACACTTTGTTCTGTTAAAGGTTTTCAATAAACACTGAGATCTTGTTTCTTGCACTGTTAAAGCTGACTATTCTTTAAAGATACTTAGCTAAATGCAACTATTTAAGAGTTAACTTGCAACTTTTCAAAGAAGAAGGACATATAAATAAATATATTATTATAGTATGCGGGAGATTGTAAAAGATATGCTTGTAAAATTTTAAGTAAAGGTACTTACTACCTTTAAACCTAATAGTTTATGCATGTATATTTTATTGAACGTGTAGTTAGATATGTAGATATTGACAATAATTGAGCTCAATTAAATTCTAAACTAATCATTAAATGCCAGGATTAGTATAACTTACATATTTTTAACAATTTTTTTTATTTTTCATTTTTTTAACCTGACAGCGACCTCATTATGATTCTGACTCGGTCTGTAGTATCATTCATTAGTCTGTAGTGCTATACTTGTACAACATCGAAAGGATCGAATCAATTAAATCATAATATTACAGTCAAATAATTTCTCTGATTAAAAAATATATACTATCTATTACAATCCATACATATAATAAAATTGTATATTTCACGTCTGTATTGACGCTAATACATCTTTAAAATTGCTTCAATTGTGGGAGGCAAGTCAAAAAAACAAATACTAACAAAATCGGGGGATACAGTTTAGTGTTGCGGCTACATATCTATCATCTCCATCCATAATTTAATTAAATCACTGGATAGCTTGTTAGCTTAGATCTTTTGATCAAAGAATTTATTACGATAAGTGAGGACTGTGATGTATCGCTCGCGGTAGATGTGGAATAACCGCCATTTTAAGGTTATTTTGCTGCATATCCAGATTATCATTCTGTATAACTTTTGACTCGGAGAAGCTACGACGTTCAAATTTCAGTAGTCAGCTGTCGTCAAAAGCTTTCGATTGTATATAAAACATTAGTGTAAAATCACTAGATAGTGAATATAATAAGGTGTTAGAATAAAAATAAATATTATCAAAAATATATAATGTGGGCCTAAACGCGTCGTTGGCCTAAAAGCCAAATCCCAATACAGAAATCATATACAGTTGGAAAGGGCTTCTCAAGAGCAATCGAATGGTCCAATAAAACATGATATGACTGAGTCAAGCAGTGGCGGGAACGTAAAAGAAGGAATGCGGCCGAGCGAATCAACGACGGTGCCAGTACATCAGCAGCTGGGACGGTTGAAATTATGCAAGTGGATGATGAAATCTCTTCCGACTCGATCGACAACGAACTGTATGAGCAATGAGCATCGATTGTGTACGATCGTTGATTGTGAAGACACATTCGGCAGCAGATAGTGCACGTTTCACTACGACGTTTGTCAACAATCACTTCGGACATAAGTGTGATGATCACAGACCATATTATAATTAATAAAGTTATATTGTAACATAGTAATTATTTGGTTATTTAATTTTTTCCTGAATACATAAATAATAATATTTTATATAAAAATATTACCAGCTACGTGAACGTATCTACGTATAACACACGGCCGTGTCCATGACACAGCTATACCCCTCAACTTTTTTTTTCGAAATTTTTAACAATAAATTCTGTTAGGGTATAAAATCAATAACTATATATATACATTTTTATCATTTTCAAACAAATAGACAGACATACACTTCGTATGTCTATCTATTTGTTTGAATACGCATCACTGCTAAATAAGTACTGTGTGTAATTTTTTTAAACAAAATCGCTTTACTCTATCAAAAGTTATTTTAACACGAATTTTGTATTTTTAATGAGAGCGTGAAACAAGGAAGGGTAGGTAAATTTATTTAATTAAATGTGATCCGAAATATACTAGAATAGTGTTTTGTAGAAAAAAGCGTTTAATGGTATTTAAATAATAATTAATATTCAAATTCGAAAAAAAACGTCATAATGTCGAATTTATTTTTACAACAGTTTGAAGTACAACATTGTCAAAATAGATGGCGCTGATGGTGCTTTGTTAGTTCGCGGTTAGTTAGTATAGTTAGTACCTTCAATCACTTACCCACTACACATACACGTATTATAGTAAAATTTATGTGCGGACGACACCGCGGGGCACGGGCACGACTAGTTTTAAATAAAAACACTTTAGAATTCATTATGAAACAGAACTTAATTTTTTAAGAGATTATTCGCAGTTATATACCTACTAGTTAAACAAAAATTCAAAATATTTTTATTAGAAAAAAAATTTAAATTTTTATTTTTTCTAATATTCTACGTGAACTACTGAATCGAAATGTAAATTACGCGTATAAGAAAAGAAAAGTAAAATAAAGTACATATAATAGAATAAGAAGGTAGTAAAGTTAGTAAAAGTTTATTTTACAAACATATTTCTATTCTCACATTCAATTTCAATCTCAATTTTATATTTATATAAATCGTTTAACTTATCTTTATTCTTGTATATTTTTTTAATTTTGAACCTGATTTAAAAAGCTTTGTTCATTGTTACCCGACTGCGACAGAAGGAGGGTTATGTTTTTCGAGTGTATGTATGTATGTATGTATGTATGTATGTATGTATGTATGTATGTATGTATGTATGTATGTATGTATGTATGTATGTATGTATGTCCATTTCTTTGGCACGCCCTACAGCCCAAACGGCTGGACGGTTTTTGACATATGAGGTGTCGTTGGATTTGTCTAAATTGTAGTAGTGACATAGGCTATATAAATTTTCAAAATGGCGCCCGCAAATGGCGGAATGAGGGGGGGAAGTTGATTTTTTTTTCTTACTGTAGCATTATGGGTATCAAATGAAAGCTAGTAAATTGTTTTATTCTTTTTAGTTTATAATAAGAGTATTTTACGCAGTCGGGTTTTTTGATTTTTTTAATTCAGCATACTTGTTTTACGAAAGTATTTATATTTTTAATATAATCTGGTTTATAATGCGGTTAACCCATTTCATGCTTCGACTGAATTTCCGTTCACAATGAATACACAGAGATAATAATATTGCATAAACATTACATAACATAAAATATTGGCGATTGGTATGTGAAAACTAAGACAAGAAAGAATACGTTAGAAGTGGCATCAATTGGCTTGCAAATCTGATTTACATGCGTTTGGTAATGAAACTTTATCTCCGTCTTTATGAGTATAACTTTTCTTTAAAGTATTATCCATGGAGTAGAGATACCAGGAGTGCGAACGGTATAGGATTTTTCATGTTATTTATTTAAACAATAATAAACCCAGATCACAGTTTTCTTTTTCGCCACTGGCTGCGCAAGGAGGTACCGATACTATTATTATTATTATTACACGTAAATACGAACCTGGCTAACCTGGCTCGTGAATGTAAAATTAAATTAATTTTTTTTTTAAATTATGACTCGCCTTAGTAGCCGAAAGGCAAGTGAGAATTTAGAAAAAGTGGCTGTATTGACTTCCGCGTAAGTATTTAAACAAGTACTTGTTGGAACGTAGCGCGCCCTACCAGTAAAATATCTGTCCTGTAAATCGATGCCGTTCTTTCAACATTGCGTTCGCACTCCTGGTATCTATCTACATTCCGTGGTGTTATCGCTAACAAGATACGAGGATGAGGGTGATTATGCAAAATATAATTTGCAAAGTAGTAAATGCTTAACGTAAAAAAAATTTAAATTGCGTGTACTAGCGTACACTCGTAAGAAGTGAAACTTATAATAAAAACAGTTTACTTTTTATACGATCGTATTTATATGAGTCCTGTGTTTGCGTTCGGACATATTTATATTCGAATTACCTACTCAATATAGAATACATCATACAATAACTGCAAACTTCTATATAGTGATACTTAATTTCACTCAAGAATCTTAGAGATTGCTAGCGCAGTGGCTGCCAACGCGAATTGAATTTCGTATATCGCTCGAGAGCTGCAAGTCCAAAACCCTGCGAGAGCCACATTTTGTAGCATTCAAAATTTGGCATTATTAATTTATTTAGTTTAACTATTTATTTATATATATAGGATTTCATCTACTACCACTCGGAATCTTCCTTGCGCATGTGTTTATTGAAAAACGACTGAAATACGCAATAATCAAGAACAAGATGGCGCGTAACGCAAGATGGCGCGTAACGAAAAAATCTTTCCAACCCCGATAAAGAAGTTTCACTTCAAAAAAATAGTAACAATTATTTTTTAATTGAATTTGTTTTAGCATACATTCAATATACAGCTAAATAAAATATTATTTATTTATGTACATAAAATATTTTTAATTTTTGATATTTATAAATATAAAAATTTTGTAAAGGAAGGAATTGGCACTTTTAATTTTGTTACTGTTCCGAGTGTGAAACAGAGATAAACGTAGTAATCGAGTTCTGTGCGAAGACCCGTTGGAGTCAGGTGGGAATGATTTATGCGAAGATTCGGCACTTTCATATTGAATGGAAATAATGCTTTCGTCTTGAAATTTTATTTATGCCATTGCTATTTTAGACTTTATACTTATTTTCAACTAAAAATCAAGTTTCAAAAATGATTTTATATTTTGACAATATTTTTTTTTACATACACGTATATTTGTTACACTAGTATACCTACTGGCTAATTTTTATTTTGGGTCAAGTTTTTATAGAATAAAGACAAAAAAAAATACAAAAACAACTCTCAGGTGACAATCATATCTTCAACAGAAATAGTGCATTAACAATAAAAAATAAGTCAAAGTAAAAATTTATCTTTTTACTATAAAGCTCAGTTAATACTAACTTTATATTTTTTTTCTGTTAAGGTTAGAATATTTTCTTGTATGTAAAGTCCTTAAGCAAAGTTCATCAATTCAACCAGATAACTGGCGACAATCAGAACCACTGCATATAAATTTTAATCACAATGACATGTTATGACCATTACGTTGGAAGTGGAATTCTTGTTAGTGCCACAATTTATTAATACTTTTGATAAGAATCGAACCGACGTTTAAAATAAACCGGATAACGTATGTTATATGTGTATGAACCTATATACATATATCTTAGGTTCTCCAGCCTTACGTGAATACATTTGAGCGATATCTGTGACATTTTGATAACTTATCGTTTTAAAATCTAGATTAGTTACATAGGTATTAGTTGCGTAAAAATATTACGAATCGTTGAAAAGGGACAATGGGGTTAATGACTAATTTTAAGAAACTGTATTGCAATAGTCAGATAGGTCTACTTTAACCTAAATAAATATTCGAACAAGCAAGAAACTATTATTAAATAATAATATTTTCTATTTTTTTTATCCTCTTTCATATTGCGCACCAAAACGCTCTATGTCATGGAGGCATGGCAATCTGACGTCATGTATATGTAAGCAGTGACAGATCGCTAAAACATTCTATCACAGGATTACTGTTTTCGATTATTCCTGTGAAATGTAATGGATTCCAAGGTGTATAAGCCGTGTATCATTCCTAAATGTACAAATACACAACTAAATACCCCCAGTAAACTGTTTATTTATGTTCCACATAAAAAAAGTGCTGTATAAGTGGTTAAAATTAGCAGGACGAGATCCAGCTTCTATTACAACTATGTCTCCAATTTAAATGTGTGAAGCAATGCTAGTAGTTAGTTTCACAATATTTAGACTTTGGGTGATTTTTGTTTAAATGTATCAATATTCATTGCTAAAATACACTTGCATTTAATAATTAAAGTTACATTTGGTAATAGAAACTAATTTCAATAAGTAAAGAATTTACGAACGTTTATGTTCTAAATTACCCTTTGAATAAATTGTGAAATTTATTCAAAAATTTGATAGACATTTCTAAAAATTATAGAAATATATATACAAATTTTATTTAACATAAACGGCGAGTACATCACTCACCTTCGATTTGCCGACGATATCGTGCTTAATGCAGTGCAGTGACCTCGATGGAGTTTCCCGACGGTTGAGCCTTAAAATGAATATGGACAAGACAATAACCATGTCGAATGTCTATGTCGTGCCTACTCCGATATCGGTTGGAGATTCTACTCTCGAAGTTGTTGGCGAGTACATCTACCTAGGACAAAATGTCCAACTCGGTAGGTCCAACTTCGAGAGAGAGGTCAATCGGGCAGCGGAAGCTAAAAAACGTCTTTTTATCCGTCATACCTCAGTACCTGAAGTCGAAACTCTGCGACCAATGTGTGTTACCAGTGATGACATACGAATCTGAGGATCGTGGTCTGACTATGGGCCTTTTAAACAAGCTACAATGCTATGTTATGGGCTATTCTTGGTATTTCTCTACGAGATCGAATGAGAAATGATGAGATCCGCAGACGAACGAAGGTTGCCGACATATCCCAACAGATATGCAAGCTGAAGTTGAAGTGGGCAGGGCACATAGCTCGTAGAACTGACGGCTGATGGTACAGAAAGGTACTTGAGTGGAGACCACGTACCGGCAAGCGCAAACTTTGACGGCAATCTTGAACATACGACTTGAGAAAAGTCGCCGGAAGCCGTTGGATGGAGGCTTTGAACCGGTCGCTCTGGAAGTTGATGGAGGAGGCCTACGCTCAACAGTGAAAATACCGTCTGATTTGGTGATATAAAAAATTTAAGTTTTTACAACCCCACAAAAATTTTCATCAAATAATTCTGAAAAAATGAGCTGTCAAATTTACAATTTTATTACGTGTATATTATAAATTTTTTGATCGATTGATTTAATTTCATAATAGAGAATACTTTTACAGGACCATCTGATACTCGAGACTTCGTTCTCAGGAAATTTTATTTTCGACGTAGAACCTTCGTAGTATTTTTTTCCTAAATAAAAGTAGCCGCTACTTCAAGCAAGTTACTCCTTTTTTCCTTGTGAAAAATCTATACTAAAGTCGCCTACTAATAATAGAGTTGTATCGAATTTGTTGTTTATATTTTATAAAGTTCATGAATAATAAGGAAGCTGTATATTGTTATCATACTCATATATGTATGTACACAGTTAGTAATATATATATATATATATATATATATAATTTCCACGTTACAAAGAGATACCTTAATTTTATAGTTATAGATGAAAAAATATCATATAATAATATAGATAAATGTGTTAATGTTGTAAAAAGTGTAACAATAAAGACATGATAAAAAAAAATTAAAAAAAATAAAACAAATTAGGCGGTTATAATCGTTAAAATCATATGAGGTATATAAAAATTGATTAAATCGTAACACTAATCTACCAGTTTTATGGTCATGTTGATAATAATCAATGATTTCTTTATTAAGCGTCCGTTCATTTTAATGTATAATTTTGCCACTATAGGTAGGTACTGAGGCGCGGTTTCATCACCAAGTTTGATGACCGCTAGCGGAAGCTGCCTACCATCAGATTATATCCAACCACAACTACCAACCTCGACAAATATCCTTTACTGCTATCAAAGTATTTTACACTTTATTTCTTTGTACCTGAAGCTACAACTATAAAACCTTAAG
Organism: Euphydryas editha; assembly: GCA_036937285.1. Taxonomy (NCBI): domain Eukaryota; kingdom Metazoa; phylum Arthropoda; class Insecta; order Lepidoptera; family Nymphalidae; genus Euphydryas; species Euphydryas editha. The sequence continues at coordinate 10,010,870 of JAUPFZ010000019.1, forward strand.
ATAGTGGCTTAAGACATATATACAGGCAGTCATTAAACGTAATTTTCTACAAAATTGTACAAATAATACGCGGTTACTTAAAAAAAAATGTAAAAGTAATATTGACAAATATATTTAATGAAAATAAATTAATGTTTTTAAACTTTGACACCCGTAGTTTTCAAACATATACCGAAAACATAAACATATTTCAAGCATATATAAAATATACTAGCGGTACTCTGGACTTCGATTGCGAGTGCCATCCCTTTCATTAGGCTAAAGGAAAGTACGTAAGCCAGCTTAAGATAAGCCTGTCGTTCAAAGATTTCTGTACATTCCGAGTTTCGAGCTATTTAAAAAGACCTTGATATAATTACGAGACAATTTTTATAATATCACCTTTCTAAAAAAAAAAGAATAAATAACATCGAAGTATGTGGTAATGAATTATAAGTAAGTACATACACATTTTGACAACCTTCCCCCTTTCCCTTCTCCCAAGAAAACTGTTCCGAGTTTCGTTATAAAAAGGTCCCAGTGTCGTAGCTTGTAGTATGAACTTAAATCGTGCCTAATTTCGTTTAAATTTATTAAATGACGTGATACGAGGCCAAGATACAGAGATACAGACAAACAGAGAGATAAGATTAGGGTATATACCACTTTTTGATGATGTCGATATTCCGGATGTTATCGTGATGAGACTTTGTGGTATATACAGGTAGTATCGTTACATATAAAATAAAAATTAATATAGTCAATTTCGTATGGTATTGTTTGTAGCGCACATTTATAACGTATAAGATCTTGTAACATCTCACCCCTGTACAAAATGTTTTGGGATGAATAAAAATAAAAAAAGAATAATTTAATTACACGTATCGATGAACCTTAAATATTTAAGATCGTAAGGATTTATGTTTTAAAAAAAAGTGTTAAGGCAGTACAAACAATAATCAAAACCTTTTTACTTCGTCATGTCAATCTCGACATCTTATAACACTTTATCAATATAGGTATATATGACATGTAGGATGTTAGCTTTCGTTTGAGTTTCGTTTCGTCGTGTTTTCATTTAAATAAAAAAGATAATCTTAACCCAAATCGTATATGATTCGAAGATCATTAAACAAGTGCTTGAAATAATTAATGTAATATTAATTTATATTTAATGTGAAACATAAAAAAGTAATTAAAACGAGACTTTAAAAGCTATATATTTAGCGTCATTAGTATCAAATAGCAAAAAATATTGCAACCTATTTACATAGCGCATTATAACATATATATTATACTCATATGCTATCAAACAATTTCAATTATAAATTGATCATCTACACATTTCATAACTTATATAATGAAAAACTTATTCCACTATTAAGATGTAAACATCAGCTCAATTACGGTCCTTACGAATCATCATTTTCTTAAACATTTAGCAAATATCGTTTGGTCAGTTAAAAACCACATCATAAAACATAAAGTTGTTTCTATTAAGCAACTTGTGGTAAAGCTTAAGATCGCAGTCTCTAGTTTTCGCAATGTACCAACTTCTATAGTTTGTAAACTTTGCGCGTACAATGTTTTGATTTTCCTGAACATACTCAGGGTCAAACCACTTACTTCAGGTGTGGCTAGGATTCAATAGTATTTGCTAATAGAATTTGCATTCCTATGTATTATTAATATTGAAAATTTTGCTTACAACATCTTGATATTTTTTTATATTCTGATAAGTTTGCAGTACAGCTTTTAGCAACACTTACGAACGGATAGTTAATATAAAATTGTTCCCTTTTATCGGTAATCCTTTACAAAAACTATTATAATTATAATAAATGATTTTGTTTTTAAAATTCATTTTCTTTTACAGGATCGTTAATGAAGAATGTTAGTCGTGGAAAATGTCGCAGCGAGATTTCTCGGAGGTTTGTTTTCTTTCATTAATCATTTTAATAATACTTTATCAATATTTATTATAATAAAATGGCGACAATAATGCATTACTTCATAGTTCTTGCAATCGTCTCGTCCTATTTTTCATTCAACTGTTAATTCAAACAACTCTCAAAATACTCTCTATTCTCTTTTATTAAATTCGTAGCATTTTCATATTATGAACTATTTAATATATTTAACTTAAAATACATTACATGATGCATTTCGAGTATGGTGTTAGAATAATTACCAAATTTAGAAAATGTTGCTAGAAGATTATTTTAAGCGTTTATGTAATATTTCATCTAACCTTACAAGGTAACAAATAATATTTATGCCATATATTCATAAAGGTCTAACCCACGCCTGGTTTTAATCACATCGTCTTTGGAACCGTCTCAGAGTGCAACCTTTAATAAGTTTTATCACAAAACATTTTTGTATTTATCATCTAAGACTCAAGGTCTAATATCCTGTGCCCTTATTACACAATGACGTGGCAAGTTACACTTGAAGTCTAATACAAATTCATATAATTTCAAATTCAAATGTGGCTAAGGTGCAGATGTGAGAAACGGTGTGGGCGTAGTAACAAATGTTAACCTTTTCCTTTTGTAACAATTGAATAAAAAGTTTACTTCACACATTTTACATTTAGTTTTGTATTAAAATATATGATAAAATATCTTTAGCACATATCTATTTACGCCTGAATATTAAATATGTTGATTAGAATTAATTTTTATTATGTTTCCTAATGCTTCAATACGATTCCTTGATCAACAGTCTATTTATAATATAATTGTCATAGAAAAATAAAATAGTAAGTACCGTCACATAATATTTATTTTCTGCTGGTATACTTACAAATTGTTATTTAAAAATATATCGAATTTAGTCGATATAGACAACTACCAGTATTATGTCGTAGAGTTAGACCTACATCACAACTTTTACAATATTAAATTTACAGTGTACATTTAGGTCGTTAAATGTAATTAAGTAGGTTCAACCAACAATTTTACAAGTGGTATAAATTACATCGATGCGTAAATTTGTCTACATAAGTTGTTAAAGTCGACTTGTATTTATGGATCTCAGTTTTTGAGACAAACTAGACTCTATCGACTTTGTTAACGTAATCAAAAAGGAAGGTGGGTTTTATTTCAACATTTATTGTGTATCTAATAAGAGATTAAAATTAGATATTGTTAATACATTACTTTATCAATACAAATACTATAACAGTGAAGAGTTCTTAGATGTGTTTGTCCACAGATGTCCTAATAAAGCCTGTGTACAAATTATCTGCACTTGGCGGGATTTGAACTCACGACCGCTGCGTAAATTGTCCAGTTGCCTGACCACTCGACCTCTTAGCTATAAATCATTTCATTACCACTAATAAAAGTAAGGTTGTAACGATACATCTTTTTTTTTTTTGTATCGCAGGGGAACCTATTTACGGGTGATATCCAGGACGCCCGGGTAGGCAATCCTAGACCGTATGTCGGACTCAGCACTTAGGGGTGTAATACTGTACTAAATTTCTGCGGAGGCCTTCAGCCGCTTTAATTGAAGGGTCTTGGATCTGCAGGCAACAGGATCCCTCCAGTGACAGGCTGGCCTCGGCGAAAAGGCCAGACTTCTCCTCCATGGGTACTGTCCGGCTCACCTCTGAACAGTCCCGACGACCCTGTGTCTAGCAGGATCGGGTTCCCAACCCGGCCCGACACGGGCACAGGGGCGTTACTGCGTTACGCACTAGGCGCATTAAGTATCCTCTTACGAAAAAAAAATAAATAATAATTGTATTCTTTATAAGGTGATTACACAGTTACACACACTCAACGAACGTCTAAAAAACAAAAAATAAAAAATAAACGCTACGCACCTCCAAGTAACGATACACCTCAATCAATCCAGCAATAACCGAAAGTCAATGCGAATGACATCTCCTACAATACATAAATCACTACCTACTTGAAACAAACACCTTTGTTGATACTAAAAAAATTTGACTTTGATTACAAAATAAAACAATTTTTTGTTGATTAAGAACGGCTACGCGCTTGTTCAAAAACAATAAAACTCGTCCTGATATTACGGTGTAATAAAGAAAACACAGGAAAATAACTGTCATTGTCACTACACAGCTCTTAACCTTTTTTTTTCTAATAAAAAAAGCATATAAAAAATAATAGTGACATTTTTTATAGATAATAAATTATTCTAAGTTTAATGGTGTTGAATTAATGTGTTAGATACGTGGGACAAATTAGAAACTGTACTTGCATGAAATCGCGTAGGAATATAACATATACCTCACTTTTTTTTCAGTATAATTATACTAGATAGTCCTTATGGTTTCAAACACGTTTAGTTTTGACAGTGCTATATGTCACAGCTAATAACCTTCCTCAATGTACAAAGTAGTAGCAACTTTAACACAAAAATAATTAATATTTAAACTCAAAGCGATAACATTTCAAGACTCCCGAGATTACAATGTGGTGAACAATGATGATGATGAACACACTTAAAGCCATATAAAAATCATTAAAATATTTCTATATATAATGAATTCCAATCTTCTATTATTATAAATTGTAAGTGAAATACCGATAAGCCATTATATTTCGCCTACACGAGATAATTGAAGGCAATCTATTAACGAATTGACAAGCGTAACGTAATCATAGATTACAATTTAAGCAACTAAGTGCCCACAACGACATCGTACTTTTTATGTTAAGGTCATGTGCTAAATATCTACTTTTTAGATTTTAATTTTATATTTCTTTATATAGCTGCTATTTTATATGTCCAATTTACGTATTTTTCATTTATACATTTTTTTTAACTAAGTAGGTACTTTTAATTATTTATATCACCAATATTTTTAAATTTTAATTATTTTTCTGTCACGTCAAACATCCCGTAGTGTATTGAAATCTAAAATCGACACCACTAAACATTAAAGAACGACGTCAAATGGTGTCTTTCTACGAGCAGTAAGTCAAAGTCGCTTCTAGGTGTCTTTAATATTGGCCAATGTGAAGCTATATTTCCTCACACACCTATAAAAATCAATTTATTTTTTGATTTAGACTTGAAAAGCACTTTTGAATCTTCATTTTACAAAGTATGTAATATATATTTGTCTTTAACTATATTTATAGTTAATGTGAAACTATCTAAACTATTGTTGAGAAAAACTGTAAAGAAACTCAATAGTTACTTTATTAAATGTCGATACACATTTCTTAAAATTAAAGTGAATTCATAACAGTATATTAATTTTCATTTTAAAATCATATTTTAAAGAGCTGGAATGACTACTTAGCAATATTTCTGCCTTACTATCAGTCTCTCTTATTAGGGGAAAAGAGTTTGTTTATTTCATATCACTAATCTCGAAATTTACCAGTTCGCTTAAAAACATATATGGCTCAGATTAGGGTTGCCAACATTTTTTTCCCTGAATATAGTATTTTTTTAAAGCTATAAAAATATTTTTTTGATTGATTGATTCAGCCTGCTGGTGTTGCTAATGTTTTTAAACTTTTGAGGGTAGAATGAAAAATCCACCACCACATCAGCCGTTGTATGTCCACTGCTAAACGTAGGCCTCCCTTATCATCTCGAGGTGTGATTGCCAATACTCACCACGCTTGACAGGCGGTTTGGCGAACGCAGTGTGTTGTGGCAGGATATGGTGACGCTGCTGCCCATCATCATCCTGGTTGGTGTAAAGTTATTCGCACCACTATTGCTTTAGTCGCCTTTTACGACACCTCGGCAAGAAAGATCGGGACTATTCTTCTCTGCTGATCACCGCACGGCCAATAAAATATAAAGTACGCTTGAAAAAAATTTGGTATTTTATGGGAAGAATAAAAAATAGACTAAGTTATATTTTTTTATCGATTTTTTTTAAATAAAAACTATATTTTTTGCACTTCTTGCATTCTTTAACAACTTTTTGTCTTCAATAAAACTGGCCTAAGCTTTATCACAGTCAATTTTTAAATTAATACAAATCAAAAGTTCTTATTTTATTAAAGATATACTTGCTTTGTTTCTTTCTTCAAGCCATTTTGAATTTATAACAGAAAATATCCTTTCTTCCGAAATGCCTTAATGCCGAAGTGAATATGAAGGAATAGAAAACAGAAATGAAATAATCTTAAATACATTTGGTGGGTAACTTATTTTCTTATTATTATTAACTTTATTTTTCTGTATTTTTTAAATATGCTGCTATTTTTTTGCCCGAAATACAATACAATACTATCTATTATTATAGTACAGTTGGCAACCCTAGCTTAGATAGCCTATTTATTCATTATAGTAAAAGGCTATAAATCATGACTCTGTTTATAGAATCAGAGTAAAACAGCTAGAATCATTTACATAAGTATAATAACGAGTAAAAAATTAAAGTGAAATTAATTTATTGATGTAACTAACTCTTGTGCGGAAATCACGTAAACTGTATAATTCTATGTTTGTATAACTACGTTAGTGACGCATTTGACTGATAATGAATTCAAATCGTGAACCGCTTAAAACCTCGTGCGTGCTGAATCTCATCACATAATATACATAGTTCTAAGTTTATGTTATGCTAAATTGAACGTATTACTAGATATTTGTATTACCATACTGGTTACCTACTTAACAAATTGCAACATGCACAAAATACTCATATAGTAAGTGCACACCATTAGTTTTACAAGAAAAAGTTTCTTATCCATAACTTCTCTTAATCTTTCTCATTAAGCTTCTTATACATGTATGCATTCAATAGAGGGTTTCAGTCGACGAACTTCATTATTTTGTATGCTATGAATGTGCAAATATTTTGTTGTATAATTATTGTTGTCTTTGTTATTTCAAACCTCCTGTCAGACAACTATCTGTTTTACTATTAAAACAACAAAATTTAAGTAGCAATTGTTGCAACAAGCACAATACATCGTATTTCACGAGGTGACGAGGCATGCATATAAAAACTTAAAAGTATCTCTTACTCGCACTTATGCTTAAGCTTCTATGTCATTTATGGATTGTTTTGTATAACTATTATTAAATTCGTATAAAAATTTGATGAGGACGAAATGTTGTTTATATACCTATATATGAACCCTCAAACTGTTAACCATGATTGGATATTTTATTTCAACTACACGTAAAACAAAATTTAATGATTTTCATTATTTATGTACATTTGCCAAAATGAATCAGACTGAAGTCTGTGGTCAAAATTAATGTTTCCGTTGAAATCTTTAAGCCTCTTTTTTGTACTCTCAATATTTTAGTGCCCTACAAGGAAACTACATTTAAAATGTTAAGCAAACGTATTTAAAAATTCAGCTATGAGTCAATTAGTTATAATCTTCATGTTTAGAACACATAAAATGCACGTCAAAATTTAAACTTTTTTTTTGACGATCAAAGAACGTCATTTTTAAGACCATTTCGGTCTATTCTTATAATTAAAAAAAAAAAATTCTAATTTAGTCTTAAAATTACATACTGTATTTTATTATAATGTTTCGATGTGCTATAAATGATTATTTTATTATGAATATTAATCATCAATATTCTCCGCAAACTTCGTAAATAGTCATAAAGTTCGACTTTTGGTATAAATTTATATTTTTATGTAAATAAAGGTATTCGTACTAAATAAAATATGAGCTAATAAAATAAAAGAAGTGATAAAAATAATTTTAAGTTACGATTAGTATTAAAATACCATCAATATGAGTTTCTTATGAGTGCCAATGAACCGTGACAACGCTGGATAGGCATTGGCAGTGGTTTTATCGAATGATATTCATTATTTTAATTTGAATTGTACTTACACAAATACTAAAGCAAAATCTATAAAATTTCTATTAGATAACTAAAGTTTTGTTTGTCTAATTCAATGTTTGAACAAGATTTTCGTTTGTACAATAAATATCTCAGAGAGTTTTATAAACATCAACAGATAATTTAAAACTTTCTAATAAAAATAAATTGTTAGATAAATTATAATTTATCTAATAATTTAATTAAATCTAATATTCATTTGAATGTAATCTTGAAATTTACCAACCCGATTTCAGATAATAATCTAGTTACGAATATATCTTATGCATTACTGGCTAGTTTAGTGCGGGGTTGGTTATATTTGCGAATCTTTTTCGAATTATTTGTATTTATTTTTCACTGTAATAAACTTAAAAAAATAATAATACCTTAGTAATACCGTAAATATAACCTTAGGAGATTGCACTGTTGTTGACTGCAGGGTTTCTTCTTATGCTCTTATGGAATTAAATGGCGAATCTGATTCTGTAATCTATTTTATTTTTCAAAAATAACTGTTCTATAATAGTACAATCATCTCATCAACAAATAAGCAATTGCTCAAATAGTATTCCAATTAAATCCATTTACATTTTTTCTTATAGTTTTGTCGTCTTAACGAAAGTCTTAGGGAGCAACAAAAAATAATATTTTTTTTTTATATTGCTAAAGACGTAAGTAATGATTACAAGATTTAAATAAAATTGTTACTTTTATATTTTTTTTTCTTTCTTTTTTTTAATATTTCATCACACTAAAAAGATATCTTAATGGGAATAAAATTAAAATATTAAGTATTGCCCAGCCAATTAAATTTCGATCACTACGATGCGGCACCTGCCGCTAAACCGCTAGTTTTAACTCCATATCACACCATAATCTGTGCACCTGAAGATGTAAGTATGTGAAAATGAATTCATTATAGTACTACTTAAATTATATAAAATTTGTATGAATAATATAAAGCGAGCCCCACTGCTGGGCATAGGCAACCTCTCCTATTAAAGAAAAGGAACTGGATTTTTATTATTCCTAATGCGATTTACCGATATTAAAAGTGAAGAAGGCATTATTTATTTCTACCTATTTGTGTAGTGGTTTTTTTTTTGTTTTTGAATTGCCAAAAGAAGTAAACAAACCGAATTGCATCAAAAAATAACATTTTCGCCACTAAACTATATATATACAGAATACAAGTAAAAGATTTTTATTTATTTTTTTTGCTAATGGATTTTCTTCAATCGTAAAGAATGTGCGTTGATATTTACCTACTCTGTATAAAAATCATTTACTTGTATTCTGTAAAGTAGAAATATTAACAAAGTCATACAAGATCTAGGCAAAATGATAGGTATAATGTGATTAAGAAGTCATGTCAAGGATTAATAATCTACGATAAAACGTACGTAAAAAAACAAGAGTCTACAACAAATTGGTGCACTTATAACGGGCTTTTATGAGATAAGGTAGGAAACACAGAAAATTTCATAATTACGGATGCTTTTATAACTGTACTAACCAAAACGGGTTATTTATAATAATTACATTCTAAATTGGAGTATAAAGAAACTATGAAAAGAAACAATTATTTTTTTAAATATATATTAATATAACAAATATTATTAAATTTGCAAAAACCGTTTGCGTATTTTTGATATTATATATATTTTTTATTTACTTAAAAATTTTAAATATTGTCTATCACATATTTTACACACCACATATTTTATCAAATCATTTTATGGTATTTTACATTTGGCTAAGCACGCTGTATAATTTTGAAAAAGTTGAAGAATAATTAGTTACAATAATTGATAAATCAGTTATTATTATTATTAAGTTTATTTTTCTCTTTTTTGTTTCTTTTTTATTTTTATTTAAAAAAAATTGTGACGATTATTATTATATTGCGGCCGATTATCTAATCTTGCACATTAGATTGAGATGTCGAGTTCGTTACTTCACTTTGTCCCGAGAACTTCATGTATTATAATCCTCACGATATTAATTAATGAGGTAATCATTATCTGTTATTTGAATACCATCTAACAGACAGCTTTAAAAATACCAAGTACGTATAAGTGCTAATGAAACGAGTTCTATACCAATGTAATGTTTAACAACAATACATGCTTGTTAAGATCAAACTTTAAAAAAAAAAGTTGAATGAACACGTTTCTAAAATGGGGATACAAAAATTTTATTGTTTTACATATTTTTTTTAAATTGATATTGCGCTCGTAGTAAAACATTTTCTATTAAAATTGCAAGTGTACCTATAACAATTCCATATACATATACAATCCTGTATTGACAGACGGACAAACTGGCAAACGGAGTTTTATCAATATGATTTCGTTAACACACAAATTATGCATCAATAGAGTATTAAAGGTATTATTAAAAGAAAATATTAGTTTAATTAAAAGTCTAAATAGGATTTTATCGCGTTTATTATTATAGACACATATGTAACATATATTTATATTTATAAACGCGATAAAATCCGATTTAGACTTTAAATTAAATGAGTAAAAATCGCGTATATATAAGAGAACAGAAAATATTAGTTTATTATAGTACCATTATTTTAACAGTATTCATTCTATACGATAATTTTTATTATAAACTAGCGGCCAGCCCCGGCTTCGCACGGGTATTTAACTAAAATTTTAAAAATTATAAATTTATATTTTTTATCACCTACATGCGCCATCTATCGTATAATAGTAGAATATCGTTTTTATATTTAGTGACATTTAACATAAGAGTACTTATATTAATTGAAAATGATGTTTATCTAAAATATTAAAACGATTTTAACGATTTAACTTTTAAGTTTAACAAAATAATAACTCAAAAATAAGTTTTGTGAGTTTTTAAGATTCCTTAGACCAGATGGCGTTGGCGGCGTAGGTACCTATTTCTATTTTCTTAAATATTTATTTTTAAATTTAATAACAATGAAACAAAAACTAAATTATACTGTGAGTTATGTTTAACTTTTATGTATTAAAGTTATTTACATTGGTTTTGTACTTTTTACGTGATACGTGAACAGAGAAAAACACGATAAGAGATGGCGCTGATACAAAAAAAACGCGCTATTGAAATTTATTCTTGATGATATATAGTGTATTAATAAAACGGAGGTTTTAACAGATTTATTATTTTCATAGATATGATGTTTCTTAGTCTTAGAAATATGCCAGTTTTTTTTTTTTTTTTTTAATATAAATTAGGCATGTAATATATACGAGTATACGCTTACATTTGAATTTAATTATGAGACTAGAAACATGAAAAAAGTGTTATAAAATATTTATAACCATATGTTACCTATTATATAGTTAATAAATTAAACATATCTACAGACATCTGTCTGTAGATATGTTTAATTAATTAACGAAATTCTTTTAAGTTTATCAAATGTTGTTGTATAATTAAATTAACGGGAACGTGGCTGTGAACGTGAATGTTTGTTTTATATATAAATATAAACCGCGAGGCACAACTAGTCTTTATATAACATATGATGTATTTTTGCAATTAATGACTAGAAGAATCTAAAAATACTCGATATTCGAAAGGTAACATATCACAGAACGGATATCATTTTAAGAGAAATCATCAAAACACATTAACACTATCTCATCTCACTTTCTATTTTACATATAAACTTTTAATATATATTTTTTTAATATATTTTTCAATTCCCATTCAGCTTGGTGTTGGAAGAATTTCATTGTACGAGAAACAAAATCAAGACAGCAAAAGTTTACCTTTAACAAAAACTTTCTTCTTTCTTAACTAAGCTTATTATACCGAGAAATCTGAAACTATTTGAGATACCGATGAATATTGTCTTAAAATATTGACTTTCTTGTAAAAACGATACTTATTTGCATAGTAATTTTTGGTAATGACAGATCCAGAAAAATGCAGAAATAATGTCAAAATATTTTTAATGTAAATCGATTTAGTTTTATATAACGATCACGATGTAGGCAAGAAAGAAGAAAAAAGTGCGACATTGATATATAAAGATGCACTATTTATATATATGTACGAGTATATAATTAAATAAAGCTGTGTTAAATTTTTATTTCAAATGTGTCAAATCAAGCAAAAAAGAACTTGATTTATTTCTGGTCGATTTCACATACTGGGTCAGGTAAAAGAATATGAAATTGGATATGTTTGAGTGTCATTTTCGTGGCTCAGCATCGATAATTCAATAAAGCGCGTTAATTAAATGGTTCACACCAACATGTTTATTCGTTATAAAATATACAAAAGTAGCAAACTCCTTTTTTTTTTGACGCTGTGAAATGCGTTGACGCATCCCATCGCATGTGGGACTAGCTGACTGCGAAGTCAGAATACCCACTAAAACACAGCGGTGCCCTCATCGTCGTACTAGGGCGCCACGGGATGTAGCAAACTCCTATTCATGTGTGTCCTATAGTGTAGCACAACCAGAATAAAGATATGTAACGAAAAGCAGTTTTCATTTACAGGATCGGAAGTTAGGTACATTCAGAGTCTAGCACGCAAAAAGAAACAAACTCTCCGACTGTATCATATCATCTTCGTAGTTAAAAAAAAAATATATTAATAATAATATTGAGAAATGTACGTAATAAGTATTTCAACCACGGTACTGTAGTGATCCAATTGATAACCAATTTGATGATCAAAACTTTCCTCAAACCATTGAATAATACAAAAGCCTATTATACTTAACCTATAAATTTTAATGTTCTAAAATCAAAAAAATCTCCCCTTTTTGTCAGGAACATCTTGTTGCCGTTCGAACCCATTCCAATAGGTACACTTGTTAGTTTGACAAACTACTTTTTACAACTTTAACACACCTTTAATAACACAACAAAAAAGAAATAAATTAGTCCAATGTTTTAAGTGGTAGGTAATCTATACAAATAATAAATCTGTTTAAACCTCCGTTTTATTAATACACTATATATCATCAAGAATAAATTTCAATAGCGCGTTTTTTTTTTGTATCAGCGCCATCTCTTATCGTTTTTTTCTGTGTTCACGTATCACGTAAAAAGTACACAACCAATGTAAATAACTTTAATACATAAAAATTAAACATAATTCACAGTATAATTTAGTTTTTGTTTCATTGTAATTAAATTTAAAAATAAATATTTAAGAAAATAGAAATAGGTACCTACGCCGCCAACGCCATCTGGTCTAAGGAATCTTAAAAACTCACAAAACTTATTTTTGAGTTATTATTTTGTTAAACTTATAAGTTTACTAAATATGTCGGATAGGAATAGAAATCTTTTTAATATTTTAGATAAACATCATTTTCAATTAATATAGGTACTATTATGTTAAATGTCACTAAATATAAAAACGATATTCTACAATTATACGATAGATGGCGTATGTAGGTGATAAAAAATATAAATTTATAATTTTTAAAATTTTAGTTAAATACCCGTGCGAAGCCGGGGCGGCCCGCTAGTTTAGAATAAAAGTCTTCTAATGCATTAATTTTACTATGGCAAGCAGTTTTAAATAAATAATCAATGCTTTTTGCCCGAATTATTTTATCAGATATCAAGTATTTAACATTCGGATAGAATCCAATATTCTGCCTTATCGTTGGCTCCCTAATATAACAGATAACTGATAATAATGCACATTATGCTTTCATCGTATCGATACGCTTTTATTTTATCTAGAAGATTACTTATCGAAGACAAACTACGGTTGCAGTTAATTTGGTGCTCATCTAATTCCAGGGTTGCTCTTCACTACTACACGACCATGCAACATTCTTGTGCGTATACTCGTAGCAACTAATTAAAGCAATCTTTCTTGCCATATAACGACAGGGATGGAACAGAAAATATTATATTTTTATGAACTAGGTATAATTTATACGAATTTTGACAGTAACTGAGTATATATGAAATAATATATAATAATAAAATAAAATAAATAAATAAAATAAAATATAGTGACTTGTTACAATATTCCTGATAACGCTTCTCTCTAAAAAAGATTAAAATAATTATTACAATCATAACCGTTCAACTTTGGTTAAATATTTATTATTTGGTTTGGTTAAATGTTATATTTTAACACGTAATTTACAAATTATGCACTTTTGCTTAACTTATTATGTAACTAGCTTGAAGCTTCTGTCCGCGGCTTATTCGCCCGCGTGGATGTCTACTTCTAATATCTTCAAGAATATGTGTACAAAGTTTCATGATGATCGGTTAAGTAGTTTTCACGTGAAAGCGTAACAAACAAACTTACATTTCACATTTATAATATTGGTATGATTATATTATACATTTAAAAAAAAAATACTCATTACATTATATTATGTAAGGATTATTTGTGCATTTCCCGTTTCCGTATATAATAACAATTACTGATTCGCAATATAAATCCGGCTCTGTCGAGTATCACGGCTAATCTATCTTGATTGTTATTATAAACTTTATGCGTCAGTCGATTACGACCGCCCTCTTCAGAAAGCGAGCGGTAAAATGTAATTTTCGACATTAAAAAATTTTGTTTGTTTTTTCGCACAACTTTTAATGGGTAATATTGACCGTAAAGTTTTAGCCCTTCCGTTCATATCAACGACCTACAAAATAATATATCACGGGAATAAAATTGTGTTTTAACCAATTTCAACAAATTTAATATCGTGGACTTGTCAAAATTTTGTTATATGTGTAAAAATTCGGGCGTTACAGCAGTATTAAAAATGTTATGGTCGTATGGCCCGTATTATGTATAATACATAATACTGGCCAGCTATAAAATACATGTTGCCACCACGCCTACACTGGCTGGTTCGCAAAGACTTAAAAAAATAAAAGAACACTTAATCCGCGATAATGTCCGACGTAATAATACCCTGAATATAATTAAATGGAAGAAACAAATTTCATTCGATTGCAGTAATTAACTTTAAAATTAGTTCGAAAAACCACACGAGTCGAAATCTGACAGAAGATTTTTTTTATAACATTTATAACGTTAAGTACCTATAACTGGAATCAAAATGAGATGGAAATGCAAAATGGTAAAAATTGGATTTGTATCTTCTATTGGATTAAAACGTCTTAAATAGTGGCCGAAAAATTTTATCTTGCTATTGATGATGCATAAAAGTGAAAATATATTATAAATAAGTATTCAAGAATACGGTAGCGTGAGGGCAATACGCCTCTGAGCTATCATTTTGACAGCAAAAACAGCATGGCGGATGATTGCGCGCGAAACCGAACGTCACGAGCGCATTCCATTCTACGTTGAATGCCGCACGTGTGCCGGAACAAAAAATATTATATAAAAGTAATTTACTACAAGATTCCTCGACAATGCGTTAAGGTATAAAATCCAATCTGTATTTGCTGTGTATTAACTATATGGTAATATTCTGATACCTAAAATAGAATACAATAGAGGTTATCGCAAGGTTGGTCTTAGTCCTTATTATTCGCCATTGATACGAACTTTATTGTGTAATATTATCTTATTTTCGTACCGAATGTGTAATATTTATGGGAAATATTCAATAAATAAGGTGCAATGCATATCGCAGGTCATATCTAAGGACACAGTAATTCTAGGTCTAAGGGCTAAAGGATCACGAAAGTTTAATTGTTTAGGTATGTCAAGAGTTTGTAGGATCGTGCACAAGTTAAATTGCAATTAAAGAATCGTATCACATAATTAATAAGAAGAAATGTATTCTTTCATACACTATTTTTTAATATTAAGAGTTTTAAATGTAATAAAATAAAAATACAATACAAATTACGGAAAAAATTTTTTTCGTCATCACTGTTGTTAGTCATAGTGGATTTACAATTAAAAATTATCTCACTATATTTCATTATAAACTACATTGTACTAACATCTTCTTCAAATTGTTTATCCGTAACTTATTGGATATAAAATATTCCCATAAAATTTCGTGTGTATAACTTTTCACTAAATCATTAAAAATTATAGAATTCCGCCTAAAATAATTGCGTGATTTGTCTCGGGATGCGCACACGTTAATTGTTCTACACTCGTCAGGTAAAAATCGTCATTATATCGAACAACACAATGAGAAAATAGACAGGAAAAAATAGACAAAGGTGACCGACGGTTCAAGTTTTTACTTTTTTTGAGCCTAAAGCCATACCTGATTTTGGTGCCCAAAAGAGGTTTTATATTTCTTCTCGCTTTTTTATGATAGGTATAACCCGTTTCTGTCTTCACGTACTAAAGGAGTATGCACTTTGGATCAATTTATTAGTCTATCTAAAAATTCCTTATATGTATAATAGTTACAAAATATTTAACACATTTAAAAATTAATTAATTTTTAAATGTGTTTAAATTAATTAATTTAAAAATTAATAATTTAATCAACTTTTTAATACAAACCTATATAAAACGAAATATTATGCTGGAGAAAAAAGTAGTTTTTCTAATAATTTATATAAGCAATTATATTTATCACTTAGAATTAACCGTTGAAGTAAAACAAAAAGCGTTAAGCGAAACTACACTTAAACAACAATTATAGATTTAAGATAAACCTTTCCGCACTGAGTCCAATTAACAACAACGGCTATACATAGAATTCCAAATTTATTATTTAATAAGCGCTGGGCGGACTCGAAAAGTATCTTTTGAAACGAACGAAAGGTGGTTTGGAGCAAAAATAATTACACAAAACGTCCGTCTCGGTCATCAGGCGCCTCTTTAAACGAAATTTTAATAAAGCGAATAAAGGTCGATTACGTCGCTCATTTTTCAATATGGCCGAAACAATTCAAAGTCATTACAAGGCTTTGTACTGTCCGGGTAGTGATAAACGTGCTGGTAATGAACCCGGCGAGCCCTGCAACTTGCAAGTACGTTATTGGCTTACATCAGAAATTACAAGACTATAAATTTATTCGAATGTGTACAGTCCCAATCGAAATACACGTTGAGGTAAAAGAATTATTTTTTTTTATCTTATAAAAAATACAGGTTGTTAAATACGTACTGGATGCTTAATATATTTTCCTTTATTTTTAATATATTGATCATAAAACAGCAAGATATATTCGTTTGATACAGAAAAATCTGTAATCTTTACAGTAACTTGTTTCTTTTAAAAGCAAAATTAATGTTCCATTTGTATATAATTGTTAGATAAGTAGATAAAAATAAGATAATATAAAAAAAAAGGAAGTTGTCCTTGTAAGATCTTTTTCGTGTTACATCTGTTATTGCCAACATCGAAAATATTTTTTTCCGACTTAATTAAAATTAAAAATTACTAGTACTACAAATACGTTCAGTATAGACAGGATAATGAAAATAGTTTGTAGTGTTATTATCATAATTATTTTACGTTTGGAAAAAAAAACTTTTTATACCAGTACTATTCTTACATGGCCGGTTTTACTAAACATTATCTGGAACCAGTTCGAATAGTTTTTTTTCTTTATTTTAGTACGATATTCAATGCAAATAATAATCAGATAATTATTGAACCAGTTCCGGGTGTGAAATAATTGGGCAGAATAATATCTATTGTTGAAGATACAAATATTCCTTACAAATTTATTGAATCAAATTTAGTGATATTTTTGATTATATATTATTATATTATATTGATTATTATTAAGGTTACTAGTTCTGATAACTGAAATTTTTCTACAAGTCCACATTGAACCCGATGTTAAACACGTTATGTCTCGAAGTGATTTTCCATATCTCAAAGAAAGAATAACTGCAGGCCATAGGTAAAAGGGCGCACGTCGATCGACGAAAGATAAAAAACAAACAATCGACACATTACATATCTCATCATACATTACGTGCGTGACTGAAGCACCATTATAATCAGACAAGTGTGACGCAACGGTGTATTACGTGCAAGGAGGCAAGATACGCTGTTGGAAGGTTATAGCGGAGCCGGGGAATGCGGTCCGTGAGAAAAAAATATTCTCGCTTCCGATGCGTTCAGCTAGATAGCGCAGGTGGTGAACGCGCCTCACGCCGTGCTGCACCGCCCTTTTATATTTTAGAATATATTTTGGGGTTCCATATCAAGCAACTAGGCATTAAGAAAAAAAAAACAATATTATTTTACGATTTGCTTTGCATATCTTTGTTGTTTCTAAATATATTGACTTGATATTTTATAAAACGACATAGATGACAATTTACACAATATAAATAAAATTAAACTTGAATTAATACTGTATATTGTATAAACCTGTTATTTATTGAATTCACTCAAGCCTAATACAAGCGATACTACTCTTACTACTACCAATTAAGAAAATAACCGACGTGAGTATAATTTTGCATGAAAAACGATATCCTAATTTCGATTCGAGGGAGTCTATATAACTAGAACTATCTAATAAATTAGTATATAGCTGACCAGTTTGCGCACAATATTAACACTAAAAAATTCTAGAAAATTAATTCTAACGCACAGGCAGATAACAGGAAATTAATATAATGCACTTGCCACCAGTGATACGAATACATAAATAACGAGATTTTAAGATATAGTAAAATCAGTGACGTCACAAAAGCGTAGCGACAATAAGGAACCCTCAGTATAGAATTATTCAAGCTTAACCGGTTTTTTGGGAGTTTGGAATTCAGTAGCGCGTTGACATTGTGTTTTTATTAGCTACTTATTATTGACCGCGTCGTGGAGTCCTTATGCTTTGTTGTGGTGACACTCATCATTTTGATTTGTAAATATTTATGAACGTTTTATATTTTACGCCGCTTTCTCGGTAATGATTATAAGATATGGATATACTTTTGATGTGATGCAAGGAATGGTAGCTCGCCGTTGTAGTCGGCTCTACAACTAAAAATAATGATTGAAATTTCTATGTAAAGGTTTTGAGTTCCATATAGGGACAATTTAATTAAATACAATTTTTTTCCAAGTAAAAAAATAAACTGTAATCATTTTTGTGATATACCTATCTAATGAAATAAACTTTATACACATAAAGTCAATAATATTTAAACTACACATTTTTTCATAATTACCATCGTCAGTCCCACATTTTTTAGAATACCAAGCTAAGAATGGTATGTACACTTAGTACTGCATATTTCATTTGATTTTTTGTTTTGTCATAACATCCATCACTCCTTGATATAAAGAGCAAATAAGTAGTTTGCCACTATAACAATATGTATAAATATTGATCATGTATATCTATTATTAGTATTAAATAACTATATTTCTTTAAATTTAAATATTGTTATTTTAATGATAGAAACACATAGATTGATTTTGAACGACTGACTTTATTGAGTTACTTTATTAGTTACATAGGTAAGGTAAAGTCGCCAAATTCCGTCCCCAAGCTTAATTTCGTCCCCATTGGTATATCTTTTTCTAAATAATACCATCTAGTTTTAATATGTCAAATCTAAAGTTGGTTATGTCAGTCAGCCATTGTGAAAGTTTGACTGTGAAACGTTGCTCCTGGCGCAAGATATTTAAAAAAAGAAAAAACTGTACAAGGTGAGTTTTTCATTCAAATACTATGAGTACTGTTTAAATATGGATTTATTTGAGTTATTGTAATGAAATGTTTGACAAAATTTGGTGCTATTTCTTAGATTTAAATTGATTGGAATTTTATTAAGGCTATGACATGTACTTTTGGTTTAATGAATGATATCCACAAGCTTGACAAATTCTTAATATCGTCCCCTCACATGAGCCTAATATCGCCCCCGGGACGGTATTTAGGTCACTAGATTATTTGTCGTTAAGCGTACTTTTTTGACTGTTTTATGTTTAATTTTTTTAGTTTTAGATGCCGAGGAGAAAGCTATGGGATTCTGAAGCAATGAAAAAAGCCGTTGAAGCTGTCCGAACTAAATTTATGTTTCCCTTAAAAACTTTTTATGCCCAAGAAGTAGAAAATTGGTTAACAAATCACCCAGGGCGGATTGTTACTCACTAACAACTTGGATAAATATTTGGGAATGCATAAGATGCAAAAACATGTAAAATTGATACAGCTGTAAATGGCTTCCGAAAAACAGAAATATTCCCACTCAATGAAAACATTTCCATAGACTCGTTAAATGCTCCTCTTTCAACCAGTTCAAGCAGCACAACATCTATTGTAAATGATTCCTCCGTTACTTTGAAACCCACAAGGTTTAGACCAAGAACACAAACGGCGTTATCTATCTATACTAATATTTTAAGGCTGAAGAGTTTGTTTGTTTGTTTGAACGCGCTAATCTCAGGAACTACTGTTTCGAATTGAAAAATTCTTTTTTGTGTTGGATAACCCATTTACCGAGGAAGGCTATAGGCTATATAACATCACGCTATGATCAATAGGGGCTGAGCAATAATACGAAATGTTACAGAAACGAAAAAAAAATAATCTTTTTTGAGAGCTTCCGTTGCGTCCTTTATTATTTCTCTTCTCGAGACATTTTTCAACTATAGTTCCACTAAGTAAATATAACATCACTCTTTTACTGAGAATTTTCGAAAATTAAATAAAACTCAATAGTACGTTGAACGACCCAGGAATCAAATCTGAGATCCCTTGCTCGGCAGTAACGTTTGAGACCATTCGATGCTAACACTCCAACCAGGCGGGTACCTACTCTTAGAGTAATTGTTTAAAAATATTTAAGTACGTTTTTCCCCTCAATTTAACGCGGGTGAAACCGCGGGGCACAGCTAGTTTAAAATATTTATGTATTCGCCAATATTTAAGTTTATGTACTGATTATTGTGATCTCAATATCGTCCCCGGGACGTAATTAGGCGCCTAAAAAATTATTCTCAGAATTTCTAGTTTTTTGTTAAAGCCATTTTTGTAGAAAAAGTAACGCAGTTAAGAAGTTTTTGATTGTTCAAAATAATAAATAAATGTTTCAACTTAACTCTGATGTTTTATTTATTACTTCACTTGGTATATTATTTAAAATATTTGGTTTTTACAAAAAGGGGACGTTATTTGGTGACTTTACCTTACATTTTTTCATTACACTGTAACGAATTTTATATTTTAGTATTTCAAAAAATTAACTAACAATAAGTTAACTATGTCATATAAATTACTAGCTCGTCAAAATATAATTACAAGTTTCGAGAACTTAATTATTATAAAAATATATAATTCACTAACTTCCTTCTTTTTACTTCGAGATATAAATAATCGATTCTTAAGCATTATAAAAATATAATGTTACATTTCTCGTCACTTAGCCGTTTCAGAACTCGCTTTGTAACAATAAATCAAACAGACTATTAAAGTCTGGACCAATTAATGGAGATATATTCATAAAGCCCATCGATTTTAACCGATTAATTTATTAGACATTTAAAGAACCATTAAAAGAATACTACTTAGGCTTCCTGTAGTGATACCTTATAAAGTTATGCTCATATTGTTTGTATTATATAGGGTATATAATATAATAGGTATATGGTATATTTTATACATATTATTGTTCAATCTCGAACAGGAATAAAACATTTTTTATTGATATGTAATTTTTCGAACAGTGCCTATTTATTGACATTTCATTCTTAAAATTTAATTCGGATTTAAATATGGTATGCAAATTACCGTGAGTGACAGAATATTTAGGAAATCGATTTTTGATTTTTATGTACAACTTTTAAATTGTTTACTTCTAAATAATGAAATTCTTTAAGCAACTGAAAATAAACGAAAAATTTATAAATCATAATATTTAATTGAAAAATATTATAATAATTACTTTTGACTTCTATTCAAAATTAAAATTAAAAGGACGCGAAACAAATTGGTTTATACAAAAACTTTACACAGTAACGTTTTCGAATTTAAAATAACAATTTAATAAAATCTACGCAATAGAGTAAAAAATTTAAAAAAAGCATTAAAGTTTTTCAAATAAAACAAAGTTCCGACCTTGAAACTTTTTAAATAAAGAAACAAAATCGTTAAAATGTAACGAACAATGCTACATTCCATAACAAACTCTAATAAAATGTGTTAAATGTATATTTTCGTCTGCAGGTAGAGCCGACGGGCTCCGCATCTCTCGGGGCCGCGTCCAGAGCACTATTCGTGGAGAAAGTGAGGGCGTCCAACGCTGCGTGTCAAGCCGGAGACTTCTCCACGGCCGTGGCGTTGTACACGGACGCCTTGACCTTAGATCCTGCTAACCATATATTGTATAGCAACAGGTGATTACATTCACTTTCACCTTGCATAATTAATTTGGTAATTAAAGTTATGATGCTATAAACCCAAATGAGATGCTAGTAAGGGACCAATTATAATGCAATGTGTGTTTATGCTACAGCAGAGTCATTACAGTTCTTTATAATTAACTTTAATCTATCTCTTCTCCAACGTATAGCCATTTATAATTGATGCTACTCAAACAAACAATATACTTAAAAGGCATTGACTTCACATTCATGTTTTTATGAAGTTAAAGGTGAATTTTGGCATCGCTTGTTGTTCATTTATTCTTATTAAAAAGTTTTTGTGTAAAATTTCAAATCAATAGTTAATAAATAAAAAATCTTACCATTACAACATTTTCCAAGCCTATTTACCGCCTTCGGAGTTAAGTATCAAAAAATCGGAAATTATAACCTTTATGTCACAAGAAAACCTGTCCCAATTTTATGTTTCTACCGCCAGTAGTTTTGGCCATACGATAATGAATTAAACCACTAAATTATTCATATAAATATATAGATATAAATTATTACATTTATCTTAGTGTTTATCCAATAATTTTTATTTAAAAAACAACAACATATAATTATACAAATTCCGTCAACTTAACCCTATTTTTATAAAATAGTGTGTACTCATACTAATAACTTCTATGTCAATACACATATATTTTATCAAACACGGTATGTAATTAGACTATTATAGTATAAACTCTACTTGATTACTTAAACGTACAGATCAGCAGCGAGACTCAAACAGGGTCAGTTCGCAGCCGCTCTACAAGATGCGACGCGTGCGCGAGAGCTCTGTCCCAATTGGCCGAAAGCCTATTACAGGCAGGGTAAGATTATCATGAAATGATTTTATTAAAACTTATATATATTTATATTTCTTCTTTTTTATATCGTGCTTCAATTTACTTATATCAAATAAATTAAATGTACCTACTTTTAAACATCGTCATGACTAAGGGCCTATTTCACCAGTTGCTGATAAAGTATATCTGGCACACAAATTAGTGATACGTTGTATCAGCAGGAGGTAAACCAGGTTCTTACCACCTGTTTCACTAACATAAGCTTGTTAAGTATTATGTGTGTATATATGTATCTATTTATGTATATGTATTTATATATATTATTATGTTTATATTGCTCATGTATTTAATATAATAATTGTTACGAATACTTTTTTTTGCCTTTCAAACTAAATATATTTTCTCAATTTCCAATTTTTTCACACCTACAAACTTTGCTCTTGTACGTCCTAAGGTTGGCTGGTAGAAAATGCTTTTATTTTAGCATTAAGCCCGCCTTTTGTACAATTCAGTTTTGTGTTGAGCAATAAAGTATAAATAAATATAAGTATAACATAATACAACTTTTGCATTAACAGGTTGCGATTAGAAATATCTGATAAATAATACTGAAAAAGAAATATATATCGTAAACTTTTATCTGATGGATACCGTCATACTTCACATAGCTTTATCGGGTACCGGTGAAATAGGCTCTAAATGATACACATATATAATACTCGAAAGCGGTAACCATTATCGATTCGGAAAGATATAAAAATGTTAATTATTTTCACCTTAAAAAGAAATCAAAGTACTGGATATATACGTCAATTAAATTAATAATACTTGTTGAACGAAATTGCGCATTGTTATGCGGAGTTGTTACGCTTACGCCGCGGACTCGCGATATCGTGAAAACGTAACAACATCACATAATATGTATTGCGTGAGACTTTCTGACCTTTTTTATGTTTGCTATTGTATATATATTTACCGTTTCACTTTTTTTCTGCAGCAATTTATAATGTAAACTGGAGGATTACTTAATGAGTAAGAAATTATGTAAATGTAATGTTATATCTTTAGTGGTTTTAATTTATATAGTTTTAACTGTTAACGCAGTCACCATTTTCTCTGTTCTATTTCTGTGTTCACTATCATATAATCTGTTTTATAAATTACTTACTATTTTAGAATAATGCATGTTTTATAAAATATAATACCAAAAGACGTACAACTAATATTGTATCGGTTAATTAGGAAATTACAAAAAACATGATATAACTAGTGAGTACAATTCAAAATTTAAAAAGATTTCTCTTTTTTTGAATCTGTAAAATCAGGAATTCTTTTATATAACCTCATTTTCACTATATTTATAATTGAAACTAGGTATAGAGGATAGCTATAGAGATCTATCATAAATTGTTTAGGACAAAAAATTCTAACCACTATCTCGACGCAAGTTTCACAGTAATATGGAGCAGCCCAGAAGCGGAGGTAATGATCACTTATCAATCTTCCGGTGTGGTGTAGGTCGCGTTATGGTTTCAAGCAATTGTTATACATAATCTAGTATCTAGATAGTGATGAAAGTTGAGTTACTTACTTCGGCTTAAGGATTTATTTGATATCACTTTTATAGTAAGAACTCAAAATATATACTTATGATCTTATCACTTGATTATATATTTTATATAATCAAGTGACTTTAACTCTATGTATGGACGGACTTCTATCTCTTTTTATTCGGCATAATGAAAGTTTATTTGTATTGTACATTAAATACCTTTAGCCAACAATAAGCTTATATTATCATATCATCGTTTTCATTTCCAATGCTTAATTTTCAAAAATTTAACCTTTTTATATAACCTACATATTTAAGTATTATAATAAACATTGTAGAATTGTAATGTTCATTTTTCCGCTACTCTTACTCGTGTGTTGTGAAAATTATATAGCAGTTTATAAAATCTAAGTTAATGTCATTCAATCTGAAGGCGTTGCGCTTCAATGCCTCGGTCGTCACGGCGAGGCTCTTGCGGCCTTCAGCTCAGGGCTGGGAGTGGAACCGTCATCGCGGCAGCTCCTGGCGGCCCTCGTCGAAGCCTCTCTTAAGTCACCACTACGGACAACCCTGGAGCCCACGTTCAGGCAGCTGGAAGCTATGAAACTTGATCAATCGCCGTTTGTACTAATATCGGTAAGTTTTTACTAGTAAGAAAAATGAAAGAACGTTTGTAGCTACAATCTACAGTCAATAGTTTGAAATAATAATTGGCACAAATTATGTGTGGTTAAGTGTCTGTATACATATATGTATGTATGTACCGAGGAATTTATATCATAACTGGAACGCTCACTTAATAAAATTGTATATTCAAATATGCAATTTGAACTATTTGACATAAGGTTGACATTGGCTTATAACATGTAAAGTAAAAAATCGTTCCGAGCATTTCGTTGACAACTGGTATTTTGTCTCTTTCTTACGAGAGTTCCCTTGAATTCATGGTAGAAAGAGATGCAATCCCGGCCGTAGGAACGTTTTTTGAGTGCCCGTGTGTATTCCAGTTTGTATATAAATTCCTTGGTACGTACATAGTTTTGATTCCGTTTCTCCAAAACAGATTATCCTAACGGGTATATAACGTTACCGTTGTCTTGACTAACACGCTTGTTATTCTATAAAATTTTAAGAATATTATTAAAATAAAGATATATTACACCGTAATTTAAAAAAAAATATTTGACGGCTAAAACATAACAACAATTTCTATACCGATGTCTTTTAAGCATCTTTGGAATTCTAATAGAGCTGTCAGTCGATCTTTTTGTATTTTCGATTAGTCTCATAAAGAAGTTATTGTTTATCTGTACGTATGTTAAAAGGTATTATTGATCATATCCACTATGAACCTTTTGATAAAGTTACATAATAACAAATACTTTTTGATTGCGCCTTAAATCGCCTGCGTTTTGTAATGATTGTAAATATTATACGAAAAATATTTTTAATTTATCTTTTTATTTTGGAACATTTTTATTTTATAAATTATGTATATTAAAAAATCGGTAAATAATATGACATCATTTAATGTTAGATTAGTTTAAAAAAGTAAAGAAATAAAATGCAAATAAGTAGGTACCTACAGGTTTTTTTTTTAAATATTAAAATTAAAATAATAGAAAAACCGATTTCAATACAATAAAATTTAGATAAATCGACTCCGACTCAAATTCAGGGATATCATTAGACAAGTTAATATGATAAATAACATATTATGGTGTTTATTCACTACGTGACACGATATCGTGATATCGGCTACGAGAAGTTATCAACGACAACGAGTCACTGTCACATACTCTCAACCATATAATTATGAGATAAAATTAAGGATGTGTGACGTAATTACGAGTACACATTCAATACATTCATCCTGCATGTGTGTGGCGAATAGCGTAATATTTTCCCTCTGCCTAGTTTTTTTTTTTTTATTATTATATTAAATTTCACATCGGCTACTTATGAATAAAAATGAAAAATGATAATGAAATCAAAAACTTTTGCAGCTTTTTTGCTTTTTGCTTATTATTTGTTTTGTGTAAAACTATTTTTTGCATCCAGCGTACTGCGTAGGTTTACGTAAAATGTACATTTATTTACTTTAAAAAATGTAGTTCAATTTTATTATTCCATTCAGATTAAAATTATTTTAAATATATATTCATTCGAAAAAAAAAACTGTTACTTAAATAAATTAAAATCGACACACTTGAAACCCCATGCTTTGCCTTGGAAATATTTTGTATATAAGACAGTTCATGATTGACTTGTGCTCGAATCGACATCTTCAGTTTCCTCGTCTCCGGATTCATTAAAGCGTCGCTTAAATAAAAAAGCACAATGAGGGTATTGACTTTGTTTCAGTAAATCAGCGGCAAGATACGGTTATCGTTAACGTTAAATTAAAAAAAAACTCTCAATAGTTTAAAAATGCGATTTTTGCAGTAAAATTTTGTGACTAAAGGGGTTGTTTCAAATTTGTATGGAGCCTGGGCCAGGTATTTGTACAGTATTTTAAAATGTTTAGGGTCATGAAATAATGAATATCTTATATCTTTAAACGAGCAATTCTTGTATATATATATATAATCGGAATCTCGGAAACGGCTCCAACGATTTTCATGAAATTTAGTATACAGGAGGTTTCGAGGGCGATAAATCGATCTAGCTAGGATTTATTTTTAGAAAATGTTGTTTTATCCCTTTTTTTACGCAATTAAAAAATACCATTAGAACACGAAGGTAAATTTCGCTGTCATTGACAAGCTTCTAATAGCTCGGATGGGAATCGGGTGGATTCGAAATCAGAAAACATGGGTTCGAATCCAGGTTTCTACAGACCAATCTTTTTTCCTTTTTTTTTCTTTTAAATTAATAGCTCTTTTTATTTTTTATTTTTTATTTAAAGAACCAGTTTCTATTATTTTACTATTATGTCGGTAAGATCGAAAATATTATTTATGTTTCATCTGTATGTAATGCACCTAAATATAATTGAACCGAGCAAAGCTCGGTCATCCAGCTACTTTTTTCTTTATTTCTCATGAAAAGGCCTTATTTACGAGGTAGTTTTAATTTTCAAAATAAAATCGCAACAACTTGTCATCCCTTTTGACAATGACATATACACAAACGTTGTGATGACATTTTAAATATAAATAACCACAAAAATTGAACAAACCCTGCACATGATTGTATACATCTATTCATTAAAAAAAATTATGGGTATATAATATGATGTGACGCGTTCTGATAAATGTATTAAGTCTAATGTACTTTTATCCTTCATTAGTTAGCTGTGGTCAGTGACTACAGGTAATAATTACATGTTAGCAATGTGTTGAAGAGAAAAAAAAATATAATTACGAGTATATTGGTTCACTAGAATAAGCGTAACATTCGCGCTGTCACAAGATTTATCAAATGTAATTTTTTGGCGTGTGCAACATTTATCAAACAAGCACTCTTAACGTGAAAGTATTTTTTCAAATCGATATGGTAAACTTGGCCCAACCTCTACTTTATTAACGTAATCTCTACAACTTAATTATTTGGTATAGGCTCACTACATTTTTAGGGTTTGTTTGTAGAGAGATCCTAATTAAACTGTAAAGTTAGCATAATTAAACATTGTAGAATACCGATTATAAACTCGGAAAGTGCAATTTTACTCCATAAAAACTTCACTATATAAGGCTGGTGCTGACGGGATTATAAAGATAAATTGTATAAATTTTTATTACTTTGTTGCTAAAGTAAATATCATAAATACAGTGAACCACTTTGCGGCCATTAATGTTTTTTGTACGCAAAAACGTAAACTGCTTGAGCCTCTCTGTACATATTTGACAATATTCAAGAGTCTGTTTGACATTGTAAATACTGCCCGGAATGCCGTGAGATAGATAAATCTTGGGCAATGTACTTTTTTAAACTTTCTTCCATGCTTTAAACATTAGATGCATTTATTTTATTTTAACACATCTCAAGTATATTTATAATATGATAATTGTTATTATTATTCATTCACTTATACTTGTGTTCAGAGAATAACGATCAATGTTATTTGTAATAATGTTTCTTTACTTTAACTTGATTGAGTAGCGCGACATAAAAGTAGCATGAGACAAGTTTATCTGCATTATCAATAGCTTCTCAATGTTAACTTTATTCAAAATAAACCAACCAAAATATCATCGTTATTTTCTTTAAAATGGAGCGTAAGTATGCAGTGAAGTGGTATAAAGTAATGTGACTCGTGAGACCGCTGTCGAACCGTCGAATTTAAGTTTATTTAAACCTTATTTAAACTGTCACCGGCCCGTTTAAACATCAGATACTCGGCTTCAAATAAAACCGACCATTTACCAAGTTCGTAACTATGGAATAAAAAACATACGAACCAGCGTTATAAAATTTTTGTATAAAAAGCAACGCAGAAATAATATCAGATATATTTGCCTTCTTCTATATGGAGAAGAGGCCTTCGCTCAACACTGGGTAGTTTACAGGCTGATACAGTACAGTACAGTAATATTTGTAATTGTGACACGATTTTTTTTTTTAATTTAAATTTTACCATCGTTAATAAAATATTTCCGATTAATATTGTGTGTTTACACAAATATATTTTGTTTGTACTCAATATAATAATCACCACCGAACATCATTACATTAAGTCATCCCGCTCTAATAACATACGAACAAACAAGAAAAGGAAAGCAAAATTCAGCTCGATGCTTGTAACTCGAAGGTCTGAAGAATCTTGCATTGCGCGCACCATTTGCATACATTCCACCGTCTGTCCAACATCTGAACATTTTTCGGCGCATTTAACGGGCGAACAATGGAGCTGAGTGATCAAAGCGCCATAAATACACGACCCTCGCGCATTTACATACAATCTGGACGACAGTTGATAGGCAGGGAGACGTGAATGGTCAAAATGGGGGCTATTTCAAAATGCCGTTTTTATATACCTACCGGAAATTCGGGCTAAATATCGACTGCTTATAGTTCACTATCCAAACCAACAAATGGGTTGAAAAATATCATTGCTCGAAATTGTCGAGACAAAAAAAAGTAGGTAAAAATATAATATTTTATAAACCCGTTCGTCGATCGGCGCCACTTCCTCGGCATTTGGTAGTTAGACTTTTATTAATTTTTTGCTTGAACGCTATTATTTTTTATCATTTCGACACATTATGGTAGGTATCCATTATACCGGTCGGGCATTAGATGGCACAGAATGAGGTAGACGATTATTACAGCGATTAGATTCAGGTATATTTGTATTTCGGCAAACCTTTGTTATTGATCCGACTATTTTTTTTTTGTTGATCTTTTGCAACAAAAATAAATGTTTTTTTTTATCGACTTTAGAACTACGAAGGTCTATGCCACAAAGAAAATAATAACGAAAAAATATATAGTACCTAACATAATTATGTACATATTAAAACATTCTAGTATATAACCGTAACATGCCCACAGCGTTAGATAATTAATTTTCACATATTATCTCTTGATAATGTGATACTCTTCTAGGCAAATGTATTAAAGTAAAAAACTAAAAAAAGTATTCGTCAAAAATGATTTTAAAAAAAATTGTGATGGAGATAACCGACGAGTTATTTAACTTACATTCGTACAATAATATGCTTTTACTTTAAAGTTAATGGTCGTATATAGGGGAGAGGGACCTCACTCAGAAAGTCATGGCCACATAACAATTTAATTGCAACTCATTTTTCACAATAGGATAAACTTATATATTTTTATAACGACTTCATAACGTCCGCTTGCGGTTCACAATATCAGACAACGTTAACATACAAGAGAACAAAAAATGCCGAAAAAATACTTTTTAAATATTATAGGAACTCTGCTTTAATTTTTACTTTTATCTTGCAGTCATAGCAATATCAAATATGTCATGTCCTAAGCTCAAAGGTTTTCTAGATGTGGTTGTAAATTTCAATTCTTGTTTTTGTCGATGTATGTAAGTAAAAATATTAATAATAATAATGTTCTTTAAAAATTTCAAGCTTCTATTATAAATATAGACTGACAGCGGTGTTTTGATAAAAAGGTTCCGTCGATACGAAAACCTAAAAATGAAAATATAAATTATCTTGTAAAATTGGGTTAATAGCTTTACATATAGCGTTTTTATACACTTAAAATTTTCTAGACTAAAAGTTCTAATTGATTTAACATTTGTTTGAATCGTGAGCACCGTGGGTGTTCTTAATGTTCCGGTGACTTCATACATCTGAACAGTATGTTTTTGAGATACGTTACAGTGGCATCCGGCTAAAGGAGATATAATTTTAAAAATTCGCGTCGCTTTTTTGCTGAGGACAATGATACTCAAATTCGCATTTCTGCGTATTAGTCCGTTATTATATATCGTTTAAATGAATGAATTATATACGGCGTCAGATCAAAAGTCACACCGACTGTATTTATATATGTGAGCATTACCACATGGACGACAATTTTGGTGTAATGAAACATTATCTATGATCACTGACAGTTGACGGGTTCGATTCCCGATCGGGGCGGATATATATATATATTTATATATATATATATGGGTATATATATAATATCGGATTCAATGAGACGACTTACTTGCTTATTAATCCCTCAATTCTATTAAAATGATCCATTTTGTATTAACCGGGGAGGCTTACATATACCTACACACTATAGTTAGGAAGAAATATTATCCGCCATCCCAATGTAGCAGCTTGTATAGGAGTTAGAGGATAAGATATAGTTATATAGGATAACCAATAGTAGAGTAGAGTAGGTAACATGACATAGCATATGTTATTATTAATTTTTAGGAACATAAATATTTTCTTTCCTATACCATCATAAAAATATCGTAGTCTGTTAAGTCTAAACGACAAGTTATAATACAAAAATCTTATTATCAAATCATATCTCGGAATCACTGACTGTCACATATTTTTGCCATTGTATTAGAAAATAATGCTTATATATACCTACGAGTAACTGTCAGTCGTCGGAACAATGCATCATGGACTACGAGTGTTCGCAAATTACCCATGCCGAGTTTTAGATTTAATCTATTCTTAGGTAATGAAATATTTTATAATGAAAAAATCTAAACGTGCAAGAAAACCTTATTCGTATTTATGTATTTATACTGTACATTTTCACACATGTGATTAAATACATAACAATATACAATACTACCACTGCCTCACCTGTAGTTTAATACTATTTCCCTTAATCCCTTTTAATATTATCGAACTGACAACGACGGAGTAGTAAGTAGGAGGATAATAATGACAAAACTCTACTTTATTCATCAGACTAATTCATTTTCATCAGGTCGTCGGTCAAGAGTTGCTAGCTGCTGGCCAATACCAAGCCGCGGTTACCGTACTTGAAGCTGCACTAAGGATAGGATCTTGTTCCTTAAAACTAAGGTACATTTTTTGACAACTATTTTATTTTTAATCATAAAATAACACTGTCCTGTTGTTATTGGGTGTCATGCATAAGAACTTCTTTTCAGAGTCCTAAGCATACAAGAGACTTTAATAAGATTAATCTTTTACCACAAAGTTAAAATGTGCCGAAATAATAAAAATAAAAGATTAAAATATTTGGAATGTTCATATATGTTACTATTTTTTTACAAAATAAGAGAAAGCATTCATACACAAATATATATCTACACAAAAGTGATAACCCTTACCATGAAAGAAATGCTATTTTATTTACAAATTATAACCATAAGTCGATATGTTGAACTTTAAGAACATTCTCAACCCTCGAAAAAACCCCAATTATCATTAACCTTATTACCTTTTAAATGATACAATCGACAGCGCGAATAAAGGTGGCTATTTAAAACGGCTCGGTGATCTGGTTTAAGATTTTTTTTTTCTCACTTAAACGAAGCATGATTTACATTTCAGACTCGCCGTGAGATATCCCATTACAGATTAATCTCTTAGCAACGATTACACATTTAACACCACACAAATTCTCAAAGGAAGAAGACAAATTGCCCCTCAGGAAATCTTCACATTCATTAATGTTGCAGAATTATTATTTTTAATCATGGACAATGTTACAGTTGACAGTGGTGTAATTTATATGTGCTTAAGGACGGTATCTTTGGCGGAATTTCGACGTTTTGATTTATTTCGGCGAGACAAATAAAGATGTATAATGTTTCGAGTAATGTCAGATTTAATAGGTCGACTTATTTACGTTCTCTCATTATCCTTTTGGCTGAATATGATAAAGTGCTTTGAGATTATTTAATAGTCTCTGTAACGGGTCTATGCTTACTTATTAAAGTTAATACTAAAAAGAACTATAACAGAAATAGTAAACTAGAACGGAAAATAATTACAATAACTTATATACAACACAACAATTTATATTTACTACGTTGCATACACGACTATACATATACCTATATAAAATCAGTTTTTGATAATTACTTATATATAATAGCCAGCCAGTGACATCCAAGGGCTTATATGATGATCATGATCACTTATGTATAAGAAAACTTTATAATAAGCAAAATTTACATAAAGGCCGATATAGAAAACAGTCTTTTTTTACGCGATAATGTTAACTTCGCATAATTTTAAAATACTTATTTATCTAATAAATATAATGGGCATTATAATATATGATATAATAATTCCATATTCATGTAGATATTAAAATCGAAAGAACATTGTTTTCCATATTATACGTTTAAGAAATTACTTAAACATTACAGCCTCTGTAAGTCGAAAAGATAACGTATCGTAAGATAGGTATACCGTCCATATTTTTTTTTGAAGAATCATCTTTCAATATTCCAAATACGGATAGGATGTTTAATACATATAAAACGTAATATTAAGTTAAAATTTTATAGGATTTTCAATATAAACAGCAAAAGAATCAGGAATGGTGACGAAACTCACACCTCGATCTTATCTCATTGATGGATCGGATCAGAATCGATACGGCCTCATCCAACGTAGGTGTGACTTTTAACTGGATAAATAGGGACATTTATTTTAGATTTTTATCAATATGAGATAATTTGTGACTGATGATTGAATATTAAGAACCGTGTAAGATACGGCTGCAGTCGAAACAGAATGTCAGAACTTTTAATTTGAAATGTTTAATTTAACTAATTTATTTTAATGAATTATTCATTGATAGGTATTTTTTTATTTTTTTTTAAATAAAATAGTAGTAAAATATTTGTAGATTCAATAAATCATTAACAATAATTCCTAAATTATACGACTCCGAAATAACGACATGGAAAACTTGGACAATGGAATAGACATAAAATTGATTGCCATTTTAATAGAAATTTAAAGATAGTCTATTGTTTAATCTTCTATCTACTCATATAAAACTATCTAAGTTGAATTATAAAAATATCCCTGCTGTAGAAACACCATCAATCTTGCCTCCCGCGTCAGGTGATGTCAAATTACACAGCGCCAAGTGATTCATTAGCTGGATTTAAAATTCAAATATTCGTGTAATCGATAAAATAATGACGATCAACTAGGTAGGTACAACTCTCTTTTATTACAATACTCTTTTTTTATTAACAATCAGCTACAAACCTAAATTACTAAATTATATATGTTTCTTGCTTACTTTATTATTTTCTTTTGCCTTTTTAAATATAAATTTGCTCAGTTTTTCATCTCACATACCTACAATCATCCGCTCTTGTAGGTAAGGCTGGCTGATAGAGAATTCTTTTAGCATTAAGCCAGAATTTTCTATAATTTGATAAAGTACTGTGCAATAAAGTAATAAATAAATGTTTATTATTTAGCAGAGGTGTACGTATTATATTTTTTATTTTAAAATATTATCTAACCAAGATATGTTTATGCATTTATGCTACGAGTATAAATTTACATAACTTCTAACTTCTTTCGTATTCTTGTCGCCTCTTTTATAAATAAAACATTTTCAAGATTTTATCTAAAAATATATTTAAAATGACATTACACCCGAATCACTTTCCTTAAGTTTACTAAAATCATTTCGTTAGCTTACGTAATACAACTGTATAATATGTATAAGCGGGTTAGTAATATTTAATTTAACTTTAAAAACCCTCTTGCCACCCTACAGTTTCAATTCGGAATCCTTATGTAAAGTTTCAAATTTTTTCTAAATAAAGGTGCGATTATCTAAGTTAACAAAATTTTACTGGTAGCCAACAAAAATTGCTAACCTTTACTTAAATTAGTATAAACATATTAATATAACCTGTACTTTAATAAACCTAGAAGTATCTTCAGAAGCCTAAAAAAAATATCAACGTATGTAATCTCGTCATTCACTGGTAGGTCATGGCAACAAATATTCAACGTGATTCGTTTCGCTTATCTAAACTATACACTACGCCAAGATTAATACTATTTGCATTCACCTGCCTATATCGTAAATCTTCCTTCATTTCTTCCAAGTAACTGTCAGTAGGCAAACAAATTCCATTAATCTACCCGAGGCTAGTATCATTAAGCATCAATTCCGGGAGTTGGTTTAATATTAAAACCACTACAACGACAAACGCGATTAGTACTTGTCAAATAACCTTTAATAAATCGCTATTCACACGTATGTCAGATTTATATCATTATGTTTTGATAGCTCCAACATGAAAGTATCAAGATGCAGCGTACCTACAATCTTACGTCGATATTTTATATATTTAGTTATTCCTGATATACTTTAACTTTTTCAGTAAACGGTACACATTTGAAACAGCAATCCTGTTAGTGACTTTTGCAAAACAATATTTTAAATTACACATCCAATTATAAAAAGCTATTTAGTTAAATTAAATATATGAATGTTATGATCAAGGTTTACCTAATAGCAAAAGAAACAGCAAAGGCTACAGCCACCTCATGTCATCGTCTGGGATTATGTAGCCTTAACAAATTTTCACCGTGGTGAAGATCACTATTCTAACACCTGCATGTTCTAATTTTAGAAGTATTTAATTTTTTATCTATAAACTTATTAAACTTTTTCAAAGTTGGTGCAGTTGGCAGTGACCCTGCTTTCGGCTCCAGGGTTAAGGGTTCGATATATATTCAAAAAAATATATGTATATATATATATATATATATATATATATATATATATATATATATATATATATATATATATATATATCAGTTGGCTGTTACCTAAACACAGACATTCATTTGCCTACCGTAGGAACCATTGTTGTGTTAAAATAGTATGAAAAATTTGATAGTTACAATTTGCCACCAGAGGTTCGGTGTTCAGCGCTCTATCTTCAGCGCATTGGGCGCTCAGTCAGTTAGACGCTGCTATCAACTACATGCAGCAGGACTTAGCAGTGGCGAAGTCACTGGGAGACACAGCCGGGGAGTGCAGAGCTCACGGTAACCTCGGTGCTGCGTACTTCAGCCAAGGAAGCTACAAAGACGCCCTGACTGCGCACAGATATCAACTGGTCCTCGCCATGAAATGCAAGGTAAGGCGAAGCAAATAAACAAATGTCTCGCATTTGACGGCCTCTTTTAGAATAAATCCTGAATTCGGGAAACAACACAACACAAGCGAAAACGCCCAAATTACGACAAGCATGTATGGCCAATACAAACATTTTGCATGAGCGGGATCTAATTCATACAAGTTAGCTTAACAACGCGTAAGTCACTACTGTGCGAACCCGGTGTCAAATCACAACTAAGTTTATTATTGTCTGACTGAGTTATGGAAATCATAAGTTTTAAAATTATTAATTAAAAAAATAGATATTAATTTAAATGTTAGTTCGTATAAATTATGAAACTTTACGAAGTCAAACGATAATGTAAGTTCTATACAACTAACATTTTAAACAACATAACAATCAGAACTTTTTCAATTCTATTCACACGCAAATAAATTAAGTTATGAAATACCAACTGGACAATAAGTAATAACATAGGTATGTTTATATTACTGATTCCTGTTCACTTTTTTATAACATCTGCTTATTTTATTCTTTGATATAGTAATTTATCCATACTTGTTGGTAAGAGGAATTTAAGTTGGTTCACAAAACATATTTACACACATAAACCGTGGCTGCAAGCCAATCATTTCTCTTACGAGTTGTATTATAAACATTCTCAATTCATATGTTGTTATAAGCTAAATAAATACGACCTTTTTTAAACAAAACATAAAACTATAAAATGATATATTTATAAATGGTAAATGTAAAAAGTTGTTATATTTCAAAAAACTTAATAAGTGATTATAATGTTTAAAAAAATATAAATAGAAATAAAATAAAAACAATTTAATATTTGAACCCGGTATTTGAAGGACTAATTTGTTTATTTCCAAAGTAATTGGACATTATCGACGAATAAGATTTAAAAATCAAAACATGAAGTACCTACATAAAACATTATTGTTTGTTCATAAAGTCGGTTTTAACGGAGGAATTTAAATGCCCGCCCATGACCTCGGCTGTGGTTATTTTTTATTAACTTTACGTAATTACGAATCGTGGTTTCTTTTGTAAAGAATTTAAAGATAATTTCGTACAAATTATTTATGTGCAAAACACGAAAACCAAACAAAGTTATAAAAAATAAACCTACGTATACTACGTATACGTGTTATACCTACGTAAAATTTAAGCAATTGTAATGCCGTGTGAACCGAACCATGTGTAGCAAACAAACATACAAATAAAATAACTTTGTTTAAAAAATCAAACGCCTAACTATTTTTTTTACAACAAATTAGAAGAAGGACTATGGCAATTGTACTAACTATATAGATTTTATTAATTATAAATTATTACAATTTTAAAAATGAAAAGATAAAAATTTCCATCTATAAATAATATTTGCAAAGCAGGAAGCACGAATAGAAAGTGCTAGCTTGTGGTTCGTTTTATTAATATTCAATTATCAAGTAATTGACTAAACAAGAATAATTTAGGATTTATTTTAGGTACAACAAACGAAGTAATTACCGTTTTAATAATATATATTCTCTCATATACATACATATATACATACATACACATCGCAACGATATTTAACGATAGATTAGGTACTCACAAAATTATTTCTAGTAATATATATTTAAACATTAATTACATATATTTTATAAATTAACTAATGCAATCATTAAGCATTCTTATATGTTAAAGACTTTTTTTAGTTTATGTTTTTTATTATTAATAATTATAATTATAATCATATGATTACATAAAAGACAGATTGACAAAGACCAACCACATTGTAAAATCTACATAATATAATAATAATTTATCGATAGTGATGTCAAGTGTGTTAATTTAATTAAAACTATCGTTTTATTTTACGTTATGTGATACATTTTTATTAGCATTTTTATGTATTAAAGTTCCGTGGTATTATTATTAACAAGAATACGATGAAACTTTTATAAATGTGAAAACACTTTCTCTCAATATATAGATACATATATGTTGTTTCATTAGAACCGGTGCTCATATTTATACTGCCCCATACATTGATACCGACTTTGCATCGAACTTTCGTTACCAATGTCCATTCAATATAATTTAATGCTATCTTACGCGAGTAATTTAGAATACACAGCACCCATTCTCTTTTTACCGTACAAGGGGTAAACACAGCCGGGCCGTAAAGGGGTCTTGTGAAACATATTAATTATTAATTTTAATAATGATTTATTATGTTGTCTTTAGTAATTCATATCTATCTTTCTTCAGGCACGCGGCAATAAAAAAAGTTTTTTTTTTTTTTTAATTATAAA
Organism: Euphydryas editha; assembly: GCA_036937285.1. Taxonomy (NCBI): domain Eukaryota; kingdom Metazoa; phylum Arthropoda; class Insecta; order Lepidoptera; family Nymphalidae; genus Euphydryas; species Euphydryas editha. The sequence goes on from JAUPFZ010000019.1 coordinate 10,049,118, forward strand.
TTCTCGACTATGTCTTGATATTATTTCAACCAAAAAAAAAAATATATATATATACCAATAACCATCGACAAACAGTCACGACAATCTTATACCTAGATACGTGTGGCATCTACGTTACGCGTTTAAGCTACAAATAGTAAAATCATCTTATTGAGCTCTTTGAAATGCCGGCGGCCAGTAATGTTAATTTGCAGTAAACGCGCTAACATCGCCGAGTGCTCCGAGTACTCTTTATTGCACTAGTATAATGACATTTATGGATTAGTATTTCTTTTCATATCGCCTTACATACATACAAATTAAAGTTTTATACGATCATCTGATATAGAGACGCTAAATAAAAAAAGACTTGAGTGGAAATACCGGCTTTCTGTCTACAACTTGATAAATCTGTCAAAAATATTATAAAAACAAACTGATTGCTCTGCTGTAAAATAATATAGAAAATGTTCCTCAATTTAATTATTAATGTATTACTTTATGCAATATGTCGTAACAACAATACTGGGGGTACGATGGGGGGGGGGGGGGGGGTACGTTCAGGAGTGGACATCCATGACTGATGATGACATGATGATGATGAAATGCAAAACAAATTTTACTTATTTTCAACTATGATTGTCTTTCATTTTGTTTTTAAAATTTTGTTAAATAAAGAATGAAGTAATAATCCAAATTCAGCTATACCTAATGCATATAAAATTTGCGTTCACGCGTATACACTACAAGCAAGCAATCAATGAGGTAAAAAGTTTATGAAAGATTAGGTATTAAAAATGTTTAAAATTTCTTCCTTAGATTTTTGTAGATCCACGTATGGCACAATATCAAAAACAAATAGTCGTAAAAAATATTTTTGTTTATTTTACGTGTTCCAACCGAACTATCGGCAATAAGAAATCGCTGTCGAATCAAAATAACCGAGAAATTGTAGCGAATTCGAAATTTATCCACCGGAATTTATACCATAACTAATGCACAGAATATGGTTCCGTTCAGTCAAGCCGTTAAAAAGACATTAAAAACTTACTAAAATCGTTAATTGCTTGTTCTTTTCATTAAAAAATATCATAAAATATTATGACACATTATCGAGTTATGTAAAAATATTACTACAAAGTTCCCACCCGTGCTTACCTAATAGCTATACAGTAACACCAACGGAATACTAATCTTCAAAACTATATAAATTATAACTCGGATTACTTTTTAAGTTCGGTTTACTTTTTTTCGTTTCTTAATAAAAATTGTAAGTTCAATTGTTGAACACAGGATAGATTTAAAAAAATAAACGTTTACACATCTTTTTTGCACAAACGACTGAATACACAGCAAATCTCTCTACCCAGTAGGTAATATCGATATAATTTTCGAACACTAGTAACTTTTTAATATATAATAATACATTACAAAACCCTTATACAAATACAGGCTCTGATCACTTTCATCCATAGACCTATCACAAATCCTAGAGAGCATTAAACCGCGAATAATTTGACAGTAACATGTGAGGCGCGGCGAGTACGCTTCATTAAGAAATGCCTAGAATAACCCGGCTAGGCAGGTGCTGTGGCGTCGAATTGCCCGTCAAAGATTAAAGGGATTTAATCTGAAGGGATTCTGTAATGCGTACGCTTACATGCTGGCGTTAATTTGTGCGGTTAGTTCTAAGATCCAGCGAGATTGCAGTCATGAAATCATGCTTAATAGGAATCTACTCTCGCGGTCGCTTATCCCGCATTTTTGTATTACATTAATTGCTTGTGATACTGACTTCATACATTTCGTAGGGATGTCGCACTAAGATCTTAAGAAAAATCAAAGAATAATTTTATTTTATTAATAAATAAGATTAGTATTATTTCCACTACGCATTTGGTATATGTATGTATTTTCCCTCTTGAACTGAAATAATAATAACTTTTCTTTGTCTTTTTTATAAATAAATAAATAAACTTAATTTTTTTAGCTGCACAGCTAGTTTTACTACTAAAATGATTGCTTAGTTTTTTTTTTTTTTTTTTGTTAGTTAGCACTCACATCGTATCCTTTATTATATACATTTGTGTGTTACTCAAAACAAAAATTGTAATTCTGTATAAAAAGTCATGCCATATTTTATACGTAGGTACCTACGTATTATTAGAGTATACGAGTAGACGTCTGAAATAAATTCTTTATACAGTTTCTTAATTTTACATATGATAACAATTTATTTATTTACTTATTTATTTTTTAGATATTAATATAATTAAAAATATATGTACTTTAGTATCCTAACAAGAAGAAACAAACATGATAATTATTATTATGATATAACAAATGCTATATTTAAATGTTAAGAAACACTAACTATATTTAAATGTTAAGAAATTAAAACAAAATTGATAGTTAAAAGTTATCAAAAAAAAATCTTAAAACAAGCATGATATTTTTCTGAATGACTGACTGAATTAAGAGTTTCCATTAAAGATTCGCAACCATGTTAGTTTTGTTGTACATGTTCGTTCATTCATATATAATCTTCACATTGCTTTGTTGAATCTAAAGCAGATCTGGTCACTAAACGAGATACATTCCAGTAAAACGGGATTGATGACATAAAAATAAACGAATAGGTGGGAATTCGAGTAGCCAACCCTCTTTATAATAGCCGACGCGATACCGCGTAGTGTACAAATAACTGCCTGAGGAAACAATGCTCACAAAAGGAAATATCATAAAGCTTGATAAGCGTACGACTCATTCTAGTATTGTTACAAAAGCCTTTCGAAGCTAAACACACAACGAACGGTCGACTCCGTGTTTAAAGGAATGCCATGCGACCTGACAGTATTTCAAGAGCAACACTACTATTATAGTTGAAATACGTTCAAAGGAGATCGAGTCAATATGTAAATCACTGCGTTATCGTATCATGTTGCACATACTTAATTAGCTAGATTGTTGCAGGCCGGGTAACTCGCTAGGGCGGTCTTTAGTGTCGATATCGATGCTATCGACTTTAATCCATAATTAAAGGTCGTATTTAATACAATTGATTTTTTTTAAATTAATTTATATTTAATAATAATTGAAACTGTGCTATATTTTTATGTTATAAAATACCAACCAAGTTAAAACTTTTTACACACAATCAAAATATCTCTTGTGGCTATAATTTTGTAGTTCGACCTTCACACCGACCATCCCTATCTCATTTCGTCGAGACAAAGGCCCTATTGGAGGTCTGTCGTCGTATACCCTTTTTTCTTTTATCCTTCATTTCCTCGTTGAAAAGGATGAGATGCATTCTAATCATCTTTTATTTGTTTTTAGTCCCTTCGTTTGTATCATTCCGCGTGGCTTTGAATATAAAGTAATTTTTAGTAGCTTCCAAATATACTTTATATACAGCTTACCGTTGAATATATTTATATCAGTATATTACTTTTTTATTTATTTTTCTTCTAACTATAAAGTTTATATTTAAACAACATAAAAATATACTTTACGATAATAACTTTAATAAATGGTCACGTTTATAAAGTGCTTATTTTAATTCTTAATTAAAATTTAATAACATTTTAATTAATATTTACATGACTGTTTAACGACTTCTATATTAATGTCTAGGACACACAAGCGGCTGCCGCCGCGCTTACGTCGTTAGGGCACGTTTACACAGCTATCGGAGACTACCCAAACGCACTCGCGAGCCACAAGCAGTGCGTGCAACTCGTAAAGCAAATGGGCGACAGATTGCAAGAAGCGAGGGAGATAGGCAATGTCGGTGCCGTTTATCTAGCTATGGGCGAATTCGACTCAGCCGTTGATTGTCACACACAGCACTTAAGATTAGCGAGGAGACTCGGAGATCAGGTATTAATATTATAAGATATTATATCTTTAATTATTTTATTTATTTTATAGAACCTAAACGTGTATCCAATTCATTTCAAAATCTTTTTACATTTCGTATCGCATGACTGCTTTTTATTTCTAAAACGATTACTAATTAGGATTTCTTATAATTTATGATATCTAAAGCTTTAATAGTATATGTTATAAAAGTGTAATCTTTAATAAATACTCTAACTTGAAGCAAGAAAAAAAAACAACAACGTTTCACGCCAATTAGTTAATTTTGGGCAAGATTATGGAATATTTTTTGGACTATCAAAAACATTTTTTTATGTCTGTTTTCACCGACTTAGTAGTATTAATAAATGAATTAAATATGTATAATAAAATGTTTTAAAATTATATTCGCAGGTGGAAGAAGCAAGGGCATACTCAAATTTAGGTTCATCATATCACTATAGGAGAAATTTTTCACAAGCAATTGCTTATCATGAAAATGTTTTAAGACTAGCCCAGAACTTAGGCGACAGAGCTATTGAAGCTAGAGCGTACGCGGGTCTGGGACATGCAGCAAGGTACTCAATACTTATAATAATAATGTTTCTTATAAAACCCACAGCAATTAAATCTTTTATCGTCAGTCCCGTCTTATTTTTTATATTATTTATTAAAATTGCACGAATCAGAAGCTATTTGCTATCGTAAGTAGAAAATTTATTCATTAGCTGTAGCTTTGAATATCCAAACAAATATAAAAGGAAATTATAAGCGATTTTTAATCGGGACATATTTCGTACTCTACACCGCCAAAAATAGTCGACACATTGCATCCTTTTGAGACAATGACGAAATAAACATTTTTAATTTGTAAAATATTTCCGAGATTCCAAAGTCGATTATGATGATTTTCTTATTTATGTTACTTTATATGTCATATGAAAACAAATATTTATAAACTCCTATAAGTAATCAAGCATCATTTACACCATTTTTAATATATCATTTTGCAATTAAAGAAAACCCGGTCTCGATACAATAATCGTGAATAAAAAGCTCTTAACGTAAAATAAAATTAATAATTAATTTAAAATAAATACTTGTCATCTTACTAAAACAATACCATTATAACCATTTTTTATGATTATGAGATACGAGGCCGCATACGATTATTTCTTATCATAAGCTTTTTCTCTCAAGGTGTGCGGGAGATTACGCGCAAGCAAAGAAATGGCACGAGAGACAGCTAGATGTCGCTCTGGCAGCCAGAGATAAGGTTTTGTACATCCGTTTTGTTTATAACTCTTGTTCTTATCCTTACTTAAATGCACTGAGATAAAATAACTTCCGTTTAAATTTTTTATCTCGTACATAATTTTTATTGTAACTTTTAATTTTTTTAAAGTTTCTTTATATTTATTTTGGTTCTCTCAGTGGTAATGACAGAGACAGCGATTTTTAAGAATGAAACCCTTATGTGCGACCAAGCGTGTGACCTTAGGGACAGCGACCAGGCTTCGTTGTAGGTATCTCGCTTGATTCCACATGTGTGGCCGTAGCTTTATGACAGGCGATTAGTGCGTTCAATCTTATATTTATTTTTCTCTTTAGACAATGCCAATTGTGTTAATGGCATCTATTATCTTCTTTCTTCTTACAGTTGTAAAAATCGTAAAAGAATTAACCGTATAATCAAAAAGGACTTTAATAATATGACCTTAAACTTAAATTTGTGATTATATACATCATCATATGGTTATTTAAGTCTTAATTAAGTAATATAATACATTATTGATTTATCTTTCTAGAACCAGCTATAGCTTAGTACTCTTTATAATTATCAATTTTCTGTTATTTAATGAAATTATAAAAAAAGTATTTACTTACAGGTCGGTGAAGGCAGAGCTTGTTCTAATTTAGGCATCGTATATCAATTACTGGGGGAACACGACGCTGCTCTGAAGTTGCATCAGGCTCATCTCTCCATTGCTAGACAACTTCAAGTGAGTTATGCTAAATATAAGAGTAAAAGCCAAAAATCTGATTCATGAAATCGTACAGTAACAACATTTTTTTTTTATAATACAAAAAAAAATCAAATTCTACAAATTTATGGTATACGTAAATCTTTCACATAATTATAGTTGATCCCTAAAAAAACTATATTATACATATAAAAAACGTGATTGTTACATTTTTCCCTTTCTATGAGTATATGATAGCGTTATAATGTCATATTTTAAATTATAACGGTTTCCTGTCAAATATTCATAAAAAGCACATTGATTCATTGATTGACATCTTTCTTCATCTTTCTTTTTTGTTATGACTATTTTTTTCTTCATTGTAGTGTGTAACAAAGACAGTTAAGTTAAGTAAAAGGGAAGTTAAGATTATTATCTTACTTCTCTCATTCCACCTATTCAATATATACATAGATATATATAATATAATACAATACTTATTATAAGGCATGTAACAAATTTACACAAATTACCGATTATTAGTTGATATGTCTTTATTAACTATCATTCAGATCCAACACAGTTTTCTAAATGGCCCAATCACATTTATTATATATTTTAATAATTAAGACAAATTTCAGGATAAAGCTGGTATGGGCCGAGCTTACGGAAACATCGGTAACGCATACTCGGCAGCGGGGTTTTACGAACAGGCCATTAAATATCATAAACAGGAACTAACTATATCCAAAGAAGTCCACGACAGGAGCTCTGAAGCATCCACTCATGGCAACTTAGCCGTGGCGTACCAAGCCTTGGGTGCCCATGATATGGCGTTGTTTCATTATCGAGCACATTTAGGTGAGTAATATTTGTTGCTTGTTTTCGAATTGAACTATACTAGAAAACAGCATTTGGTTTCTATTATAACCGATTACTGAACTAAACTGAACTGGAACAAGAACAACCTGCAAATACCCTACTACTGGGGAAAAATTGTCTCACATGTAGGAAAAGGGATTACCTACTATATAATATTTAAAGAAAAAATGTCGTGTGTACGGAGTACACATGTCAGAAGTGAAATATCTTTGGCAAACTCAATTTAAAATTTATTAATATTAATACTTAAACATTCTATTACTTATTTACGCGTTGTTTACGTGTTGCTAGGATAATCGTTGCTAGGATACGCGACATCATACTATATCATTCTCTCCTACACATTTTTGTATTTGAGTCTCTTACCTGTCGCTTTTTCCGTCGCATCCCATTTCAAATCACAACGATTCTAAAGAAGTTTCACTACAAAATTGCAGGTACGCCTCACGCTGATTTTTAGATGTAATTTTTCTGATGTTTTGATCATTCATATGAATCGTCGCAAGATTGTCTATAGCCTATAACCTTCCTTTTTGTTGTATTGCGATTATTGCGTTCAAATAAATAAACAAAGTAGTTCTTTAACTTTATAATATTTTAAACCATAAATGATCATAATTTTCGTTTACTCAATTAACAGGTATAGCGCGTGAACTTAAAGATGCAGCAGGTGAAGCTTGCGCTCTTCTCAACCTCGGAAACTGTTTATCATCAAGAGGAGAATTTTCTCAAGCAGTTCCGTACTATGAGCAACATCTGATGCTCTCGCAAGAGTTAGGAGATGTCATAGCTGAAGCTAAAGCGTGTCATTTCCTGGGATATGCTCATTATTGTTTAGGAAATTATAAGGAAGCTGTCAGGTATTAAATCATTTTCTTTTATTATTAAGTTGAAAAAAAAATATACCTATTAAGGATCCAAACTTAATAATGGTTTTGCAATTTAAAATAATATTATAATGTTAGATATTTTAAAGCTTAAAACTTTTATTTTATAATTAATTTCCTTTACGGTTAAATAAATGCATCTTAAGACCTTATTTTTTATAATTTTTACCTCCACCAGATATTACGACCAAGACTTATCACTAGCTAAAGATCTTCAAGATAAAATGAACATGGGCAGGGCATACTGCAATCTCGGCTTAGCTCATCTCGCGTTAGGGAATCTAGAAACAGCCCTGGAATGCCAGAAATACTTCCTAGCAATTGCTCACATGACTCAGCACTTGCAAGGAAAGTTTAGAGCACTCGGTAATATTGGTGACGTTTTGATAAAAATGGGAGATGTAGAAGAAGCGGTGAAGATGTACCAGAGACAACTTGGATTTGCTAGACAAGTATGTTTTTTACGTAATGATTAATTTGAAATTAATTGTAATTAATAATTGGCGCCCAGTTTACGTTCGCCGTTAAACTTCTTTTAACGTACTTTTGAGAGCTCTCAATATAAAAAAAAAATCCAAGATTACTTTTTAGATTTTGAGTAAAATTATACAATGATATACTATTTGAACTTTATTACTCAGTGGTTCTATGTAGTTTTAAAAAAGTAAAAAAAAAATGGTAATTGAGATAATGTATTCAGGCTCGTGATCGATCCTTGGAAGCCGCGGCGTGCGGCGCTCTCGGACTCGCGAGGAGATTGCAGAGGAGATTAGACGCGGCTTTAGGACACCACACACAGGTAAAGTGCCCAGGACGCTACTAATGACCAACTTAATTCATTAGAAAACAAATTGAAATTAACCGAATTTTGATATTATAATTGATTGAATATGTAAAAGAAATATAATTATCTATCTATTTCAAATAAAAAATACAGTATTATACTTTTATGATATTAATAATGACGAACTCATGGTTTCATTTAAAATAAGCATTAAGCTCTTATTTGAAATGCTAATCCTATGATGTAGCGGGTGTCTATGGATGTTGCTTTCACCTACCACCAGGTGAACCAACTTTCCGTTTGCCCCCTCATCCATAAAATAAAAAAAACATTTGTGTGAATGATAATCAATCAAATATCAATGATTATGAAGAATTTGAAGTTAACAAAGAGTCCGGGTGTAAAGGAATTGACACTTCGACAAGAAGCGGGAGACGCAGCGGGCGAGGCGAGAGCTCACTCGCACTTGGGAGCGGTTCACATGGCACTGGGACACTACTCGCATGCCGCCAGGTGCTATCGCGTAAGTTATCCTACGTTGAGAACTATCTTAACAATTTTAACTATGAAAATATCAAGCTTTTGTTCTTATTTTATACTAGCTTCTGCCCGCGGCTTTGCCCGCGTAGATAACGGTTATCGCGACCAAAAAAAATTGGTTGTTTGTAAAGTCGGTTTACGTGCGATAATTTTACGTGATAACGTCATAAGAAAACAATAAAAGCCGAACGCTTAGGCCTATCGTGCCTCTCTATCGCTTGTTGCGGGCTCTCGCTCGCGGAACGTGACAATGAGTCATGCTTCTTCGTGAAGTACAGCCGACTTTCATCAATTTACTAGACGTAATCACATCAAAAAAAAGTATCCTATGTTATTTCTAATTCCCCCAAGAATATGTATGTGTACAAAGTTTCATGATGATCGGTTAAGTAGTTTTCGCGTAAAATTGTAACAAACTTACTGGCATTTATAATATTAGTATGATTTAAAGTGTATTATCAATATTAAAACTTTTGTTGTCGTTATTGCAAATCTATAGGAGCAACTAGAAAGAGCTCAAGAACTACAAGACTGTACACTTGAAGCTCAAGCATATGGAAACCTTGGAATCGCTAAACTGAATATGGGACATTACGAAGACGCTATCGGATATTTAGAACAAGTAAGAGCACATATTTATTATTTTAATAGCAATAAAGTAAATAATGCTTGACATGTACTTAGATTTGCTAATCTATTATTTTTTTTAAAACAGCAACTAGCAATCCTAGAACGAGTGAACACACCGACATGCCAGTTAGACAAGGCGAGAGCCCTTGGCTCACTCGGCGATTGTTATGATGCACTCGGCGATCCAGACGAGGCTGTCAAGTATCACGAGCAACACTTGGCCGCTGCACTGAAATTGGACAATACAAGGGAACAGGAAAGAGCTTACCGAGGTCTCGGTTTGAGTCACAAGTTAGTCAAAAATACTTATAAAATAATCTTCGCTAGTAATTATTAAAAAGGAAGTAGCAAATTACTAAATAACTTAGATTTTATAATAAATTCGATATTAATGAAATCAGCAATAGTTTCTTAACGACATTTATATGTAAAAAATTATTGTTGTAGCCGTTTTTGAAAAGATAAAATTCAAAAACGTTCGTTTATCACATTTTATATTCATATTATTATATATATCATTTGACTGGCCTGTGGCGCAGTTAGCAGTGGCCCTGTTTTCTGCTCCAGGGTTGTTTGTTCGATACCCGCCCCGAGTCTGGGTGTAATATGTATTTATTTATGTATGTATTATTTATATGTATATTTATTTAAAAAAAAATGTATATCAGTCAACTGTTACCTAAAACACAGGCATTAAGTTGCCTACCTTAGGAACAGTCGACCGTGTGTGTATGTTTAAACATATTTATTTATTTATATTTTAAATTGAAGGTTAGTTATGGTATTACAAGTCGGTACATTAAACAATGTAATGACCGAAAATTAACGTTTCAATATACATATAAGTAATTAAAATAAATACTACTGTTAGTAGATAGGGTCTGTACCCGTGCGGAAATTTCACACAATATTGTAGTCAAACAATTAATGTTAATATAATATGAAAATAAGTAAATGTATGAGTTTTTGATGTTCTAAAAACACATTTTAGAAATAGTATATAATATGATCGTTCTTAATAATTCAAAACGTTGACGCTTTATAGAATTATGTATGTATATCGATATTTAATTATTTGCGTGATAGGTCAAAAACACTCGCATAAAATTATGGAGATCGGAAGTACCTCTACTCTCTATACATAAAATAGAGTATAGTTGAATACACAGTAAACTAATGGCGCTGTTATTGTTGGTAATTTTTTTTTTAATTTTTTTTAATATATTTTTGTCAAAAGCAGGGAACATAAGCTTAAAAATTGTATATGAATTACTAATTTTAAGGTTAAGTATTTAAAAAGATCTAGACTCCAGGAAAAAAGTCCTTTTAATTAAATAATATATTATAAAGTTGTCTATATTTCGTCAAAACCCATTAGATCGGTCGGCAATCTCCAACAAGCGCTGGTTTGCCTCGAGAAGCGGCTGGTGGTGTCGCACGAGCTGGGCGCGGCGGAGGCGAAGGCGCAGGCGTACGGCGAGCTCGGCGCGCTGCACGTCGCGCTCAACAACCTCGAGCAGGCCGTGTCTTGTCTCGAACATCAGAAAAACATTGCCAAGTTAGTTAAGATTCTATAAAATATATTAAATTTTCGGTACTTATACCCCCCGGGTTTTAGTTTATTAAGGTTACAAAGTTGGATTAGGTAAATCGAATTCGGCCGCTACAGACACCCGCAGTGGGCTGTTTACAGGCTGATACAGTACAGTACAGAAGTGATTATCGTAAGCCGGTGTGTTCCGCAGGGAGCTGAACAACCAGATAATGGAGGCGGAGGCGTGCCACGCGCTGGGCGGCGCGCACCACGCGCGCGGCGACCACGCGGCCGCCGTGCGCCAGCACCGCGCCGAGCTCGAGCTCGCGCACTGCCTCGGCCTCACGCACCTGCAGGTCAGCTGAGTGCTTGCTCTAGAAAAAATTATTTACCCCAACAAGTTGATTTTTGAGGCTGCTAGTGATCTTGACAGAGACGACACACAACCAAAAAAAATTGTGTGTGTCAGCTCCGACGCACGACTGGAGTTTACTCCTTAAGTACGATTGTCTAAACATACGCAAAAAGAGTTTATCCAACTGAAAATAAGATTAATACCATATGAAAGCGTAAATTAACAAATTAATGAAAATAATACCTATACATATATAAATATATATTTATTCATTTTATATACATTTATTATAACTAATCGGCGAAATATTTTACATTAAACTTTTCACAATAGTCAATTTCAGATGTGCACAAATATTAGGAATGTTGATAAATTATGTAATTATTATTATCTGACAATTATCATTTATGTTTTAAATATTAATTAGATCAACATTACTTTCATTTTTAATTACAGCTGACATGAACATTGCTCATTTAAAAAGCTCTAAAGAAATGATAAAACAAATTAAATGTTTAAAAAAATGTATACATTTCAAGAATAATCAAAAATAAAAATGTATGAAAGTCGACCTATGCATGTCCACCTTAATACACTCACAACCAAATTAGAAAGTTGCGCACCATAGGTGCGCACCAAAAAAGTAACGAGGTCATTCATCAGTAGATTTTACCTCTCATATTTTTCTCATACCGGGCGCCTTATATATGAAAATCGATTCTTAAGGAGTAAACTCCAAAAAAAATGTTTTTTTTTTTGTTTTTGCTTTTTTTAGGCATAATTGTATTGTTTAGGATATAGTTGTGATACATCACGTTAAATGTATGCAAATTACAGATTACCTTTAGATTTTATCAAAACTTCGTTATAAAATAAGTAATTCTCTATTCAAATTTGTAAGTTGTTAGAAATGTTTATTTATATTATTGTATTTTTAATTAATCACCATCAAATTATCAAAACCGAAAATTTCATATAGTTATGGTATATATTATGTCTAAAATTCGATTACTTATTTTATGATAGTAGTATGAATATATCGAGTATTTACAAAATATCGATAATTATCGTTCACCTCCTAATATTTGCGCCCCCGTGTGCAGGCGCGCGCGTGCGGCGGGCTGGGCGCGGCGCACGCGGCGCTGGGCGCGCACGCGGAGGCGGCGCGCTGGCACGAGGCGCGGCTGCGACACGCCACTGCCGCTGGTACGTTACCACTACCGCTGATGTTAAATATCGGAGTGGCCCGTTTCACAAAAAATTTAAAAGTCCAGAATGTTGTTAAAATTTGTTTTTAATAGTTTAATTATTTTTTTTATCAATGTCTACTTAAAGATCATAGTGTCATAGTTATCATAAAATTCACCTTTATCTAAACCAATAAGGGAGCATCCATTAATTACGTGAGGTGCTTAGGGAGGGTGAGGTGTTTGAGGAGCGAGGTCGAGTGAAATCTTACTCAATCTCACGTGGAGGAGGGTGGTCTCGCTAAATAACACTTAATTTTTTTACGTCATTAAAAATCTTAAACAGTAGTCTTAACTAGTCTTAAATAAAAATAAAAAAAATGAGCAAAATGGTTATATTTTTTTAATCAAATATAATCGAGCACAGATTAACTCATTTACATTACAAATACGCATTTAAAAAAATCTTACGTGAGATTAGGGGAGGGGGTCGAGCAAAATCTCAAGAAATGTCACCAAGGGGGGAGGGTGGGTTGAAAAATTCCCCAAACGTCTCACGTAATTAATAATTGCCCCCTAATATAATGTCGTGTCGCGGTTGCGGATAGGCGACGCGCGCGGGCGCTCGCACGCGCTGGCGGACCTCGGGCGCGCGCACCTGGCGATGGGCGCGTGCGGCAGCGCCGTGTCCTACCTGCGGCAGGCGCTCGCCGCCACCGAGGGACTCGCGGACGCCGACGAGGAGGTACTGTACCTCTATATACCGTACTGTAGCTGTGTGTAAACAGCCCACTGCTGAGCGAAGGCCTCTTCTCCATATAGAAGAAGGGTTGGAGCTTAATTCAACACGTTGCTCCACTGCGGGTTGGCGGATAATTGGGGGGGCAACTACCCCAGCTGCACCCCCTTGTCGACGCCCTTGTTCATAATTATAGAGTACTATGTTATTTCTTGTGACTTAGTTCACTTGTTTCATGATATATTTATATTTTAGGCTAGAGTACGTCACAGACTCGGTTTTGCATTATGGGCTTCCGGAGAATTGGAGGAAGCGAAGGAACAACTGCAAGCAGCACTGACGGTCTTGGGACCTGGAAATGAGAAACATCGCGATCGAAAGATTGTTGCGCTTTACACTTCTACACAACATGCCTTACAGAGAGTGCTCGTCGGTAGGTTCAGTTTTTTAAGATAAATACATTTTTAAATATTATACTTTTTTAATTTTTATAGTATAACTGACAAAACTATCAAACAAAATATCTGGTAACATAAGAAGCAGCCATTTATTTTTCCAACATAATGTATTTTGCCATAGGATTCAGAAATACCTATTCAAATTTATTTTTTAATAGTAGATCTGTTTGTTCTACCTAGATATGATTTCGTTATATAGTTTAGAAGATAGAGAAAAGTTATTTCCAATATGATTTCCAAAATAAAAGTTTTCAAAATTATAAATGGAATATATCAATATGATTAGAGTGGCATATCTCTATACGTTTTGTTTGTGAAAAAAACGGTTCTTAAAGTAGATATACACGAATTGTTATGTATTGGTATAATTTGTATAAATGTATGTATGTAATATAATAGACTAGCATCCAGCCGCGGTTTCGCCCGCGTGGGTAAAAAATTTTTTTTTGATAAAAATTATCCTATGTTACTTCTTATACCTCCACGAATATGTGTACAAAGTTTCATGACGATCGGTTAAGTAGTTTTCGCGTGAAAGCTTAACAAACAAACTTACATTTCACATCTATAATATTGGGGATTAGGGATTAGTATAGTCTGTATAAATATGTACAATGAAGTTCCATGTGTGCGCAGAGCTGGGCCGCCAGCACGAGGCGCTGGTGGTAGCTGAGCGCGCACGCGCCGCGCCGCGCAGCCGCGCGCTCAGCCACGCCAACCTCGAGCTGCACGCGCAGCAAAGGTAACCCTCATCACTTTACTTTAACGGCCTGCAAACGCCCTACTGCTGGCCGATGACGTCTTCAAATAAAGGAGAAGGGTTGCATCCTTTTCGACCAAAACATTTTTTTCCTACCTCAGTCGAAAGTTCGATTTTCGTCCCTGTGAAGCGGAACAAAAGTGACACTTTTTTCCCCGCCTTACAAGAACAAAAATCGAACTTTCGCCCCAGGTAAAAAAAAAGTGACACTTTTCTCCCCTCTTCACAGGGACAAAACCAGATCCTTAGTCCTAGAAGAAAAAATTGTGCAACATAGGATGAAAGTACTACATCCTTTCCCGCATGTTTGCCACCCTCTCCTCGGCTCGGGGCAATTTCACATGCGGGACAGAAAGTAGTACTTTCGTCCGGCATGTGAAATTCCATCGGGTTAGAGTTTGTATTTTCTATTACTCTGACGATACTTGCTTTTTCCAATTGTTACAATAGCCAGATTATAAATTCAACTTCTATTGTGGACAAACCAAGCCATAATGATATTATCTAAAAAAGTCTTGACACAAGATGTTATTCATATTTTGATATTTAAAAAAAAAACATATTCCAGCAGGAATATATCGGAGGACGCTAGTAAAGAGCGTCCAGAGTTTTGGTGTCCGTCTTCAGTGGAACAAGTGCTGGAAGTTGTGAACAAGCAGAAGTCGCCAGTTCTCTACTACAGTATTGCTGCTGGAAGGCTCTACGCTTGGTTACTGCAGCCACATAAAGGTATTTAAGCCGTGTTTAATTTTATACGACGTCATTAAAATTTGTATTGAAGTTAAACTTCTTTAGAAACGTTGTGATTTGAAACGGGATACGACGGAAAAAGCGACAGAGACACAAATACAAAAATGTGTAGGAGAGAATGAGATAGTATGATTTCGCATAAACAACGCGTAAATAAGTAATAGAATGTTTAACTAATAATATTAATAAATTTTAAATTGAGTTTGCCAAAGATTTTTCACTTCTGACACGTGTACTCCGCATACACGACATTTTTTTAATGAAGGTTTTATATTAAACCTTTTTTAAATGGCTTTGAAATAATTTAAATTACAGAAATTGGTAGTATATTTGGTAAAAGGCAATAAATATTATTAATTCGCAGGTATCCTGAGATTCCATCAAGCATACCTACTTGATCAAACTGACGACAGCGATAACAGTCTTCCAGACATAAGCCCAGATGATCTACAAGCCAACACGAGTAAGTTCTCAAGAAATTGGTTTAAGTGACTTCTAGAATACGAAATACGAATAAGTTGTTATCTGAATCATCTGATCTGATATTAGACATCGTCCACGTGATGAGGTGTAATAAAATCTTATTCGGCTCGATTAGTTTTGTATAAAAGCAATCTAAACGAAGTAATATTTCCTATCCTATATTGATCAAATCAATCAAATCACTATAAATCTGCTAATGAACAAGGGCGTAGCCAGGATTCTGTATTGGGCAGATAAAGAAAATCCTAGACTAGACTACTGTTTTAATCGTGGTTTTTAACATATTTTATGAGTATCTCACGTTAGTAGTTGAGGTGTTCTTTATTCGTTTCACTAATCGTTACTAGTGACATTGCTTAGAGTAAGAAAAGATGTAAAAATATATATCAGTGACCGATCGCTCTTCTAGAGGAGGGCAGCTGCCCCACCTTCCCGTACCTCGCTACGCCCATGCCAATGAATCAACAAAATGCTATGAATGTAAAATGTCACAGGCGGCGGTAAACTCGAGCGATGGATCAAGGAGTGGTCGTCCTGGCTGCGGACGGCGCGGGTCGAGGACGAGCGCTGCGACAGCGACGACCGGCCCGGCGCCGGACTCGCCAGAATGGTACGTTCGACTAGTTAGTAACGGAATATTAAGTGTCCCACCACTGTGTGTGCTGGACGCTAATTAAAGTGAGGCAATTATAAAATCTTACGCATTTTCGTTAGAGACGTTTTTTGCCAGTTAGGGTATCCCATCACGTCGTCCCATAAAGACCTTCGTTCTAAAAATTGTGTTATTTTATTAAATATGCAAATACATGTAATTATAGGTATACAGAAAACGTTTACTTTGCGGAGTCGGAAATTTAGAGTTATAATTTTATCATTCCTTCTCATGCTTATAAAATTATATATTTTATTATTCATGTATTGCTATCTCAAATTGGGATGAGTAAAACTAGAACACACAATGATCTAGTCATATGTAATAATTGCAATAGTGTTAGTAATATTTTAATTTTTTTTAATTTTTTATAGTGATATTATACATTGTACATTATGTTGGCGTCCAATAAAGTAAATAAAAATTATATATTTATATACATAATTATATACTGTGACGCAAATTTTTCTAAAGAAATTTTCTAACCACAAATGACAAATGGAAATTCCACTGAATGTTTTCGTCTAAATTTATACCTAAGAAAACTGTCGAAATATCTGGACGGGGTAAAGGTGGCAAAGTTAAGGGAAAAACGAAGTCGCGTTCGAATCACGCTACGAAGGAAAATTACGTCAAACGCGTAGCATCATCAAAAAATATCTGGCCACTGAAGTTCTCGAGTTGGCTGTAAAATCTGCCTGCGACAACAAGAAAACAAGAATCATATCAAGACATCTTCAGTTGGCGATCCATAACGCCGAAGAATTAAACCAGCTCCTATCAGGCGTTACCACCGCAAATGGTGGTGTCCTGCCGAACATCCAAACGGTCCTGTTACCAAAGAAGACCGAGAAGACTTAAAGGCCCCAAAAAAGTGGACGTTATGACATTCTCATCGAATTATTAGTTCGTTACGTCACTTTTTTACGTTACGAAACTATTAATCACAATGTTTTTTTATTTCAAATTTATATTCATGTTTAAAATTAGATAAAATAAACACAACACATTTGCTTTTCTTGTTGTTTAATACCAAGTTGTTTATCTTAAATAAATAAAAAATTGTGATAAATCATCATTTGCGTCGTGATACATAATATTTTCTCTCTCATCCTTAAAAACATGATCTGTCATCATTACAATACAATATTCCAAATAAATTTAACATTTAAGTTCAAAATAGAAATAGAATTATATATATTATAAATAGAAAGAAGCTAAAATTTATTTCTGTAGAACGCCTACGAACGAAATTTTTTGTACAGATGAAAAAAATTGTTTATTAAGACATATTGAATTCTGCTAGTGAGATGTGAAGAAATGAGATCAAGATCTTTCTTTACCATTAAAATCGTAACATTCAAGTTTATGTAATAGGTCTTTATGTTCCAATCAAATACCTTTGTTAAATCACAAAATATACCTATAACATTTTGTGATTTCTCCCAAGCATCTTACTTATGCTTAAAATGCTACTTCAGCATCTGATGTAAAGCAACATTTAGTAAAACCGTATTGTTCACTATCAAAATAGCCATTAACATTAAAATAACAATGATGTTTCTTACATAAGTCTGGAACAATTTACCTGACAACTATTTTTTTTAAATGGATTGTGCCATGTTATATTGATTGAACGGTTCAAGCAAGACAAAATAGTCGTCAGGGACGTTTAAATTTTTACCAGATTTTACTAATATCGTATAAATACCATTATGTAAAATAAATCCTCCTTTCTTATACGTGTTTTTTAATTAGAAATTTGATATATAAGCAGCTGGACTATCAGCTGGTATTTTAACGAATTTTTCTATTTGTGCAGGTATCTCGCAACCACCTGCTCAATTCATCTAACTACTCGTTAAGCTCCTTGTTCAGCGTGGGTTCGGTCGGTGGCTCTGTCGCCGGTTCGGTTGCAAGTCTCCAAGGATCTACGAGGTTATGTATTGAATCACTAATTTTATCTTTGATCTTACCTCATAAAAATAAATATTCATTTTTTTAATTCGTAATTTTACTTTCATAGAACAATACTTATTCAATAAATTAATTTTAAAACTCCCTGACAGAAAAATAACATATATGATGAGCAAACATTCTTTAACGATTTTTAAACGTACAATAAATTGAACAGATCCAGCGTGCATGGTCCTCGCAGAAAGCAACCAGCGTGGCAAGGTCCACCCTGCCTCACCTCCCTATACCAGATGCTCATTGCCCCCTTCGAAGATCTACTACCGGCTTCTTGTAACAACAATCATGGTATGTTAATTTTCTACCTTACTTCGTTCTAGCTTATAGCAAGACGAACTCATCTTAAAGTGTTTCTATTGTATCTTAGGTCTTTAACCGAATTTATTAATATCTCTAATAAAGTTACGCTATGTTTTCGAATATTTGAAAACGTCAAATATTTAAGATTCTTGATTGAAACGTATAGCTAGGGAGCTGGTGGAAATTTTGTTATATGATTAAATCGTCGTTGATATATTATTAAAAAAGTAACAAACTTTACACTATTTATCGTCTTAGCAAACCACGCTCGTCGCGGTTGCGGCGGCCGTCGCGAGCTGGTGCTCGTGGTGGAGGGCGCGCTGTACGCCTGTCCGTGGGGCGCCCTCCGAGCGAACACTGACGCCGAACCTCTGTGCGAGCGATACGCGCTGCTGGTCGCGCCGGCGTTGCGCCCGCTTAAACATCAGCGACACCTGCGGACTAAGCCCCATCAGGAACATGGTATGGTAGAATTATATTTTTTTTTAATGATAAACATAAAACACGTGATTTATTTTTTTATTTTTGACGTGATAACGTCTTATAAATCGATGAACGCTGCCTGCACGTACGAAAAAGCATGACTCATTTTCACGTTCCGCGAGTGAGAGCACGGAACAAATGATAGAAGGGCACGATCGGCCTAAGCGTTCGACTTGTGATGCATTTATCTCTCTTCCACTCCATCGGCGAATACGTCCGAGTAGAAGAGAAAAAAAATTTTGTTTCCGAGTGCAAATAAATGTTAATTTATCGAAAAAATAGTAATGTTCAATTAACTCCTTTGTATTATACAAAATAATGATAATTCAGTGATACCTAATAATTTAATTTATAAAAGTATGCAACTATTCATCAATATTTTCTTAAAACGTTATCTCGTAAAATTATCGTCCGTAAACCGACTTTACAGACAATCTTTTTTTTTACTTTATATTTGTATTCTCTCTGCGTAAGCTAGACTTGCCCGTTTTTTTAATAATTTTTAATAAATATTGCTAAGATTTTCTTATATTACATTTTTTAAATTTATATTAATTTTTTTGTATATATAATGGCGTGTATAAAATGCTCAACCAATACTAGCAAGTCGCGATTCTAAAGCTACCAAATTCCCTAGTTAACACAGTAGGTATAAAATATAAAGCTAGCTAGGTAGCTAGCACAGTAGCACGTACATAGCGCGGTAGTGCAGTAACATGTATGCGTGCGGCAGCGGGCGGCGCGGAGGGCGGCACGGAGGGCGGCGTGCGCTGCCTGGTGGCGGGCGTGCGCTGGGCGGGCGCCGGCGCGCTGCTCAAGGAGGCCGAGCTGGTGGCCGACATGCTGCGCGTGGCGCCGCTGCTCGACTACCAGGTATACACCGAGACCTATTCATTTCGACCACAAACCCCTAGTTCATTTCTTTTTTATTATTTAATTTTCTTTCTCTCTTTTTTCAATTTGCTTACACGAATAGACTTGTAAAATAATATTTCCTAGTCAAACTTGGAAGTGCATCCGAAACGAATAATAATAAATGTTTAGAAAACAACATACTACAATTGAAAATTATAAGTGGCTGCCTCGGGGATGCTCAAAAAGATATATTTATTTAAAACAATCAACATACAGCTTGATCATCTTCTAATACATACCTACTACTACCGGCCCGTATATGCGATATATATACCTCTATATATTATATGCAATACGAGTACATACACAATTACTTTCAATTAAAAATACTTTTGAATTTGCAATTAATCTTTTATTTTTCGAACACCAACAAACAAATGTTTTCTCTCCATACATAACAGTTTGAAAACAAAACTTTAAAACATTTTCTTTTTCTTTCTGGTCTTCGTCTTTTTTGCGATTATCTAATTTTTCTTTGTTTTATATAATAGTAAAAGATCCGTATAATATTCTTAATTCTTTTATATGAAAAAATCTTTATTTTTAGGCATCAAAAGAAGCTGTGCTAGCGCAACTGCCACATGCGGAATGCGTTCACTTCGCCACCCACATCTGCTGGAAAACTCCTGGAATCGTTCTCAGTCCAGGAGAAGTGGTAATTGGAAGATATTTAATATCTACCTTTTATTTTGTTTATTCTATTTTTTTATTATTTTATATATATATATATATATATATATATATATATATATATATATATATATATAAAATAATCAAAACATTAATCCACTTCAGTGAAATACTCACAAATCTATATCTTAAACTTATATTTATATATTATATTATTTTTAAGATCGAGATTAAAATTATTAACGATTTCTTAATCTTTATTATTTTTATAGTAGGAAACAGAATTTCTATTCGTTAACACATAATTTATAATACAGGTTGACTCGCAAGCTAAGCGTCTACTGAATACCAGCACAGGTAGTGGAGCGGCGGACACGTCCACTGAAAATGAGGACGAGAGTAAGTATGATGACCATACTGTAGCACGATGTTGTTTTATTTCTGCTAAGACCTTCAACACCACTTCCTTTTTTATTTGATTCGTCGTTAGCATGTTCATAAGTGGAAGCGAAATCCTCTTTTCTATCTTCCTTTAAATTTCCTTATTCTATTCCTCCATATTCAATTTTAAGCTACCAATGTATTTTTTTCTTTTTCAATTTCGATTCCACTTATGTTCACAAGTGTCGTGGTCGAGCAGCTCGTTTGTGGATTATGACAATTAAATGGCTTTAAATTCTACTAAATTAATTAGACCTTGCTTATACCTAAATTACGTAACTCATCAAAAAAAAATCCAATATCATTCTGAAGAAAATTTTTAAAGTAAGAAATTTAAGTATTGAGATTTGAAAATTCTTTAAAGTGTGGAATTTGGAGAGCAATGCGATTCTTGGTGTCGACATAACAATTGAGCTCCAATTCCTAGGTCACTTAAAAACACATTGAGACATCGGAACTCTACGTAATGTGTCAAATATCCGTGGGCGGCAATAACACCCTGTAATAAGCAATAACACACTGTAAATGAAAAACAAAATAATAATTTTTCAATATTAATAACGCAGATGCAGAACTACCGCCTAGCAATGATGAGCTGCCACCTACTTCTGAATTCATGCTCACAGCTTCGGAAATTATGAATTTAAAGATAACTGCCAGATTGGTAAGTGGCACGGAAATATAATTTTGTTATATATACTATCATCCCTATTTTAATCCCCAAAGCGTGTGATTCCAAAAATGTACCTGAATAGGAATTTATTTCTTTGAAACCAATTTTCAAGGAAATAAATTTCTATTCAAACTTCAACAATTTCTAAGCCTTTATGCAGAAAATTTCCTAAAATTTCACTCATAATATTTATTTTCTTATAAAAATTATATAGCTAGGTGGTACAGTTTTATAAATATATGGTGTATATATTTATAAAACTGTAATTTTTTTTTATAAAAACTCCTACCATCCCGACTTTTGCCAGCTTTAACTGTAACTAACTTTCACTATCTATAAAATGTATTTAATAAGATATAATTGATGACAGAAAAGATAACATAATTATTGTCAGTATTTTTTTTTATTTTATTTAAAAATTTCGAAATTATTTATTAAAAAAAATCAGAGGCACCTGAACTCGCCATTTATTTTTTCTAGCTAACATAGGTCCAGATTACATTATGTCTTGGTGTCAACGACGATGAAATCATATACCTAAATTGCCACCAGCTCCCTAGCTATATAATTTATTTTAATACATTTCACAATGTAGGTCGTCTTGTCGTGTGCACCGTCGAGTGCGGCTTTCCAAGACTCCGACGAAGCAGAATCTGTAACAGCAGCTGGTGAGGGCGTGTCTCGCTTGTGCAAGGCCTTCCTCACAGCGGGAGCTCAAGCTATTCTGGTGACTCTCTGGCCGGCGCCGCAAGACACCGCTACCAAGATACTCTACAGAGCACTGTACTCTGCGCTTCTACAGGGAAACAGAGTTGCTAAGTAAGCTAAATTCATTATTTTTATAATAATAAGTAAAGGTAATTTTCTAAAATATACCTATTGAGAATAATATTTTTTACAATAACCAATCTGTCAGTCCAGTCAAATCACTAGGCTGCGGTGATTGTGCCCATTTGTTAAGACATGTCAGACTTTTCTGTAAGTTAAATGGAAACCATAATATTATTTAGAGCCTTTGTGTATATTTTTTTCTTAATTAGTTGTTTGATTTTCTTTGTTAATTACCTATGTGTTTCGTGCCCTTCACCTACACCGATAATATCCGTGTGACCTAAATGCATATCATCCTCCTTGGGTGTAATTTTTTAAATATTTGTATTAATATTAGAAAAAATCTTAGTCTATTTGTACTCTATAAACTCTGATACATTACTCAAAAGCAACCGAGACTGTAAAAGTAGTAAAACGCCTCACTATGGCGATATAAAATATAAACGCGAATAGTAAACACAGGGCCGGACAATTTTTTTCAGTCGAGTTTTCCATTAAATAATAATTTTTTGTGAAACCAAGTATAGATTCATTTTTATTTAAAAAAATAGGAAAGGAAAAGTTGTTTACTAGTGTTTACTAGTCTGAATTTGATTTTTTTTCCGAAGTCTCTATTGTGGGGGCTCCTCTTTTGTGGAGGCCCCGGGGCTGTAGCCCCGGTTGCCCTCCTCTAAATCCGGCCCTGAGTAAACATAAACGAGATTGTAAGAGCCGATCTTGACTGTACAGGGCGCTCGGCGACGCGATGCAGACGGTGCGGCACACGAAGCACTTCTCGCACCCGGCGCACTGGGCGGGGCTCGCGCTGCTCGGCGCCAACGTGCGCCTCAGCAACAAGGTGGCGCTGCTCGGGCAGGCGCTCTGCGACCTGCTCGCCGCGCCCGACCGCTGCCGGTGAGGACTACTGTACTGTACTGTAATATACTTGGAAATAATCCACTGCTGCGTGAAGGCCTCTTCTCCATATAGAAGGAGGATTAGAGCATAATCCACCACGCTGTTACACTACCGATTGGAGGATAATTTCCCTACCGTGACTAACGATCGTTATCAGGTGTATGATAACAACCGAGACCGACGGCTTTACGTGCTCTCCGGGGCATGGTGGAGAAACCCACAAAGACATACACCCAGACAGGAAACAAATATTTGCACAAGTACAAACATCCGCTCCGTGCGGGAATCGAACCTGCGACCGCCGGCTTTGAGGCGACTACTCGCAGCATTACACCAGAACGGTCATCAGAACGGTTACCGGTGAGAACATGACCCTTTTATTAGTTCGTTTTGAAGCTTAAGAAACCTACACCCAGATCCTTAGTAACAATCCGATAGGACTATTACGTATCTAGCGCGATCGCGAGAAATCGCTGTGGTGTCGAATTTCAATACTAATTAAAGCTCAGCTAGTATTGAAATTCGACACCACAGCAATTTCTCGCGATCGCGCTAGATACGTAATAGCCGCACAGGTTATATGGAATCATTACCTATCAAAACTCCTGCGCCCTTGGCAATTATTTGATGGGTCTGACATCTGATGGGCTCCACTTGAAGGTTATTTCGAATAAAACTCGAGTAAGGGGAGACGAGAAAGTAATATACCTAGTCTAACTTGAACACGATCAAAAAGACGCTCGCTCGATTTGGTCACGGATCTATTAGTGAAAATTGATTTATTTATTATAATTATGTATTTGAGGTTGCTCTATATCAGTTTGTAACGATATTACGTTAATAACTGATCTCTCTCTACCGAAACTAGCGTCAAAAAAGTGCCAGCGGTCACGGGTTCGATCTCTGCTCGTGGCAAATATCAGTATAGGCGTTATAGATGTTTGTTTGAGGGCGCCTTAACACCGGAGCTCATACTAGAATCGTTGAAATTAAGACGTTCATTAATTTTTTTTTTTTTGAGGCACATTCAAAATACTTATATTGATGAGGATTTTAGTAATAAAGTTCATAAAGATACTTACTAACTACACTATTATTATAATATTATAAATCTGAAGAGTTTGTTTGTTTGTATGAACGCGCTAGTCTCAGGAACTACTGGTTCGAATTGAAAAATCATTTTTGCGTTGGATAGCCCATTTACCGAGGAAGGCTATAGGCTATATAACATCACGCTACAACCAATAGGGGCTGAGCAATAATAAGTGCAATAAAATTTTACAAAAACGGCAAAAAAATAATCTTTTTTGAGAGCTTCCGATGCGTCCTTTATTATTTATCTTCTCTAGACATTTTTAACTACAGTTCCACTTTTAAAGTAAATATAATATCACTTTTTTACTGAGAATTTCCGAAAAATAAAAATAAACTCGATAATACGTTGAACGACCCAGGAATCAAACCTGAGACCCCTTGCTCTGCAGTAACGTTTGCGACCACTCGACCAACTAGGCGGGCACCTACTCTTAGTGTAATTGTTTAAAAATATTTAAGTACGTTTTCCCCTCAAATTAACGCGAGGCACATCTAGTCTACAAATAATCATTAATAAATCGTATTTTATTTCCACAACAATGTATCAAATATTTTTAATAATATTGTTAAATAAATAGTTCATTTCTGTGGTCCAAAAACATACATAAAGTCAATTGAAAATAGAAGAAGATTTTAATTATTCTTTTAAATTTTTATAGTGATGCATTGAGAGTCTGTCTGCATCTAGTAGAGAAGTCATTGCAGAGGATAGTTAGAGGACAGAAGAATGCAATGTACACCACGCAGAAGAGCATTGAGAATAAAGCCGGTACTGCCACCGGCTGGAGGGAACTTCTTATGAGCGTAGGGTTTAGGTGAGTACCATCTCTACTTATGCTTTTATAATATCAGAATTAAGTTCATACTTATAACTTAAAAAACAGTTAACTGATATTATTAGCCATTTATAGGTACTTGCTGATAAATATCTGAATCTATTTAACATTTGTATAACCAGCATTTTTTTTTTTTTTAGTTCCAAGAATATACTTTAGCGTACTTAAAAAATTTCTATTCACTTGTATATTCAAAACGTTATAATACTTAGACATTTAAAAATACAAATATTTGATATGAAAATATTCTACGACGTGGAAGTCACGGTTTCATAAATAATTTTGTTTCAGATTCGAACCGGCGGCTAACGGAATACCTTCAAGTGTATTCTTCCCACAAAGTGATCCCGAGGAAAGATTAACGCAGTGTTCCGCCAGTCTTCAAGCACTGTTGGGTGAGTGAAATACTTTATTGGTCACGTAAAATTAGTAAACGACTACAATTATTAGGTATTAGTAGAATACCAAACTGTCAAAAACGATAATTATTTAGCTAGCGATTTAAAGTGCTAAAATACACACTCAAATTTGGTCCGGCCGGACCATGTCCGCGGACCGAATCGTTTATAGAGTTTTTACACTTTTATTAATTAAAATTATACATTAAAAATTTTACTTTAACACTGTCTCCTAGAACTTAACCGCTAAATACGTAATACGAAAGAAAATTAGCTTATATAGCACTGCGGGTTGACTGATTATTATTATATTATTAGGCAGTTTATTATTTACGCTTTGAAAATGAAAAACCCAACTTTTTTTCACTAAGCATGACTTACCGGCTTTGGCACGAGTTAATAAGCAACACGTTCGGATAAAATATTTCTAGGATTGACTCCAACAACGCTTCAAGCATTATCCAAGCTCATATCGAACGGAAGTGACGTCGCAGATGATATAATCGGTGTGATTCGCTCCGTCATATCGCAGTTCTCTATCAAGAATTCGGAAAGCGATACCATCGATGTTGCTGTAAATGTCAGGTTAGTGAATTATATTAAATAATCAACACTTATATTTGTCGTAGCATCATTATTTTCACTATTCGTTACCATTTCGTTATTGTGATTCAGACAGTAGGCGTTATACGGGAAGTGTTGGTTCAAACAAAGAAAAGTGAAATTTGAAATCAAAATTATAATAACAACTAGCAAACCCGACGAACTCCGGTTCGCCACCAGATGGCTTCGTTTTTTGTAACATTTCGTTTGGGGATTAAAAGATGAAGTAAAGATGAAGTGCTATGTATCAGAGATGGCGCTGTACCTATGTGAAAAATTCTGTTTAAATTTTTCCTGAATTTTGTTTGCTATAAACCTCACGGAGCCCGAGACCTTTCTAACGAATGCAAAACCGTGGAAATCGGTATGTGCGTTTTGGAATTATAGCGTCAGGAAGGAAAACCCGACTTATTTTTATATTATACATAATCACTCAGTACTTTATTACACAATGTTATTAGCACTTCACAATCATTAGGTACACAACAGTCAATACGAGCACAAGACAGTTCCTAGTAGTGTACCGTGCGGCTCTGTCAAGCACCTGTAGATGGCGCTGGCGTTCCGATTAGTTGTCATTATGATTCGATTCCGAAATATTATAAATCTTCAGAGTTTGTTTGCTTGTTTCAACTCGCCAATAACAACAACTATGTCAAATAATTTTGAAATTTTTTGTCTCTAAAATCATTTTATTAAATAATATTATAGACAGTAAGATATCATGTTGTGGCTCATAATTATGGTCGTAGCAGAAACCATAGAAGTCGTCGCTAGTGAAATAGCGTGGGTAATATCTAGTCATTAATATTTAATTTAAAAAAAACAGGTTGTGGCGCGTAAACGGATGTCATGAACTGCTGGCATCTCTGGGCTTCGACTTGGCAGAAGTTGGACAAGATGAAGTGACTCTTCGTACAGGAAAAGCAGCTAATAGAAGACATATACAATTTGTGCTTCAAGCACTACTTGCTTTATTCGGTAAATATTAAAAAAAAATGTGTGTGTGTATTAATTGTACACACGTATGAAGTGAAACTTTTTATTATATATTTAACATTAATAGGTCAAGTAAAGCTTACGAAAAAAAAGTGTTTGTGGTCTTATGTACGCACGTAAGAAGTTATATCTACTTATAATAAAACGATACGCCGAGTTAATGGGTAGTGCACTCCATCTGTAATCAGATTCTGGTAACCATCAAAATCAAAGTACTCGTCAAGACGAATCAAACGAGCCCGAACTCGATGGGGTTGCGTCGTTTCGTTACAGAGTTCCTATGACTACCTTCCAGCTCAATCATTGAACCCTGGTAACCATTGAAAGACAAACTAATCGTCAAGACGATTCAATTGAGCCCGAACTTGATGAGGTTGTGTTAGTTTCATTGCGAAGTTCCTATGGCCACCTTCCAACTCCACCATCAGATCAGACCATGATAACCATCTAAAAACAAAGTACTCGTCAAGACGAATCAAACGAGCCGAAACTCGATAGACTCAGACTCGAATAGGGACTCAAGACTCGGTTGCGTCGTTTCATTACATATATAGTACGGGGTCCCGAAATACAGTACAATACCATATGGTTCAAAAATGTGGCAATCGTGTGACGATTTTTGATTTTTACCCCATACGTCGATATAAAAGTTTCACTTCAATAAGGTTACATAATTTGCGAATTTTATGTTTTCTTGAGCATACCAGTTCTTACCGTTTGCTGCTTTACAGATACGCAAGAAGCTCCGCGCAGTCTTAGCCTAGAGTCCAGCTCCAGTATAGAATCATTGGCATCTATTGACGACGGCGACTTAGAACCACATTCAGACGGTGAACCCCCTCCGAGACAGCATCGACGTAAGTCATTTTCTAAATATTACAGAGCAACTTTAATACGTATTCTTTTATGCTTATTATTTTACCATTGGACAGAATTGGTGCATTAGCGCCAAGTAAGCTAGTCTACACAAGTATAATAATATAATTTCGTAAACGTAAATAATAGATAGACTTAGCGTATTAACTTTAATGGAATTACCTCGTAGGAGTGAGTGTGAGTATTCTATGTCTAACAAACGCGACCTGACATTTTGTCACTTGTCGTCTCTCTCACTGAATAATGTTGAAAGAAATAGAGCCAACAGGCGAGAAATTGCAACTAAAACTGATAAAAATGCGCCAAAGGCATAAATCACTCGGAGCGCCTAGATGGTTAAGGCCAGCCCTAACCCAAACTAACATCTATATAAACATGTACTTTGATAAATGGTAGAGATTTATTATAAAGCGCCGTATAAACTTTCAGAAGAGAGCGTGTCGTCGGTGCCCCCACCGCCGCTGCCGCTGGGCTCGTGCGGCGGCGCCTTCACGATGTACGTGCGCGGCGCGTCGTCAGGCGAGGCGGGCCGCGGCGAGCCGGATGGGCGCACCGCACCGCCCGCGCCTCCTCCACCGCGCTACCGCGGCGAGAGCGACGCCGCCTTCACGCCCTCCCCGCCCGCCGCGCCCCCGCCCGCCGGCGCGCCGCCGCGCGACGTCTCGCTCGCGCTCGCGCACCAGACCAAGATAAGGACGCTCTACACGCGCCGCCCGCCCTCCACCGACGACTCCGACTGGGAGAGCTCCGGCCACGACACCGTGCTGCGGCGCCGCCCGGACCACTCCCACCAGAGGTACTTGGACGCCTTCTACGATCTAGCCTCGGCACAGGCGCGTCGGACCGAGGAGGATAAGGCAGACCAGGCGATGAACCAGCCGTCGACGTCGAAACGGGCCCCGAGGCCGAAGATGGGCACGAACAGTCGAGACTCGATGGCGCAGGTGAGACACATGAGCGGCGAGCTAACGCCGACCATATCGGAGGTGTATCACGAGAGGAACATTGGCTTGGGACTAGCGCCTCCGTTGGCAGAGCTTCTGCTGGCCGAGGAGTCTAAGACGGAGATGAGAGCGGCCAGTTCTAGCGAAAATTTACTACTGCAGAACTTGGAGAAGTTAGGCTTACTCGGCGATACCAGTGAATCGGAGGAACGATGGTGCGGTGCCAGCACTTCTCGACCATGGCTCTCCGCACCGCCCCTAGAAACCGACATACAAAGTTCAGATCTAACAACCGCCGAGATCATAGAACGCAAGACGAAATTCAAAAAAGACGCCGAACCTAAGAGAAAAGAGGAAAATGTCTACGAATTGAAACCCAAAGAGGAAAATCCCGGCCCCAGCGGAATAGAAAAGCGATCTGTGTCCCCTTTCTCAGAACTTTCTAGGAGAGACGAAGGAGACGGGAGGAGTATAGCAGATTCGCATTCGTCTTATAAGGCGTTAGTCTTGAACCCCAGGCCGCCGTATTTGCCGGAAGAAGGAGAAGTGGGTATGAGCCCAGCGGAAGGGGGTAAGACGCACCCCCGTTCACGCCGCCCTCCTGCCCCCCGCGCACGCCCCGCCTACACCACGCTGGACTTTCCTCCGAACAATAAACTATAATTAACATATTCTTGAGAAACTTTAAAAAGTAATCGACTTGTATGACAAATATTTTCTTACAATTGTTGAATGGAATGGCTATGATTGCACAAAATGATGTATATTTTTGTATAAAATAGATCTTCGATATAAAAAATTTAAGTTACTAAATAAACTAAATGTAATTAGACGTAAATAATTGATTTATAACTTTCTCAATATGTTATTTATTTTAGTATATATATTGATAGTATATTGTATTAGAGATCGTACCTTATAACATATAGTATCCTACTTTAATTCTTGCCATTTAACAGCGCTTATGTAAAAATGTAAGTATAAATAAACACAATACTCGCACAGATTACATATTTGTTTTATTTATTTCCTAACAATCATTTAAACTACTTATATATACATAAATCTGGTTTATCGTGAGATTAAATCTGCGGAGCATTCTGCTCGTTTCATTTTGACGATTAGACAAAAATACTTTCGTTCGTTATTCCCATGGTCGTCTGGAAGCGATTGCTCGAAATAAAAAAATAATTACCCTTCACACAACGGCCTATAGTAGCTTGAAAATCCTGTGTCACAATGTATGCATGGCTTATACAAATATTTGTCATCAGCGGAGATCAAACCTGCGACCGCTAGCACAGCTGCTAGTGCTGTGACCACTAAACCAACAACGTTGTAACAAAGCCATAAAAAGTTGTAGTAAACTATTTTGTAATGTAAGTTTGTTATTGGATATGTAGTATGCAAAGTATTTTAAAAAAATGTTTTGTTATAACTTGTTGAGAGATAAAGTAATCGGTTTTAATATTTTAAATAATATTAAGCAATATATGTATAAACAAGCTAAGATTTTATTTTTAAAGTATTAGGTATATTAAATTGTTGTTTTAGCAGAAGGCGCACTAGTCTGTCTGGCTGTGAGCGGATATGACGCTCGAAGTATTTTGAAATAACTATCTCGTAAACCTTCAACAAAATCTATGAACAAAATTCCTAAAAAATAATTTAAAAAATATACATATAAAAACAATATTATTGCAATGGTCTTTAAATGATGTGTGTGTAAATAAATATACATAAAATAAATCGAATATGTACACTGGTCTAATTTATAGTAATTACTGTTTATAGAACTTACTTTTTTTATATATTAGAAACCAATGGCAAATTCATTAAGCAATTACATTTACGGTATACGAGTAATTGCGCATTTTATTTTATTAGCTTTGACTATATCTTTTCACGACAAATTGATAGTAGGTTCTTTATTACATCCACAAAATATTAAATGTATTTTAAAGTAAAATAAATTGCGAATGAAGTTTGAAAATAAATGATATTCAAATTCTCATAAATTTTTATAATTTATTATAAAATTGAATAAAATAAAAAAAAATTTAATACAAAGTTGATAATAATGAATTTATAAATTAAAATTTATATACAAAAATATTATGCAATTATTAAAAGGATTTATATTTAAAGGAATGGAGTAGTTAAAATTTAATAAAAAATAAGTTGTTTGTCGATCACAGAATAAAACCTTGGAATGTGAATACTTTCAGTTTATTTTCTAAGAAATATTGCACTTATATTTCATAATATACGAGTACAATTCCCTTAATATTTTTGACTTAAAACATAACAAATATTAATTTTAGGTAGGTACTATATTATTAAAGTACTCTTATACTAATGTAATAATGTTAAGCAATACATTTGTTTTATTTTCTTTTTTTTTTCTTTTAACACTAGTATACGAATTGAAACAAGTATAAAGGCTGTGCTTATCCCTAGAAGAGATTTCTTTCAGCACACCCGAAAAGATAGGTAACTAGGTACCTACTATTACAGAAAATAGAAGATGGTAATGATGGTATTATAGACGTTACGTTTTAATTTATAAAAGAAAATATTAAAATTTTTAACAATAGTAAAAACAAATAAAATATAAACTAACATATTCTTAGAAACTAGAAATATATATATATATAGGCGACTTTCTATAGATATAGTCACTCATCACGAGACTTGAAAATTGATAGAAATATTCCTTTTTCCGAGTAGAGGTCAGCTAAGAACGGATTTTACGAAATTTTACCTCTAAGAGGATGAAAAAGGGAGGCAAAGTGTACCGGACCCTAGTCGAAAGAAATACGAAGTGGACTGTATAATATGCGATGTGACGATGAGACGTCTGTTTCTAGGGCCGGTATCAAACGAATGCGAAGGGTGAGCTGGTTCTAGTTCGCCGTGTGTTCAGTGAGGGTGTACGTCAGTGAAACGCCAATTAATTGTTGAAGATTTTCCCGCTTGTGAGGATCAGAATTGCTGGCTAGCTTCTATAAGCGATTTCTTCTATACTATGGTCTCTTGCTATTCTTTATCTTTACTATTCGCTGGTCGATCGAGGACTGGCATGTGGTGCCCTTTTTTTTTTTTTTTTTCGGATGGACTTATGCTGTTGGCCTTACTGGCCTTTACAGCGACACCGGGCAGGGGGGCGGACACTTTAAGGTCCAGCCTGGAAAGTAGAGCCTCCTTATGGGCGGCTCTGAAGTACTATACGCGTCGGTCGGCCGTCATGGCGGCGCTATGCGGAGCGCTAAGGTGAACGGACTACTGCTCTACGTGCCTAGGCGCGTACGAGCCGTTGAACCCTATTACGTCGTCTCCGTCGGCGGAGACGGTGTAGGTGAGTAGTGTGGTGTGTGGTGCGGTTGTGTACTGTACCTATCGGGGGGGGGTTGGCTAGCGTGATCGGGTCGTCTGGGTCGGTGAGCACGTGAAGGGGGCGTCTACAGCGGTTTTTGAAATTACCGCGTAGTGTATTGTAGACGCATGACTGGGCTATAAGGGGGTTCGGATGGTTGCGCGCTTTCTCGAAATAGTTAGCGGCGATCGATTTAATATGTTTGGCGATCGAATCGATTTCAAAATCCCTGTGGAGATCTATATTACGAATGTACCACGGGGAAGCCGTGGCCTTCCGTAAGAATCTATTTTGAATGACCTGGAGCTTCTGAAGGAGCCCGGGCTCGCACCGGGCGAAAACTGGGCAACCGTATGTTAGTATAGGCCTAACACAGGTTTTGTATAGTGTCGTCTTATTTCTAAGAGACATTTTGCTTTTGCCGTTGATCATGTAATGGAGTCGGCTCAGCACGAAGGCGGCCTTATTGCGAACACGTATGATGTGTTTTCTAAACGTGAGTCGTCTATCGAGAGTGACCCCTAGATAGGTAACTTGATCGGACCATTTGATAGGAGTACCGTAGAGAGTGATCTCATCCGGTCGGGCTCGGTAGTTCAATACCTTAGTGAAAAACACGGCGGTGCTCTTATCCGGGTTTATTTCGATTCGCCACGTCCGAAACCAGTCGCCTAGTGCGTCTGTAACGGATTGTAGTCGACTCGAGATTAAATCCGGACGGTCGGAGGATGTGAATAGTGCAGTGTCATCTGCGTAAAGGGCCATTTTGACTGATTTTCGCTCGGCGAATTTAATCGGAATGTCGTTAGTGTACAGTGAGTACAATAACGGAGAGAGGCATGAGCCTTGAGGGACCCCGGCGCGGAGGGTGCGGGGGGAGGATAGAGTACCTTCGACTCTGTACCTGAAGGTGCGGTTTGACAGATAGTCTCGAATGAGGAGTACTAGTCTGTCTGGCAGTCCGAGTTTGTGTAGTTTATAAATGAGGCCGTTATGCCAGACCTTATCGAAGGCCTTAGCGACATCGAAAAACAGGGCTCCTGTGACGCGGGCCTTTGAAAGTGAAAAACCTGCCAGTATGTGCTCCGTTATGCGGTGCACTTGATGAACACAAGAGTGTCCGGCTCGAAAGCCGAACTGCTCGTTAATGAGAATAGAGTTGGCCTCTACGATAGCTCTGAGGCGGGCGAGTATGATTCTCTCGTATATTTTACCGAGAGCGTTGAGAAGGCTGATCGGTCTATAACTAGTAGGGAGGTTGCCGGGTTTACCGGGCTTTCGAATGCCTATGACTGTTGCCTCTTTCCACTGATCGGGGAAGGAGCAGCCGGCGAGTAGGGCGTTGAATATCATCACTAGTAGTAATACTAGTTGATGAGGGAGGCGTTTTATAGCCTTGTTTGAAATGAGGTCGGGGCCGGGGGCCTTTTTAGCGTGTAGGGATTTTATAATCGATTCGACCTCCTCGACCGTGGTCGGTGAGAGGGGGTCGCCGGTCGGCGGAGAGGCCGCCAACCGGTTGACCTCCGAGTCGACCTTGAGGAGGTGCTCGGGGTCCACGGGCTGTGAGCTAGGGGAGCATTGACTCTCTAAGCTGTCGGCAAGGCACTCGGCCTTATCGAGATCGTCTAGCGCGGGTGGTAAGTTCGGTCTCACTAGCGGAGGTATCGGGTCTGTAGCGCCTCTCCGGAGGGCCCTCGCCAGCGCCCAGTACGCGACGTGCGATGGCGCGAGCTCTCCGAAGCGTTTGCTGTCTCTGTCCTCCCTGAGTTCGGCAAAGCGAGCTTTAACCTCTCTCAGTAGAGCCCAGCGCAGCCTGCGGTTAGCGTCAGTCGGATATCTGTCATGGGCTCTAATCGCGGCGTTTTTACGTCTGATGAGTGCTTTGAGGTCGTCCGGTAGGTCCATTCGCTCGTAAGGGCGGATTGGAACCTCTCGGGAGCACTCGTTTATAAGTGACTTAATGTGACTAGTGAGACCGTTCGCGGCCGTCTCGGCGGCCTCGACGGTGTCGATTCTGTCAGGTATATCGCTCAGCGTGGGAGCGTCGACCGTCTGTAGAAGCTCGTCGAGTCTCCTCCAGTCGGTGACGACTTTAGTAGGGAGGGCAAGCTGGGGGTCCGGTCCTAACTGAATTAAAACTGGCCTATGGTCGGAGTCTAGCTCTGGTAGCGTCTCGATAGAACGTAACACGAGTGTTACGCCTTTCAAAATCGCTATGTCGAGCACGTCAGATATGTCATTTGTCATCCTAACTTCAAACCGAGTAGGGGTCGTGGGAGCAATGACGTCAAAACCTAGAGAGGGAAGTGAGGTCATCAGATCTAATTGAGTACCATGCCTATTGGAGACCCGAGAGTTCCAATGGGGGTGTTTAGCGTTAAGGTCACCGGCTAGGATGACCGAGTTGCTCATAGCGAGCAGTGACCTCACGTCGCTCTCTACTAACGGTTTATCAGGAGAGAGATAGACTGAGGCGATCGTGATTGGCTGATGGCCCGTTAGACTGACCTGACACATCGACGCTTCGATGCCCTCGAGCGGAGGGGGATCGAGTGGCACGCAGTGCAGTGACCTTTTATAATAGATTACAGTGCCACCTCCGCGAGCGGTGGCCCTGTCGTTACGAATAATTCTATAGTTTTGAATGTTAGGGTTTCTGTGACTCGGCTTAAGGAGGGTCTCCTGCACCAGCATGACATCGACCGGGTGATCGCGTAAAAAGAGGCGGATCTCGTCTATTTGTTTGATAAGGCCGTTTGCGTTGAACGTAACGACGCTTAGCGAGTGAGGTTTATACCTACTGTTGCTAGCCATTGGGACTGTTTAGGAGTGGTTTGCGCCTGTATTGCGCTCGACAAGGGTCTTAAACCCAGAAATAAATTGCATCATTCCGTCAAGGAATGTTGAAAGCTCGGAAGCGGAGACAGAGCCGGGTTGGGGCTGAGGTGGAGCGGGCGCCTTAGGCGCGCTCTTTGCCGTGGGTTTACGTACCATCGGCAGTGGCTTTGCCCAGGCGCCTAGCGGCTTGGCCTGAGGGGCCGAGCTGGGGGCCTTAGATGGCTGAGAGGGCTGAGGGGCATTGGTAGGGGCCTTGGAGGCCTCCTTAGCCGCCTGCGCGGGCTGTTGCCTGGGCCGTGAAACGGACCGGCTTGGCTGAGCTTTTTTAGAGCTCCGTTTGGGGGCTTTAGAGCAGCCGCGATAGTTCGCGGGGTGGCCCTGCGTGTTGCAAAGCACGCAGCTCGGCGGGATCTCCGGGTCGCGTGTTTTGCGAGGGCAGTCGGATGTGCCGTGGTCGCCGGTGCATTTAACGCATCGCGGCTTGGCGTGACAGTGACGGGCCGAGTGCCCGTACAGCTGGCAGCGATGGCACTGCCCCGGGGCTCCTCGGTTCTTCGGAACCTCGACTTGAATGCCAGAGAGCTGGCAGACTTTGGTAATGGCGAAAATGCCCTTTCCTTCGGGCGAAAGGTCTAGTACGACTAGAACGAGGTCGTACGGGAGTTTAGTACGTGGATGGTACATCCTGTGTACCTCGCGAACCGGTAGATTTTGATGTTTAAGGTCCTCCGCGATGGAGGAGACCGGGATCTCTTTCGGGACCCCTCGAATTACAACTCGAAGTTGTTTCTCATCCTCGAGCGCATATGTATGGAAGCTGATGCCTTCCAGGCGAAGGAACGCCGTTAGCCGGCGGTGAGTAGTCGAGTCCTGAACTAGGACCCTGATACCCTGCGCAGTCGAGCGCGCGTGGGTGAAATGAATGCGCTTTTCGGACAGAAGCCGGGAAACGCGGTCCCAACAGGTTTTATCCTGTATGAATACTGGCGGC
Source organism: Euphydryas editha (assembly GCA_036937285.1). Lineage (NCBI taxonomy): Eukaryota > Metazoa > Arthropoda > Insecta > Lepidoptera > Nymphalidae > Euphydryas > Euphydryas editha. The sequence goes on from JAUPFZ010000019.1 coordinate 10,085,666, forward strand.
GGAGCTTTTACACGCGGCTGAGAGTTAGCCGCGGGGGTCAGGGGGGTGCTCTGCTGTGCCGCGGGGGACAGGGGAGCAGCGAGAATCGGCGCGGAGGCCGCGGGGGGGTCGGGCGACGCGGGAGAGTCGAGGACCGCGGGGGGTGGAGCAACGCAACTCCTTCGCGCCGTAGGCGCGAGACGCTTTTTAGTCGGGGGCGGGGATTTGGAAGGGTCTTTGGCCTTCCTTTTCTTGTGCACAACGGGCTTGAACCCGTCGTTGTCCGCGTTCGTAGCAGCGATAGTTACCGAAGTAACTGTTGAGTCAGATTCGTATTCTGAATCTGTACCAGTCTCGGCTTCAGCCTCCGATTCCGAGCATTCGGAGGCGGGCGCGGAGGCGAGCTCGACCTCCATATTACCGCACGCGGCCGCGCTAGGGCCTGCCGCGGGGGTTGGTTGGGCGGTGCCGGCTGCGGCACGCGCCGCGAAGTAGGATTCGATGCGCTTGAGCGCATCTGGCATGGTGGCTCGGAGGGCCTCGATGAGGTCCTCCGTGGTAATCCCTGCGAGGGGGTTCATTGTCGCTGTGCGACGAAAGCAGAGAGACCTCCCTGCCTGGCAGCAGGGAGTGTGTGCCTATGTGTCGCGAGATGTATGTGTACCTAGTGTATTACTTACAAATCGGGTGAGTATCCTTCCGGCACCGGGAAGGGGCCGGGCGCGCGTTCACTACACTATCACTAGCACAGAACACTTCGTCCGGGTGCACTGTCACTTCACTGTGCTGCACAGTTGTCCACACTAATCGTATCGAATAGAATCCGAGGAGAACGGTTTATAAACGACAACAGCATCAAAGTGATGCGGTCGGATCGCATGGGATTATATATTATATATAAACTCGTGTAAGACGTCCGCACTGGTCGGACGGCAGAACGAGAGTGATGTGGTGCCCGAAATGGCACCGTAATTTATACTTCTCTGATTGGCTGGCCAGCGATCCCTTACCTCACCCCCGGGAATTTACTTTATTCAAAAAACATACTTTTTACAATAGTTGAGCTTATTTCTATACTTACTCTATAACTATTTTACATCCTCTATTATTTTAACATACAATTAATGCGGCGCGCGCGCTAATTATCAATAAACGGGGTCGGGTCCTCGCCACGGTATTTAAATCTACCTCGTCCCCCACCGCTTGATATAAAAGCCCCCCGCGGATCCTTAATCCGCGTTAGTCTGCCACGTGCGCGCGTCGCTAATCCATCTATGAGTTATCGAATGCTATATCGTCAAAATCTATTTTTAACATGTAAATTGCTATTTTTACATTATAAAACATCTATAAATTAACTATAAATTGACAAAATAACCTTAAATCTATGCAAACTATATCTGAAAATATTCTTAAGCTAATATTAACACAATGAAATGTCCTTAATCCTATAATCCTATTTTTACATATGAATTATCACTTTTAGACTATAAAAACCTATAAAATATCTATAATAACATTAATAAATTAATATTAAACGACAAAACATCCTTAATCTATGAATTTCTATCTGTAAACATTAAACAATGAAGATATCCTTAATCCTATTGCTTTCTCTATTTTTCTATATAAAATTCTATATCTATCTCTCTTTATGCGAAAATATTTAAACTTTAATAAATCTACAAGTTAATAAAATAATGTTATGAAATGATACAAGTACCTCTCTAAGTACCTAACTACGCGAATGATTACTATAAATATGATCGATATTTTTCGACATCATTATGTTGTCTCGCTCGCACACGTGCGAGGGAGACTGTCTATCTCTATCCCTTTCGATTGTTTCTTACACATATTCTAGCGAAATAATTCTATGAAATGATGCGAAATACCTCTTTAAGGTCCTAACTATACGAATGATTACTATAAGTACGCGCGATATGGACGATAACATTATGCTATCTCGCTTACACACGTGCGAAGGAGACCGTCTGTTGCTGTCCTTCTCGGTTGTCTCGTACACAAAGTTTGTATGGGACAACGTGATTCCTTGGTCCAATCTACTTCAAATTTTGCATAAATATTCTTTAACAAAATTAATTGAAGACGTGTTTCGTATTTAACTGAAATTCATCCCCTAACGCAGTTAAAAGGAGGTGGAAAGTAATTTTGATATAAATACTCCTTAGTGCTTTTGATTTAAATTACATTTTATTTTAACACATGTTTGACAACTCAATCCATCTATTATAAAATATTTTCCAGTACTGACGCAGGTGTAGGCAAGGTGTAGGTGATAAATAATACAAATTTATAATTTTTGAAATTTTAGTTAAATACCCGTGCGAAGCCGGGGCGGGCCGCTAGTATTATTATATATGATTTTGTTGACTTTTGTTGAGTTTTTGTTTAAAAAAAATGTTTGATTAAATTTGAAATCACTTTATAATATCCTGACATATTAATGTAAAGCTAGCTGTGACCGTCGGTGTGAAATGTAATAAAACTCACCATTAAATAGGTGTGCATGCAATGCGTGTGAACGTGCTCCGTGATTTGGTACTCGTCAGATTCATTGACATTTGCGGTTATTCCTCAAGACCCGTAGAGTGATGTTTTATAGCCGACTGGCTTCTGCCTGCGGCTTCGCCCGCGTGGATGCCGGTTATCGCGACCAAAAAAAATGTATCCTATGTTACTTCTAATACCTCCAAGAATATGTGTACAAAGTTTCATAATGATCGGTTAAGTAGTTATCGCATGAAAGCGTAACAAACAAACTTACGTTTCACATTTAGGTATAATATAAGTAGGGGTGTTACATTTTAATGATGAAGCTTCCATTAAATAGTAAAAGAATTTTTAAAAATTAGTTTAACAGTTTAAAAATTTTCAAGAAACAAACAAACCTAACTTCCCCCATTTAAATAATGCACAGATATAAATACCTATATCACTTGAGTCATTGAGTTAAAATAAAGTTTAATGTTTAATGTTTGTCTTGCCGCAAGATTATATGGAAATATTCTAATTACCTCGTATAAAATTATTGACGGACTGTTTCGTTAAATTCCTTTTCGTTAAGAAACGCGAGTAGCAAGCGGAACGACAAATGCGATAGATTATTTCATATTTAAACTTAACCTCGAAAAATTATGGTACGATTTATAATTATACATCGATGGGTACGAGTATATGTTTATAATTTGCTACAATTTCTTAACGTGTAAATAAAACTGATTCAAAAAATATATGATTGCCTTTTAGAAATAATCCTTTTTTCTTTTCTGATACCCACAACGAGTAATAAGTATATTATTAAGTCTTAACATAACCAACCATATGAGGCACGTAGGTACTATTGCCATTTGCAGAGCTAATTGCGTGACAACTCATGTGCAAATCTATGTCTTTTTATGTACGTAAGTTAATAAGACTCAGCCAATTAGCCATAAAAGAAAGAATCTACCTATAAATCTTACCTGAAAATTACAAGTTAAAATTCGTGTTTCCACAACTAAGTTATTTGTATTTACTTGTAGTCTAATGTTTTATTCGTCTCATATTTTACTGGTGTACGAGAGCATCCTTTTTTATACAAATAAGCAGGAAATTATTCAGTATCATTTAAATATAATGATCATTAAATTTCATAGTAAAGGGAGAGAAAATCAACATCAAGTTCCGGCTCTCTCGCTCACCCAACGAAAGGTCTATTAAGTACTTTACGCCAACTTTGTAAAGAGTATGAAACCCCGATCTAGGCATATACGAACTGTAGTTAATTACCTAAAGCAAGACCCCACCAACCTCTATTCCAAATTCTTAGCTCTATCTTACTATTTTTTATCTCTTTAGTCGATATTTCCGATATAGATTAAAAACTTCGAGCGGCATTTGGCGTGATCAGTTGACATTTAAAAGACTATTTTTATTTAAAAAACTGACTACAGCAGAATTAAACAAATACAGACTCTTTTACACCCTCATGCCATACTGGTATATCTCATTATACTCAATAACAATAGAAATAAATATATTTAAATACATTTTATTCACAAATTATTCAATAAGATACAATCAAAGACAAAATCAAACGTTTTTGTTTTTGGTCACGTGTGGCTGGTACCTATTAGACCGCAATTTTTATAGAATTCCTCGCCCGTCCGTCCGAGCGTCCTCGTCTACGTAATATATGACCAGCATGAACAGGCCTTACAGCTTTAAGATATAACAAAAACGACTTTATAATCATTAATCAAGCACTGGCTATTTTTTTTTTAATTTCATTGGGAATCTTTATATGTATAAATTGTTCTGACCAAACTCAAAGCAGCAATTTATTTATATTTTATGAAACGACGGTGTGACCTTTTATAGTAAGAGTAACATGTATTAGTAATATGTTAAGTGACAACTATTTTTTACCTTTTACAATATTTAGATTTCATACTGTAATATATATTTTTTGTTATATATAGGAGATTCCGTGTACATACAACTTCTTGTATGATTTTAATTATATATTTATATCGTCCGAGATAAGAAGTATAAAATCGAAATAACTTGGAATAAATTAAAATTACAGTAGTACTATAACAAATAACATTATACCGTTTCGGTAAAATCGTTCATCATAATAATGACAATCGTGATCTAAAAACGTGCCGAACGTCAACTAAAAGCGAATAATGTTATACGTAAAGGTATGTACGCGTACATATCTGTAATAGTTGAAACAAATAAAACCAAGTCGATTTTTAAGCTGTATATTTTCACGTCTGGAATGTCCTCAACCTTGGCCAAATGTCACAACTTTGTTATTTTAGTAATAAATCAAAAATTGTAAAAATCAGAAAAATACTTAACATACACACACAATCGAATGTTGCTAAAGTAAGAAATTTAATGGTTTTATTTTAGGTAACGGCCGACTGATATAATTTTTTTTTGTACTTGTAATTGTATTAGAATTCTTTAGGTACTGCTAGGTTAACTTCAAGAGAGGACTGTCAAAACTACGTCGCATTTTTTGATCAAAAATCCCAAGGTTCCTACAAGACCGGGATTATGTGTATAAGCTATCAAACAAAATAGCACACATTATAATATAATTAAATATTATATATATATATATATATATATATATATATATATATATATATATATATATATATATATATATATATATATATATATATATATATATATATAATTAAATGTAATTGAACTTTGAAATAAAATCTCTTGAATTTGCATATAAAATACGAAGAAACTTTTTCCCCGATTTAATATATATATATATATATATATATATATATATAACTATAATATGTATATACAAATATACACCCAGATACGGGGAGGAAGTCAAACCCACAACTCTGGAGCAGAATTCAGGGTCACTGCCAACTGCGCCAACGGGCTAGTCAATCTTATCAAAAAATATAACCATCCACTTATCTCAACTTTTTTCATCTTTATAAGTCTCTGGTCTATTCTCAGGTCGAATATACTTTACTGAACGAATGAACCCTTTTCACCAAAAATATACAGAGATACTTGAGAATATTCGAATAAAATTTTTGAAGCGCATGCATGACAGGTGTTGTCTTTCTCAACTACCGTATGTGCAGTTTCTTAAGGACTGTCTTGTCTTAAGATATGCTCATTACCCTAGAAGCTAGACGAAGTCAGTTTGAAGCCAAGCTTATGTATAAGTTATGTCACATTAGATATGATTATCGATTATCATAGACTTGTTAACCAAATATGTTATAGAATATATACTAAAACCCATTGTCGCAATCCTTGTAAACTGTTTACTACTCTCGCTATCGCATAAATACTTGTAAACGGTCTCCAATAAATCTAATTTTTTATTATACCTATAATACTAATTTCAATTTAAAGATCATGCAGTAACGCGTCCATATATATATATATATATATATATATATATATATATATATATATATATATATATACAGGACTTTTTTGTGAGGGCACGTGGGGGCATGCAGTGCACCCAAAAGAAATTTTAAAAACATTGAAACATAGCCATAAAAACGTGGCAAGGGGTGAGGAGGGAGTACAAAAAATTATGGATACAACTTTCGATAGTTAGCTTGCCCCCAAAAAAGAAGTGACAAAAAAGACTTGTATGTATATATATAATAAAAAAGAATGTAAGACATTCTTGACTTCTTTTTCCCTAAGGATTAACAGAGTAAAGAATATACTAAGTACATATCTAGATATAACCGGTGTTATATTATTTACATTTTTATCCTCCTTCCTTCGTTTATAACTTATATAAAAAATAAAAACCGATGTTTAAAGAAACAACTTCACACTTTATTGGACTTTTATATTAGTTCTTTTCATCTCAGAATGCCTTCATATTTCACGCTTTGTTATTCTGTCTTACCCTTTATCTGCATTTATATAAACTATCATATCTTTATTAATCAATTAACACAGATTATAATCAATATCAACCATTAATAAGATCAGTCAGGCTTAAAAACAGTAACAGTAATATATTTGTTACTTATTGTTTTTGTTTATATTTTTTATATACTTAATATTAATATTTTAGGGCTCTGTAACCAAAGTTTTACAATAGAGATATCCTTTAGCGTCCATCCATCTGTCTGTCACAGGACTATATCTTTGAAATCGTAACAATACTAACGTTACAAAAATACATAAAACCAAAAAATATTGGACTTTTTTTGCTCTATTTAACAAGCACGGAACCTTGTAAGTTTGTTTTGTTTTTTATAATTGTTTCTTTAAGGAATTTTGTATGAATAACAATAATTTATTAAACAGTTAGTATTGTAAAGATAAGGAATAAAAATTATTAACATTCTTAGCTTGACGTTGGAAATTGTACGGCTGATTGATTCAATACATCGAAGGTACAAACAATTTAGGAAATGACGTTAAGAAATTATAATTGTTCATAATTCGTTTAATTCACGCTATGCAAAATGTGTAATAACTAATTATAGAACGATGCCGATCGAACGATTTTAAAATATAATTTTATTTCAACACTAGACGTCCCACGCAAATCCAATCGAGTTGAGTTTTGACACCTGTCACATTGGTATATATTATCATTTTATTATATTAGTATATATTGTCGGTTATCATTCCATTGCTAAAAGTTAAAAGTATCGTATCGTGATATTTTATACCCTCTAACTTTTCTTAATGAGTAGTCTTTCTTATTTAATAGTCTAAATAAAACTAAGAATTTTTTAGAATTACCATTCCAATTTTTTCGTATTAATGTTGACCAAATGAAAGTGAATAAGAACATAAAATTACTATTGTTTTAAATGAAACGTACAATCCTCAACATGATCTTAAAACAATTTATATATTAGGTAATTATAATTTATAAATAATACCCTACACTCAACGGCCCCCAGTAGAATGTGAATCCTGTGTCGGAGATCCGGAAACACACAACACCAAGCACAAACGCCCAGACAACGACAAATTTTTAACTGCTTTTGTGAAGAATAATTTTAAAATTATTAATTTGGAACTTCTTTTAATACGCAAGCAAAGCATTTTATTTTTGTTGTTTCATTCTAGTGTAGTGGTGCAAAAGATTATTATCGAAAATGGTCACGGGCTATATTTACTCTCTCGGCCCTGTTCCTTATCGTTAACACCGGATAACAACCAACATTAAGGTGGACCCTTCACATATATCTAAAAGGCCTGTGGCCACCGAGTAGTTCAGGTATAAAATGGGGTGAGTACACTTTACTTTAAACGATTCGACATACACCTGTCTTTATTATTACGGTAACGTTATGTTGTATTTTAACGATAAAAGCAGCACAATAAATAGAAGCGCCAATATATTGTATGGATTATTCCATAATATACACGTATGCGGAATGAATTACTTTGATACAAATTCGATTCCAAACATAAACATAGTGTACAAAATAATGACACTAGCAGCGAAGAATATGATAGCAAAAGGAGGTGACACAAAATCAAACAGTACCTCGGAACATTTCCTATCGTGCAGATGGTACAGCACATAAGGAAAGCCAACGTGTCAATGAAGGTTTAAACGCTTCAGCAAGTCTAGTAGAGAGCAGTCAATAATTCGACCTGATCCAAAGATGGATGAAGTCAAAAGGAGAAACTAATACTCTATTGATTGACGCGAGCTCAAAGGCAAGAGCGTTAGATAGTATATAAGTATGCAAAGATATTTGAGCAGTTTGGAGCATAAGGTAGTAGCATGGTCTGATGTAACGTATAGTTTTGTAAAGTACCCCAATCGTTTTAGAAATCAGTATGAAATTGCTCTCCAAATTACTCTAGAATTGGACCGAATTTTCAAACGATATTAAATTCCTTTATTCGTGAGAATCTTATGTATCGAAACTTAATTATCATATTAGCTATGTATGGAATTTTATATGAAATATGAATTTAGTCATCTTTTACGACACCTCAGCAAAAAAGAGGTTGGGACTATTTTTCTCTGCCAATAGCCGCTCGGCAAACATATTGTACATACACAAAAAAATAAAAACTTAATTAACTATATTAAGGATATCAAAATTGTCAAAGAACCTACATGGCTTAAACAAAAGGTCGTATTTATTTATTTATTTATTTATTATTGTCATGCTATTTAATCGCTAGTTAGTATGTCTTGCCTTTTCGTGAAACACAAAATTTCAACGAGGCCCATTTTTTATGGCATCATCAAAATCTAACATGACAAAGTCATTTTAAAACAATTGAGTATAAAAATATATAAATATATTTATTTAGCTTACACACACGGTCATCTCTTCCTAAGGTAGGAAGCTGAATGCCCGAGTTTTAGGTAGCGGCTGACTGATAAACATATTTATTTTTTTAATAAATACAATATACATACATATTAACCTTAGGCTTAGACGCTCGCGGTTTTCAAACATAGTTTAATTCTTAAGGATAAAAACGGGTAATACCACGATACAGTTTTTGTCGATATTTCAGACCAGTTATATGATCCGTGGTCACGACGAGACTTAAAGTACAATATACATATATAATATGAAAATACAATACACATATTATATAAATAAAACATCCAGGTTTTTCTATAGCAAACTCCCAGCTCCATCTTATGACCATATACCATGCCATCATAAGATTGTGATCCATATTATTTTTCTGAGGCTGCGGACTGGACGCCAGCGGGCGGTGCGGGCGGAACGAGCGGTCTGCACGCGCGTCTTGATAAAGTACATAAATTTGTATGAAACTGTTCACGCGGCGGACGCTCCGCCGCGTCGCCCACACCGCTGTCGTCGTGAACAGTTTCATACAAATATATTATGTACTTTATCAAGACGCGCGTGCAGTCCGCCCGCACCGCCCGCTCCGCCCGCTGGCATCCAGTCCGCAGCCTTAGAAGTTTGTATGCATTGTACAAGTATTTTAAATAACTCAATATAGATAAACATGTTTTATGTATATTGACGTGATGACGTCTTAGAAATCGATGAACGCTGGCTTCACACTCTAAAAAGCATGACTCATTGTCACGTGCCGCGAGCGAGAGCGCAGAACAAGCGATAGAGAGGCACGATCGGTCTAAGCGTTCGGCTTGTGACGCATCTATCTCTCTTCCACTCCATTGGCAGATGCATGCGAGTAGATGAAAAAAAATATTTGAATTAACGAGTGCAAATAAATGCTAATTTATCGAAAAAATTGTAATTTTCCATTAAGTCCTTCTTTGTATTATACAAAACAATTATCATTATCACGTAATATTATCGTCCGTAAACTGACTTTACAGACAACCATTTTTTTTTTAAATTTTGTACATATTTCTAATTCTAAAGGAATCATAGTCAAACATATTACATGCCATTACTTAAGTGAGTATATTAAGAGAATAGTGTTGTGAAATACGTTTATATCCCATTGGTATGCGACGGCAAGCCCAAAAACATAGAGCACATTGACACTATCATGACTGCTCATATTTCTACATTGTGTAAACATTTGTTTCAACATTTCAAAGCTTAGGTACATGAAACCTGTCGTTTTCGAATTATATACAATAATTTACTAAATATATGTCATAAGAGAAAAGAGATTTACTATCTTAATTCCACAAATTACAGTTTGCTTTTTTTCTTGTTAGAAAATTCCCCATATTCAAGTCCTAAATCATCTCCTCACACCACGAAATTACATATCAATATATACAACTAGCGGCCCGCCCCGGCTTCGCACGGGCATAAAACTAAAATTTCAAAAATTATAAATTTATATTTTTTATCACCTACACCTGTGTCGATATTCGAAAATATTTTATAACAGACGGATTGAGTTGTCAAACATATCTATAGAAAGTCTCCTATATATGTATTATGTATAGATTCTAAATATATTTCAATGTAAGTAAGGGGGCGTCCATAAATTACGTGAGGTGTTTTTTTTTTAATTTCTGTCCCTCCCTCCCCCCTGGTGAGATGTAGTGAGATTTTATCCAACCCCCTCCCCCATCCCCCAATCTCACGTGAGATTTTTCAAAATGTGGGTTTCTTAAATATGTAAACGCGTTAGATTGTTATTGTAAAAAGAAAAAAAATTGCAGTTTGAAACCAAAGGACGGGCTGCACTGTATCGTAAATTCAGATTAAATTGAGCTATTTGGTATAAAACAAATATGGTGGTTTGACAGTCAGTAGTAATGTATAACGTCGAAGTATGAATGAAATTATTTTCTTTCGAACGAATTAGTTAATGATCTTAATTTATAAAATTAAATTAAATTTTAAGCAAGTACAATCTGGATAATGGACCAAAATAGTATATATTTTTTGTTTAATCTAAAAAAAAAATTGCGTGATATTTGCCGAGACCGCCCTCTCTCCAACGTAAGATTAGATGAGATTTGACTCGACCCCCTCTCCCCTTTAAACATCTCACGGAATTTGTGGACGCCCCCTAATGTCAAGGCTGATTAGTGTAAACGAAAATATTTATTTGGTAATTTACCAGGTAAATGAATACTTCCGTAATAAAAATCCATATTATTGTATTAATGACACAATGAGTTGTGTGTAACATTTCGGAGAAAAAGTCTTCTCGTATTTTGTTTGTATAAAATTTAAGAAAAATTTTTTGGTTGTACTATTTGTATCTGGCTAGTTTTAATATCAATAAATTATAAATATAGAACATTTACGAAAAAAAACACGCCTTTTTCCCACCATTTTTCAATTGTTTTTTTTTTTGTCTTGATGATACTTTCTTAAAATAAATATGGCTTTTGGTAAATTAATGATTGGCATAAATCGCTATTAGCAAGTAAGCATAATTTTAGTTTTTTTTTTTAACTTTTTGTACAAAAATTGTAATTTGTGTAGATATCAAAATACAAAACATTAAAAAGTTTCATATACGTAATACGTACAATACTGTAAGAAGTCAGACCAAAATGCTATTGCGGAAGTAAAAGCTATAAATACATATATATTTTAGGAATTCAATTTTAATTCTAACTACTTCTACTCGTACTACTACTTCGTTTATATGTAAATTGCTTATTTCTCCCGTGAAACAGCTTTGCTGTGTTTCGGAGAGAAGGGCAAGACAGGCAGTGTAATTACTGGCACCGAGACTAACACCTTAAGTCTCTGGATAGGCAACACATAAGTGAGTTGCCTGGGCTACTTCCAGGTAAACTAGTTTATGTTCATGGGCGACGTTAACCACTTACCATCAGGTGGAACGTCTGTCAGTTTGCCTATTCATTTAACATAAAAAAAAAAAAATAATTAAAAAACTAAAACAACTAGTGTACACGTGTATGCGTATATTTTTTCTAGCATCAATAAAAAATTTATCATACCTATCTGTCGTTTAATGAGTGAATGAACGCAAATACTTGTTTCCTTTACGAAGCCTTGAGCTACGAGAAGTATTTCAATTAGAAACAAGTAGTTTCCTTCTTATTTTACTTGACATTTTATTTGGCCTACAAAATTCGTTAAACTCAATGTGATCTTTAAATCTTCTTTGAAATTATAATTCTTTTTTAATTGTATACCTACATACACTTAAATGGTCTCATTTTTTGCATCCTGTTTTTGTTATAAGTGTAGTATAATATCATCATAATCCAAATATAAGACAAAAAATAATTTCGTTGTACATTTTTCCAAATTAAAATCACATTTATTTTATTATAAAGTAATAATAACAGATATAATTAAATAATGCATATTAATTAAAATAATAGATATATTATTAACTCCGTATAGAATGTTGCGTAAAGACGACTTACTATTTCTTAAAATTGAGTCATAAAACAGTAAAAAAATTTAATCTTCATGAAATAAGACAGTAATCGAAATTATTCAATCGAAATATTACAAAGAATAAAATATAACACGGCCTTGAACACGAGCCCTTCATCTCGTGAAATAAGTACAATGTCAACTGGTATACTTATATTAAACGCGCTATTTACAAGTATCCGATGTCCGTTGATCGTCCAGCGCATGCGCAGAGCTACGTAATACTATATACTCGTAAGTTCATAAATTAATTCATATTCTGAACGCTTCAAAGTTATTTACGTTATCCCTTAACTTAAGTATAAACAATTTTGAATGCTCCTTGTTGTATTTTACGTAGGTATGTAATATTAATAACTTTATATTAATCAATAAATGAAGTTAATTGGCTGCACATCTAATCTCTATTACAAAAAGAGAATGAATATTATAAAAAGACTAAATATTTAAAAAAAGTTCTTAAATAGTTACAAGAATAGTCCAAATACACAAGCTTTGTTCGTTCTAATTACCTACAATTACAGAACTAAGTTCTCTGTCTTGTGTACCTAATACTCCACAAAATTTAAACAATTGTATTGATAACAATATGCTGTAGTAATAATATTAACGCAACATTATTTACATTTCTTTGATATTACCATCTCTAATATTAGTTATCTAATATTAGAGACGGTAATATCAAATATATTTATTGTTTAAGGGCCAGTTTCATCTCTTGCTATTAAGTTCCCGATAACCTAACTGGCACTTATTTGGAAAGATAACCCATACAATTACCTGTCAAAAAAGAGCCAGTTAGGTTAGCCGCAACTGAAACTGGGTCTAATAAATATTAATGTCCGATCATAAATAATTGTTTCATATTTTAATTTAGTCGGTGGTGCATTATCCTTAACATGTATATCGGTATTAAATATCTTTGAAGTATTAAATTCATCCTCAAAATATCGGTCGATTTTTATTATTCATCTGCCTCAAAAGGTAAACGATCAAAGTTTAATATCAGTATGCGTGTATTATACGAGCTTACAGCGATATATTAACTTCATGAAAAGTGTTGGAAATATCGTTATTACATATTTATCATTTACAAGTATCACTATAATAATACTTGCCTGTCATCCCTTAAGGTTAAACCATAAAGTTATTGCTGCTTTTTAATTCAAAATAAAATACTGTTATTTTAATGTTTATTAAATCAGATGATACATCATCGTTGATGTCGTCATCTATCAATGAATATCCGCTATTGCTGAATACTCCTTAATGGATTTCGATCGATTAAGATCCAGTATCACCAGAAACCGGCATCACTTCACAATATATAACACAATATTTTCTTTTAAAAAAATATAGTATAAATATGGTGACGTAGTTTTTGTTTAAGTTTTATAACTTCTTTTATTAATATGAAATATTTATAACGAATATATTTTATTTAAAAAATATCTGTTTACATTTTAGAAAATTTTGAATGAGTAAGAACGGATAATATATATAAAATATCATTCGACGTACCTGTTTAAATCCGATACTACAAGAGCTATAGCTACTCTTATATAATTATATATTATATTATCCTACACTTATACTTTCTGATCGCTACAGTATAAAACGGCTTTTGGCACATAATATACTCTATTGTTAAATTAAAACATGCCTTATAAAAGTTAAAATAGATCAAAATAAAATATTTCTTATTTTTTTTTTACATTGCATTATGAATAATTAAATACCTAATTATTAAAAAGACTGGTGCTTCGATGAAAATTAAAAACAGTCATAAAATGTCGTTAGTCATTCAATACATTATTACATGAATGAATTTATAAATAAATAGGTAATATTATACAAAAAAAAAGAATACATAATATATTTTTAGAACATAAAAGATATTCTCCAAGATCTTAATTATTGGTAAGTTAAATGATGATGAAATATTAATAAAAATTAATAGTTATTGCGATTAATATTGAATGTGGTTATTTTCTGCAGACGCGTAGAAGGCCTCCTCAACCTTATTCGGAAAATAACATTAATTAGACTCCGAATTGGTTGCTCATTGATTTAAAAAAAAACTTTAATCACCCATAATTTAATTTTTCTGACGTAACTGGTCTTTAAGGCCAAAAATATAATAAAATTATTATAAATGAGCATTTTTATCTTTATTAGGAAAAAATTATGCCACTCAACCGGTGTAAAAATAATCATTATTAGTAGGTCACAAGGCAGCGGCGTAGCTACCGCTTTATCAAGTAGCAATCTTATTAATAACTAAAAAACATTTACCAATATTGTATTAGTTTTTAAATATTATATTTTGTTGATAAGTGCCGAATTAAAAATTAGAAGCAGCATTGGGTTTGTTTGTGAAATCAAAACAAACTATAAACAATATTTCCGATACCTTATATATTGCAGCAAGTATGTAATTGAACTATAATAAGTATATATATAGGCTCTCTTCAATTAATATAACAAATAAACTAATATGGAAGTGTAACCAAAATTTTATTTGTGTAATTTTTATTAATTACAATAATTTCAAAAAATTGTAACTGATATCTCAAATACTAGTTATTTAACATCTTTTATTTGATATGCACTATATTGATACTAAGTCCTCTAAGTTCTAATATTATTGATCTTACAAGTGAAAAAAAAATTGTTGTATGTAAAATGACTTTACGGACGATAATTTTAGTTGCGTGATATTGTCATAAGAAAACATTGATAAAAAAACAAATTTAGACTGGGCTGTATGGACTATAGTCCTTTGCTTTTCCCTATTGGGGATAAATTTTAAAACAACAACAACAACATTAATAAAAATTGCATACTTTTATCAATTGAATTGAATAATTATCACAGAATTATCATAATTTTGATTATACAAAATAATGATAATTCAGTGAGTTCTATGAACTAAAAAAAACATTGTTTATCTGTAAAGTCGGTTTACGGACGATGATTTTACGTGATAACGTCATAAGAAAATATTGATAAAAAATTGCATACTTTTATCAATTGAATTGAATTATTATCACTGAATTATCATTATTTTGTATAATACAAAGAAGGAGTTAATTCAATTAATTAAAACTTTTTCGATAAATTAACATTTATTTGCACTCGTTAATTCATTTTTTTTAACTTAAATTATACAGTTTAATTACAAGTAACAATGTGCCATTAACAATTTATTTACAACTTATATATCTTTTTTTTTTCATTGAATACTAAATAAAAACAGTTGACTTTTTTTATACGATCGTTTATATGAGGCGTAATATTTTTCTAGACAACATTGTTATATAACCTATTATCACTGCACTCGCCGACCGATGCTAGGTACTTTTTTTAATAATCAAAGAACAAATATTATTACGCAGACATTATATCACTAATCAAATTCTTAAAATGCAAGAATTAATTACTTTTCACTAGCATTAACTTTTCACTAACTTTACAAACAATAAATTGACAAAACAGTTCGTGTGTAGATTCAAGATTGCGTGGCGTCTGCCGCTGTCTCTTCTACTCGGACGCGTCATAAGTTAGGCCGATCGTGAGCTGATCACTTAGGCCGATCGTGCCCTCTCTATCGCTTGTTCTGCGTTCTCGCTCGCGACACGCGGCAATGACGTCATGTTTTTCGAAAAGTACCAGGTAGCTTTCATCAATTTACTAGACGTTATCACTTCAAAAAACAAACCGAAGAGGAATTCAATCAGATTGGTCTACTTTGGCGAGCTCATCAGTGACCTCATTACAAAAACTCCCACGTGGGAGGGCACCCATTGTAGGTAGACGCTAATTCTATTACGTATCATTGTTTCGATACTTTCAATAATAATATAAGCCTCATTTATTTCTAACTTTCCTCTGTTGCATGCAAAAAGGTGATATAAACTGCTTTTAGAATCAGTAAATATGACTATTTTTGTATAATTAGTTGACATTAAATATTGTAGGGCCTCAACAATAGCCAAAAGTTCCAAGCACATGATGTTAACATTTGGATCTAGATGATCCGTTGAATTTGACCGCCACAAGGGCGACTGGACCATAAAATGAGCATCCATTGTAGTCCCCAGTCTTGGATCCATCTGTTTAAATATGAACAAAATCTGCGTAACTTACTTGTATTTGTGACTGTGGCATCTTTAAGTTCTTTAACGGACAGTTTTGCTTTTGAAGACGTTATGTTTTTGATATCAATTTTTATAATACTTGTCAAATCAGTTTTGTAAATTATGAAAGGAAGTTGCTGAGATGGCCAGTTCTGGAATTTATAAATATTTAAATCCTGATATTGATTATGACTTGAATACAACAGAAGAAGTTGATTTTTTCGCCAGTAAAGGTACATTAGACTTTATCAGGTTTTCAAAAACAGACAATCTTTCATGATAGTAATCATTTTGCCTAGAAGATATTTTAAGAAAGTATTTGTGGCTCAAGTAGTTTCTCCGTATAAAAAGAGGAGAAATGCACATCTCAATTTGCATGACGTGAGTGGGTGTAGAACGGATGAAACCTCCACAATTCTTAAACACTGGTTCCGTATGACGTCGTGTTTCCGAAGTAACCGTGAGTTCGCGTTTCCGAAAAGAAAACATCCACAATCGAGTCTACTTCTTACTATACTTATGTATAATCATCGTAGATGTGTTGGATGTATACCAAAGGACGAACTACTAACACAACTCAATATTTTAATGAAGATTATATATTTTTGAGTTAATTCATTGATATTGTAGCGATATAATATATCTCGCCACGTTTATACGACCGATTGAGCCATATATAAAAGAACCCGACAACAACCGTTGGGGGCAGTAGCCCACCAGACACAACACCTGTCTGGTCGGAGGATCCTCCCTTTTCAATGGCGGATGAGGAACTTTACACCCTGTTCCTCGCACCCGCCAAACTGGTGACCCCGACATGATCAACGGCAGTGCAGCTCCCAAAATATGCTTTGTCCAGTTAAAGCGGCTGTCTATCCACATGCCCAAAAACTTAATACATTGTAAAGTAAGAAATAAGTGGTAATTTGTATATCCTTGATATAACGCACAGCTTGGTTTTAGAAGGTGAGATACCGAGCCCTATTGGAGAAATAAGTTTACAAAAGTTATGTAGTAAAAGGAACTGTGAGTAGTAAAAGGAAAAATCATCTGAATACTGTGATATTTTAACGTCATATCTTATATCTCTACAGGCTTTTATTGTGACAATATTGCTAAGCCCTGACTAGTGATTCTAACCAATTCACTGCCATAGCTGAGTTTAAATACAATATGACGCTCTTTTAAGAACTCGTGTATATACCCACATAATATGTACCGATCCACTTTGAAATGAACCAGAGCCTCTATAAGAGATCTAATTAAAACATTATTATACATATCGGTAACATGTACAAAACTGCAGAGTGTAAATCCTTTTTTAGTGAGCGCTATTTCCGAGTCTACAATAAAACGAAATACATTATCGTGACAAGAGTAGCCTCGATGGAAAACCCCCAAAAAAACTTATTCTTTTCAAAAAAATACTCCAACCGTCTTACTATAAGACTATTGAATATTTAACACGTGCAACTTATTAAAGAAATGGGTCTATATTTTTTGGTACTAGGTATTGTCTCTTTTCGGAATTACAATTACTTTGATTTTTTGCCATTGTATTGAAATGATACCAGTTTCATAAATAGAACTATAAATCTGTAGTAGGGTCTCCGATCTCCATAGCTTTCTGAGGTAAGTTGTAGATCATTGAGTATACGATATTATTAAGCCCGGCTGAAGTGTCCTTCCTTTTTAGAATATTATTATCTCCGCCATCGATTATAATTCAGGAGATATAAGAGATTGACCCAAAGTACACGGTGGTAAGGTGACACTGTCCAGGACTAGTTTCGTTATAAATTCACTCGCTTCACTTTCAAGTAAGAGACCTGATGTACCATATTTACCCTTCATCCATCCGAGCTTTCGCCACATAATACACTACGATTAATTACAGACAGTCGGGGTATCACCTATTGTGTCATCCATGTGCAGCATTCGATTGTGTTTATTGGGTTTGTTGCTAGAATTGTCAAAAGCATCGACAGAAGAATAATTTAGTAGAATTATTTAGCTTAGGGAACTGGGGAGGCTGGATTAAAACAGCAGTAGCAGTTGCTTCG
Organism: Euphydryas editha; assembly: GCA_036937285.1. NCBI lineage: Eukaryota > Metazoa > Arthropoda > Insecta > Lepidoptera > Nymphalidae > Euphydryas > Euphydryas editha. The sequence goes on from JAUPFZ010000019.1 coordinate 10,104,206, forward strand.
CATAACTAGTTAGAAAAAATTTCAATGGAAAAAATTTTAGAGACTGATAATTGGAAACAATTGCATACTTTCATAAATATCACAAAATAGTTATTTTAAATCAGCATGAAGAAAATAATAATATTTCTTTGTCTAATTATTTTAATTCAATACGTTAATCATTTTTATAATTAAATATAGGTGATTAATTTGTCAGTTATATTTTTTTTTATTTTAGTTCACATTACAGATTACTTGAGAGTCATGAGACACATTATAGCATCGTTTTATTATATTATTCGCTTGAGATAATAATATCACTCAAGATAGATTCCGAATGTCAAAACGCAATAAATAATAGAGAGCTTTTTATTCCGGATTGCTTTTAGAAAAAATAATAGGTAAGTTTTATTGTAAGGTAAAACTCTCTACTTTATAGAATTGAATTAATAATAATCTATAATTAATATTCATATTCAAACCTCAGTTAACGAAAAAGGAATTAATAGGTAAGTCACATAAAGTTATAATAATTTCTACATTATCATTCAAAATATTGTAATTTACAAAAAGTTTTTCTGACAGTTGTTTAAAAATTAAGCTGGTGTTTATTAAAATATTGTATCTATTTCCGAAGCCGACTGTACTTAGTAATAAAACCGGCAGTGCCTCGAGACATAAAATTTATGAAAACGATAATTATTATTTGATAACTTAATTACTATATATAATATAATATATATAATACCTAAATTACACACTACGAGGCATATAATTATTATTTGCTTTTTGAAAAATACTCATTATACAAATGCTCTAGATAGCTTTTGTTAGAGATTGTTTACAATTATTTACGCTTATACTTATGTATATTATGTGTATATTATTAAGTAATAACTTTAAGAACCTAAGCACATGACGTATTTTAAACGCGTAAACGACGCGCAGATGACGCGCGTATACGCACTTCAAACGAGATTCGAACGCAACCTTGTAACCTATGCACACGGGGCGAGCATGACACGCACCTCTCTGCTACGTGCAGTTACAGCCATACATACGTGCTGCAGTCGCTCGTAGCTTCCGTGCGATTGGTGAGCACGCGCATTTCTTCCGCCCCTTTGTACGCGCGTTTGAAGCAATGCAAACACAACAATCAGCATATACGGCGCCGAAAACGCCCGTACCTAAAACGCGCGTCATCTGCGCGTTTCAAAGACACCGTGTGCTTCCGCTCTAACATGCAAGCACGCGAGTAAATTAAAACAGAAATATAATTACATGTCATAAAACAGCCATATGCAACTTGTTTGAATAGTATTTATATATTTTTAAACTACTGTTCGAAAGTGTTATTATTATTTTAATAGCTTAAAAAATTTATGAACTTTGGACTTTTTTAACTTTTTTATATAATGGTCTTCAGCCATAAACTAGACGTTAAACGCAGTTTTCCTACCCATCTTATTTATTATTATTCATTATCCACAATCGGCTTTTGATTTTTTATAGCCTATTTCTTACTTTTATCTGATATATGCTCTATTTGTATATTTATTTTATACTTTATTGCAAAAGTATGAAATGTATGTAAGTATGTAATGTATGTAAGAGGTAGTGGCATGCTGCTTTGCAGCCGTATTGGGCCGGCACAACTGGGGTGGTACCTCTCGCTCACATGATACTGGCGTAAAGTGACAGCTATGCTATCGCGTTTCGTGCGGTTTGTGAGCATCCGGTTGCCTATTGGGGGGGTATTAGGAAAAAGAAGGCAACGCATCTGCATCCTCTTGTGCAGATGTTCATGGGCGTCGGTAATCACCAAGAGGCTCCGACTGCCCGTTTGCCCCCTATACTATAAAAAAAATATATTATTGAATTATACTAAATAGGGGCTTAATGCTAAAAGTATTCTCTACCAGTCAAGTTGAGAACGTACAAGAGCGGACGCTTTAGGTAACTAAACAAATTCATATTAAAAAAAGATAATAAAATAAGTAACAATCGTTATATTAAATACACAGGTAATAAATACATATACCTATATACCTACTTACATAAACATATACATATATACATACCAACATACATACATATAACTTAATAATTAGATTGCTAAACAAACAAATAATGAATACATTTTAGTTTTTCCTATTTACTCTGATACGTTTTCTCTCAATAATATAATGCTAACATTTCTCACAATAACAATATACTAATTGAAACTCAAAATGAACCATAACAAGTATGCTTAATTAAAAAAATCAAAAAATCCGACTGCGTAAATTACTCTTATTATAAACTAAAAAGAATAAAACAATTTACTAGCTTTCATTTGATACCCATATTGCTACAGTAAGAAAAAAAATTCAACTCCCTCCCCTCATTCCGCCATTTGCGGGCGCCATTTTCAAAATTTATATAGCCTATGTCACTACTACAATTTAGACAAATCCAACGACACCTCATAGTCAAAAACCGTCCAGCCGTTTGGGCTGTAGGGCGTGCCAAAGAAATGGACATACATACATACATACATACATACATACATACATACATACACTCGAAAAACATAACCCTCCTTCTGTCGCAGTCGGGTAAAAAGATATAAATTTTGTATGTATTTATTTAGATTGTGTTAGTACAATCAGTTTGACAGTAGCAATGCAAGTTATTAATTTCGTTTTAGTGTTAATCAAATTTGACCTTCATTGTAATTTATATCTAGGTACGGTCAGTTTGATATGATGTATGTACCTAATCAAAATATTATTTATAAAAATTATTGGTTCAATAATAATGTATAAATATAAAGATAATATTTTTTATTAAAATCAACATGCGTAACAATTTCGTTATTATGAACAATGAATATTGCAATATCGTTATTTTGTGATATGATTCAAATGTCCCTTAGAAATGTATCCACATCATGTGTATTTTATTCAATAAAATTCGCCTAGGTATGGAGTAACTCATGAAACACGGTAAGACACATAAATTTATACAACTATTGTTTTCTCTATATTAAAAATTACGTTTACAGACGCAATGGTAACTCTATAAAATGTAAGTATTTACCATACAACGAATCCTTTTTAAAGTGCCTTTGATTGGCAGTGAGATATAACAGGCTGTAAACTTAACAGTAATTATATATAGACACGATTTTTCTATATATCTAGTATCTGTAAGACATAGAGGTAAAAAAGTCACAGTGACATAATTAAAAAATTGTTGCCATAGTTGATCATAAAAGTCAGTCACTATAATGTTGTAAAAAGCTGACCTCTGTGTAATGAGCATAATCTAATTCAACGCGCATTCCACCACGCGCCTTGTACAATTTTCACTATGTAAACGTTTTACAGGAACTCGTGCTGTTTATTAGATTAATACAATATTCACTTCGTAGACAGCTCGAATAACCTTAATATAAATAAATCAAGAAATAGCTGCACTTGATTTCATATCAGTTATAAAAACGATCACATGTCACACTTTCCAAGAATTTTCAATGTACCTAACTATGTTACAAATTGCCCATAAAATTGTAAGAAATATACTTTTTAAATCTAAATTCTTGGACGTCTGCTTTACAGTATTAAAAAAAACTTGTTATATAATAGAGTCATTATATCAAATCTTAGGGACTATCACTTTATTTTAAAACCCAGTACAAATTAAAAATAATCAATATTTCTTTTAAAAGTAAATTATTTCTAGCAAATAATTGTCGTTTTTGCAATACAGTACAAAAAACTAAATATATTAATCTTAAATAGAGATCACCTAAGATACGATAACTCATCATCATCAGCATCATAATCATATCAGCCATTGGATGTCCACTGCTGAACGTAGGCCTCCGCCATCGACCTCCAGAGCGACCGGTTCGAAGCAGCCTCCATTCAACGGCTTCCGGCGACTCTCCTTAAGTGATCTGTCCATACGATTATTATTGAGATGTAAACTTATTTCACAGAGAAATATAAGTACGGTTTTTATGCAACTTTAAACAGTCCAATAAACCTTATTTAGACATTCTAAGTATGGAATTAAAAAGTCCTTATTTAGAATGCATCATAAATAATATCTAGTTTAATAAATGACTCAGTAATTATTTTTTTATTATTATTCTAATGCACTGAACTGAACTCAATCAATGTGTAAACGTCCCTCAACTGGGCAAGGGCTCTTTTCCATATAGAAGAAGGGTTAAAGCTTAATCCACAATGCTGCTCCACTGCAGCTTGCCTAATAATTTCCCTACCATGAGTAACGGTTGTCAGAACAGTTGAACGGTGTCGTTAAATTATTCTTATACGAATATATAATGTCGTCGTATATTATATTGTAGAAACCGGCATTGTGCTTAGTAACACGCGCCTTTCACACTTGACTCTTTTAGAAGGCGATTGACATTCCAATTCTTTACGAACAATCAAGTTCAAGTTGGAATGAGTTAACCTAAAGCTAATTAACTTCGAATGAAATAAAAGTTGACACTAAAAGCCGTCGTGTCAAAAATATTTACACGAACAAAGATACTTCAACAAAGATATTCACTTACTGTGGGGCGTAATTTTAATAGGAATAATAAACCCTTAAGAATATTTTGCGTTATTTGAAACGAATAAAGAATAATTATAAATACCTGTAAACTTACTAGTTTACTAGTCTATACAAAAAGTTTCGTTATAATAACGTACTTTTCTTTATTATTTAATTTAATACATTTTATTCAATGACAATTAAATATAATTACAATTTATGACTTTAAAAAATGAAAGTCTTGATTCACGTTATCTTGTGTTGAAATATAATAAAATTACATTTTACATATTTAAACGGTTATTTACTTAAATAAAAGCTTATTAGTATAACATGTAAATATTTAAACAAATAATACAATCCCTCACTCGTATTTATTGATTACCGTATTACATGATATTGTATATACCTATGTATACCATATGGTATTATATATGTATACCTACATATATAAATAGTATAGGTAAATATATGTATATAATAAAATAAGAAATTATTACACAAATTTTATCACAATGTAAAACTAACCATTAAAAATAGTAGGTTATACCATTTTACAAGAAGGTATAAAAAATCTAATCGATACCTAAAAAATGTGTTGTCTATTTGGGAAGAGTAATCTTTTCATACAATTTTTGAGTCGTCATAAAAAAAAATTTAACATGTTGTAAAAGGTATGTAATAGCTGACATGTCGCCCTTGCAACTGGTCACGTAATAACTCGACTTATGGGTTCAACAGGTATATTGCAATCTGCTATGTATTAAATTAATGCATTACTTTTGATATTTATTAATTAATTTTAACAATTATTATACAAGTTTGTATAATATTTCTACATTACGTATATAATTTTTTCCAAAATACTGAAAATTATGTAATGTACAAAAAAATCGTCAAGAGAAAGTAATTTTTTTTTAAATTTTTTACATGTCTATAAAATTTTATTAAACATTGATCTTTCTATATTTGGGCAACATGTGTCATGTGCAAATAAATCAATTGTGTACGTTTAAAGGAAATATGTTTTAAAAGTGCATTATTGAAACGAATTGATCGATCCAAATCTGTATGTATGCGAGCAACCTTAAATGATATCAGAGGTAGGCTTCTTTTTGTGGCATTCTTCGATACAGTGTGCTTTCTGTACCTACTCTGTTGGAACGACGAAGGAGACATACTTATCAAATCTTACTTTAAGAAGTGATAGACGTGAAATTATATTAATAGTAGTGATTTTAACTTTTTTAGTTTTCAATTTCAATTTATAAATATATATTTAACCCCTTATGCAATACAGCATTAAAAATTATATTTTGATAACTAAATTGTAAAGTCGTCTTCAACTATATAAGAGAAGAAGCAAAACAGAGAAAGAGCAGTGGAACATTTACAGGTGGTTTCACTCAGATAACCTCATTAATCATACGATATGTCTACATTATAAAAACAATATATTTTTTTATTTGTATTGGATAAACTCTGAAACCACTGAAGTAATTTAGATAATATCTTTAGAAGCCTACATTATCCGGAAGTAACATAGGTCATATAAAACATCGATCTACAATTCTTAGTAATGGAAAAGTAGTCAAGGCATCTGAAACCGCCGTGAACATAAGAGTAAAACTGTTAATAATAAGATTAATAAAATATGAGCTCATTACAAAATGAGCTATACAGTTATTCTATTGAGTTTATGATTTTTATCAAAAAAAAAAGTATCAATAAATAATGAAAGTTTTGTCGATATATTTCATTTATCGGTCTGTTCTACATTAAGGTAATAGTGTATTAACACTAACAAATATTAATGAGTTTAAATTTGATTAAAACAAAAGGTACTAAGTTATGATGCCAAACTAAATTGTTATAGTTATTACAAAGATGGATTTTGTCGAGCGGTGCGTAATCGATGATGTGAGCTTTTTCACATTCAGCCGATAAGTTCAAGGTTCTAAAATGGAAAAGCATAAATTTGAAAGCTTATAAATATGTCATGTGACTTAAAATTATAATAAGATTACTAAAATGATCACTTAAATAATTCGCCAAAAATAATAAAAGAATTAATTTTGACCTTAATATTGAGGACAAATATAATTTAAAAAACCAACACTTTCTAAAGTATATAATAATAAATAAAAAACTCGTCTTACGAAACTGAATCTATCCAATAATATACAATTAACTATAAAGCAACGGCATATATAATTATGTGATCATCAGTCTTATTTTGTCTTATTTTGTCATTGCTTTATAGCTTTCACAGAATTTTGTTCATTTGAATGCGTATATATTAAAAAAAAATACCTACAAAAGTACAAAAAATAGATTAAGGTTTCACCTGATGAATAATATCAACGATACTCTTCTCCAGTTAGAGTGAATTTCGCGTTATATTACCCAGTTGTTGCGAAGACAAAGGTAGTTGCAGTTACATATTAGTAGTAGTTGAATTACATACCCTACTAACAAAAGTCTGCACAATCAAGTTATAAAGTATTTTCACAATAGAAATATATCATATTTTATATTCTTAAAACTGCATAAGTTTACATTTTTCGCATAACCAGTTCTGAGCTTAGTTGATAACAGACAACAATTATCTTTATAACATGGCAAGCAAGCTTGTAGTATAAATAGTTTATATTTATAACTAGCAATCCGACCTGACGTTTCAGGTTAGTAATATTATATAGAAGAAAGGTTGATTAAATATTATCAATTAAATTTGTTTAATAATTCATTCACGATCTATCATCATCTATCATCTCAAAAACTGAGAAATGAAACAAACTGCTAATGAGCAGACCTGCAAATTACGACTAGCGGAATAGTAACCAGCAGAAATGTGAAGTTTCGAGTAAGCTCTCTTATTTTTGATATTTGCAATATGGATTATAATGAACAACACAAATTCATTTAGACCGCTTGACGATTTTAACTATAATTAACTATATCTAAATTTTAATATAGCTATGTACTTAAAATAATTGGTTGTCTGTAAAGTCGGTTTACGGACGATAATTTTACGTGATAACGTCATAAGAAAATATTGTTAAAAAATTGAATACTTTTATGAATTGAATTGAATTTTTATCATTGTATTATCATTATTTTGTATAATACAAAGAAGGAGTTAATTCAATTAAGTACAATTTTTTCGATAAATTAACATTTATTTGCACTTGTTAATTCAATTTTTTTAACTTAAATTACACAGATTATATTATGCTCTTATTGAGCCTACTGGAATTAGTCGCGATGATGGCAAGAGGCCTGATGGTTTAACACTGATTCCCTGGGAAAGGGGATGGGCACTTTTGTGGGACGCAACCTGCGTCGATACATTGGATCCGTCTCATATCAGGGAAACGGCTTTAAGAGTGGGAGCTGCTGCGGAGAAGGCTGAAATGACTAAACGGCACAAATATTCGTCATTTATCCAAAGTTATGTTTTTGTGCCGTTTGCAGTCGAAACACTTGGACCTTGGAGTAGCAGTGCAAAAAAAAATTCTAAAAGAATTAACACCACGTCTCATAGCCTCCACTGGTGACAGGAGGGCTGATGCATTTTTTGCCCAAAGAATCGGAATTGCGATTCAACGGGGAAATGCTGCTAGTATTCTTGGCACCATTCCACGCGGACATGATTTATACCAAAACTGTTTGTACATAATTATTTTAAGTTTTGAATTGTAAATATGTATAATATCGAACAAATAATTTATTTAACAAACAAATTATAAAAAAAGCTATTTATTTACAACTTATATACATGTGTGATATTTATCCTCCAATCTGCGTTATTCTTTTTCACTCCGAAGACGAACGCTTAGGGCGTTTGTGCACTACAGCTACACGGAACTTTACTGTCCGGCAGTCCGATTTTTTACGGTCCGAAATGGCAAGCCACACTATAGGTATGTAATTTTACCGTCCAATATTTCACGTTTCCCCATTCATTTTTATCTCATTTTCATTAAAAAAAATTTAATGCCACATCGGACCGTAAAAAATCGGACTGCCGGAAGAAAATCCTCAGATTTTCGGCGTCGAATCAGCCAAGTAAGTACACTTCAATTTAAAGATACAGTTCTGGAAACAGCTCGGGCTCGTGACGATGCTTTAGCAAAAGCTGTTCTTGCTCGAGTCGAATTTCAATATGATTTAGTTGCTGCTGAAGCTAAGTATCATCAAGATTGCTATGCAAATTTTTTAAGACCTTCCACTGGAGTTAAAATGGGTCGTCCTAAAGACGAAGCTACGAATTTGGCAATGGAGGAAATATTTACTTACATTGAAAATAGCGATGACTGTCAGTTCACTTTGGACGAATTACAAGAGGTTTGCAAAACTACGACTCTAGATAACAGAACGATTAAGCTACGACTAAAAGTAAAGTATGGTGATAAACTTATTATCACTGAGAAATCGGGAGCATCAACATTCATATGCCTAGTGGATAATTATCATCATATTTTGAATCAAGCCTGGTACGAAAATAAAAAAAATGAATAAAACAGAAGAACGATTGAGAGTCCTAGACGCAGCTGCAGCTATTATTCGCGAAGATATTCAAACCGCAGTATTTGATAATTCTAACTACCCTCCACCAAGTCGCATGTTTGAAGATTTAAATAATGAAATCCCAGAATCATTGACATATCTTGTGGAACGAGTGATTTTAAAAAATAAACGATCAAATTTAGATCATTTAAAATTAATATGCACAAATATTTGCCATTGTATCATGTCTGCTGTTCGACCAAGGTCTTTTAAATCTAAATTACAATTAGGCCTCGCAGTTTTTTTTCATCGAAGGTTCGGGTCTAAACGTCTAAGTACACTACCTCATAGGTGGCGTGGAAACGTGTGCATATTATGACGATAACAACTTTTATAACTTTTTGAATCGTTATATCTCAGAAACGGTGGCTCGTAAGAAAAAAGTATTGATACATTTTTTATAGATAATTTTATGATCTACAATTTGTCTGATGTACTTTTATGATATAACTTACCGTTTTGCTGAAAATCGCGAAAAACTCATTTTTTTGACCTTTGACCTTGAATAAAATTTTTTCCTTAAATGTGAATGATGAGGAACTTGTAGACATTGTTTATAATTACGTTTTAAACAACTTCACAGAAATTCAGCTTGTTCGGACTTTATGTAACTTCGAATGTCTAAATTGACCGGACTATTACATTAATACAAAGAATGATATAAATGCATTTATTTATAAACGCGCCTTTATTAAAAACCATAAAAATACCTTCACACGCTCCATGCAACTCTCGTATCGTTGCGATTATGTAGGTGAGAAATAAAATATATGTAATCCAATTTGGGTAACTATTTGCATTAAGATAGCATCGCACTATTAGACTTTAAGTGCCACGTTTGGGATTACTCACGTTGCTGTTTTTTTATGTCATTTTGTACCGAAAGCTATACTCGTAGAAGAGCGCAGATAATGTATTAAACAAAAAAAAATATTTAAGAAATAATTTTTAAAGTAACGCTCATATATCACTGTTTCATGAAATCTATTGACCTGCTAAGGAGATCGATATAAAGCATTTTCTAATACGCTCAATTGCTATATAAGTATTAATATGTGTGTAGTTATTATTAATTTTTTTTTTATCATGATGCGTAGTGTTTGTTTTAGATTAGGTAATATTTAATGTAATGGAATGATATAATTATGTAATAATAAACAAAATTTGTCTAATGATTAATCATCATACAGCTTAATCTTGTGGAGGCAGAAATGAGAAATTGTTCATTGTGACGTATCTTTGATACGCTATAAAGCATATTAAAGATAAATAGGGGTAACGTCTTCAACAATGAGAACGCTGCATTCACCAACTTTTACCTATAAGCGTCAACACTAACTAAATGAAGGGGAGAGTTGGATAATACCGCGCGTTTGATTATTCCACGCCCTAGCATATTTCAAAAACTAAACGCTAATTGCGCTATCCAGTCCTTAAAGATCACAGTCCGAGTCCTCTACCCCTCCCCGTGCACAACGGTAATTTACTCGGAGCAGCGATTAAGACACATCGTGTCTTACAAGTTTTTACCCGACTGCGACAGAAGGAGGGTTATGTTTTTCGAGTGTATGTATGTATGTATGTATGTATGTATGTATGTATGTATGTATGTATGTATGTCCATTTCTTTGGCACGCCCTACAGCCCAAACGGCTGGACGGTTTTTGACTATGAGGTGTCGTTGGATTTGTCTAAATTGTAGTAGTGACATAGGCTATATAAATTTTGAAAATGGCGCCCGCAAATGGCGGAATGAGGGGAGGGAGTTGAATTTTTTTTCTTACTGTAGCAATATGGGTATCAAATGAAAGCTAGTAAATTGTTTTATTCTTTTTAGTTTATAATAAGAGTAATTTACGCAGTCGGATTTTTTGATTTTTTTCATTAAGCATACTTGTTACTCTCGTTCCTTATAATTTCGCGGGCATTTTTGAGAAGAGGTAAGCTATTCTATATTTGTATTGTAACACATTGATTACTTTTATTTTAATCCTAACATATTATAGAATTAATGACTAGATTGATTTGAATACACAATTAACTTGACTGTATTATTTTGAGGTTATAAAATGAAATAACAGAGTTTGTCAATTCCGCGCCCAGGGCGTGTACGAGTGAACACCACGTACCGGCAAGCACAGTGTCGGAAGGCCATCCATGAGATGAACAGACGACTTAAAGAGAGTCGCCGGAAGTCGTTGGATGGAGGCTGCTTTGAAACGGAGTCGATGGGGGGAGGCCTACGTTCAGCAGTGGACATCCAATGGCCGATATGGTTATGATAATTAATCTAGTCGTAAAATAATAATTATATCTAGGTATAGAAAGGAGTCTATGCTTCTTTTTCTACGAACGAGTTTATTCAACGTTGCATTTTTTTTAATTCTAAGTTTACTGATAGAAATTCACGAAATTATTATGGGCACGGTTTTATCAAACCTTGGCACGATATTATCAGACCAGTCTGATAATACCACGCTTTCCCGTTTTTTTATTATTTTGCAATAATTAATTTTTGTTTATTTTTTGAAATATTTTGCCGTGATGTATGCGTAGCTAAATAAATTCTGTACTATTTACTGCATTTTTGAATATATATATCGAACCTTCTCCGAATTATAGGTCCAAGTTCTTAGAGGCTCAGTAATATCCAACTCTCCCCAATACTTACTATATGACTCTGCACATTATATTTCAGCAATGCCATATCAACGTTCGTTACCTACTTATTATTCAGTTCTTCACGAGTGTTTGAATATTATTAACAAATTTATTCGCATATTTTTCTAATCATTGTCATGTTTCCAGATGAGGTGTTATATGACATATCATGTCCCTGACATTTATGTAAGAGGTTCTTTTTAAACGCACATTCTCAATAACAAAGCTTTAAAAAAAACTTTGTATGGGTATATTCGTTTCCTCGTTCCTTCCTGGGTTTGTCACGCCGCAGCCGTAGAAGTAATTTTCACGATAAACTCGTTTTATAAATATATTGTTATTATTCGGTTTTGCGCCACCACCGATTTTGAGACTGATTTTTTTGTTTAGAGCCGCGTTATGACTTCAAAACATCATAACTAGTGTTGTTGTGATGGCGCATGACCTTTTTCGACGTAAAAAAACCAAAAAAATAATTTGTACGAATAATTTTTTTAATATTCATACGATTATCGAAAGATTTTTTTATTATTGTTATGTTGTTAGAGGTTTTTTTTATTGATAGGTTGTTAGGTCTTTTTTTTTTAGTTACCTCCATAAAGGTAGGTATTTATGCATCTATGGTTGTAACCACGCGTCGTCCCTAGTTAAAAAACTAGTTCTTGCTAAATGCCTTTGTTAAAACTAGAAGTAACGCTAAAAAAAAGACCTAACAACCTATCAATAAAAAAAAACCTAACAGCATAACATTAAAAACATACTATCTTTCGATAATCGTATAACAAAAAAATTATTCGTATGATAATTTTTGTTTTCAAGTCAAAAAAGTTTATGCGCCATCATAAAAACAGTATAGTAGTTATGATGTTTTGAAGTCATAACGCACCTCTAAAAAAATCTGCCTCAAAATCGGTGGTGGCGCGATACCAAATATTTACCAAATATATTGTCAGTTTTAAGTTTTGCCATTTTCTCGATTGGTAAATTTTATCAATCGAGAAAAAAAAGTAAAAACACTTTTATATAAAACCATTACATATAAAAATGTTTTTAGTTAATAAGCAGTGTGACGACGTATGCCGTGTACGAAATGAAATTGATAAAATCAATGAAACGCTATGTTTTCCCGTTTAATAGACACATTATTTGTACTCTGTTTATTTTGGACTAAAGGTTAATTTACTCTTAACATGAAATGAGTTAGGAATAGGTAAGAGTTTATTTGTAAACTAACACGTCTCAATATACCTAGAACCCGTGAATCCACATCGATAATCGAGGTTCAAATCCAGACTCCGCTAAGTTTTCAAGTACTAAACATGAATAAATTTTATTTTTTGATCGACGGTAAAGAAAATGTAAACTATCAAAAAAAAATCTATGATATGCGCATCAATTCCAAAACTCCTACTCCTACAGTGCAGCCTTTGACGTAACTAGGCGGACATTAAGGGGAGCATTGCTTATCGATTAACTCTTTAACTATTATCTATACTACAATTTTTTTACTTTTAACGGAAGAGTTAAGAAAAACGTCACACGACAAAGAGAGAGCGTCGGTGATATAGATGATTAACTGCATTATATAAATATATTTTTTTTATTCCAGTCATTAGTTTTTATCTTTTTATAACAACATTTCAAATGGACTCTAAGAAAAAGTACCTAGCTATTTCAAACATAATTTTTTTTTTATCATTATTTATATATACATGATATTATACAACATTTTTCTAAAAAAGAATCAAATTAAGTTTTTTTAACGAAAACAAAGGAAATTTGCATTTGAACTTCGATAAAATAAATCAAAAACTTCAATGTTGACGCATGATATAAATCAGTGATTCCCAAAGTGGTCTATATCGACCCCTAGGGGTCTATGACAACCTGCAAGGGGTCTACGTCAGCGAAAAAAAATTTGGGGGTCCATGAAATGAAAATGAGGGTCCACGATAGTGGATCTCAACCCATACACTGATAGTACCTATTTACTTACATCATACTATCTCATAATATCAAAATATATACATTATTTATAAAAGTACCTATGAAGTAAAAAAATTAATATATATGTTTATAAAATTGTGTAAGTTGTAGGATGTTGGTATTCGCTTTGATACAAAATTTTATTTTGAGTAGTTTTAATTTAAATTCAATTAATAAATGTATAAATTAACATGTGTTTTTACTTTAAGTTTTTAACACTAAACTTCACTACAGTTCGAAATTTACAGGAAATCAATATCAGGTAAGTAGGGGGTCTACCCAACACGGAAAAACATGGGAAGGGGTCTACGACACAAAAAAGTTTGGGGAACTCTGATCTAAATGAATCAATCGAACTATGATCACATTGTCTGAAGGAGAGTAATAAGATATCACAGCCAATCATTGTCAATAGTCGTACGAAGAAGATTCCGAAACACGCACATACGGTCTCAAATAAAATAGTTAGTAACTGTTTGACAGTTACAATACTGACACATTACATGAATGTCCATCAATGATCACATTGCTTGGAGAACATTTAATCTGTTTTCTGGTGGGTGGCGCTCTACATTCGATTCTGAAGCCAAAACTGTATTTTTTGTCTGTCTGTTTGTAACTTGGTCACCGATGTCTTTTTTTTATAGTAGAGGGGGCAAACGAAAAGTCGGTTCACCTGGTGGTAAGTGAAAGCCACATCCATAGGCACCCGCTAACGCAGAGGATTAGCAGGTGCGTTACCGGTCTTTCAAATAAGCGTATGGTCTATTCTTGAAGGTCCCTAACTCGTATCGGTTTAGAAATACCGTAATTCGAAACTACTGAATAAATTTAAATGAAACTTAACGAAGCTAGAACACTAGATATTATCTTGTAGCGACATCTATCTCGCCATATACGAACTAGAAGAAACAGACGTATCCAACATCGCACTATCGAAGTTTTCAAAGCGATAGAATACATATACAAGAACCCGACAACAAACGTTAAGTGGCGCGTAGCCCACCAGACGCAACACCGTCTGGTCGAAGGATCCTTCCTTTTCAACGGCAGCCTCTCTCTACGCCAAACTGGTGACCCCGAGCATGAACGTCAGCGCAGCCTTCGCAAATCTACGTCATCATCACTTCCTCAAGCTTTCGAGTAGCGAGTCATACAGCCAGCCAGCATTCACGGCTACTACGGGTATCCTGACCACAAGCATGCAGCGGACGCGCATTCCTGGTCATCGCCCACAGCCTTCGCAGCGACCTTGGCACAGCACACTGCACTTCGGCCGGTCAGCAAGCAGAGACGCACTTCTCTCCTGGTCGACGCAGCAGCCAGCCACTACGCAGCACCGCACCACCCCGACTCACTGGGGCATCACCGCAGATAGTTCCGACTCACCGTGAACTATGCGGCATCTGGTTCCGACTCACTGGAACATTCCACTGGCCCGGCAAGCATCACAAGATGTATGGACGACTCAACCTGCTATCGACCTCCGGTCTCGGAGGGGGAGTGATGTAGCGACATCTATCTCGCCATATACGAACTAGAAGAAACAGACGTATCCAACATCGCACTATCGAAGTTTTCAAAGCGATTGAGTATATATACAAGAACTCGACAATAAGCGTTAAGTGGCGCGTAGCCCACCAGACACAACACCGTCTGGTCGAAGGATCCTTCCTTTTCAATGGCAGTCTCTCTACGCCAAAATCTCAAAATTCAGCAGGTTTCCTTGGGAGAGGGGATGAAATTCAAGAAGCATTTCTTTTTATACCCACAGGCTCATTTTGCCCATGCCTTTTGAATTCCGATTTATTATTTTATCAGTTCGTACTCAGTACATTGTAGCTGCTACATTAGTAACTTATAAAAAGCATTATTAGTTCTAATTCATTCACGTTCTTTTATATTTTTTGTTAGAAAAGAGATATTCATAAGATATATTTCAAATTTATTTCCGGTAGATATTTCAAGATTTTTGGTTTGTTAGTTCAAAAATTATAGAAAAGAAAAAAAAAACTAATCCAAAGAACTTGATACCTAGTATGTACAAAAAACTTTTGCTTATCTTAAGCTAGCGCACATACTTTACCTTATATGCTTAATGAAAGCAATGGCAATCGCGAACGGAGTCGCAAGCACAGCTAGTAATAATATATTACTTCCAATCGATGTCATTATATTACACATATGAAATTGATTATAGTATATTATTAAAAACAATTTACTATAGTATTATATTACATTTAGCTTTTCGATATTTATAAATTATTACTACAATTAAAAGATATTTCCAAAAAAGTTGAATACAATTATTAGATAAGTAGTATTATAGACATTTCCACCCTTCGCCTCGAGAGGCCTTCGCCCAGGAATAGGACGTTTACAGGCCGATTCATTTTAGTTCAGCTTATAATTTATTACTGATATAAGTAGAAAAAGAAAAAAAAAGATGTTCTTGTAGAAGAACAAATAGATTTCTGAACCACCCTCAAGCTTACGGTCTAGAGATAAGAAACACTGTCACCAGCATATGCAGTCCCAAACTGTCCATCAGCAGATTAAGTAAGTTATGTCAGTTAGTCGGCAGCTCTCAAAATTGCAGATCTGGTCATCATTTGCTGAATTCTGACATTTTGTTAAACGTGGTATTATAAAACTTATGTTTATAAATAAAAAAAATGTAAATAGTAGACACTCTTTTTGTTTGTACTGTACACATCAATCATACAATCAATTAAAAAATTGGGAAATGTGTAGAAGGAG
This sequence comes from Euphydryas editha, assembly GCA_036937285.1. Lineage (NCBI taxonomy): Eukaryota > Metazoa > Arthropoda > Insecta > Lepidoptera > Nymphalidae > Euphydryas > Euphydryas editha. The sequence goes on from JAUPFZ010000019.1 coordinate 10,120,718, forward strand.
CAGAAGAACCGACATAGCTTAACGCAACGCACGACTGAAGTGACAATGAGCTCGGAGAACTGAAGGTATTTGGAGATGCGAGATGCAATGACTAATTTATTCAATTCATATATTTTTTACTAGGAAGGCGGACGATTTAAAAAGGTTCGTTAATATCACTAGCGCAGCAAAACTATTGATTAACTAGCAGTTAACGTCTATTAGAAGACGGTGGCGATAACGACCATTATGATTACTAACTCCGTTAGGGAATGAAGGCGCTGTTACTCTTGAATGAATCAGAAACGATAAACTAACTTAGCAAACCTACGTGGTGCAGTGGTGTAAATGACATTAGATACATATAATTATTTTGGACGACCGTTTGGTGTAGTGCGCGGTTGCGGGATCGGTTCCCGCTCGGGACAGATATTTGCATTTGTATAAATATTTATTTCCAGTCGGGGTGTAGGTCCTTGTGGGTCTCCCCAACGAGCCTCGGAGAGCTCGTAAAGCAGTCGATCCTGGTTGTTATCATAGAAACATGTCATGGTAGGGATATTATCCGCCAACCCGCAGTGGAGCAGCGTGGTGGATTAAGCTCCAACCCTTCCTCTATCTTCGCTCAGCAGTGGGTTGTTTACAGGCTGATACAGTACAGTACAGTACACTTATCTTACAAACAAGGTGAGTCGAATACTTAAAAGTTATTAAAATTGATTTTATCTCTCGCGGATGGCCTTGCGTGCATTTTTCACATAGCTCAAGTTTCCGCTCGATCACTTTCAGATTGGCAGTTGTTAATTAAGCTGATTATTGTGATCTTTTATTACCAACTATTTATTTGTCTCACCAAAATTTAATTACTGTATGGCGATATCCTTGGTATAAAAATAAAAAGTAATAAAAGGACAAATACACTAAAATGCTTTCTTATTACTGTAATGCGAACTACGATAAAAAACACAATTCTACATAAAAACCGGCTAAATGCAAATCATACTCATTCATTATATTACTTTTGAATTTGAGTTTTAATCACAACAAACTTGACACTTCTACTTTTTAGTAATTATAATATAGAGCACGAAGAAATAAATAATAAACACAATTTTTTTTAAAAATATATTTCTAGAATATCGCTTGACCACTTTTCTTATATATTTTTTTTTCATTTTTTTTTTTTGTAATTAGAATATCCGTTTCATTAAAAAATGCTGTAAAGGGTTCATTTTAAAAGATATAACATATTAAAAGTACTGACACAAGTAATGGCAAATGATTGAATAGACAGCAAAGATGAAAATGGGTTAGTAATAGATCGTGTTAACAGAAACCCTTTTGATACCAACCAGATCCTAAATAAAGTAGGTATCTAAAAAAACTTTGTCGTAAAATAATATCTTTCGTGTAGTAGTTATGAGTACCAGTAAGCTTTAAAATCTGTTTAAGTTACGGAAAAGTATCAGCATTTATAAACAAATGAATGCCAACAATTTCAAAGGAAACAAATAAAAAGTAAAGTTCAGTAAAAGAAGTTGACAACGAACAACGATTTATGCGAGAAAAAAAATGCTATAAATTTAAATAATCGGAAAAAGCGTGACTAGTGTCGGAAGTACACGCTTCAATCGTAAAATATATTTGCAATTGTCTGCAATATTTGTGAGATGCCATGTGATAACAAAAGTATTGCGTCATAAATATTAACTCCTTTTTAGTAACAGGAAAAAATTTATTTAAAAACGAAAAAACCCACTGCCTTCATACCCTAAATCACATGCACTGTTATGATGAATATAATGATACTGATACACCATATGTTAAAATATGGTTAAAATATCTAAATGTGCGTTATATTAGGTCCTTACATAATTATGAAATTGGCGTTTTGTCGTACTGGCCACTTTAATCTCAAATATTTCCTCTTTGGTTAGGAACTCCAAATTCAAATTTATACAGCTATTTACTCATGCATTTACGTTTTGAGAAACGTAATTCATTTGTTTTTCCTCTTTTATTTTTCATCTTTGCGTTACTCAGCTTACAAAATGAAACACTTGAAATATTGTGTTATTTACGAGTACGAGTTCCACCGTGGCAACAGTGCCGCAGAAACGGCTCGATGGATTTATGATGTTTTCGTTCCGGAAATTTCGACCTATAGAGCAAGCCCCGTGGACGACCGAGGCTCTCCCAAAAGCCAGAATACCCACTACAACCCATTGGAAGTCTGCGCCGCAATGGGGCGCCACGAGATCGCAAAGGCATACAACCGTGATGCCCCGACGTCGGGCCCGGCGGCCCCTCCGTATGTGATTGGAGCCGCTCGACCGGTCCACTCTACTGATTTAGGGAAGTACCGGGAGCGGCCCAACCACCGAAGTGGAGGGAGAGAGTACCCTCGATCTCCCTCCATCCTCCCTCCACCGCTCTACCGATCCACCCTGCGCGAGGCAGAGAAGACCACGAGCCCCTCCTCATCTCTCCCGTTCCTCTCCGTTTGTTGGCACCTCCCGTGCCAAAAACCTTGCACCGGGGCCCCCAAGCTCAGGGGGCCCTCAGAGCCTGACCAACAAACTATAAATTGAACTATTGAAATTCGCTTGCGTGTAGAATCTGGACGGGCCCTGCTGTGCATGGTAAAGAGCAGATGATAAAGTAGCATTGCACCTTTAAAATATTTAAATATTTTAAAGGTGTATATTTAAATATTTAAGGTAAATATTTAAATATTTTAAATAATATATAATCTATATTAGGTCTTTACCTATGAAGTTACCGTTATGTCGTACTGGCTATTTCAAATGTAAAAAAAAAAAATTCGCTAAGAACTAGAATTTCAAATTATTTTTATTTTAAAAATATAGAATTCTTTTTTTTTTAATTAGTCAATTGTTTAATGGTTAGCGTTCTGCTTACATCGCATTTGTACATTATTCGCCATCATGGATATGTTTAAAATTCGAGTGATGTGAGTGATAGCAAAGTTCCTATATAAATAATACGTGTTTATGTGTGTGGTGGTGGTATAACTGTGTATGTGTTTACGGTGGTGGTTGTATAATTTCTGAATTATTACGTTAAGTTTGTTTTCTTTTTTATTTATTTTTTATTTAATAGGTTATCATTCGTAGAAAACTGACATCAATGACGCCCTTGTCTTATCGTTTTGTTTAAAACCGGTGTCAGGTACCATTTTTACTATGGTAATCTAACCTATGCCGAACCGAACCATTTGGCGCATACCTGATGCACACGATAGTTTAAAAATTGTAAGTGTATTATGTGTATGTTACTTTCTATAGTCGATTTAAACTATTTGTTGTTGTCTCTTGTGTGCGATTTAATAAATGTTTTTTTTCTTTCTTTCTTTTCTTTCTTAAACAACCCACTGCTGAGCGAAGGCCTCTTCTCCATATAAAAGAAGCATTGGAGCTTAATCCTCCACGCTGCTCAACTACGGGTTGGCGGATAATATCCCTACCATGAGTAACGATCGTTATCAGTTTTCTATGATAACAACCGGGACCGACGGCTTTACGTGCTCTTCGAGGCACGGTGGGGAGACCCACAAGGACATACACCCAGACCGGAAACAAATATTTCTACAAATACAAATATCTGTTCCGAGCGGGAATCGAACCCGCGACCGTCGGTGCTCGGCATTGAGGCGACTACTCCCACCACTACACTAGAATGGTCGTCGCACCGGAACGGTCATCTATTTCAAATATTATAAATTTTAGACGACAGATTAAAGAAACTTTTAGCATAAACTGCAGTTGTGTAATTTACAAAACATAGTTTATATGAAATTATAGAACGATATATATATATATATATATATATATATATATATATATATATATATATATATATATATATATATATATATATATATATATATATATATTTTTTTTTTTTTTTGTTTAAAATATTTCCAAAAAATTTGTTAAAAGATACTTTTTTATATATTAATATTTTCTATAATGTTTCCTTGTTGAATATTTAAAATATAAAATCGGTCTAGCGCGCAATTATCAACGCGAATGGAACATTTGGTCATTATACGAATTCGTTTACTCTAAAGAAAGTACCTATTTAGTCTTAAAACGAGAATTGAAAAGCAAATTGTTTAATTATTTTATTTGGTGAATATTTTGGAGGTTGATCTTTAAAATATTATCAATTTATATTTAATCTTTGATTACCGTGAATTTATTTGATTTATATTATGAATATATAATTCCTTTTCATTAAAATTTCAATATGAAATTAGACCATTCAGCTCAATCTATAATTAAATTAGTAATATTAATTTCAAATAATACTAAGAGATATATACATATCAAATATCGCATTATCGATGTATATATATATTTTATACGCATACGTATTAAAAATTATAATAATAATATAAATAAAAAATAAGTAATATAATAAAATGGATAAATTCCTCTCAATTTTAGAAATATCTATCTTTTTTTAAAAATTGAAAACACATTAATCATATTACTAACGTAACTAAAAGAAAAAACTAATTAAGTTTTTTTTAATAAATACCTAATACTAATCTTATATATAAAAATAAGTCGGGTTTTCCTTCCTGACGCTATAATTCCAGAACGCACGAACCGATTTCCACGGTTTTGCATTCGTTGGAAAGGTCTCGGGCTCCGTGAGCTTTATAGCAAACAAAAGTAGGAAAAATTTCAACAGAAAAGCAGGAAAACAGGGAAAATCATTTTTCACATACAGCGCTATCTCTGATGCATGTACTACAAACTAATATGGTTTTACAAAAAACGTAGGCATCTGGTGGCGAAACGGAGTTCGCCGGGTTTGCTAGTAATATTTAAATTGAAATACTATTTTGTAGCATATAATTAATATTTAACACAAGTAACACGCAGTAAAAGAAAATGGTATTAGGATTAAACTCTTTTATGGTTTTACCATACCAACGCATGTTAATAATTAATTTACTGTAGTGTGAGCAAAAATATATACGTACGTCAAACGTACTGACAACAGTTCAAACACATTAATTTTCGTGTAATTATTATTATTAATACACACGGATATGCCAGACTAGTAATTCAAATATAGTCGTTAATTACAACAATACAAGTACGTACACAAGTACGTACACGTAGTACAGTAGTTACGTTAAAATCTGTGTGGCACTGTCATGTTTTTCGTTATTTATTATTAGTTATTAATATTGAGTTCACTCGATATACGTAGCGGAAATGTTTGTAAATTGTAAGTAAGATGACACCTGTGATAGTCTTTTCCTATATGATATGTACATAGAAAAGAGATAATATTAAATATTTACATATGTGTTTTTTTTTCTCTTAAAATTTATATTATTTATACAACTACCCACTGTTTCTATTGTTATTGTGACATCTTTTTGTCATTTTTTCTATATATACATTAACATAAATTACATTTTCTTTTTTTATTTAAACTTTTATTACTACGAAATCTTTTTTTTTTGTATATTTTAATAGTAAATAAATAAAATAATAAATAAACGTCTCATACTCGACGGCCCCCAGTAGGATGTGAATCCTGTGTCGAGGGTCCGGAAACACACACAATACACGAGCACAAACGCCCAGACCACGACAAACATCTGTATGGCCTATACAAATATTTGTCATATGCGGTGATCGAACCTGCGACCGCTAGCGCATCAGTCAGTTACTGTGACCACTGTGCTAGCGCGTCGTCAATAGTGTGTCCAATATTGTTTTAACACAGTGATATTTTAGTTAAGCACGTTTAATTTATATGCATTAAAATATAATGGCAATTAAATAGTAGTAAAACAGATCGGCCTAGGCCTAGGGCAATTTGCCAAACTTGATAGTTAGGTGTGTTGCACACACCACTTTATCTATACTTGTAACAAGTTCAATTCTGTACATTGAAAATATTTTTAATATAAACGATATTCAAGCCAAAAGGTATTAATATTATTTTCTGTCTGTCTGTATTTTGCCGCGCATCACGCCAAAATTACTTGATTAATTTAAATTAAACTGGGTACGATTTGAGTTCACACCATGAGCTGACACTGGGTACTTTTTATCACGAAATACAGTACTGTTCCCTTGACGGAGGGGATAAAAGTCAAAATGTGTACTTAGTTTTTTCGTAAGAAAGAAAATATCTTAAAGATTGTATTATAAGTATTTTAATGTCTTGCGTTTTTAGTTCAGAAATTATAACATCATAATCCATATTATATAATTTATATATGGATATTATATTATGTATTAGGTAAAATCACTTGAAAGCCGGAATGTACAAAAACAACACGGAATGTACAGTTTCATTCCAATTCATCCATCAAGTAGTTTTAGCTGGATTCACTGCCATAACATATACTGACAGATGACAGACAAAAATAAAATAAAAAAACACTTTTGGCTTCAGTAACGTTTATACAGTGCCCTACAAATTATTTTTTTAAATAACTTCTATGTACAGATTTGACGACTGTTCTAGTGTAGTGGCGCGTGGAGTCGCCTTAATATCAGCGGTCGTGGGCTCGATTCCCGCTCGGGGCAGATATTTGTATTTGTATAAATATTTGTTTCTGGTCTGGGTGTGTATCGTTGTGGGTCTCCGTAACGTACCTCGAGGAGCACGTAAAGCCGTAGGTCCCGGTTATTGTCGAGGACATCTGATAGCGACCAGCCGTGGAGCAGCGTGGTGGATTAATCTCCAACCCTTGTCCTATATGGAGAAGAGGCCTTTGCCCAGTGGTGTGATTTTGTGATTTTAAAAACTAAATACCTCATGCTCAACGACCCCCAGAACGATAAACAAACATAACCAATACACATAGCGCCACAAGTACGACAAACATTTAACACTAAACAACATTTGTCATAAGCGGCAATCGAACCAACTCTTTTTCTATATGGAGAAGAGGCCTTTGCCCAGCAGTGGGTTGTTTACAGGAATGTACTGTAATAATAGGCTTAATAAAAGGGACGGATCGCAAACGACGTCGCGGGTACCTACAGCTAGTAAAAACGTATATTAGGTATATATTATATAACACCGAAATAAATTCTTAAAGAAATCAACTTGAAATAAATAACGTAATATTAGTATGTATTTTTAAACATTTGTGACATTTTAAAGTCGAAATATTCAACTTTTATGTTGACCCAAAACGTAAACATGCGAGGGTATATAAAATAACGACAGAAATAAATTCAGCGCAAATTACACGGCCGTTGAAATTCGTTATAAATGACGGTAATAAAAATGAAACATCTTTTGTAGTGAATATAGTATTCTTAACAAATCATCGAATTCAATATAAGTATTGCCCTAAAATGTAAATGTAATTCGCAATAAATATTAATAATGAGCTTAAATAAGATAAATTTTATCGTACATATCTGTAGTGTGTTTACAAATGCCGTGTTTACATTTCAACCTAATGGCAACTTTTTTGTAATTTGCATATAATTATGTAGCAATGAATAATGGAGGTTACGCTTTAAAAAAATCTATCAGGGACACATAAAACATTTAATTTGCAAAAGATGGTTTTAAAAATAAAAGCAAAGTTATAAGCATTTTTAATTTCAAATGGAGTAAATAGGTACATATATGTAATAGACTTATATGCGAATAGGTATATGTATGTGAAATATTTCTGTTTACTACTTAGCTTTGACGCATATGCTTCAAAAATAATTACACATATTCAATAAAAACCAATAATCTGAATTGTCCATAGCAGATTTTTGTGGTGAAAAATATTGATTTCAAATATTGTAACTTTTCAAATAACGGACGCTGATCAGGGTTGGAAAAAAAACAATTTTTTTAAAAAAGAACAAAACATCATGTTTAAAACAAAATATTAAAAAAAACATGTTTTAAACAAAAAAATATTTTGTTTTTTATGCAGCTGTTTAAAACACGTTTTAAACATGTTTAAAACATTGTTTTAAATTAATTAATAAGAATGTATGTATATCTTATTAGTAAAACAGCCATATTACTTCTACTCTAATATACTGGTTAAGTCTGGGACAATCGATGATATTTTAACGACATGATCTCCTGGTCATACTGAACAACTGTACCCAAGAAACATACCCTCGCTAATGAATCTTCTTTTTTGATCTCCTATACAAAGTTCTATACCTACTGTACCATTTTCACCACCACCTCCAGCATTAAAATCACTAAAATGTTGCCAAAGCGAATCTTTTTTATTACACTATTTTTATTAGCTTCACCTGTTGTTTGTTTGTTTGTTTGTTTGTTTGTTTGTTTGTTTGTTTGTTTGTTTGTATGTTTGTAACCAACTCCTGTAGACGTCATTTTGACCTACTTCAAACGTTCAGATTTCATATAAACTTAGTAGACTTATCGAAGGATCGATGACAATGCACTAATTTAAATAGTCCTCTTATCCTTACCAGGATATTCAGGATTAGCGATTTGTTTTTCATTACTCGATCACCTATTTCTCGGATAAGTTACCGACTTCGGGACTGATGACAATGTAATAATTTAAATAGTTAGCCCTGTTATCCTTACCAGAATCTTTAGGATTAGCGATTTGTTATTCATTACTCGATCACCAATTTCTCGTATAAGTTACTGACTAATCTGAAAACCAGCTTTTTCAACCGAGAAAACAGCAGGAGCCCAAATAACTTATTTCGCGGATAAGTTATGACCTTGAATAAAATAAATAATAAATAGTAAAAAAAAAACTAAAAAAACTCTTTTATAGAAAATTCAACAAAAAAAAAAATAGTAGAACCTCGTTAAGTCGAACCTCGATAAGTTGAAAACCTCCAAATCTCGAAAAAATGTTTTGTTCCCTTCCCTTTAAACACCAAAACTTTCATTACTCGATATCTCAACCTTCTATTAATCGAAATAATCAGTGAGTCCCTCCAAGCCATTTTATTACATATTTTCCCTCCTTAACTCGAAAAATTAAATTTTACCTCTGTATCTCGAACATAGCAATGTTTTATTTTACAATTTTTACAACTCGATTATTTGAGACATATTACCTCTATTGTTCGAAAATAAATAAGTTACCAACTTACCGACCGGCGAGAATTCACCGACAGTGTAAGTACACCATTGTTTCTTAGAAAGCAATTTAGGGCCGATTTCACTATTTGTACTCGAAACCAAGTTTAATAAAACTACGTTTTACTTAATCGAGTTCACAGTTCGATTCTAATCTCGGTTTTCGTTAAACGGATTTCAAGCTCTCTGAAGAGCAACTCTGAAGAACAAGAATTTTCTGCTCTTTAAACCTTAGACAATGCTATAGATAGAGAACAACCGAATTATCTAAAGCAAAAAATACTGGTTTTTTTAATGCTACTTTATTTTATTTTAAGTATGTTTTGAAATAATGTTGATTTATAATAAATAAAAATATGTGTGTCACCTCTGCAACTTGAATGTTTTATTTATTTTACCTCTCTAACTCTTTATAAGAATTAATCTCAACCTCCTTATGTCGAATCAAAATCCGCATAAGTCGAAATTCTCTATAAGTAGAAAACGGCGTTTTGGCGTCTCCCTTGATGTTCGACTTATAAAGGTTCTACTGTAGTTAAAAAAAAAAAACTAAAAAAACATACTTTTATAAAAAAATCAAACTAATGAAAAATAAATTTTAATTAATTATAGTGTACATAAGAAAAAAATGTATTTTATTGTAAAAAATTAAACAAGTGCGAGTCCGACTCGCCCATGAAGGGTTCCGTAGCAGCAAGTAACATCATATAAATGTTCTTGTAGTTCTTTGTAACTTTGGTCGATGTTTTAATAATAGTATATTTTTTATATAAAAAAAAATATTTACTAGATTTTCGGTGGAAGTTTGCAAGGTAATGTACATCATATATTTTTTTTAGTTTTATCATGGACACATTTTACCACTTTGGAAGTGTCTCTCGCGCAAACTATTCAGTTTAGAAAAAAATTACAGAAACCTCAATATCATTTTTGAAGACCTATCCATAGATACCCAACACATATGGGTTTGATGAAAAAAAAATGTTGAGTTTCTGTTTTAAGTATGGTGAACCCCCAAAATGTATTTTTTTTTTTGTGTGAAAATCTTAATGCGGTTTACAGAATAAATCTACTTACTAAGTTTCAACAGTATAGTCCTTATAGTTTCGGAAAAAAGTAGCTGTGACATACGAACGGACAGACAGACAGACAGATATGCCGAATCCATAAGGGTTCCGTTTTTGCCATTTGAGTACGGAACCCTAAAAAAGCGTGGGGTGCTTTTTAAGATATTATTAAAATGATAATCCTTCTACTTATAGGTATTATACCTGTCAATAAAGTATTTATATCTATTCACACCATACATAATTGTTTATATATATACAATATCCTAGTCAAAAACAATTTCTAACGTAATTCCAACAAGAAACGTCTAACAAACAATCACCTGACACATTTACTTGCTAACCCACACGCACACGCACGTCGTACACACTCAAATCTCATCCGTCCATATACACGAGCCACCCCTTATTTCTGTGTTTTGGGAATGTAAGGCCAGTAATAGAAAAATGAGAGTTGGTAGCTTTATAGATAAAATCTACCAAAAAATTTGGATGCATTCTATTAGTCACTACACGTAAAAAAAGATAAAAAAACATTAGTGTTTTTTATGAGTGTTTAAAACACGTTTAAAACAAATTGTTTTAAAACATGTTTTAAACACCTATACGTTTTTCTAAGTGTTTTAAACACTGTTTAAAACACTTGTTTTAAACAATTGTTTAAAACAATGCCAACCCTGACGCTGATAATAATCTATGGCTGATAGTCAACACTATCACAAGAATCAGCGTCATAAACGTCAACACCATATCATTTGCTATTAGGTATCAAATCTTAATAATGCGACTATAACCAGCTATTCTTAAGGGTCAGACCTCGCCTCTATTATAAATATTACTAAGGTCAAAGGTTTATACGCGTTGCAAATTTTAGAAAAGATTGTAACATAAACGATTATTTCGTAGGTAATTTGTACTTGTAAGTTAAATATATTGTATGCATTTTTTATTTAAATTTTATTTTATAGCGCATTTAATTGTTTCATAACTGTAACGTAACTTTGTATGAAATATAGCGCTTATGTAAATTGTAATAAAGTCATATAGCAACTACGAAGAATTCTTAATTTTATAATAGTATTAGTAGTGTGATAAATATATTTAATTTCTAACAATAAAATTTTTATACTACATTAAACAAGTTTGTGAATAAAACATTTCCAGGAGAATGAGACATATCGATCAGTACCGAATAATAACAATAATTATGTATTATTAAATTCGTCTAAATACGGTCTCATTTATTCATTAATTTGGATTAATGGTTTCAAATACTAAATAATATATCATACAACCTGTCAAAACAATCTGACTATAGACTGCGAGAGTTCGAAAGTAAACAGATGGAGTCAAAAAACCACAGTGATTCATGAAACAATATTTCATTGTAATAAAATAAATAATCGTATGTAAATATAAAATATTTCGTCGTGTTAAATAATAAATTTCAATTTCTTTAAGCTATGGTATGATTACATTCGGTAATTCTGTTTTATAAAGTTATAAAGTAACATTTATCCAAATATATTGCTATTGAATTTATTTTTATTATATGAAATAAGTAATAACATATGAAATAATAAAAATCAAAAGAAGGTTGAATGGTCCCTAATTATTATTATGTGCAACATTAGGTCAGCAAAAGTAGTAAGATGAGCAGTTTTTGTATTCAGTATACTTAGATTTATAATAAATTTTATTTATTCATAATTTTTATACAAAATATAGAAAGTAGGAAATAATAATCATGTACTCTATTAAAATGTCCGTTACCTGTAACGAGAGTAACGCACGCGAGTCGCTTCCGTTATTTCAGATATGTATGTAATTTTCAATTTAACACATAATTTGTTCAGCTTAATAAGTAAAGGCCCTTTTCGTTCATAGCATTGGTTCAAGCTTTAAGTTCATAATATAGGTCCTAATTCTAATACAATACTGACACATAAGAACTTCATCGACTGACGTAATTTGGTAAATATTACGTAAGTTAAGGTATGGATTTCTACTTAATAACAAGTATAACAATGTCCCAACCCCCGTTCTATTAATATTAATTATTTATTAATGTTTATGTTGTTTAGTCTATTGTATTCATTTTTATGCAAATATATTAATTAATGTAATAAAATTAAATTGTAAATAGATGTTTCGTTTATCCATATGTTACATTTTGTAAATAATATATTCATATTTTGTGTTTGTGTTGTTATAGATTAAGAATTAATAATGAAATGCACAGTTTTGAAAATGTGTCCAAATTTTTATTGTGGTTGGCTTCTCAAACGACCAAATATTCTCCATTGTGTCTTCCGTCGCATATAACATAGGCAAAATAATTTGTATCAAATTGACGTAACTAAAACCGTACAACAAATAATTAAATTGCATTGAACTATAGCTCACGCCAAAATATTTTATATAAATCTCACTTATTGTCTCTATATTCTTCATAGACTATAATTAGTAAGTTTGTTAGTTTGCTGTTAATTTTTTTTTTTTAAGTGGAGATTCGAAGGACAACACAAAGCTAGCTTACGCCAAGGACTTTACATATCCCAAAATGAAAGTAATCCTAGAAGACCATCAAATTCTGTCTCTATGTATTTAAAATTATCATTTATACTACTTGTACTCTTATTTATTCTGTGCTTATACTGCCACTCGTTCATAATTTAATTACAATTACGATAATAAATCTTGATTAATATAAGTCAAACATATGAATAATAAGTATGTTGTAAACATAAATCATTTAACAAAAAAAAACTACTTTAATATATAAAGTATAGTATCAATAATAAATAAGCATATTATTATACATACCTACGTGATTCATGATTGGTCATAATAATTTATAAATTTCTGCGCTTCCGTTATAAAGATTTCAACGATATCGTAGCGGAAAAAGCGTTAAACAATGGCAAGTAATTGTATCGTAAACATACTATGTAACAAAGGACTAAGAAACAATCTATCTAATCTAGATACTTGTCAAAGTAGTTGATATAGCTAGATAAAAACAGGTCTCGTACAAAACTAGTTTAAAAATATATTTATGATGAGAAAATTATAGTCTACGTTTTCGAATTTGCATGATACAGTTTCCTTTAATCAACTTATTATTCAAATGCATCATATTATAATATTATTAAGAGTCCTTTTTATAATCATAAATCCAATCCAATCCTCCATTTTATAAACGATAAATTTTAAAAATATTTTTAAGTAATGAAAATAAATTCTACTAGACTCAATATAAAAATTGTGTAATGATTTAATTACTCAATTTGAATGTATGATACATAATGTCTTATCTCGCCGCTTAAATCTAAAACAATAATGTATTTTAAAAAATTATAAATATCAGCACAATTACGAAAAAATTTAGGGTTTTATATACCATATACAAAAAAAAATGATGATATTATTTATTACTTTGATTTAAAAATTAACTATTACACATGACTTGATAATATTTGACATTACATCGACTACAAATATGTTTGAAAAATAATCATATAGCCGCTGGGCAGTAAATTTATCATGGCTTCAATATCTTAATACTTAAAATTTAACTCTATAATTATTATTTACCACGCTAAGACCGCAATGGTTTTCTGGCAATGAAATATTACGAGTATGACAACTATCGAGAATTGACATAAAATGCTTCTACTATATAGTAAAAACATTGTATCAGTTATATTTGAAATAAAGATGGTATATTATATGTATATACATTTCATAATTCTTTTTTCACTTTCATAATTTTTCTCGTGTTCTTTGTTTTCTTCATTTTAAGTGCCTATTAAAAAAAACGGTTAGCAAATCTTTAAGATAGGGATCTATACCTAAATACCAAAACATATGGACATAAAACTACTGAACTATAAAACACACTTAAATATGACCTACTGAGTAAAAAATTAAACGTCTAAAAAATTATTGAATTTTAAATTAAAAGCAGACAAAAGTAATTCTAAATAATAATCGAGAATTTTCATTAAAATCCTCGGAAATGAAAAAAATCTTGCAGTGTATCTATGGTTTCCGAAATAAATTTTGAGGCATCGATCTATAACCTTCAACCTACAGTGGAAAGATTATTGATAAGCGTATTTCGTTATATTCATAATCTACGAAACCAATAACTAAAGATTACGTTAATTTCACAATAATATTCACAATAACATTATTTTACACAACATTTTAATTAATTGTAACAGATCGTAATTAATTAAAATCTCAAGTACTTGCACTACTTGGTCATATCAAACAGTGTACTGTAGGTACTGTTAATTTATTTATGGCTTAATCAAATTTATAAATAGCTATAACTTTAATCACAATCACATCATCAACTTGTAAAACCATAGAAATATCAGACGTAACCACATACAAAATAAACTCCAAAAAGTCTGCCATTGAAATTTGTATTTATCATATTCGCCTATTATCAATGGCATGTCCCAATACTTTCACGCGCAAACTACGACCACCCCCTCTGCGCACGCGCTGAACTATAAAAGCACGCTCCCGCCCTCATTTCAATCAGACGCAAGTTGCACTTCAACATAGCGATTCCTGGAAGACACTAGTCTTTCAGCAGCGCTATTAAAAAACAAAACTCAATAAATAATAATCTATAACTCTTTCTTTCTTTCACTTCTGTGCTTCACTTCTTATTTCAAAATGAGACCCATGGTAAGTACTTTTTTCACTATCATTTCTTCTGTCATTTCATTTTCTACTTCTATAAGAAAATGTCTCATAACACTTTTGTTTATTATAAATAACTATAAAATATTCTAATATATATATCACTTATGCTAATATGGATTTAGATTTCAAATGATTTACAAGTTTAGATTTAATGATTTACGTCTTAGTGTTTTAACTTAATTTATTGCTGTGACTTACCTGACCAGTTGCTGCACTTTGTCAAACAGCCTTGGCTAATCTCAATACAAAGCTGCAGGATAACTGACCTCCACCCTGCCTATACCAAGCACCTAACCTAATTTCATGACAGCAAAACAAGCTGTTTCTTTCATAAGCACTCAATGCGATAAACAACTAATTTAATATTGTTAACAGCGTCAAAGTTATGGTAAACAATCTATAATACAAATAAAATAATATACAGTCAGCCTTATATATTGTTTACAATAAATGTATTTAATGTGTTAATAACATTTAAAATTTTGCGATATTCCTCATATTTAGTTAGTAACTTTAGTAATTATATCTAAACATATTAAACTAACAGTTGAAATTTTCTAATTATTTCATTTTCCGCAATATAAATAATATTCGTAATACAAGAAAAATGTGAATATATAATTGTAAACCTTTTCTAAAAAAAACTAGTGTATCAACAATATCTTAAATTAAAAAGTTATCGAGTTCGCCCGTGCGGCCGCGCAGCACGCGACTCGCGGGTCATTGTCACTGAAGTAGTTTTACTTTTCGCTCCACTTGTAATCGTTTCCTCATATGCATACAGCACGCTTACGCTTAATTATAAGCGAAACTTTCGTCAACTATTTTAATATTATTCTTTATATAATATGCTGTATTTTAAAATATTAGAGTAAAACCTTTAAAATTATAAAATACTAGCTTCTGCACGCGGCTTCGCCCGCATGGATGTCGGTTATCGCGATAAAAAAAAAGTATCCGTGGTACTTCTAATATCCCCAAGAATACCTACAATAATATGTACTGTAATACAAGAATATGTACAAAGTTTCATGATGATTGGTTACGTAGTTTTCGCGTGAAAGCGTAACAAACAAACTTACATTTCACATTTATAATATTAATTAGGGATTATAATGTACATTTTAAGTAGTAACCTTTTTTTGTGAAAAGAAATATTTTACTTTAGATATACAAAGCAAATAATTTATTACGATAAAACTTTCTACTGAAATTATCATAATAAATACACGTTTCAAATTGTAATAAAATAAAAATTCAAAAATTATTAAATAAAAATCACGCAAAGCAAACGGCTATTAAGATTTTATTTCGTTACAAGGTTTCAAGTGTAGCGAATCAGAGCACAAATAGACGCCACCCTGCGTACGCGTTTCAATGACATTGAAAGTTATCGATTGATGCAATTCGTAGCAAGTGAGTTGCGTCAGTTCATTTTCAAACATGAATTAACAAAAATACGTATATTTACATCATGTAGAGGCGAAAATAATGGCGAATTAGGAGTTTTCAATGTGGAAGTAGGCCGTAACCTCCATCCATCTCAATACACTTAATATGAAAATTAACTCTACCTACTACTCAAAAGTAGAGTGCTGCTACTGCAACCGGTTGAAGCTTAGAATATTTTCAAACTCTGATAAATAACTATACTATCTATAAAATCTTACAAGATCAATTAATGTGTATATTTTTTTTTCTTTTTTTGTTGTTGTTTTGTTTTACTTTTGCCGGACATATTTAGTAGGTAGCTACGTGAACGTTAAGGAGATTAATTTGATATTTAATCGTGAAAGAATTAATTCAATAAAAATGTTATTCAATACATATATTAATAAATGCTATATTTGTCTATCTATTTGTAAATTATACTTTCAAGCTTTAGCCGTTCAACTAATTTTGATAATTTTTGATATAGAAACAGATTGGATTTCAGACGAGTAAACAGGCGACCTTTGTCGTGAAAATGTAACTTAATTCAAAATATATTTAAATATCATATATCCCGTGTCCATATAATATCCCATCATATCTTTATACACATAATTTTATGTTTCATTTTAATTAAAAACGATCAAATTGTAATGGTTCGTATTAAAAAACTCATATGATAATGAACATTCGTAATTGCTACGCAAAACGACCAAATATAGTAAGGTAAACGCATACTGCTATCATCCATTAACTCGTTGGCTTTTCATAATCCATTTAAGCGTACAATGTCAAACATCACTACTGTTACGGCTGCAATCTTCTACTCATACGTCGCTTCTAGCTTAATCTTCGAGTAATAAGGTTGAGGTTTTCACGTTTAATTTGTTTACATCGTTACACACAAACACATCATGCGTTAATTGTATAGGTACTAGTGTTGTCAACGTTTTCAATATATTATGTCGAAAAAATATAAAGTGAATTTATTTTAAGAGACTTGAGTAAGCAATGGCTACCCATAAAAACAATTTATTATAAAATATATAATAATAAGTTTAATTCTTAAATAATTTCTTTATCTGGACTATATATTTTGACCCTTTACGTATATGATTAGTTGAAATTTGAAAGTATTTAACTGATGAATATTTTAATGAAAAAAAAAAACAATAAAGTAAAGCATAATGCATTGAACAATATTCCAGAGGCTACCGGATAAGTCCGGATAAGTCCACGCTTGTCGTTCGCCTCGCCGCTCACTAGCTTTTTGTCTGCATTCCATTGCACGCTAATTTAGAAGGGCAAGCCTTCGCGTCAACTTGCTGTATCAATATTCCAATTATATCAAATTATAAAACGCCTACTTCTATTAAGATCTTTACCTGAACTAAGTAGTCTAACAAACAATTACTTTCAGGAACACGATTATAAATTCATGGGTGCTCAGATTTTAATATAACATTAAAATAACGATATATCCATTAAAGTTTTAACCGATATCAAAATAATTACTTTAAAAAGGACAGGAATAGTTTATATAGCTGCAAGAGACATAAAAATAAAAATAAACAACATATTGATATGCGAGGGAAACCAGTCACTATAATATATGACTGTGGGCAGGTCCGGAAGGTTGGCTTCCTGCTCCCTGACCTTCGGACAGCCTTCAGACCTTGACGCCATTCACTTAGTACTGCTTTACTTTTATTCGTTGTAAATTATATACGAAAGCGTTTATTTTTATGCATGTTATCATCTACGCACCAACTTTTTTCTTTGTCTACTTCTGTTAAATACAAATTCTATCCGTTTGTATTTTACCATACCATAATCTTTGCTTTGATTCAAGAATTTCTTTAACCTAAAATAAACTTATCTCTTAAATAAATTCTCTCATTGAATGATCATGCACAATGCATTAATTTCACCATACGCGGCAGAAGGTTTAAAACAAGGTCGCTTCAAGCGCAAGCACATGCGATGCTATCTGAAATTTTGTAACTTGACGTGCTCGTATTGTCTATACTCTATATAATTTAAGTATTTCTTTTATAAAGCCACTTTCATTATTTCATCATGTGATAAATTTTACATGATTTTGTTATTTCTATGAAGAATAACTTTACAAAGTAATATACGGTTAACTAGTTCATTGATGTGATATCTAAATCAGTAATTTAATTATCTCGCTCACCTGGTTGATGACATGACCGCAAGCCCCTGACATCATTACGTGATTGTGAATATAAGATCGCAAACTCCGCAAATTTCATAATAACTTTATTAGATTTTCGTCAGTATTCTTTTTCACATGATTGACGGTAGAAGGTCTAATACAAAAATGGATTACGGGAATCATTCTATATTTATAAAAAACTACTTTTAGTAATAGACTAATTATTTAGCGGCAATAATGTTTGATATTTATATATCAATTCCTTTTATGGTTTCTTTAAATCTTTTATTTCCAATAAAATAAAATAACATTAAATTGCTTCGAGATAAAGCCATTAAAAGTATGCATATTGTTATATGTTAAATTATTGCAAGGAGAATTTTTTATTGCATTTCAAGCAATAAGTAATTTTAATTTCGTTTCTCATGTCGATAATGTTGTTGTATCCTTATTTAGAACATACCTACTGCACAATCAACTTATATCCCTATCGGTACATACTTCAAAGCCCACTCGTTTCCGTTGCTATTATTTCTCACAATTCAAGGGCTCTCATTTCTTATTCAATAAAAAATAGTTCATAAATACCAGAATGTAGTAAACACTTAAGTTATGCTGTAGTAGTATGTAGGTACCTATTTAAATGTTTAATTAAAATCTGTTCTAGTAATCTTTATAAAATGTAAAAAAAAATATCTTGTATATTGAAACATTTTTACACCTTAATAACTATAGCTAGCTGAAAATTTTAAGGTCCTTATTACTCATATTTTAACTAATTTTATCACACATCAAATATATTTTTTGTTCTTGTTTAATTATAAGAGGATATAACTTTAGTATGTTACGTACATAGTATTAAAATCATTGCATTAAGATTACCGGATTGATGTTATTTATAAAAACTTTTAAAGTCTTTTATATTTTACTTACAGATTGTTATTGCTTGCTTGGCGCTGGCGTGTGGAGCCCATGCTGGTTGGACCGGTCCTCCAGCCAACATTGCTCTGTCTCAGGACGGTCGCAACATCTTAGACACACCTGAAGTAGCACAGGCGCGGGCAGCCCACTATGCCGCTCTGCAAAAAGCAGCACAAAGCAACCCAAACCCACAAGACGACGGCTCATACGATCCCCGCTGGAACAACGAGGAGTACTGGCAGGGTGGTGAGCAAAAATGGAACGGTGGTGCGGCTCAACAATGGAACGCTGCACCTGCTCAACAGTGGAATGACAACTCCGGCCAATGGAACGCTGGTGCTGCTCAACAGTGGAACGACAACTCTGACCAATGGAACAACGATAACTCTGGTCAATGGAACGACAACTCTGGTCAGTGGAACGGCGACAACGGTAACCAATGGAACGCTGCCCCCGTCGCTCCTGTATGGAATGCTGCCGGACACGCTCCCGCTCCTGTCGCTGAAACTCCCGAAGTAGCGCAAGCTCGTGCTGCCCACCTCGCTGCTCTCTCTGCTGTCAACAGCGCACCTAACCACAACCAGTGGAACGCTCCCGCTCAAAACCAGTGGAACGCCCCTCAACAGAAATGGAACGGTGCTCCCTCATGGCAAGGTCCTCCCGCTCAAATAAGACTTGCCCAGAATGGTGCTGGTATCTTGGAGACCCCTGAGGTAGCTGCTGCGCGTGCTGCTCACTTGGCAGCTCACTCACAAATTGCCCACGCTGCTCCCGCTCACCCACAGCAGCGCTGGTGATTTATTTCCCCTCTTTGTTTTCCGGATAACTCGACACGACTCCTCTAAGGTGTTACGCTCTCGATAAGTGCGGGCAGGTAACATCCTAGAGAAACGTTGGGATACCCACTCTCCTTCGATCTCCTCTTCGTTTAGTAATATTATCAAAGTGCTAGTGCGTCAGACTTTTTCTTCTATAGCTTTTGTTACTTTTTCTAAGAAATTTCTATTATACGAACTTTTTGTACATAATAAATAATTATATGTATGCGTAAACGAAATATAATAAACAAAAATTAAAAACTATTTTTATTTGAAGAAAAAAAAAACGTTGACAAAAATTATCAAAAATCTATTGTTTTGCTGACTTTGATTCTTAGCTTTGAAATTATAGCAATCTTAAATACTATATCAAACTTCAAAGTATAAAAATATTATTCTAGTTGCATACAATAAATTTATTTAATATACTCTACTCTAGAAAATATACTTTAACTTTTAGACAAAAATATACGAAATATACTTGAGTTTGAAGACATTTGATATCTCATAAGAAATAATGTCACATTTTCCTCACTCACACTTACACTTTACGCGTCCAGTAATTACGTGAGACAATTTTGGTTATTTTTTTACCCCCTTGGTGAGATTTCGTGAAATTTCGCCTCGACCCCTCCTCCCTATTCTAATCTCACGTGAGATTTTTGAAAAGTGTGCAAGTCTTATATTAGGAATATTCATAGAAAATATTATCGATTTTTAGTGTTCCGTAGCCAAATGACAAAAAATGGAACCCTTATGGATTCGTCATGTCTGTCTGTCTGTCTGTCCGTCCGTATGTCACAGCTACTTTTTTCCGAAACTATAAGAACCATACTGTTGAAACTTGGTAAGTAGATGTATTCTGTGAACCTCATTAAGATTTTCACACAAAAATAGAAAAAAAAAACAATAAATTTTGGGGGTAATTTTTTTTCTATGGTATGTAAATTTTTTGCTATGGTATGGATAGGTCTTCAAAAATGATGTTGAGGTTTCTAATATCATTTTTTTTAACTGAATAGGTTGCACAAGAGACACTTCCAAAGTGGTAAAATGTGTCCCCCCTCCCCCCATAACTTCTAAAATAAGAGAATGATAAAACTAAAAAAATATATTATGTACATTACCATGCAAAGTTCCACCGAAAATTGGTTTGAACGAGATCTAGCAAGTAGTTTTTTTTTTAATACGTCAGAAATCGTAACCCGCAATTTATCTTTCATTCAATCAACTCAAATATATTTTAAAAAAAAACAAGAACTTTTATATGATGTTACTTGCTGCTATATTAAGTGCACATGGAAAACAAAAGGTCATCACGAGCCCCGTACCGATGTTTCCACCTGCAGCCTATACATAGCCTATACATATTCCTAAAAATAGGTCATCACCGGTACATGACAACTATTTAAGATCTTTAATGACGGAAAAAAATTACGTGATATTTGTCGAGAACATTCTCCCCTCCGCGTGAGATTCTGTGAGATTTCGCTGGATCCCCTCCTCCTCCAGCCCTCCTAAACGCCTCATGTAATTTATGGATGACCCCTTACTAATAAATTAGATAAAATAAAAGTTTAACAATAAATATTAAAACTAGAATACCCAACATCATTATCAAGTAACTATGTATTGATATAAATTATAATAACATAAAGCATTTTACTTAACACATAAATTATTTTTAACCAACAGAAATATGTTTTAAGGTGTTTCATTTCATATCTAATAGTTTATGGAAGATCAGCACGGAATAAAGTGTTAATGTTAAGTTACTTAAAGAACGAATAATTAAATCAGATATAAAAAAATCGTTACGTGGAAAATCAAACAGTTCTTTTGAAAAAAAAACTACTATTTTGAAGTTACTTGAAAATTAAATATAGGTAATTTACTTAGAGAATATTTGCTAACTTCTACATTACACGGTCTTATACGTAATAGAACCCAAAAATAACGTCATAGATTAAATAAGATTTGCTACTATTTCCAAAACTCGCCATCTAATTTTAATCAATATACATGGAGAATTTTTCGTTATTCAACAATATTCGCATGCAATCGTCAAATTAAGTATCATAATAAAAACCAATACAAAAATTGTGTAATATTTATGGTCTATTCAGACCAATAATTACATTGATGAGGTCGGGACAACGAATAACTGTAAAATGTGTAATTTTGTCATCGAAAGTAAACTAAGGTGGAACAAGGTCGATTTGTCATGTCCGCCAACAACCGATTAAACCACAAACATTGACAATGTGAAATTAGGTTAGATCATGGAAATTTGTAGCTTTTCGTAGTTGTTGATCAGACGTTCTCGATAATCATCAAATCACGACATACATTTTTTGATCTAAATAAATAAAATAAATTTTAATTAAAAAAATGGTAACGAAATACAAAACAAAATTTAAAATACCGCCTTCGGAAGCTTTTACAATGGTATGTTAAGTAAAGTTTTGAATAAACTACAAATAACAGTCAATTAAACCTTCATATAAGAAAATAATCATGTTATGCCAAAGTCAGAGGCATGCGTCTTTACTCCAAAGAATGTGATTAATGAAATAACGATTAATTCAATTAACAAATATTTATCATTATTTAGCAAAGCTACTGGGCTACTCAATCAACGTCAAACCCGTGGTATGAGTGGAATACGAACAAACCATCAATCCGCAATAAAACCGTGGTCAGTAACTTACGAGTGAATCTCTTTTAAGAGATCTCAATATCTAAACAATACTTTACTACTTTACTGCAAAACACCCTTAAGGATTATATTAATTTATGAGTCATATAATTTTAGATTTTAAATATTGTAATTGTATATCTGTAAGCTTAAAAACGAAGGCAATATACAAAATGTAGAATTATCTGCTTCTATCGTCGCGTCGTAGCATTGATATGTAGCATTTCTCAATAAACAAACTTTTTTTAAATCAGTTAGTTGTTTACGATCTTTTAACATACAGTCAAATAGACAGATTTTTCTGCTCCATGTCATTGTGTACATAAGAAACAAATAAACCCAAAAATATTTAAGTTGCTATTAAGTATGTATTTGTTGTTATTTACATACTCATATTATATGTAACTGAGTTTACACAGAAAAAATCGTCACGCCTTGTATACTTCTACCGCTCCCTTTGTCAAGACCTTAGAGAATATTTGCTAACTTCTACATTACATGGTCTGCGCTATATAGGTGAAAAAAAATTGACATGGCTCGAAAGGTACGTAATATTTAAGTTTTATACCTTTAAGCAATTAATCTTGTTTTAAAACACGTTTATACATACAAAATACAAAATATAAATTGTTACCTATGCTAAAGTACGCCTATTGTTAAGTGCGTAAGCGATAGAAATATATAAATAGAAACTAATCAAGGATATAAATAATGTCTTAGGTCAGTGTTTGATCAATGTAAACTGGACCGCAAAAAATAAGGGTCGGTTAGAAAATCTTCAATATCTTCAAAAGTACCTGTCCTAGCTTTATGAAATAAAGACTAAATTAAAGAATATTTTATGCCACATAAAAATATTTATTAAAACCTTTTTATTTATTTTTATAATTGTATAAAAAACTGAAAATGTAAAATAATGGCCGTTTTTTAATTTAGTACAAAAAAAATCAAATCAATTGTTTCGTGGTTGTTTTAGTTTTGGAATAAAAAAGTTATAAATTGATATCTGTGCATTATAAATTTTATTATTTTTAAATCATGTCGTTAACACCTGAAGAATGTACCAGGATCCTGACAATGCTTGAAGATGGGCACAGTTAGCGAAATACAGCGAGAACTGTTGGTGTGACCCTTTCTACACTTCAGCGAGTACTCCAGCGTTTCCATGAAACTGAATCAAATCCTCGAAGACCAAGAACAGGCCGAACAAGGTGCACGATAGCGCGGTAGGATCGCTGTATGGTGTCAACAATTTTGAGAAATCGCCTTCTTACGGCTATGGCTATTTTCAAGAAGTCGGTATCACACACATGGAGTGGCCAGCAAGCAGCCCCGACTTAAGCCCCATAGAGCATGCATGGGACGAAAAGGGACGACTTGTAAGGCAGCGGTTGTCCACAGCCAATCACGCTACGTGAAATGAAAAAAGCTCTAATATAGGAATGGCAGAATATTCATATTAAAAACCTAGTAGAAAGTATACCAAATCGCTTAACAGCAGTGTACTAAAATGCGTGGAAACGTGGCACATCTGTAACCAATCTACATTCACGAAAATACTGGAAAAACTTCGCATTTTTATTTATTTTACATTTATTAAAAATAAAAAGCTTGATTTTTTTTTCATATATTTTAAAAAACTAGGTCAGGTACTTTTGAAGATTTTCTAACCGACCCTTTTTCTTTGCAGTCCAGTTTATATATTGATTTGACGTGAAATTTGATTATAAATTTTAGATTCTTCTGGTTAATCGCTTTCGGTAGTTCCTTGATATGCGCGGCATTCTTCATATTAAATGTTTATGCAAAATGGCGAATGTCACCTATGATCGTCAGCATCAATCCAGAAAACATGCCGCTGAACAAACTTCCGTTCCCAGCGATTACAATTTGCAATGTAAACCAAGCAAAGAAGTCAGTTGCTGAACGGTATAAAATGTTTGGGTAAATAAGAAAAAATATATAAAAGTCTTCAATTTTTTTAAGTTTACCTATCAACGTTTAAAATTATAAAAACTTCGTTTACATATCTAGTCATTGAACACTATATGGAATTTTCTTTTTTATTTTAATACTTTATCGATACTACATTATTTTTCAGTGATTCGGTAGATAAAAAACTATTAGAAAGTCTTTGTACATCTCGAACAGATGCGGACCTTTTTGATAACGATACCGCCGACAGTGCCGACTGGGAACATACGCGTTCTTTCCTTATTAATGTTCGTATAAAATTCCATTTATCTATACAATTAAGTTACGATATTTATTACTTACAAACTCATTCTTGTTTTGATGAAATAAGTTAACGCACTTTTTATTCTATATATTTTTTTATTACCCTTGATGCCTTTCTTAATGATGCCTTTCTTGAAAAACTCTGCTGAACGGGAGGCAATAAACTCTTCAAAGGCATTTTGTACTACCTCTCAGGTATTGAATTTTTTCCCACCAAAAAGTTGTCCAAATTCTGGAAAAATTGGAACTCTGTAGTGGCTAGATCTAGTGAGTACGGTGGATGACGGAGAACTTCTAACCCCAGTTCTTGTAACTTGGAGACCGTCTGCTGTGCGGTATGAGGTCGCGCGTTGTCATGCAGGAGCAGCGGAGCCGAACGATTGACCAAAGCTGGTTGGAGACGTGCGATATTCCCCATTATTGTGTTTAATTTCTTACAGTACACATCTGCAGTAATTCTCATGCCGTTTGGTAAGAATCTGTGATGAATTACACCGGCGCTAGACCAACAAACAGTTACCATCACTTTCTTAGGGGTGATTTTTCATTTAGGGCATTATTTAGGTACTGAACCAGGATTTAACCAACTAGCTGAGCGCTTGCGATTGTCGAATAGAATCCATTTTTCGTCACAAGTAACAATGCGATTCAATATGCCTTCGTTTGTGTGACTGTTGAGCAGTGCAAGGCACGTCTCGACGCGTATTTCGCGCTGGCGTTCATTCGATTCGTGAGGCACCCATTTATCGAGCTTCTTTAACTTGCCAATTTGACGCAAATGGACCAATACTGTTTTAGTGCTAACTTCGAAAGCTGCTGCTAATTCATCTGTAGTTTGAGAATCATCAGCCTCCACAATCGCCTTTAATTCATCATTGTCGACCAACATTTTCGGCCGACCACGTGGTTCATTTTTTAGGTCAAATTTCCGAAACGAAATTGAGCAAACCAATAACGGGTGGTACGACCGCTTTTTTTAGTTTTAAATAGCCAGTACGACGAAACGGCAATTTCATAGGTAAAGACCTAATATTTTAATGTGAAATGTTAGTCATTCACTTATTTTGTGCCGAGTAGATGAATTGCCTATATTGGGACGAGTACCGGCAACTTTTAAGGCAAAGGCAAGCATTCGATAGTAGATAAGTATATTAATCACTAGAAGCGTTTTTATAAATTTTTTTAGTATAGAAAATTAAATTTTCATTAATATTAAATTGAATAAAATATTTGTATATAATATTATTCAGGTGACCCAACCTTGCAACGAGATGTTATCGCTATGTATCTGGGACTCAGTGAGTAGGAACTGCCAGGATTTGTTCAACGCCCAACTCACTGATGAAGGTTTATGCTGCACATTCAATGTCGTCCATCGAGAAAATATGTTCCGAAATCCGTGAGTTAATAGTATATTATGACACACTATTATCTGATAATAATATTTAAAAAAATTATTTACAGCTAAATATAAATAATTTAATATCCATATGAAATATCTCATTACTAGATACGAAAGTTGGTTTTGTGATAGCTAATATACGTTATTTATATTAAATAAAACATCCGGTATACTTTAATTAAATTAAGCATCATTTTCGATTGCAGAAAGGACCTCAACGATATGAACTTCACTTTTCCTTTACCAGCTGTCGATTGGACTCCTGAAAGCGGATATCCTGACGATGCACCTGCTGATGGATTCCCTTGGAAACCACAGGGTAAATAGCCCGCTTAGATATTTTTTTTTGTATATCATTATCGGTTTTTTTCAGCTGTGATATCCAACAGTTGATGGGTTGTGGATTTTTTGGTTCTTTTCTCAAAGGCTTAAATACATTTACCTACATCAGCAGGCTGAATCAATCAATCAATCAATTCTCAGTTTACGTTTTATGTGCATTCTCAAAAATAATATTTCGAAATATTGACCTACATCAACTAACACGTGATATAATCAGACAAATGGGATCATTGCGAAAGTCCAAGAACGATTCAAAACATATATCAAGGGATAGACCGTGTAGGTGTTACAAGTGTGATTTATACATGATCAATTTGACCCACGCCTTGAGCAATACCTCTGCTTACTTTATGTCGTATTATGTTTGTATATACATTTATATTTAAAGTATATAAAACTATTTTAATAAAAAATATTTACAATCTAAATGTATGCAGAAAATGTTAAAAGGTACATTCTATAACACAGATACACGATACCTGATTAAATATGTAAAAATGTTTACATATTTAATCAGTATGCTTTCAAAAAATTGATACGGTAATTCTGTTTTTATTTTTATCTTCTCTATAAAAATAATACTGTCATACCTAATAATATATACACAAACATGATTATTACTTTAAGTTACATCATGAATTGAGAGCAACATCATACCCAAATAAACTCCTTAAGGTGTTCTTGGTACTTAATTTTTGTCAATCCTTGTAGCCTAAATAATAATTTTTTTAAAATATATAGACAATTTTTTTCGATAATGTTTTTAGTAATTTAGTAAAATAATAACTACCAGCAGCAACGAACCATGAAAAACTTTTTATTTACTTACAATCATAAAGGTCATGTGGAATAACTCGAGTCAATCATCACCATATTTCTACATAACCTACTCGTAGATAATTCAAACGAAATAGAAATACGCAAATCAGCCCAGTAATCGCCCCTTTTAGAAACAAGGGGCGATTACTTGGCCGATTTGCGCTTACATCGATATGATACAAAAATATATAGGTATAAAAATAAATTATATATTTTGTTTTTGCGAATATTAGTTCATTTCCCTGAGATTCCATCATAACATCTCGATTTAATGTAAGTAGCCCGTTATAAAAAAAATCAGTTTACAATTTACAAAGATATAGGTAAATATACAAAAAAATACATACAGAAGACACACATAAATTTAAAGTCCCCAAAATAATTATAAATGAAATAAATACATTTTACTTTTAAGCTCTAGTTTATATTTTGTCCAGAGAATCGGAATTACGATTCAACGGGGAAATACTTTCAGCATTATTGGCGGCTTCAACGCGGACATTATTTATACCACAATGATTCGTAAATAATTAGTTAAGTTTTGTGTTGTAAATATGTACTTATAATATTGTAAAATAATAAAAACTAGAAATTAGAAATATAATTACATTAATTCAAGATTTAATTATTTACCTACGCTTAAAGGTATTGGAACTGATCATGGTCTGACTTTAATACTAGACGCAAATATCGCAGAATACTATTGTGCCTCTACCAAAAGCACTGGCTTTAAAGTAAGTAAAATACCATATTTCATATGAACAAATATTCTTTGACGAGAGAATAATTTGTTAATAATAAAATAATAATAACTTCCGTATTTTGATAGATTCTTCTACACAATCCTACAGAAACACCAAACATTGCTAAACTAGGAGAGGTGTATGGTCCAGGGATCGAAGCACGTGTATCGATACAGCCAAGAATTTTAGACGCGCAACCGTCTCTGAAGAGCATCGACATCAAAAAAAGACTTTGTCTATTTTCTAGTGAAAAGAATTTAGTATTTTACAGGTAGGTACAGTTATGACTACATAATTATCTATCTATACAAATAATAAATCTGTTAAAACCTTCGTTTTATTAATACACTATATATCATCAAGAATAAATTTCAATAGCGCGTATTTTTTTGTATCAGCGCTATCTCTTATCGTGTTTTTCTCTGATCACGTATCACGTAAAAAGTACAAAACCAATGTTAATAACTTTAATACATAAAAATTGGAAATAACTCACAGTATAATTTAGTTTTTGTTTCATTGTAATTAAATTTAAAAATAAATATTTAAGAAAATAGAAATAGGTACCTACGCCGCCAACGCCATCTGCTCTAAGGAATCTTTAAAACTCACAAAACTTATATTTGAGTTATTATTTTGTTAAACTTAAAAGTTTACTAAATATGTCGGATAGGAATAGAAATCGTTTTAATATTTTAGATAAACATCATTTTCAATTAATATACTATTATGTTAAATATTAATTATGTTAAATGTCACTAAATATAAAAACGATATTCTACAATTATACGATAGATGGCGCAGATAATTTTCTGAATCGCGCTGACCAAAACTTCGGCCAAAAGAATGACACTCGCCCGTATTTAAAAATCTGTTTTTCTTTTTTGTATATAATTAAATACTTTAGGGTACTACGGTCTTGATTGTTTGTTCGTTGTTAAAATTTAAAATATTTGGTCGTTTTATTTGTTTGTTGATTGTACAAAGTTGGATGGTTATAGCTATTTAAGTTGTAATCTATATATATATATATATATATATATATATATATATATATATATATATATATATATATATATATATATATATATATATATAAAGTCGTGTTAGTTACACCGTTTATAACTCGAGAACGAGTGGAACGATTTTTATGATTTTTGTGTTTTTGGATTTGTCTCCGTCGGGAATAATACTTATTAAAATATGGTATTCATCAATGAGAAAATAATTAATAAAAAAAACAGTTCAAATGTTTCATCCGTACTATCTATTTACATATATATGTATGTATGTATGTATGTATGTATGTATATAGATATAATAAATCTGTCACTCAATCCGTCTATTATAAAATATTTTCCAGTATCGACGCAGGTGTAGGTGATAAAAAATATAAATGTATAATTTTTAAAATTTTTGTTAAAGACCCGTGCGAAGCCGGGGCGGGCCGCTAGTGTATATATAATTTTATAATGAATACTAGACCTTCCTCACGATTTTGTCCTTAGTATTTTTTTATAATTAATGTCTTGAAAGTTTATGGCTACGGTCTTACGAATCGTAAATGTTTTAACCAGAATAATATCCACAGATAATAATATTACAACTATAAAATTAGCTTCAATTGTTTGCTATTTTCTGAAAACGCCAAATTTTGATAAAAGTTAATAAGTTATATCTCGACTTAGGTATTGACTTTTGTTGCTGACATTAAAATTAAAGAGAGTGTATAGTTTTTTACGTGAGTTGAAAATTTTTAGGAAGAACCAATAATATCTCAAATTAAAGAATAAAAATTCACATTTAAACTTTTGTAAAGAAATAATAATTGTACCATCGTTATTCAAAAGTTATCTATCCAAGTGGCACAAAAGTTAAACCCCGGAGTTAAATGACATTTTTAATTTCGATTATTTCTCTTGGACCTACAGTAATATTTTTTTCATGTAGTAGAAAGAGTGGATTTTATTCTTCAACATACTTTTAATTTAATGAATAATTCAATCCCACCCTACCCCTAAATGTCCCTCGCGGTTTCATTTGCGTTGATATTTAATTTTCTATTTAAGTAGGGTAAGGTGGGGTACAGTGTTACACGGGGTACACTGTTACAGTGTACATATCTCCGTCTCTGTCTTTCACTTTTATGGTGTTGGTATACACGTTTGTCAAGCTCACAAGTACCCATCTTTAAGCAGTTGTCATTGCCGCAATTTGTACCGCGTGTAGAAAATAACAAACAAAAAAAGGTTTTGTGTGATCCAACGAGAAAAAAATCATTTCAAAATTTTTTACTTTTTTCCGGACGTATTATATTTAGGTAAGTTATGATAGTTTTCCTCTATTTACTGTATATTAAGTTACGAATTAACGTTAAGTAGTTTTTTGTAAGCATAACCTAAAAGATAAACTTGATTTTTTTTTTTATCGTTTTGCCTCTCCGGGGCACTGTGTTACGGGGCACTGTGTGACACACACTACTGTGTTTTACTATTTCTAGGTATTAAAAGAAAATGGTTCGAAATCGTAAGACGAGGACAGATTACGATCTTCATAGTGAAAGAGATATGGCAGAAGCAATTCTGATGGTAGAAAGTGGTGTAAGTTTTCGAAAAGATATTAAAGTTGTGCTTTATCTTGTAAATATTGGTAGCAAGAAAGACCAAACGTCAGGCAGATGTATATACGTTTCAAAATAATATTATAATAAAAACAATACTTGTTAGAAAAGTTTACTTTTTTCTTATTGTTATTTTGTACATTATTTTTATGATGTAACATTGTGCCCCTTACCCTGTAACAAAGTACCCCAGATACGGGGCTCAGTGTTACAATCGACTGATTTAATTAAAGTGAAATTTAAATTAATTAATTGCTAATAATGTTCATGTTTGAATAATTTTAATTAAAGAGAGATTGTTATAGTTTATATCCAAGCCGAAAACAAACTGATTAAAACAATATTTTTGTCGCTACATTCTAGTTTGTTTTTTTTGTAACACTGTACCCCACCTTACCCTACTATTTCTCAATAATTTAACTTTATAATAGTGAATTATAACATAAAAATATTTGAGTAATTTTAGATTTTATAAATTACAAGCGTTCCTCGCTCCTTCAAAGTTATACTTTCGAAAAACTATACTATCAAACTCAAAAAGAATATTTAACTTCACTTAGTTTAGCAGTTAAGCGGGGTTAAATAAACAAACAATCTCTAGTCTAATAATTCAGTATACATTTTGTTTTACAGAACTTACACTTTAAGGAACTGCGAAATGGAATGTGAAGCTCGTATTATGTTGGACATTTGTAAATGTGTGCTATATTATATGCCTAGTAAGTAGCATGTTATAGAGTATTTAATACTAAATCCAAAGAATTTTACAAAATAATAAATTTAAGCTATTAAACTTTCTCTAATATTCAAAATAATAATGCGAAAATAATAATTTATTCAACAAGCAATAACCTTAACATTTTGTTAAAAAAAAACAATTAGTAGAGTATACTTATACCAACTTAAAGTTACAGATTAAAAAAAAAGTTCTGTTAATAAATTAATAAAGCTCGTTTTTTAAGCATCCTGAAAATAGACACTTCGGTGAAACCATATAGGTATTTAGTATAACAGATATATTACAAGTTTTTTTTAGCAAATTTTATACTAGACTAAGCAATTAGTTCTTAATGTAAAAAAGGCAATAATGATAAATATATAATGTAATAAATAATTTTAACTCGCTTAATAAATAATGAATAAAAATAGGCGCTGTAACTTTAACTGTATCAGCTTGTAAACTACCCACTGCTGAGTTAAATCCTAATCTCCTTATGAAGGGTATATAGGCGCTGTAATGTAAACTATTATAAAAACATTTTTTGACATAACATATAAAATATTCATATAGCTTCAAGTAGTTACCGAAAATTGTAATAAATGTAAATATTGTCATCATGTACATTTACGAGATGTCATTTCGAGTTAATACAAAAATATAGTGAGTTTTACTTTAATAGACTTATATTAAAAGGTTTTTTTGCAAACTTTTAATTGAGAATAGAGAGGAGGGCTTGCAAACACAACTTTGCCAACGACTATAATACATGTAGGTACGAGTATGTCTACATTTAGCCATTATTCAGTACATTGTTATTGTTACCGTCATTTCTTTCTTTACAAATTCTTGGAAAGAATCACTTTTAGAGAAAATAAGTATAATCGAAACTCTGTCCTATGTCCCATTTTTAACTCGTAACTAAGTTATAACTTATTATTCAGGTTCCACATTTAAATTTGTATAGTGTTGTTAGGAGTTTGGCTACTAGCCCAGACATAAATTATTCAGAATAGATTTTTTTTACCAAATATATCCAAAACAAATTGTCTATATGACATCTTATTAAATATTTTTTAATTAAATTTTATAATTTTAGTAAGTAGTAAAATTGAATTGAAATAGATACCTATATAATAACATTTTTAATATTTTGAAACATTAATTGTAACTGTATGTTTAAGTTTTATAAGCCATAGATTTTTATTTTTGTCCTAATTTTCATACCCTGCTTAGACAAACAGATATATTGTTATTGCTAACTACTCGTCAGTTTCGTTGACATTTATGCCTCGCTCCCAGGAGTTGCAAACATAGATGTGTTATAGATAGAGCAGAGGAGCCAGGCGTCCAGCTGTCCCTCGGTTAGAAAGAGAGAGATGATCTCGATACCGGTTGAAGTACATACCAATATAATATTACTGTGCGTATTAGAATTGTTTGATTTGTTTGTAGTCGAAAAATAGAAGTAAATAACTGATGTTCACAAAAAAAAAGAAATTTTATCGAGATTTGAACTTGAGACCGCAAGGCCAATGGGGTACCGCGATCTTCTCTCTCTTTCTAACCGTTGGACGTTTCCGCTTACAGGCAACCGTATGTCTTCCCTACTCTATCTATACCTCTATGGTTATAAACAAACAAATCAAGACGTTTTATATAATGTATGTTACTTCTGGACTACTATAAAAGTATAGCAATCTATCATATATTATACATAGAGATAGTTGAATTATTTTTGTAAAGTTCTTATATTAATTAAATCAATTATTTAATTATTGCTTTTCAGAAAATAAAACAACACGAGTATGTGGAAAAGCAGATGCTAAATGTTATAGCAATTTGAATCAATACGTTCCAAGCGGTATAAGTATTATACCTTTATATTTACTGTATTGTACCTACTGTATCAGCCTGTAAAAAACCCACTACTGAGCGAAGGCCTCTTCTCCATATAGAAAAAGGGTTGGAGCTTAATCCACCACGCTGTTCCATTGCGGGTTGGCGAATAATTTCCCTATCACGAGTAACGATCGTTATCAGGTGTCTATGGCAACAATCGGGACCGAAGGCTTTACGTACTCTACGAAGCACAGTGGAGTTAGTTGTACAAATACAAATATCTGTCCCGAGCTGAAGTCGAACATGCGACCGCCGGCATACGGCGTTGAGGCGACTACTCGCACCACTACACCAGAACGATCACCTTTATATTTAAAATTACCTTTTAACCTAGTTAAAGTATATTTACTAATTGGATCGGCATGCTAATAATTACAAGGACCTGTAAATGTGTGTGGTAGTAGATATCATACGATACTGGCTGGTGTCTATTAAAAGCTATCAAGTTTGTTATCCGTTTTTTTTATTTTTTTTATAACAATATTTAATTTGAGGAATTATTTTCTACCCTTGTACCTACGTAACAAATAAGCATTTCTTTTATAACGTATGTTTTACGTTTTTAATCTAAGCTGTTTATATCACAAAAGTAATAAAGAAACAAATGTTACTATTAAATTAATACATTTTTTATCTAATTTTATTGTAACTTTATTTTAAGGTCGCGAACTTGCTTGTGAGGAATGCCTGCCGGCCTGCACGGAAATCTCGTATTTCGAGAGACCGAGCAGTGCCTTGCTGAACAAAGATCTAGTGAGCCACTACATGCAAACGATCAGTCTAGCGCAGAACAAATCATCAGAGTATTTTACGTAATAATTTATATTTATTGCTATTCGATTGTTTTCTAGTTTATCAGTTATATAATATCCAACAGAGGAGACCTTTGTTTCATGTGCAGTTTAATATCGTTAATAATGAGTAGTATTTTTTTTTTTTTTTACATAAATCTGAATCAACCTGTTAACGTTTCTCTGCTGGGAAAAGGCCTCTGCTCCATACAGGGGAAGGGTTAGAACTTAATCCACTACGCTACCCGCAGTGGAGCGGGCTGACAGTTATTTTTCCCTACCACGAGTAACAATCGCTATCAGATATCTGTGATACCAACCGGGACCGCCAGCATTACGTGCTCTCCGAGGCATAGTGGAGAGTCCTACTAGAACCCAGACCAGAAACAATTTTTTTTTAAATCTATATTTAGGAACAAACAGTACAATAACACAAATAATAAATAATAACAAGATAAAACATAAACCAATCCAGTTTCCACTAATAAATAATACATACAAGAAGCCGAAAGTAAAAAGCGAAATGACAATAATTATGAATAAGTACTTATAATATTTGTACAAATACAAATGTCTGCAGCCGAGCAGGAATCGAACCTGCAATCGCCGGTGTTGAGATGATGAGTTCTGGTGTAGTTGTGCAAATAGCAACTACACCACAACTGTTACAAAGGTGATATTAAATATAACTGAATGTATAAGGGTAGAGAAACGCAAAAACAACCTAAATTTCAAAAGATCGTTGCAAGTGCTTAGTGTCGTGTCTGAAATTAATAATTTCCACGTTAGTTTCTCAGAAGAACGAAGTAGGTACAATCGAACGAAACGTTTCGAATCTGCTCAAGATTGTTTAATCGTTCCTCTTTTAGATTAGATTAGGTAATATCAATGTAGTCAAAGACAGAAAAAGTAGCGATTGTTGTAACTGTGTAACATAATTTTAGTACCAATAAAAATAATGAATGGTGTCATTGGACACCAGGTAGGAACGAAGTTCCTTCAGATAATATAGAAACAACACAATTTGCAATAAAAAATATTCCTTTTCTTTATAGATATTTTCTTGATTTTTTAAAGCATTTTTTTTTTTAACCTAAAAGCACAAATTAGGGATTCTGTTGGAGCCAAGTTGTTCTCCTCGTTCTCCCGAGTTGATTGAACTCGGGGGGAGGTGGAACAAACTCGGATTATCTAGCTCTTCTGGTTCCCGAGATATTGCCCGCGGGGGTGAAGTAGACCAAGTCTTCTCGTGGGGGACTTATTATGCTCTAATAATTTATTAATTTTGACGAGTTAACGTAACAGACCGAGTTATCTTTTGTAAAACTGTCAAGATCTCGTCTTGAATCTTCCAAAACTAGGTTACAGAAGTGTTTTGTGTCCTTAGGGGCATAATAAATAAATATAAATATGATTAACATACACACATGGCTACCTGTTCCTAAAGTAGGCAATTTAATGCTTGTGTTTTAAGTAACAGCGGACTGTTATACACATTTTTAATAAATGTGAATACAGAAATAAAACATATATGAATAAATACATATTTCACCTAGCTTTGGGGCGGGAATCGAACCCACAACCCTGGAGCAAAAAGCAAGGTCACTGCCAATTGCGCCGAAGGGCCAGTCATTATAACGAGGAATTAAAAAGGCATTTCCACAACACACCCTAGTAATATTTTTATACAGACATCAGAGTAGTTACCAAGAGTCAAATAAGACTAGGATTACGAGAATTGTAAGAGGCAAAATTTTTAGGTTAAAGCCATCATCTATCTTATATCTTTAAACGAGCAATTCTTGTGTATATATATATAATCTGAATCTCGGAAACGGCTGCAACGATTTTCATGAAATTTTGTATGCAGGGGGTTTCGGGGGAGATAAATCGATATAGCTAGGATTTATTTTTAGAAAATGTCCTTTATCCCTTTTTTTACGTAATTAAAATATATTATTAAAATACGAAGCTAAATTTCGCTGTCACTAATAAGATTATGATAGCTGTGATGGCAATCGATCGGATTCAACATCAGAAAACCCCGGTTACAAACCCAGATGACAAACCAATTTTTTTTCCTTTTTTTCAAGTTTCTTCTTTTGTGAGAAAAATTATTATTGAGAGCTCCTTTTATTTTTTATTTAAATAACCAGTTCCTATTATTTTACTATTATGTCGGTAAGATCGAAAATATTATTTGTGTTTCATCAGTATGTAATGTATCTAAATATAATTTAAATTTTAACCGAGCAAAGCTCGGTCATCCAGGTACTAAATATTAATCACTTACAATATCTTTCAGCGGCTACGGGCTGTATCAGTCCCCAAAAAAAAAGCATGATTATTGTTTTTGTAATTGTTGCTTTTTTTACAGTAGTCCGTTTATTATTTAATATAAATATAATAAGTTATAAAAACACTAAGGATTATCATTTGATGTCAGAAAATATTGAAAATAAGCTGAAACCTCTTAGGGCATGACTATTTTCTCTGTGTGCAATAACGATAACAATGTTAAATTTTTGTTGTTTATTTCAGCGAAAACATGTTAGTGATTCATTTTTACTTCGAAGATAACACATTTATGAGATTCACAAAAGGCGAAATATTCGGACTCACTGAATTTTTATGTAAGCTAAAAATTTATTTAGATATTTTTTAAACTATAGATATTTATCACTTACTTTGTAAGTCAAATATGTAACTATAGATAAATAAATAAATAAATAAATATTAACCAACAATCACACCACGTTAACCTAGCCCCGTGCTTAGTTCGTAAGAACTTGTGTTACAGGTACTAGGAACGGAAATAAATTTGAGATATAAATGCATATATACATAAATACACATCCATGATCCGGTGCAAACATCTATATTCGTCATACAAATTATCTGCACCTGGCGGGATTCGAACCCGCGACCGCTGCGTAAAGTGTCCAGTTGCCTGACCACTCGACCAGTCGGCCGTCAAATAATTATATATTTGCTAATAGACGAGTAACTCCTTGCCGCTTTTTAAATAAGCTTGTTCATATTGTAACATTACCGACTCATTTAGAGAATTATATTATAATTATTTCACAATCTTACACAAATCTTTTATTGAAATTAACTTTAGATTTTATGACGATTTACAGCAAATACTGGTGGTCTTCTTGGTCTGTGCATGGGGTTCAGCATGATGAGCCTTGTAGAGCTTCTGTATTTTTTGACAATCCGCACCTTGTGCGTCGCAAGACAGAAAAGACACATACAACCTTTTCATAAATAAATAATTTTAGAATCAACTTGTTTTATTTATAACGTACATATAACTAGTTACATCTTCCAATTTTACTCGTATAATTAATTATAGATTCTGTGGAATACTTGAAAAAAATTATAGTATATTTTATTCTGGATCTCTACCTATACTACCTACCTATACCTACCTACCCGCCTATACATACATACCAAGTTTCATTGCAAACGGTTTAGTTAGTAGGTTTTGCGTAAAAAAGTAACAAACATACATCCATCCATTCTGACAAATCGCATTAATAATATTGTTTGAAATGGCTAAATTAATTTGTTACTTCAATCAAATCGTCATTCGCTATTGATTGCATGAATTGCACTAGGATTACGTTCGTTCTCCATCTTTCACGGTTCCCGTCAAATCTAGATTATATCCAGTGACGAAACTACCATCTCATCAGCCATGTTAATTATATTAAACTTCCCGAGCTATAGATGTAATTAAGGGCGAAAAATTTATCTAGCTAGGTCTAATAGCTGACCTTAAATATATCAGCACTTACAATTAGTGTAACAATTTCACTGGCTTATTGCGAGAAATCATTGTACGAGGATGCAAGTGCCTTTTAAGCACGAAAAAGGGAGATACTAGGAAAAACAACATTTTATTTGCTCATTGCGCGTGCCCCTGCACGAGTATGATCATTTTGAAACTAAAGAGCTACTAAGGGAATTAATTTAATTATAAAATCAGCAACAAAATATTTAACTTTTACATTTTATTTGAAACATCGTGTCATCAGTCATGTTGTGTAACTTCTTACAGTTATATAATCAGTCTCAGACAGTAGACAATAATTTTACTCTTAATACATTAGAAGCATGTGTCACATGCAAAAATTTATATTTTTTACAGAAATCAATTTTTTTATATATATAACGATTATATTTTATTTAAATTTAATCGCAGTTATCGGCTAAATCCGTATCTTTAAAAAGTTATTTTAGATTTTTTTTAAAACTGACTCTTTACATCATCTACATATTATCAGTACCAAGTTTGCACACAAGTTCACTTTATCACTTTATTCATGATTGTTGTCTTGGTTGTCCTTGCTGTGGCGGCGCGGGAGGCGCAGGCGGCGCTGGGGCGTCAGGCGGTTGTAAAGTACGCGTACGCCTCCTAGTATAGTGTTGCCATAACAAAATTGCTTGGTCGTCCATAAATTTGCAGACCTAAAATAAGAAATAAAAAAAATACTTTAGTATATCTTCTCAAATTAAAAAAAATTAACTTCAAAATATGACTTTATCAAGTTATTTTATTTAAATTAACTTTAATAAAATTTAAGAAAAAGTTCTTTGTGAATTCTTTAATTTTGAGAATCATCACGAAAAGACTTGCTCATAAGTTGGATGACTATCGATAAAACTGGAATCTGAATAGGACCTAATACCAAAGACCACATTTATAAGCAGCAGCAGGTTATTCAGAAAATTAAAGAGTACGAGTATAATAACCTGCCACTTCCCTTAGAATTAGCGAAGAAGACCTTCGATTCAGTGGAACATTGAGTTATGTTTAAGTTATCACAGAGTCGTCAATTCCGACTACGGATAGATTCGAGAGGTCCTTCTCAAAAACTATGTCAACAATGATGTTGCAGAAAATAATCAAGTGAGAATAAGACATGTTTAGATTTTTTTGTGAGTATGATACAACTTTGGCGATTGTAATAATTATTATTATATTAATATTGATCATATCTTATTTTCTCTTACAAGAGGGTGGAATAGAGTCTCGGTAGTTCTTACGTAAAGATCACAAAAATGCGCAACGTTAAAATTATACTTTGAAAAAGCGCGGGCAACCGCATGACTGCCGAGGTTCGCTCGGATACGTATAGGTAATATTAAAGTTGTTCCAGTGGCAGATCCACTTTTCGAGTGGGTTTTGAGTCCCTGGACTGAAAATCGTATGTAGGTAAAGATGAATAATTAAAACCAAATTTTATTACTTGCAAAAAATAAAAATTAGTAGTACCTAACTTTCTAAGTACAAATAAACATTTCTAAAAATTGTTACTTTGAAAAATAAACATTAAAACAAACCAAACATTTATTCATTGTTTCCTTTAGATTCTTACGTAATAAATATTAAAGAGGGGGAGGGGGTCGAAACAAATCCATGAGTAAATAGAGGAGGGCGAGCAAGGTGACAGGCCTCTAAATAACATAAACAATTTTATCTTATCCACTTTTGATTAATGTTTGTAGTATCTTCATAAATCAATTTCTATATTATATTATAACTAGATGTGCCCCGCGGTTTTTTCCGCGTTGAGAAAAAAATATACTTAAATATTTTTAAACCATTATTCTAAGACGCCTTGTTGGTCATGTCAACTGCCGAGCAAGGGGTCTCAGGTTAGATTCAGGTTAGGTCTCATGTCAACGTATTATTGGGTTTTGTAGTTTCAGCCCTTATTGGTCGTAGCGTGATGTTATATAGCCTATAGCCTTCCTCGGTAAATCAACTATCCAACAAGAATTTTTCAATTCAAACCAGTACTTTCTGAGATTAGTGCGTTCAAACAAACTCTTTAGCTTTATTATATTAGTATAGATTATGTGTACATATTATATAAATAGGCATTGTAACTGTATAAAACAAAATTACATTTCTACTTTGTACAGGTTTCATTATTTAATTTACTAATTTTCATTCAATTTATATTTGTATCTTGACTATGGTGTAGGTACTGTAAATTTCGTATAAATTTGTTTACACCATCATTATTACAAAAACATTGGAAAAAATTGACTAATTAATAAATAAATAATAATAAATATCATTATTGACCCAGACTTGGGTTGAAAATGGAAACCATGACCCTGGAGTGGAAAACAGGGTTACTGCTAAGGGGTCCAAAATATATCCATTGTAATTTTATATTTGAGTATAGTAAGTAGTAATACTAACCTGAGCTGAAACACACTCTCTCCTAAATGCCTCATGCTGTAATAATTCAAGAAAATGCAAGCACATTGGATATTTTAGATATCGAGCATATTCTGGTTCACGCCAATACTGTAGGTACTTCAGATAATTGATGAAAGGCTGCTCTTTAAGGTACCCTCGTTGTGCTAAAACTTATATGATAAAAACAAAATAAAAATTAGTAAGTTTCATTCACTATAATAAAAAAAAAATTGAAAATGACTACTTGAGATTTTAACTATTTTAAAAAGATGTAAATAAAAATGTTACATTTTTTGAACTGTTATGAGATTTAGTTATGAGATTTTTTATAGAGGCCAAAAACTACATTCAGATGATGAAGGAGCTTGGCTGGCTGAATTAGTCAGACCTCTTTCACGCATAATGGACCAGAAGCGAGT
The DNA here is from genome assembly GCA_036937285.1 of Euphydryas editha. NCBI lineage: Eukaryota > Metazoa > Arthropoda > Insecta > Lepidoptera > Nymphalidae > Euphydryas > Euphydryas editha. Next base: position 10,161,855 of record JAUPFZ010000019.1, read on the forward strand.
CTAAATGCGGAAAATTTTGCCCACAACCAGTGTTGGGCATTAGTCAATTAAAATTTCAATTGATTAATTAATTGATTAAAAAATTAATTGTGATCAAATTAATTGCAGTTAAAATTAGTTGCAATTAACTGTTAATTGTACGCTGCAATTAATTTATTTAAATTAATCTATGTTAATTGTATCTTACAATTAAATCAATCACAATTAACTTTTTAATTGTTTTAAAAAAACAATTAAAATTAACAATTATTTTTTAAATAATATTATAAATATAAATTTAAATTGCATGTCACGAATGCCTTAATTTAATTAATGTATCTGTGATTCATATTTTGATATTAATTTTGATTTTGATTTTGATCTTGATTTTAATTTTGATTATGTTTTTGATTTTGATTTTAAATTTGAATTTAATTTTGATTTTGATTTTAATTTTAACTATTACTACTAATATTACATTAAATTATGCCATTTTTCTGACTTGGACTTTTTCTTACATACATTTTTGGCTTCACTCATCATTGTTTTTCTCAAGTATTCTCATATTTTAGGTGTTTTTTTACTAACAAGCTCTTAAAATAAAAAAGGTATCTATCGAGGGACCCCCGTAAAACATAAATTAAAAGGTTACCAACTTGGGAGACTAATTTCCTCGATTTTTATTTAAGTTAAAAAAAAAACAATGTTACACAACGCGTTATATGAACCCTCCTCCCATCCTCATAACGCATCATAACGTTTTACAAGATCCCCCCCTCCCTTCCCAAATTGCGTTACGTAATACTTGAACATACCTAAACAAAAATAAACACACGTTTAAAAGTGTTCATTAAATTTCATTATTTATGATACAAAACAGTTTTATAAGCAATTTAACATTTCTCAATTAGTAAATTAAAATATTATTTTCACTATCACCGTTATACAAAACAAAATTAATCCATATCGGCCTCTTCTTCATCACTAGACATGTCTTTAATTTCCATATCCTCCCCAGAATCTGACTCGTTTCCCAAGTTTATGATCAACCTGTCTGTCACATTGTCATCAAGTTGGCAAATCTTTTCGTTTATGTTTTACGGGGAGTCCCTCGATAAATACGTTATTTTATTTTAAGAGTATATAAGTAAAAAAAAGCTTGTTAGTAGTTTATGTTTCAGCAGAGGATGGTGTTAAAATTCAATCTTAACTATTATAAGAGTAGATTACTAAAATGTGATTGACAATTTTAAATTTAAACTAATATCTGATTCATAAAAATAACTTAAATTAACAAATTATTGAAAAAACTAAACTTAAATTAGTATGTTATTGACGAACGTTCTGGTGTAGTGGTGCGAGTAGTCGCCTGAAACCGCCCACCGGCGGTCACGGGTTCGATTCCCGTTCGAGACAGCTATTTGTATCTGTACAAATATTTTTTTCCGGTCTGGGTGTATCTCCTTGTGGGTCTCCCCACCGTGCCTCGGAAAGCACGTAAAGCCGTCGGTCCGGGTCGTTATCATAGACACCTGATAACGATCTTTACTCATGGTAGGGAAATTATCCGCCAACCCGCAGTGGAGCAGCGTGGTGGATTAAACTTAAAACCGTTCTTTTATATGGAGAAGAGGCCTTCGCTCAGCAGTGGGTTATTTACAGGCTGATACAGTACAGTACAATACAGTTATTGACATAATCAGACTTTGTTATATCTCATATTTTGCCATTATATTTAATATACGGATTTTTTTTTACATATAATTAGTTACATATCTACTTATTTTATATATAACTTTTCATATAATAATTAGTTTTAATTGTTAGTTTTTAATCAAACATGTTAAAATAATTAATAACAAATTAATCGTTAATTATAAAACTCGATCACGATTAACAATTAATTAATTGTCAGTTGCGAGTTTTCAAAATTACAACTAATTAATTGTTAATTGCGAGTTCTAACAATTACAATTAAATAATTGTTAATTGCAACAGTTGTGATTAACGATTAATTAATTGTTAATTGTTAATTGTTTTCACAATTTAATTTTGCCCAACACTGCCCACAACCAATATCAATACAATACAATACATTCAGATGATGATAAAGTAAAAAATAATAAAGATGTTCAAAACTTACAATGTATGTAGTTAGGATTAGCTAAGCACTGCACAAACTCCAACTCCACTTGAAACCTTATTCTGTTTTGTTCTTCAGTTTCCATGACTGAAATAATTATTAAATATGAAAAGAAAAATTCAGTAGCGGTGTTCATATAAATTTTTTTTCTTTCTTCAATTAAATATAAATCTAAATAGGTGGTAACAACTGTCTGAATAAAAATAAAGATTAATTTTGTATTATTACCTTTACCAGCCATCATCTTGCAAGTATAAATATTAAGGCTACTTGTGCATTTAAACACAACAGCAAATTATTTTTCACTCACTTTTCGTAACCATCATATTTAATTTTAAAAAAAATTGTTTACGATGATGCTACAACACTTGTCAGTATTTATGAAACTCTGCAGTTATCATTTTAAAGATAATAATGATTCACAATAACTTTATCTATACGAGATTTAACAATTTTTATAAATTATAAAATTATAAAATCACTATTCGCTATTTAATGTAACAATTTGTAATCAAATAGTTTTGTGATCGATATTTTGACAGCTCACAGCAGCTCACACTTCACAGTGCTTCACAGTTTCACAGTATGACAATAGGGATGTGCAACGTATAATCGTTAATAAGCCTATACGACTATAATCTGATTATCGATTATTACTCTCATAAAACTTGGAATCGATATAGTCGAATAGTCACACTGAATGAACAAAACATTTTTTTTTTTGTTATGTATTGTCCTTTTAGTAAATTATCTATTTAAATTTAAAAAGGAGGAAGGAATATAAACTCTTGATTATTTTTATTTTATGACATTGGCTATTCAGCCATGGAGTATAGACACTAAGGAGCACCAACTTGTATGGAGGATTAGTTGAAAAAGTTGCGATTATGTTTAGCAAATTCTTGTTCGAGCACTCACGGAAATAGCGCTAGTGTAGCAAACGGAAATGATATGAAGCCAGCAATTAACAAACTAAAATGTGCTGGGTTGAAAATTTTAGTATTTCTTTTGACTTCTGTAGTTAAGAAATAGTTGACTAAATCAATACTTGTGATTTTTTAAAATTATTTTATTTATTATTGATAATGTTTATATTACATGTCTGTTATTGTTTTTATATGTATTGTTTATGACGTGATGTTCAGTCCGTGTTATGACTGCTTTGTTATTTGGAGCTTTCTTTAAAATTTACCCTCATGTAATGTTTTCGTAACAAGATGATAGTATTCCTTAGTATCTATATTTTATGTATTAAGCATTAAAACTGAAATCATATCGTTTGTAAGTAATATATATTTTTTTTGACGTGATAACGTCTAGTAAATTAATGATAGGGTGCCCGTTCGAAGAAGATGACGTCATCATTGTCACAATTAGTGAGCGAGAGCGTGGAACAAGCGGTAGAGAGGTACGATCGGCTCAGCCTAAGCGTTCGGCTCACGATCGGCGGTCGGCCTAACTTACGACGCATCCGAATAGAAATGACAGCGGCAAATGGCGGGAAACTGTTTTGTCAATACATAATAAACTGTTATATCAATACGAAGTAACGTCAATTTATTATTTTTAAAGTTATAATAGTGACAACAATTGCAGCAAAAAAGGTAATTAATTCTTGCATTTTAAGAATTTGATTAGCGATATAATTTCATATATTTGTTATTTGATTATTAAAAAAGTAACATCGGTCGGCGAGTGCAGTAGGTAATATAAGGTTATATTACAATTTTGATTAAAAACTTATTAGGACTCATATAATTACGATCGTATAAAAATTTAGCTGCTTTTATTTAGTATATTTTTACTATTATAAGTTAATTAAACTTAACTTCTTTATTAAACTTGATTATTTCTTGTATTACATATTTTCAAAATATTTAACTTTATTTCGCTTTTATATTAAACACAATTAATTACCTGTAGCTTATATACATAGATATATATAAATATATGTTATACAAAATATTGATACTTCAGTAATAATAATTCAATTCCATTCATGTTTTCTTATGACGTTATCACGTAAAAATTATCGTCCGTAAACCGACTTTACAGACAACCAATTTTTTTTTACTTAAATTTAATAATTGTGAAAAATATGAATATTTCCAAAAATGCAGTTAAGGATGGATACCACGTCAAATTCCAAAGTACATCTAATTCATTTTTAAATCAACTTTTATAGGGAATCATTATTGAAATGAATTATTTGGGTGTTTCTTAATGAAAGGACACGTTTTTAATAATTATTATATTTAATACTTTTAAGAGCCTTGACCGGCCTTGATCCAAAAAAAGGTAAGAAGAAAGATGATGGAAGACCACAGACAACAACGTTGTCTATCTGTCACATGGAGCTAGGGATATCTGTCACCTGTCATTACAGATAACCATAAATTATTAGATATATTAAAATATTTGTTGTCTTCCAACACCCCCCCTCAACAAATATTTATTTACATTTTACAATCTTGTACCTATTTATGTTTTTATATGACAAGTTTATACTTATATTATACTTACTTTAAATTATCACTAGGTACTCAGAAAAGATTGTATTATTTTTATGTACCTACTCTTAGTACTAAACACTATTTAACAATTCTTACTTTAATTTAGCAGAACACAGTGTTACCTATTACTTTAGTATTTACTTAAACATTGTACACTTAAGTTTTTCAAACATTGTTTTACCCAATGGTTTAGTTAAAATATCTGCTATGTTTTCAGAAGTATTTATGTATTTTAATGATATCAAGCTTTTATTCACCTGCTCAACTATATATTTATATCTTATATCAATATGTTTCAATCTTTTGATATTTTCTGAGTTATAAGCTAACTTAATTACTGATTGATTATCCTCATAAATTGTTATGTTATTACACGTAATACCAAACTCAGTCAATAGACCTTTTAACCAATTTGCTTCAACAATACATAAACTCAAAGCAATATACTCAGATTCAGTTGAAGAAAGACTGATACATGTTTGCTTCTTGCTATACCACAAGATTGTACATCCAAACAATTTAAATATATATCCTGATGTAGATTTCCTATCATGCATGTCACCAGCCCAGTCTGCGTCAACATATCCTTCTATTATTGTACTATTACAGTTGTAAACGAGGGAAAGTTGTAATGTACCTTTAATATACCTTAATATTCTTTTCAGACACTTGTATAACATCTGACTGGCGCAATGTTGAAATCTACTCAAGAAACTGACTCCAACACATATATCTGGTCTTGTACCGCAAGCTGCATATAATAAAGAACCTATCAACTGTCTACATTTTGTTTCTATTTCACTACTTTCAGACCCTTCTCTTTGTAATATTTGAAAATTAAAATTTTGATCTATCGGGGTGGAAACAGGATTACAGTTTAACATTTTGTATCCTTTTAATATTGAAATTAAATATTTTTCTTGGTTAAGAGTAGTTATACCATTTTCTTGTTTTATGTTTATGCCTAAGTATGTTGATGCTAAACCTAAATCTTTCATTTTAAAATTTTGGCATAATTGAATTTTAAAATTTTGTATTTCCTGTTGATCTGATCCAAAATATAGAATATCATCTACATAAAGCAAAACATACATATATTTAGCTTTGTCTCTTTTAAAATACAAGCAAGAATCATTTTTGGACCTAGTAAACCCCTGTTTTATCATAGAGTTATCAAACTTCTCATTCCAATACTTTGGAGCTTTCTTTAAACCGTATAGAGATTTGTTAAGTTTGCATATCTCTCCTGTATGTAATTTTATGTACACTATTTCCTTTATATCTCCATGTAGAAAAGCACCTACTACATCCATTTGATAAACCAATTGTTTTAACTTGTTTGCCATAGCCATAAAAATCCTAAACGTTCCTAACTTAGCAACGGGAGAATACACATCTGAAATACCGTCTTTTTGTTCAAAACCACGTGCTACTAACCTAGCCTTATACAATTTTCCTTCATCAGTGTCTTTAATTTTGAAAACCCATTTGGTTGATATAATATTTGTTTCTTTTGGTATGTTATTCACCACTGTAAAAGTATTATTGGCATTTAATGTATCCATTTCTCTTTTAATGGCCTCTTCCCATTTATCTTTATCATCCCTTGTCATGGCCTCTTCATATGTTAATGGTTCATTATTTATTGTCACAAAACCTGTTTCATAATCATCAAACCATTGTGGTGTTACCTTCTTTCTTGATGGTCTACTAATTTCTAGTTCCTTCTGGATATTTTCTCCTATTTCTTGGCTGCTCTGTGAGCATCCTGGTTGATCTATATGCTCTTGATCACTTGGAGAACATTCTGCTTCCCTCTGTATTATTTCATCTTGTTCTTCTAGCATAAGATCATGCCCGCTCGTTGTATCCTCTTCATAAAAGCTGTGATACTCATCATCTAGCCTTGTTTCATACTCTTCTTCTAAATATTCTACTGGCCATTCAGTTTCTTCTAGTGTTTGCTCTTGTGACACATTATATTCGGTTTGTTTTATAAATATAACCTCTCTTTTAATTAAAACATCATTTTTATCTGGAAAATAAATCCTATAGCCTTTTGTATTTTCACCATAGCCTACAAAGTATCCTATTTCGGATTTGGAATCCCATTTTAGACGCTTTTGTTGTGGAACATGAACGGAAACTTTTGAACCGAATACTTTTAATTGTTTAATGTCAAATATACCGTTACTAAACCATAATTCATATGGTGTTACATCTTTGACCCTACTCTTACTGGTTCTATTTAAAACATACACAGCAGTATTGACAGCTTCAGCCCATAAAGATTTATTCAAACTTGAGCTTAATAGCATAGTTCTTGCTGCCTCAGTTACTGTTCTAATTTCTCTTTCCGCACACCCGTTTTGTTCTGGCGTATAAGCACAGCTTGTTTGGTGTATTATACCCATTTTATCTGTAATTAATTGCATCTGTTGATTAATAAATTCTTTACCATTATCAGATCTAATTATTTTAACTTTGTGACCCAAGTTATTTGTAGTATACTGTAAAAATTTTTGAATATACTTTACAGTTTCAGATTTATTAGACAAAAAATAAACTGTTCTAAAACGAGAGTAATCATCCTTTATCAACAAATAGTAATATGCACCACCTAGTGAACTAACCTCCATAGGTCCGCACAAATCCATATGTAAAATTTCACCAGGTTGTTGACCTCTGACCTCACTTAAAGGAAATGGTTGCTTATGTAACTTACCTTTTAAGCAATCTTCACAAGTAGACTCACTACTGCTAGGTGAAACATTGATGTTACTCCTTTTTAAGATATTTTTAACCTGTTCAATGTCTTGGTGGCCCATTTTCCTATGCCACTCTAACAAATTATCACTAACTTTACCTACACATGCAATATCACTCTCATTGTATCTAAATTCCATTATGTATAACTTATCTTGTCTATGAGCTATAGCACAGATTTGCTGTTTATTATTACTTTTCCTGAAAATGCAGTTTTCTTTATTCATTTCTAATATATAACCCCTATCTGTAGCTGAACTGACAGAGAATAAATTTAACTTCATATCTGGCACATGTAAAGCACCATTTAAACTTGTTTCAATCCATTCAGCACCATTATATGCCTCTAAATGTATTTTACCTACACCTACTGCATTGATGACTGTACCGTCTCCTATTATTATTTGCTTTGGCACTGGAAAACTTTCATATTCTCTAAAATATTTAATATTATGGCACATATGTTCTGAAGCACCGCTATCCATAATCCATGCATCCCTACTTTGACATGTTTGTGCATTCAGGGCTGGGGACATACTTACATGAAATGCATTACTACCTTTGTTCTTATCATTAGATGGTACTTTTGACCTATTAGACTTATTTTTAAACCAACATTCACTATAATTGTGATTTGAACGTTTACAAAAATTACAAAACTTATTTTTCTTTAAATTAAATTGAGTTTTTCCGCACTCTAACTTATAGTGATTTTCACCACCACACCTGAAACACTTACGGCCTTTCTTCACTGCTTTAAAAGCCTCCGAGGTGGAACTCGCTCCATCTTTCATGCGCAACTCCTCAACTAACAGCCTAGATGATAACTCTTCATATGTCTGTTGATCTGCCGGAACAGATTCCCATGCAGAGACAAAGTGCTTATATGAGGCTGGAAGTGATGACGTTATCTTCGTAATTGCCATGCTCGTCGAGATTTTAACACCTAGGGACTCTAAAGTAGCCAACGTTTCTTCGAACCGTCCCAAGAAATTTGCGACTGTATCTTTATCAGTAAATTTTAAATTATAAAACTTTTCTTGAGCTATGTGTATTGATAAATTTCCTTTTTGTTCGAATACAGTATGCAATCTGTCCCATATTTGCTTTGCCGTAGTACAGCTTAATACTTGTGATATTGTTTTTTCTGCTAACCTGCCAACTATGATGTTCTGCGCCTTTGCATCGTTGTCTGCCCACGCTGCAAACTCTTCTTTGACCTCATCCGGCCTCGGACTGGAACCGTCCACGATGCCCAAGACACCTGCCGCCCTTAGAAGTACCCTTACCCGGAACTTCCACGCTGCCCATTGCGCTGGGTCGCGAAGTTTTATTTCGTTGATGGCGTTTAAGTTGATGGCTTCCATAATGCGCGATGTGCACGCTTGACCACGCTTGACCACGCTTGACCACGTGTCCTTACTTCAGTGCTTGACCACACCGTATTTTCAACATTAAGAAAACCCTGCAATAGGATGAGCGTTGACTGGGCCCATAACCTATTGAAATGAATTATTTGGGTGTTTCTTAATGAAAGGACACGTTTTTAATAATTATTATATTTAATACTTTTAAGAGCCTTGACCGGCCTTGATCCAAAAAAAGGTAAGAAGAAAGATGATGGAAGACCACAGACAACAACGTTGTCTATCTGTCACATGGAGCTAGGGATATCTGTCACCTGTCATTACAGATAACCATAAATTATTAGATATATTAAAATATTTGTTGTCTTCCAACAATCATACATACTAAAATATTTTTTTATTATTTATTATTAATTATAATTACTAAATAATTGATATTAAATATTAATAATAAAACGAGTATGTAATTTGATTTCGTCTTACGTGTGACACAGAAACCAATAAGGAATTTGTATTCATACACAAGAAAAATCTTAATAATCAATTAAGAAAAATCTTAATAATTAATATTCTTGTAATCAAAAATCGAAATGATTTTTTTTTTTTTGACGTGATAACGTCTAGTAAATTGATGAAACATATGGGTACATTTCCAAAAAACATGACGTCTTGTCACAATCCGTTAACGAGAGCGCGGAACAAGCGATAGAGAGTCACGATAGGCCTAAGCATTCGACTCACGATCGGCGGTTTGCCTAACTTATGACTAGGGATAAACGATACCACTGAAGTATCGATAATTTTACTCGATATAGTATCACTCGTAAACCATCGATACTTACTCGGTATCGGATGTAAAATATCGATACTTACTCGTATCGATTGTTTTTTTTTTCTTCTGTTATATTTTAAATGAAATCAAAAAACCGTAAGAAGTTTTAATATTTTGTATTTATATTAAAACATAAATTTTAAAAAGAATTTTAAGAAAAAAGTCAGATTTTGTATTACTCCCCAAAAAAAATGTTAGATTTTGTAGTTCTCCCCAAAAAATTTTTTGTAGTGCTCCCCATAAATATTAGTTTTTCTGTGTGTTTGCCTGTTAGACGATATCTAGATGCAGTGACTGTTGCGCCCGCTTTGGAAAATAGCCCTGCGAAAGCAGGGTACAGAGGTACCGATAATTTTTAGACATATTCGCGTTTGTTTATATAATGCTGCGATACAAATTTTAAATCTTCCGATTCCTCAAATGAGTTGGATTTTAAAATTCAGACCGGATTAGCCAAATAAATTAAAACTTCATCGGCTTTTGAGACGGCACGCACGCAAATGTTTTTGTCTCGGGCATGGACAAACAAGCTGCTTAAATTACAAAAAACTAGGACTTGCGTTCAAAAATTTCAACATAATGTTACGATACACTCATATATACGATACTAATACTTTTGACCGATACCTACTCGATACTTAGTTTTAAAGTATCGATACAAAAAGTACTTGGTATCGGAAGGAAAGTATCGAGTAAGTACTTGTATTAACTCGTATCGTACATCCCTATAATTCATTTTGGTATCATTCATTTATTCTCTTTGCGACTTTGTCATTTATATTTTATCGCAAAGAGTATAATCTATCGTTTGTCTATCGTTATTAATTTCAGTGCATTTTTTTTTGTGTATTAATTAGTGTTTCTAACATAAGAAAATTTGTGATTTTCAAATTATTTGCATTTTATATAGCCTTCTAAATAAATATTTGTGATGATTAAACATTTTGATTGCTAATATTTGTTCGTTACGATCACTTCAGAAAGCCTGTAAAACTGATATTTAACAATGTCACAACACGTCTACATCACCAACTCCAATCTTTTCTCAAACGACGAAGACGACGTAGACGATGACACCTTTGTTAATGTTTACAGGGCAAGAATTCCGCCCCCTCAACCAAAACCGTCACCATCACCTTACATTGCAGAATTAGAAAGACAAAGACAAACTATGTTAGAGAAACAAAAGGAAATCGAGCAACGAACACTTGATTCTTCAGTTAGAAGTATAGGATTGTTGCGTGAATCTGAACAAATTGGTATTGCAACGGCAGAAGAATTGGTACGCCAACGAGAACAACTCGAAAGCACTAATAGACGACTTGACGAAATTAACACAAACTTAAGCTACAGTCAAAAGCATCTGAATGGTATTAAATCTGTTTTTTACGGCTTTAAGAACTATTTGTCTGGCAAATCGGATCAAACACCATCTAAGAGCCAAGCTTCACCCAGTTCTAGTATTTCTAAAGTGGGGAATAGTAGCAAAATAGATGATACTATAAACTCAATGAGTGCTAGTGGAATGGATCACTTTAGTAACCATCCGTCGACTCGCTTAAGAGGGCTTGATCAACAAACACAAGCTGAACCATTGTCCGACACTCAACGTATAAATAAAATGTTAGATGCTAACTTGGATGAGATGGTTACTCATATATCAAGACTAAAAGGTCTGGGAATGGCTCTTGGAGAGGAAATTGAACAACAGAATAGTCTTATAGATGACATTCAGGATAAAGTGGAGGATGCAGATATAAAGATTGGTCAGCAAAATAAACAAATAAATAAACTTTTAGGGAAATAAATAGTTTACACTATTCTATTGTATAAAAATATATGTATATCTTTCTATATTATACAAAAAATACTAATATATGAGTTTCTTTTATTGATAATTATTTAAAATAAATGTAAGTAATAATAAAATATATATAAGTATTGTGATTCATATGTACCTATAATTATGTATATATAAGGAAAAATGTTATTAACAATGTTAAACAGTGTGGGAGAGTTATCATGTAAATTAATGCCATTAGCATAGTATGTTCGCTTATCAAACACAATATTACTGTAAAAACATTTTATAAATAAAGCATTCATTAATAAAGTACCTATTTGTTAATCATATTATTTACCTAAATTTAAATTGTGAAGTAAGTATATTAATTACATAAAAGGCAAATTATACTCCTTGCTTAGCAGCATTTTTTTTTTTCATTTTTATAGAATGTTACAATTTTTAGTTAAACGTGCACTTGTAATTAGTCCTTATTTGTAATAAATTAATTTAATAATAATATCCTTGTTATTATATTTTGTTTTATTTACCTTAAATTTTATTTCAGATCTTAAGCATATGTACAAAATAATTTTACTGTATATTAATTTAATAAAATAGGTTAAAAAAAAACTTCTATATTTTATCTTTTATTTAGTAAATTAAAATATTTTTCAACTAATATTACAAAAACTTGACGGCAACTTTTTTATTAGCAGAAATTGTCAACATTTGTAAAAGCAATTTAATTTTGTGGCCCATGTGCCTTAATATGTTTCTGCAACACTCTCTTGTTTGAAAGCTTTTTATTGCAAATACTACAAGCAACCTCAGTGCTTGAATGAGATTCCTTATGAACTTTCAAACCCGAAGGTGTGGCAAATCCTTTTGAGCACGTTTCACATTTATGTGGTCGATCCACAGTATGAGAATGTGCTATGTGCACTACTAAAGAATGCTTTGTGGTAAAACATCTATTGCAATTCTTGTACATGCAAACAAATGGCCTTGGTTTTTCTTGACCCAAATGAATCAATCTATGAGCTTGCAAATAAGATGCTCGTGTGTATGACTTAGAACAGTCAGGACAAGGAAATTCTTTGAGTCCCTTGTGAGTTTTAATATGCATCATTAAAGTTGATTTTGCTGTAAACCTTTTACTACAGGTAACACAGACAAACAACTTGCGATTACTAGAATGTGCTACACGAAAATGTTCTTTCAAAGATTGTCTTGATTTATACCTTTTATTACAAAAACCACATTTAAATTGGTTTATTTCAATATGAGATAGTAAATGTTGCCGTAGTCCACTAGATGTGTGAAAACTCTTGCCACATTTTGGACATAAAAATCTGCGAAAATCACTATGCTTAGCCATATGATATTTCAAACTATGGATCCTTGTAAATGATTTAGAACATAAGCTACATGTATATTTCTTATCTCCTTCTTTTAATTGAATTCTTTCTGTTGAAGTTATTTCTGTGACAGGCGGTAAAGGTGTTAGTTCTTTACTTTCAGTTACTTCTGCCTCAAAATCAATTGCTGTATGATTACTAAAAAGAGGTACATCATATTCATGATCTTGATAAACAACATTTATATCAATTGAATCAATATCTGAGCGTGGTAAATGGTTTGGGTTTGTCTGAACAGTAAATATTTGAGAAAGAGTGACATTAGCTTTTAAACAATTTAACTTGAAATTATAAGCAAGTAAAGCTGTAGAAACGCACGATGCACACATTCCTTGAGGCCAATTTTCCTCATCATTATTCTGAAACAATATAATGGTATAATAATGTATATAAACTATGGGTATGTATTATTTTAATATGTATTATATTCATAAACATACTTCTAAACAATTTAAGAAAACCAATATATCAATAAGTTTAATCTTATTCATTTCATGTTCAACTAAATCTTGTATATTCATAAATATTGTGGGATCATCACAATTGAATTCACTTAAGCAAGTTCGACATATATTTTTCGTGAGAGGCAAAATCAAACTGGTGAACTCCATAATGATCATTTTATGGTATCATGATTGTAATATTATACTTAGTATAACATACACCTTTTATGTGCCATATTACGTTAAAATGTTGATAACACTATATTCACTCTAACCTAAATAAAGAATAGTACAGAAAATAGAAATTATTCTGTCACATTTAAAATTAATTAATATGTTCTAAAATTCTGCGTATAAAAGAAAATTTAACTTTCCGTTTACAAATATTTATTATTTGTTGCCTCCTTTATCATCTAAGACAAAGTATCATATCTTTATCTAACAATAAGTTTATCATAGAGTAAAGAGTAGTCCTTTACAAAGAGTATATAATAGTCCTTTACAAAGTGGTCCTTTATCCATAGTCCTTTATCAAATCGTCTATTAGGGATGTTCATCCGAATTTTTTTCCGATAATTATCGCATCGTGTTATCGGTAATTATCGAATGAACAGTTATCGATAATTATGGCTTGAAAATTTTCGATAGTTGGCGACTGCAGTTATCTATAATTATCTGATGAAAATTATCGATAATTATCGAATGGACTCCAGAGTTATCGAATGAAGTATGACAAGTATATATAATTTGTGTGTATCGTAAGTGACGACGAAAAAAAAATTATACTTTTTTGTCAAAGAGTATAAAATATCGATATATGCACACGATATATCGCTTTAATCCGATATTTTTTATTATCAATCATATGGCGTATATTTTTTTTCTCCCAAGTATTGTGTTATTAAATAATTGTTTTTCGATTTTATTGACCGCGGCTTCGCCTGCGTGGTTGTATTGACAAAAAGTAACCTATCCGCTCGTGTGTCCGGGCAATGACCTTTTAGTTTACCAACTGCACAAAACTGCCCAAGGCGTCTCATGTTTTATTACATAATTTCCCACCGGTGATAGTGTAATATATACGAAAAAATATATCGATCGTATCGAAAAAAAGTTGACATGAGTAATATAGCCATAGCGACCATTACAAGGACACGGGCGCTTGCGGTTATGCGGTTAGTTTGTTCACTCTTGTCAACTAGTAGTTGACACGGACAGTGGAGCGACTATGTCCTTCCCGAGGCTTTAGACTATTCGTATCAACTTCTTACAACAGCTTGGTAACAAAGACTCTTATCCAAAAAACGTTCCTCCACCCTCGCAGAGCGTACAGTAAATGCTCCCAATCGACGCTTTAGTGAATCCTTGCAAAAAGAAGGTCGTAAGTGCCGTGGTAATGCCCTCAGTTACGCGTTTTCACGTGATAACATTTAAACTACCTTATATTATGGCTAAATTACACAAAATCTTTATAAATTGTAAGCTATGTGTTATTCTGATGTATAAGCTATATTACTGCAAAATTTCATCTAAATCAGTAGATTTTGCGTGAAAGAGTTACAAACATCCAAACAAACTTTCGCATTTTTAATAGGATTTAACTGTTTTGTTTGTATTTGACATTGTTCAAAACATGATTTGACTTCGTTGCACAGCACACTCGTCTATCGTTATGCCTCTAGCGACCGTAAATTGAAAAGAACAGTCATCGTTAAGTCGGCGTACCGCCACTACTGTCGTTGCAAGACCTACGTGAAAAAGTGACTTATATTATATCCCACCAAATTTCATCACAAACGGCGCAGCAGATTAGCCACGAAACATACATTTACATAAATACAAACTAAATAACTAAAACTATAATCGTATATAATCAAATTAAATAAAAAAGCATTTCTAATACGACTGAAATAAAAATAAAAAGTAATCTATATTTCTACTTAAAATATACTATTATAACTAACAATAATAATTATGCCTGCTAAGTACAGCAGGCATAATTATTATTCTTAGCATAATTATTATTACGATTAGTAATTCGTAAGTAATAAATCGTTCCGAGAATCGAATTAGATTGTGGCAACTTTTCCGAGTCTGTTGCCTCTGGCTCACCTCTAGCTCCTGGCCTCTTTTGACGTGTAGTATTCGTCGTGTGTAAAGTTATTGCGATAAATATACCTAGTTATTTCTTTATTTATGGAGCATTTGGTGATTTGTGCTTAAAATATTTTGTGGAAATATCAAAATAATTAAAGGTAAAAAAAAATCACGGCATATATAAACAATTATATTATAACCTATATCTTGTAAAGGTTAAGTAACATATTTACTTTATTTAGAAATTGTACTGTTTGTTTCATCATTGAAAATATTTATTATGAGTACATAAATTTAATTACAATAAAAACCTAAAATTTTTATTTCAGGTAGAAGTATATTACAAGTTAATCATGAGTCGATTTTTCGCTACTGGTACGGACTCCGAGTCCGAAAGCTCATCAGAGGAGGAGCAGATTGTACGAGCACCGGCTCCCGTATACACGGTAAGATAATTCATCTTCTACTCAATTCATACTCAGAGGATACAGTGGATTGTAAAATTTCATATTGCATAAGAATTAATGTTAGTCTCACTGTTAGAAAATAGCTAAAACTGATCAAAACAGACAATAACATTGCGCTTGTCGTATAAAATTTAAATTTTCGAAACATCATTGTAGTCTCGTTTGTTTCTTGCTAAAATGTTTCTTGTTTTATTATGTTCTTAAGAATATATAATCTATTTCTAAAAAATCTTTGTAATTTTTTTAATATAGTTTAGCGATGATGAAGAAGAGACTAAACGTGTTGTGCGATCAATGAAGGAGAAAAGATATGAGGAATTAGAAGCAATAATTCACTCACTACGTAATCATCGCAAGATAAAAGATTTCTCTTCAGCTTTGGCCTCGTTTGAAGAGCTTCAAAGGGCTTATACTCGTGCTGCTCCAGTAGTTCAAAAAGAAGAAAATGGAATTGCTCCAAGATTCTTTATTAGAGCCTTGACTGAATTAGACGATTGGGTTTCTGGAGCATGGAATGATAGAGATGGCAGAAAGGCCTTATCTAAAGGTAACAGCAAAGCATTAACTTCCTTGAGGCAAAAACTGAGGAAGTATACAAAAGACTTTGAAGCTGAAATATCAAAATTCAGAGAAAATCCTGATATGCCAGATGATGATGATGATGAGCGTAAAGGTAAACATTTATGAAGTATCTACTAAATTATAATGATAATTTATTTATTTATTTAAGTTTTACCAGCAGTCTTACAATTATTTAACACAATTAGAGAATGTACTCATACTACGTGACACATTTTTTACATTACATTAAGTGTGCTTATTTGATAAAAATAAGCAAAAAATATGTTTATAATAGAAATTAAGTTTAGGTTATTGTGCTGTTGCATTAGGTTATCCTGTAAAAACAGCATAAGTTTGTTGAAATAAATTAATAAAATAAATAAATGTCAGTTGAGCCACTGCATTTATTAGATATTTTTCTTATACACCGTACATATTAATAAATCTAATTTGTATTTAATTTTATCTATTGCCATCTAGTATCAAGTATTATCATTAAATTGTTGAATAAGGTCAGTTCCTGCTTAGGTCACTGCGTTACCGAAAGCATACTTAAAAATTATAACTTTTACTTTTACTTATTAATAAAGACAAAAAAAATAAAAAATATTACAAACTGGTGAAACTACGACTTATGATGAACAACATGTATGTATAAATTTAAGATATTTTTATCTAATCAAGAGCCTAAATATTACTGTAAACGCTATAAGAAACTGGGGACAAAAAAGTTATATTAACAACAAAGTAGTTTCTTACATACAGCACTTATATACTTTCATAAAGTAGATATAGTAGATTAGAAAACGAAATAAAAAAATATCTTCTAAAGATTTAATTCAATATAAAATAACTCAAATACCTTCAAATCAACAAGGTATAAACTTAACACTTACAAAAATTTAAGGTTGTCTCTATTTAGTCTCTTTGAATTAGTTGCACAGAAACAAATAAACAAAAGTAAATTAATATCTTAAAAACTAGTACATGGGAATTCAGCCTTTAAACATAACAACATTTAATGTTTGTTAAAAATTAAAGTTCACTTGTTTAGGTACCTTTTTCATTTACAAAAGAAACAGTTGGTTTGACAACGTTTGCAAGAGGCTCGTCGTTAGAGCTAGAATATGAGGTATAAAACGTGGAATAGAATTTTTTTATATTTACTTTAACAATATTAGATATATTAGCCAGTACTCCTTTCTCGTTCAATCTATCTGAACAGTCGTTTTCTCTGATTGTGTCAACGACGGAAACAGGAACTGGTTGATATGTTTTTGAATTCATGCAAGCGCAGAAACATTTTTGGCAAAAGCAACTAAGGTCTCCGTACTGAAGTTCATCTGCACTTGCATAGTGCCTTGGAGAGGCACTAGGTGTTTAGGGACAGTTTTTTTTTTTAACATTTTGAATGTCACTTTCAGTCACTGAGTAGAGTTTAAGATGTGAATAAAGGTATTGTAATGATCTTTGACAACATTGCATAACGTCGTATATTTATTTTGTGTGGATTCTTTACTCAACTTTTTTTATTTGGTATCTCTTTTCGTACTTATTACACTTCCTTGTAAATATTTCCAGTTCTTTCTGCAATTTTAGATTTTTTCTATTTAACGCTGATCTGTCTCTTCTAATTTGTATTCGGCCTCGATCTACGTGAAACTTCCTGAACGTGATGTGTGGAATGTGGTGTGTTAACCATTATTTCCTGTGCAGCTTTTTGACGAAATCTTCATTTCTTATTTGCAGTCTCTCATTTACGCTTAGCAGTTCTATGTTATCGCTCTGTCATATCTGTCACAAGTATTTTTTTCGCGTGGTGTCTTTCCAGTTGTTTCCTTTTGGCTTCTGAATTTTTTCCGGGGTCCAGCTTCAACTTCAGCCTATAACGTCGTTGCTTTTCTGCGGGTGTCAAAGCTATTTATTGTAGAAGCTTCCTTCTGAAGAAAAAAAAAAGTAAAGTTTAAGTATTTTTGTTTTGAATATACATTAATAATAATAAAAAAATACACATAAAACAACTGTCTTATATACCTGTACAACAACTGCGTTACTTTTTTATAGTAACACAGTGTAGCAGTAACGCAGTAGTAAATATTTCATTATATCATAATTGTGCACTAAATGGAAAAACAAAACGAAAACATTTTGTCACTGTCAAAATCAATACCTAAATAGTTGTGTATAACAATAATAAGCATGCTAATATCGTCAGTACTAACCTTTCTATTGCGGTAGCTCAGCAGCCACGCAATAAACACACACACCTCTCCCAATGAGTGTTACGCTACTAATTCGTCTAGCTTGTTTCCCCGAGCGACTGCTATCATTTGTTTTATGAGTTACAACAAGTCGAACGAAATGAGGTACATTCAATTATAATACACCTACTTTAAGGTTTATTTTCATGTAAGAACGCAAGGTAGTTATGATTTTATTCCTTGTTAGGGACACAGTGTGAAATATTTGAAATATTGGAATTGTAATAAATTTCAAAACATAAGATTTTGATGACGATTTTCATTTACAAGCCACCTAGGAAATATATGAGAAATCTCTCTTCATAACATGCGACTCATGCTCTAGGACAGCAATATTTTGTATGAGACACAACAGCGTTACTAAGAAAGACAATATTGTTACCGTAAATTGCGAATATAAAATTTTGATTATTTTTATATTGCTGAGTAGGAAAATAGTGTTACAGTTATCAATTAATATATTTTTTCACGAATTTATACTGTTTGCTTATGAAAAATGAAACACATCGGAAGAGACCAATTTTTAGGCATCAAAAAGAATTTTAGCCCATATAGCTGGTGAGGTACATGCAATCTATACTGACTTCCGCAAAGCGTTTCACTTGGTCAATAATAAACTTCTCAAGTTGAAAATTGAGTAGGTACATGGGAATTCACGGTTCTTTACGTCGTTGGTGCTAAGTCCTAAAGTTTAGAGAATCTGTCACAACTCATTGTTGTAAATGGCTTTACGTCTTATAAAATACAAGTACCATCCGGTGTACCGCAGAGTTCACATCTTTGACCCACTTCTTAATTTTTATTAACTACGTAACACTTTGTTTACATTCTAAAATGAAACAGTTTGCTGACGATTTAAAGATTACAGATTTACTGTGTAATTGCGAATAAAATTAAGCTGACTATAAATAATAAAAATGTACCTAACCACCAATTGTCTGTATGTAAGAGATTTAGTCTATTTTCCTTTTTGCACACCTACATAAGTCAGAAAATGCTTTTAGCATTAAGCTCGCCATTTATGCAATAAATAATTAAAATAAATTAAAATTGATAAATATTTTGTATGCGTTAAAGTAATTTAATTTGTGACAAATGTCACGTTCAAGCATGAATCATGTCCTTCAACCAATACAATTATATTTTAATAGAAAATCTATAACAGTATGTGATTCTTAGTTTAGTTTTAAGTATATTATTTTCAGTATATTTCATTTAACAAAAAATTACTGTTTGTCCTTTTCTAAATATTATTTTGCATTTAAGATACTTCCTCTTCGGATGAGTCTGATGATGAAGATAAAGTAAAAGAAAAACCGAAAATCACACGCTCTCCGGAAGCTCCTCGTAGGCCTCCACCACAAGATGATGATTCTTCTGATTCTATGGACTGGGGATCTAGTTCTTCAGATTCAAGTTCAAGCTCTGATGATGAAACTCGTGGAGCTACAACTTTAAGGGAAAGATTTTTGAAGCGTACAACTGAGAGAGATGAGGACGAAGAAAGGGATAGACGTAGAAATAGGCGTGAAAGACGTGAGAGAACTGGTAAAGTTAGTAAGAAAGACCAAGCTGATGATGGAGGCGAATGGGAAACCGTAAGAAAAGGCGCTGCGACATCCGATAAGCCCAAGATGTTCGCTAAGGTAATATTTATAAAATATTATTTGCTTTTAAAAAATATAAAAAAATTATTTTAATTTTACTATATCAATTTTTCTAATTTAGGATAGTGATATTGATGCTGCTCTCGTGGTAAAGAAATTGGGTGAGATTAGTGCAGCTCGTGGTCGCAAAAGAACTGACCGTCGTGCACAACTCGAGCTTCTGCATGAACTGCGTACTGTTGCGCAACAGCACAATCTTGGCGATGCTCTCCAACTAAAATTGCGCGCTGCTACTGTCGCAGCACTATTTGATTACAATCCAAAAGTTTCTGACGCCATGAAACCAGAATATTGGTCTCGACTTGTAGAAAATGTCGATCACATGGTCACTCTCTTACTTGCTCACGATGATATGATTCTTAGTGAAAATATTACTGAAGAAAACGAACAACTTGTTACTCCACCATATAGAGTGCGTGGTTGTTTACTCATAGCCTTGGAACGTTTGGATGATGAGTTTACCAAACTATTAAAAGAATGTGATCCTCACTCAAACGAGTATGTGGAGAGGTTGAAGGATGAAGTAAGAGTCTCGGCTCTAATTGATCGCGTTTGCCAAGTAGTGGAACGTGATGGAACACCCCAAGAAATCTGTCGTGCATATCTTCGCAAAATCGACCATCTCTATTATAAATTTGATACACGTGCTATGAAAAAGGATCAGCAACCAGGCGAAGAGACCAGTATTAAAAAGATGGAGCGTTTATGCAAATATATTTATGCCAATGACGACACCGATCGCTTGAGAACTCGAGCAATTCTTTCGCACATATATCATCACGCTTTACATGATAACTGGTTCCAAGCTAGAGACCTTTTACTCATGTCTCATCTTCAAGAAAATGTACAACATTCTGATCCAAGCACACAGATCTTGTACAATCGTACGATGGCTAATTTGGGTTTATGCGCATTTCGACGTGGTAATGTTAAGGAAGCTCACGGCTGTCTAGCCGAGTTAATGATGACGGGAAAACCTAAGGAATTACTCGCTCAAGGACTTTTACCTCAGCGTCAACACGAACGCTCAAAAGAACAAGAAAAAATTGAAAAACAACGTCAAATGCCTTTCCACATGCACATAAACCTTGAGCTTCTTGAATGCGTCTATTTAGTATCTGCTATGCTGATTGAAATCCCCTACATGGCGGCTCATGAATTTGATGCTAGGCGCCGAATGATAAGTAAGACATTCTACCAAAACTTACGCGCCAGTGAGCGTCAAGCTCTCGTTGGACCCCCGGAGTCTATGCGTGAACATGCTGTGGCAGCCGCTAGGGCTATGCGGCGCGGTGATTGGCGTGCCTGCCTTAACTTCATTGTGAATGAGAAGATGAATGCAAAAGTAAATACCTTAAAAACTTTCTGTTTTCGATACACTACATTATTTTGACATGAAATTGCAATCACTGATATTTATAATATAATTCTAGGTATGGGATCTAATGGTTGGTGCTGATAATGTACGAGCTATGCTGGGACGTCTCATCCGAGAGGAATCGCTGCGAACTTACCTCTTTACATATTCGCATGTTTACGCATCCTTGTCGCTTCGTTCACTAGCAGACATGTTTGAGCTGCCAAGACAACGAGTCCACTCACTTGTGTCTAAGATGATCATCAATGAAGAGTTGTTAGCTTCATTAGACGATCCTAGCGAATGTGCTATTTTGCACCGTTCTGAGCCTACAAGGATGCAAGCTTTAGCATTGCAACTTGCAGATAAGGTAAGCTACATAAACATTAAATAACCTAATTTTATTTAATGTCTTATAAAGTGAAAGATTTGCTTGTTCTCGATAAAGTATGTTACTAATAGTTTATAATAATTCTTTCATTATTGTAAAGGTACACTATAATAACGATCTTGTATAACTTGTCACAGGTGGCCAATCTTGTTGATTCGAACGAGCGTATTTTCGAGAAGCAGGGGTCGTTCTTCCAGCGGGGCGGCGCGCCCCGAGGGGGGGAAGGGCGGCAGCGAGAGCGTCCGCGCGACGGCTGGGGCCGGCGCCAGCGCAACCGCCGCCGCGACGACGAACGCGGACACGAAGACTAACTTTACTTGGAAATTCTTACGTCACCAACGGCTACTGGAATATAAAAGAGAGAAAACGTCCACCTGTTGTTCATTCCAAGAAAAAACGATTAAATGAATTTGGATGCTCACACTTGAAAATAAAAATAGAGCTACCTGTTAAAATAGAAACCAACAATGCTACAATTCAAAATACACACACCCCTAATAACTTTGTTACAAAATGCGACATAAATAGTAAAATGGTAGAGGACCTGTCCACTATGTTATCCAAAAAAGATGATGTGTCTACATTTGTATTCGATCATTCTGCAAATTATTTTATAGTTCATTTAGAATCGTTTTACTTTTATTTAAAATATTCGTCGTTGTATGACAGTAAGAAAATCCAAAGATTTTTTTTTCTCTCAAAAACGTTTTATAAAGGGTACTAGCGCTCTATCGGATTGCTCTGCTTGCGAAATTATACAACAATATTTCTTCCGAACTATGTAAACATATATTTCATTTGATTGATCCAGCCTACTGATGTAAATGTATTTAAACCTTTGAGGGTAGAATGGAAAAGTCCACCACCACACCAGTCGTTGGATGTTTAGTGCTGAATGTACAACAAGAAAGAAGTGGGGACTATTCTTCTTTACCGGTTACTGTACAGCAAAAAAAAAAATTTCAATATTTACAATTTATATTTCACCCAAAATCTCTGGCCTTTTTAACAGCCTTTTTTTTTACTAATTTTATTTTATAATGAGTCGGTTCGGTTTATTTATTTTTTAATTTTTGAAGGGAGCTAAAAATGTAGAATATTTTATTCGTAATAAGAAATATGACATGCAGTATAAGACACCTTTGCAATGCGGTAGAGCGCTGTACACTGAAATAAATATATTTACAATTTCACATCTTTCGGACACGTAGTCCACAACAAAAAAAAATGTTTTTAAATATAAACATTTATAATAATAATATGTATAATATAAAAGTATATATCACAAAATCTTTTTATTTTAAAATACCTGACTCCTATGACTAACGAAGAAGGTAAAAATACGCCTAAATAAAAAACACAATTTGCTCACTGATAGGCTGATCAATCATCGGCAAGCGTAAGCTTTTAAAACAAGATAAAGGAAATTAGCGCTACCCCTATGGAAATATTCCCTTTTTTTATTCAAAATTCCGAAATTTCATACAGTATTTGACCTTATAAGAATTTCTCAGCATTTTTCAGTTTTTTTATTAATGATAGGACTTTCAAAGTCTTTTAGAGATTTCTCTGAAAGTCGTATATTATAGAAAAATTATCCAAATTCCTAAACGTTAAAAAAAATGAAATAAAATACAGAGAATACATAGCTTTAATTTTATGAAAAAATCAAAATGTTCAAGTCAACCGATTCCAAGTTCTTATAAGAGAAAGTAATAAATTTAGAAAAAATCTTTAGACAATGGGTAAGTTCGCGGGCCTCTTCTAATTGATAATTCATCACTTTTATAGAATTTTTTAATCTGTGCATTCCACAGACCACATGCGCGGAAATGATACTTCTTTAATCAAAAACTGAATTTAACTGTCAAACTTTAGTAAATAATTGTTTGCTATTGTTCATAAAAGATAATAAACAAAAATATCTTCTTACATTTATTCACTACTTATTATTTTAATTAAAAACTGATAAATAAAAAACTATTGCGCATGTCCCATTTCCGTTTCCGTGCATTAGGTGTGTGGAATGCATAGATCAAAAATCCTATAAAAGTGATGAATTATCAATTAGAAAAGGGCGCGCGAACGTACCCAATATATTAAAAATTGATTTATATAGCAGTCTTTATAGTGGTTATATTTAACCTTAAATTAGAAACAACAAAGATTGTTTCGTCATCCGATAATTCTACCGATAACTGTCGTCAACTATCGATAATTTTTATCCAATAATTATCGATAATTGTCGCCAACTATCGATAACTTTTTATCCGATAATTATCGATAGTAAAATTATCGATAATTTTTTCCGACGAACATCCCTAGTTTATAGCTGTCTATGGATGCTGACACATTTGTGTGCTGAATCTTGGCTGAATCTTAAAAAGCCCACGAATATAAAACTTTTTTTTTATGGTGTCCCTAATTAATAGTTAAACTATTTATTAATACTTTTTTTCACCACAAATATACAAAAAAGATAGATTGATAATTATAAAAAGTGTAGCAGGGCGGTCTTATGGCTAGTTAGTCATTTCTTCCAGACCAAAGAGTATACCCGAGATATATGTTGGAGTAATTTAATAACAGAAAACGTGTAGGTGGTGCAGTTATTATATATTATAACTAGCTGTACCCATATATATATATATATATATATATATATATATATATATATATATATATATATATATATATATATAAGTATACAGAGTGGGGATGACAATACAACGATAATTGATAACACCGTCAATACTAGTGTTCCGTTACCGGAATCATTATTAATATCGATCATTAGGGGCCACGATGTTCGCGCAGGTAAGTGCACACGATGCTAACAGTTCACTTTCAAAACTCTCATGTGTGACGTACTTGTCATCTGTGGCATGTTGTATCTATGCCAGCCGTCGGCGATCGGACGTTCCCGCGATCCGCCGAAAAGAATCGAATCGAACGTGCAACGGTTAACATTTAAAACACCATCGCTCATCGTGCACAAAGAAGCGCCTACATCATCTACATAGCATCGTGTTGGAATTGCTTCCCCCCATCGAAGGCTGGATCAACGTGCAGCTGCATACAAGGTACGTCATACATTGTACTTCGTTTGCGCTGCTTGTCGTGAACATCGTGATCTCTGTATGTATGTGACTCCGCCACCGCCCAGGTGCAATTTCCGTACAACTAGTTTATAGGAGTATTTCAAAACCATCAAAAAAGTCGATCTAAATACGACAAATAATATAAAATTTTATTACATCATGTGTTACTATAGGTTCACTGACCTATTGTGACACGCGGTAAGGGTGCCTGTACATTGAAGCGGAGCGAGGCGGCGGAGCGAAGAAACGGAGTAATATTAACCAACAGGATTGCAGAGCCCTTGTCCACTGAAGTGGAGGGGAGATTTTTTGCAAGGGCTCTGCAATCGTATTGGTTAATATTACTCCGAATCGCCGCCTTACCGCCTCGCTCCGCATCAATGGACAAGCACCCTAAAACCGGTTTACGCTAGCACAGCTAGTTGTTCTTCACAATCCTAGTCTATATGTATTATCTTTGTTCACAATCACAGGGTCAGTGCAACGCACGTGCCACGTTGTTTTTTTTTTCAGTTGAAAGATTGAATATTTTAATTTAATAAAGTGGTATTTTATTATTAATAACGGTTGTTATTGTTATTTGTTGTCTTTATCGCATTTGTTGAATTACTCGAGCAAAAGTTTCGCGAATATTTCGGCAACGAAATACTTAAACGTACTGAAGATTGTAAAGGACAATGGCAGATCCCCTAACAAATTTTTGTTGGCATAAATTTCTAGCGTCTACTAATGAAAAATATGTGATAATATAGTACTTAAATTCCTGATCACTTTTGCCTAAAGAAGCACCACCGAAAGAAGTAATGAATTGAAGATATTCCAGGTTGAACATTTAAAGGTTATGTTTTGACAACTTGTAGGTAACTAATAAAAACTTAGTCAAATACATGTTAAATATAGTCCGAAACTATATTTTAAATAACTAGATAGATTGATTACAAAACATTGTAGTAGGTATATCTAGACTTTTAACGCACTCACAGAAAAATAAAAAATAAAAATTAGACGCTTTTTTTCAGGCCTAAAATATTTCATATTCGGGGATTTTCTTTGTTACCTGTCCTTAGGTATTCCTACTTAGGTACATCAGCGTTAGCTGTAGATGATATAAAATTGACGATCGACAAAGACGTTCATCTTCTTAAATCATGAGCGCTGTAGGTCAAAAGATTTAATAAACCCTGCTCTTAGAATTTCTAGACCTAAAGGTGGTCTGTCTAGATTCAGTCAGTCAGCATCTGTTTAGATTTTTCTGTAATGATAATCACCATAGATAGTTAATTACGAGGACCATCCACTTATCGTGCCCTTTGCAGCATATGGGATCATATTTTTATCAGATAATCAGATGAGCAGCCCGCAAGGTCTTAACCAAATAAGAAACAGTTTACAATGGCACACAAAATGGTTGTTCCCTGCAAAAAATGAAAGTGCGGCCTCTAGGTTAAAAAGCAGACTCTAGAAACCACTTATCTACAGATACGTGGCATAAAGACAGTGGATCTCATATATAGTCAGTTAAGAGTATCTGCTCATTTTTTCTAATAGAAAAAAGGCATGTTTATAAAATAAAACATTATTTTCTTATTACGAATTATTATTGTATTTATGAAATAATTGGGCTTAGTAAATAAATAAATAACGCGTTATTCTTTGTAATAAAACAAGATTTCGGATTGATACAATATAAATCGTGTAACGTGATGCAATATAATACGTGTAACGTGCAATATTTATTTAAAGGCAAAAAGTTCATGTATGTTAATGAGAGAAGATTTATTAGCATGTGGCAACATTCAACGGAACTATCGTTAGTACTTCATATTCCAATGAAATGTCAAATCATTTTTACAATAATCAAATGTTATTTAATTAAAAATGATATTTTTCCTAGACTTACACAGATCTAAAAAATATATTGAAAAAACGTAAGAAATTATTTTATTTACATTAGTCATTAAGACATTTATAGACGCGTGGGAATTCTATCAACAACTTTTTCGCCATTGTCCTTTGATAATTATGCCATGTGACTGTTTCCCGTGAGATTACCTACTTGAAAAAACTATGTTAGATTCAGAATTTACATTTTCAGAATTTGAAATTTAAGCATTAAATTTCAATAAATTATTAAAAAACAGAAATTATAAAAAGAAAATTATTAGAATCATGCTGAATATTAAAACTATTTAACAAATGGTTTGTTTAATTTATCTTAACCTATTGTGAGTTGTGACCTACCAAAATAGGTAACAATTTTGCACGTTCTTAATTACGTGCAATATTATGAAGTGAGGAATCGAGTGTTTGTACCGATCGCGTTTAAAGGGTTGTTAACCTGATATATCACGTATATGGACTACCCTCCATAATCATGTAGAACATTTAAAAAAAAATAAAAAAAACTTATTTTGTGACTAAACTACTGGATATATTTTATTGGTTTTTTTGTATGTGGGCTTGGAATGTTATTACATACACGATGTCCAATTTATCGTTGTATTATAATCCCCACTCTGTATATATATATCTCTTATCTTAAAGAAGAATGGTCTCCAATAAATTCAATTTTTTACTTTAAATATGACGGTGCCTTTGGATCAAATAATGCACAGTACAGAAGAGACAAAATATGCAGGTTTCGGCGAGAACATGGTCATATTTCCGAAGGCAGAATATGAATCGTATAGAGAGGTTTTAAAGACGCTCAAGGTTATTAATTTGATCCTCTGTTAGATTAAGATAGCTTGCATCTGCATAGTCAAGATTTGATAGTAGGAGAGAATTTGCTAACATAATTTTGGTAGAAATTGGTAGAAAAGACTTGAGGCGAAAATAATATTTTTGTAATAAATAGTCTGACCTGCGAAAGATATTTAGTCTAGTTTACATCAGTTTTAGAAGTTAATTGTTGTTTGTAAGAACGCAGTTTGTTTTTTATCGTGTTTTTCAAAATAAAATAAAAATGTATATGTGCAATACATAATTCAAGTAATTTAAATGTTAATGATAATATTAATTTGTAGTTGATAAATATGTGACATAATTCATACTTTCAGCTTATAACGAAACGAATTTAATGATGGCGCCTATCGAATTTGCTGTGGTGAACATATCACGACACTGACATTTTAATGAGTCATATTTTCGGTGTTACATACGAATTATGTTGTTTATGCGGATATCTACTTAAAACTGCGATAATTTAATAGTTAATAATTTTAACATAATATTATTGAAATCACTTCTAACAATTAGATACAATGGCTGCAACACGAAGATTGCAAAAGGTATGACTATACTTCTAATATTTTGTAAATTACCTATCTTGATAAGTAATTCAAATTGTTGAAATGAAATGTGCATTTGCAATAAATTTTGTTTCTGTAATTGCCAGTAACGTTTTTTTTTGCATTCTGGTTATAAAATGATACTTATAAAAAGGCTTTGTAAAATAATTCGATACTACACTTGTCTTTCAGGAACTAAATGATATAAGACAATCAGGACTAAAATCATTTAGAGACATACAAGTTGATGAGTCAAATATCTTAACATGGCAAGGATTAATTGTTCCTGTAAGTTTTTATGCAACTAATTGTAAGTATATTTGACACTTTTTACATGGATGGAATATAATAACAGTAAATATTATTTTAGGACAACGCTCCCTACAATAAAGGTGCATTTCGTATTGAGATTAACTTTCCTGCAGAATATCCGTTCAAACCTCCAAAAATAAGTTTTAAGACTAAAATCTATCACCCAAATATTGATGAAAAAGGCCAGGTTTGCCTTCCTATCATCAGTGCTGAGAATTGGAAGCCTGCCACTAAGACTGATCAAGGTGAGATTAGAACCCAACAATTTGTATGATTATGGTAAAATTGATACATATTATTTATTGTGTTTCTTTGCAGTAATTCAAGCTCTTGTTGCTCTCGTAAATGACCCTGAACCCGAACATCCTCTGCGTGCTGAACTTGCAGAGGAATTCTTAAAAGATAGGAAAAAATTTACAAAGAATGCTGAAGAATTTACTAAAAAACACAGTGAAAAGCGGCCTACTGATTAAAATTTTTTTTTTTTATGAATTTACAGCATCAGAATTAACGTAACTGGACTTCTTGTAAATTTGTTTATTATCAAAACTTGTTATTTATTGATTCTAACATTACTAAATTAATTTCCCTGTATGAACAACAGATATAAGTAAAACATGGATCTAAAAATTATTTAATGGTTTTAATAATTTTGAGATGTACTTGGATGTAACTGAAAATGTGCTGCTACATTGTTTTTTTTTTTTTACAATTGCTCCTATTACTGTTACAAGTTCTCTAGTTATATTAGAACTGAAGATAAAATGTTGCTGTAAATCCAAAATATGCTACAAAATATGAATAATCTTTAAGATCTACTCACAATGCTTGCAAAATTTAAGCACCAATAATATGATCAAAAATTTTTAGCAATTTACTATATCTATAGATAATACAGCTTTTAGAGTTAATGAACAGAATTATTGTTTTTAAGTTTTAATTAAAATTAGAAATAATTTCGTTAAAATTTTTCATTTGCTTTATAATATCAATTTAACAGTCTAAGCTCTGCCAATCTTGAAACAAGAAATATTTTAATTATACATTGCCTATATATAAATAATAATGAAATAAATATCAAAATATGTATGTAGTCTATAAATTATATTATTATTAAAAGCATCAAGGGTTCAACATGATAAATAAATCTGTAAATAAACGAAAACAGAAGTAAAATGAAAACATTTTGTCAACAACAACTCTTTAATTTTTTAAATATAAAGGATTAGTAATGATGAATCATTAACATTGTCCTATCATTATCTTATGTGTTTTTTGTTTTACTGTAAAACTACAGAATTCATCAAATAAAAAAAAAAAAAAAATTGATAGCATTTAAAATTTGTATTAACATAGTTTTATTCAGCAAAAGGTCTCTAAATTGCTTTTGGTATGGTTTGTTAGTGTTTTATTTGTGTGCACTTGTTGAATTAAAGGACGTGATTTCTAGCCTATTTATTTTCAATTTATTATATTAAGCAAATTTAATATTGTTATTAAAACATTCATTTTGGGCTATTTATAATTTTTTTCTCTCTCTCACTCACAACTCATTTTCCTTGTAGTAATCAATATATTATCTTTAAATTGCTAATTATTCAGTGAGTAAAATATATTTATTTTTACATTTAATTTTATTATTGCGTGTTGTCTTAATCATCAAAGTCATACACGTCAAGCGGATTTTTAATCTTTTCACCTGTCTTATGTATTTCATCATTTTTTAAGACTAATTTTTTTTTGAATATGGAGTGGATTTTTATTTCATGTGCTTTTTCTTCTATTTTAATTTTTCTTCGTTTTGCATCTGGCTCCAGATGCTCATCTTTATCATCTTGTTTTAAATATTTCCTTAAATTTTCTGCAAAAAAGCATCTTATGAGTATTTTTATTTATCTCTACTATTTTAGCTACTGTTAATATTAAGTTTATAGAAATTTTAATAATATGGCCTCATTAAAAAAAAATCAGCTTTAATCAATCTTAGCAACAAATTAACTATAAAACTAAACAATAAAAGAAATACTACTACAATTCAATATGTTATTTTTGAACAAAATGATGATTGATGATGATGACAAAAAGATGATGATTACAAAATGTTAATGTGAATATTTCTAAATATATCAATAAAATTAATTTGAATTTATGATTTAGAAAATAGGTTCAAGCAGTTCTTTACATATTAGTAATAAAGTAATAAATCAATAAATACCTCTTATAGAATTGATACATTTATCTAGATATTGTTTTGTATTAACATCTTTAGTCAATAATGGTTGTATTTTTAAAGTGTAATCACTTCTATATTTTGGCCAAAAGCTATGTTCAGGAATATTATCATCTAATGTAACTCCTACCACGGTTGCAGTAACTGATGCCCACAGTTTTGATGCATTAGTGTGGTTATATCCTCCTAAAAAACAGAAATATAACTAAAAATTAAAAATAAGCTAAAGAAAATATTTTATATCTATACTAATATTATAAAGCTGAAGAGTTTGTTTGTTTCTTAGAAGATATCATAGTTTTAAAATAACTTCGCAACTAAATAATGATAATAAAAATGAAAAGTTGATTTTATTGCATTATTAATAGGCAAATAAATCCTTATGAATTATAAAAACTTTAACAAGAAAACTTTATGAAGATTAACTTTGTCGTTTATAGCATTTAAACGATGTGCGATGATGAATTACTATGTTTACTGGGAAATAAAATCCGAAAGAAAAATGCACACATGAGAAGAGTCAATTCATAGTCTGATTCCAGTATATGTGTGCCGCTCTATTGAAATGTATGGTAATATGCATGTTAGGAAATAATAATCTTAAATATTCCAAACCGGGATTCTGCACGCTAGTTAGTATATACTGATGTCCTCTTCCCTGCTAACTAACAGTATATATAAAGAATGGACGCAATAACAAATAATATAAGTTTACCGCTAGTTAGTATCATTTTTACAGATCGATCTGAGAAATTCATAATCTGAAAAAACCTGAATGTGTGTGGAGCATACTGACATTGTGTGGAATACCAGGCTTACTGAATTAATAATATGAATTCATAGAGACATTCCGGCTGTTTGAGGCCAGCCTTAATGAGGGTGAAACTGTGGGGCATAGCTAGTAAAATATAAATTTCATTTGTATAAGTTAAATAACCTCCTCCCAAGAGTAATGTGGGTATCCTTTTTTTCATAATCTTTTGAATACATAAACAATATCCATCTAGGGTAAGTCCTGCACCACCATGTGGATCCCTGGCTAGAGCATCTGCACCACACTGAACCACTAATGCATCTGGCATGAAGTATGCATATATCATGTTAAATGCACTGAAACAAAAACACATAATTTACATAACAAAATATACACAAAGAAGTCTCTAAACTGATTTCGATATAAGTTCAAGTTGCACTTTTAATATTTGGAAATTAGTTTCTCTAAGCAAGGATTCAAGACCATTCATTTTGAAAAGAAATAAACACACCTATACCATTGGATCAACTGATGATGTTTCTATTAAAGTACAAAATGAGATATAATGTTTAAATCAACAAACACAAATTTAAATACTGTACTGTACTGTATCGGCCTGGAAAAAACCCACTTCCGAAGGCCTCTTCTCCATGTAGAACAAGGGGTAGAAGCTTAACCCACCACCCTGTTCCACTGCGGGTTGGTGGATAATACCCCTACCATGAGTAATGATCATTACCAGGTGACCATGATAAAAACCAGGACTGATGGCTTTATGTGCAAATATTTGCCCTGAGCGGGAATCGAATCCGCGACCGCCAGCTTTGAGGCAACTACTCACACGCTATACCAGAACAGTCGTCCTACACTAGTATAATTGTATAATTTAAATACAGTACAATAAAATTCCTTTCATTGTACTCAAATACCATGAGATACGAATTATAATAAAATATTGTTATATTTAAAACTTACCTATCAAAGGCATATAAAAATGTATCATCAGTGTATAATCCTTGGAAGGGAAAATTACAAGTATATCCCTTTCCATTTAATGTTCCTATGTCTTCAATATTGCCACTGCCAGGATAAAAACCAGGTTCATACTTGTGAAAGGACAGAGTGAATACTGATTTACTCAAATTATAGGCATCTTGAACCCCATTTCCTAAAATGATACACAGTTAAAAGTATGAGTGTATATTATTTATAGGATTAATAATTACAAAGAATAAAATGAAAGTTTACCATGATGCACATCCAAATCTATATAAAGTATTTTAGGAAATTTTTTTCTTAATATTTCAATAGCAATAACTATATCATTAACATAACAAAATCCTTCTGCACCAAATCTAAAATAATTGCTTTGTGTTTAAGTTTTGACTTTACTTGACTATTTAAATTTTATGAAAGTTTCAAGTCTTTATACCTATGAGCATGATGCCATCCACCACACCAGTTTATAGCTACATCTGCTACATTCATTAAAAGACTTTTAGCTGCAGTAACTGAGCCTCCAGCTAAACATGAAACCATGCTGTACATATCAGATACAGGAGGACAGTCGTAACCTGTAATAATAATTAATTGTATATTTGAGGTTAATTTATTTTATTAATAGATGTTCCTTATAATTCCACCTATCTTGAGTTTTAACACTTATAATATTGGTTGAGGTCTTGTCTGCTCCAGTCCCGCAAGACAGGCTTATGATACATACTCTATACCTCGTAATAAAAAGTTTTTAAATACTATATTTATTACTATCATAACAGACTGGTAACTTCTTGGATTGAAGATTAGTGCATTCAATCAAAGATTTTTGCTTCTAATAACGAAAATTAAAATGTGTTCACATACATAAACCAAACTGTTCATCTTCTGCTGTAGATATGTAATCGTCTTCAACATGAGTAAATGTCTTTAAATGATCCAGATATAAATCTGAATGAAAAAGTTTCAATTCAGTATAACTAGCTGACTTAGATCTAATAACTTTGGTGTGATTCAGTAGACCATATGCCGCTATAAGACTATGTACTATTGAAGCCTGTAATATTAAGATTACATTTAATTACAAAGACTTAAAAATTTTGTGAATAAAATGTGTCATACTAATTTACTAACCCGACCGAGTACAGCAGGTAAACGATCGCAATATTCTATTAAATTTTGTTCCCAAATATAAGCTACTTTTATTTCATTCATATTATATTTGGTTGTGTATCATAACGATGAAAACATATCGTGAAAAGTTAAACTAAGAAAATTTAAAGGTAAAACCTATTTTACTTAATTTCACTCCTGATATTATAATATTTGTATTTATTTTATACACAATAACAAAATTGACATCAATGAATAACAATAACTAAAAGTTTATTTAGTTGAAAAGTTCATTCGATGTTCTTAATATATCTATTATTTTAATTATTCCAAGTGAAATTATATTTAAAAACTTTAAATTGTCCTTTCATTCAAGAATGATATTAATAATTAATAAAGTATCCACCAAGGAGTATCAGATATGATATCCAATTATTTTCAAGCACACAAACAAAACAACCAAAACAACTGAGGTACCTCTGTATTAGGGGTGTGCGATAATTATCGAAAATTCGTAACTACTCGATAATTTTTCATTCGATAATTATCGATAAGTGTTATTCGATAATTTTGATTCGATAATTGTCGATAATTTTTCATTCGATAATTATCGATAAATTTGTGCGATCCGATAATTATCGATAATTTTGTGCGATCCGATAATGATCGATAATTTTGTGTGATCCGATAATTATCGATAATGTTGTGGGATCCGATAATTATCGATAATTGTTTTTGGATCCGATAAGTATCGATAATTGTGATTTGATAGTTATGGTACGGCGGATGACCTTTTTTTTTTTAGGCATTCGGATAGGGTACGGACGATAATGTCGATACTGAACGGCGGATGACCTTTATAATAACATTATCGATAATTTTTACCGATGAACATCCCTACTCATCTATGAGGTAGGTATAAAAAAGTACTTAAATTAGTACTTAAAAAGTACTTAAATAGTACTTTTATTTTGCTCCATACTCACAAACTTTATTTATAATATTAGTAGTGTCAAGAAAAACGAACTCTTACCATTTTTTGACACAAATTGAGAAGGTATTCATCTGCAACGACTGTAAATGATAAAATGTAAATTTATTTGTTTTTCAAACGATATATTTTATTATTGAAGTTCTTAATATGAATTTATAAAATATAAACCAAAGACATATTGTTTTATCTGTGCATTAAAGCGTCCATTTTCTATTCTATACAGAAGTTTCAATTTTGACAATAGAGAGCAAATGTTTTACCGATACCGATATTAACTAATTTTAGTAATAGTAAGTAAATAATTCATAAAATACGCCAAAAAGCGTATATTTAGTAAAAATATACAATATTTGCGACTTTTCATGAACTATTTATGTTATTTCAAGTGATCAAAATATGCTCTTATAATGTGACAAGGTCTATTACAAAACATTTGTAATACGAATCTTGTGTGATCTGTCTAATTTTGTTTGTATGGGGATTGGGGGCTAAGTAAAGTATAGGTACTTTCGATGGTGTTTTTAGATTATAAAACGGTGATAATCAAGTTCAAGTGGAAATGGTTCGAGGTTAGTATAATCTATTATCCCAAATAAACATTGCAAAATGCCATGATGTTCTTAATTCTGATTCTTTGTTTTCATTTTCGTAAAAATAATTTTTTTTTATGAACTCTTCATTTGCTCATCCAAGCATACTACACCATGTGATGCTGAACTAAAAGCATTTGGATATTTTTTTTAATCTACCTTCAAATTTTTATATTTTAAAGAAATTATTCTTATTATCTAACAATTATTTTTAAAATGCAATTTCAAAAAAGTTTTAGATATCTTAATTAATATCATTGTGACTTTAACATGCTATATAGGTATAGCAGCTTTCAAATTTTAAATGATAATTCTTGTTTTTTGCTAGTCCAAACAATCAAAATATTATTTTTTATATTTTTATATTAAAAGTTTTAGTAAAGTGCTTTTATTATCTGATATTGTATAGTGAGCGCAGTGTATATTAAATATACTTGTCTATATATGTATATGTGCTTTTATAAAGGATAATCTTAAATATAATCATAAAACCATCTTTCCACAACATAAAGCTGTGTAAAAAAAAAAACTTTTAGTACAGGTATTTAAAATATTTTTATTTTTTTTAATAATTTTTAGTAAACACTTTAATGTCCACCCAGGAGGGTGTAAAAACTCCTCATAGGATTGAATTGTGTGAGGAGAAACCAGTTAAACCAAAAGGCAATTACAGAAAACGCAGGTAATTCATTTAAAAAAGCTTAATATATCTAAACACAATGAAAAAATAAAATTAATGTGATCTTTTTAATGTAGAATTATTACACCTACAATACTAAAGACTGAAAATGAAGAAGTAAGTTCTGAACCTCCTCTAAAGAAGACAGAATTGAAATCTAAACCATTGAAAGCTTCTAATGTAATAACTACAAACATGACGAATGGTAACTCAACACGGTCCAGGGGAGGTAGGGCAGGTGCTACACGGACTTCGGATAGTCACAAACTAACTGAATATTTTAAAGAAGAAATTAAAAGTCCCAAATCTGAACCACCACCGCCGTCACCTCCATTAGGAAAAAATACAAAAACAGACAAATTAAATGGAGATACAAATCATAAGCTGACTGAGTACTTTCCTGTAAGACGAAGCATAAGAAAAACATCAAAATGTGTAATGGCTGAAAAAATGAGGGATCTAGAGAGGGCAATAAGAGAACAAAGAGAAGATGGTCTTCAGGTACAGTGTCTACTTGTGATACAATAGGTTTTTACTTTTGTATGTGTAACTACAGAAAACACCATTTCCTTAAATTGTGTAAATCATCTTTATTTATCTTGTTATAAAATTATTTCCCCTCGTCACATTTAATGATGTGATAATAATTTTTTATGTATGTCTATAATATTTTATGCACTAGTGCTAATCTACCTGTATATGTATCTATTTAATAAATCATTGCATTCGTTTCTCTATATATCTATGTATTTATATGTATCGTATTTGTGAAATTGTACACCTATTCCATCAATAGACCATTTATTTTGACCTAAGGTGGCCTGGAAGAGATCGCTCTTTAGCGATAAAGCTGCCATTTGTACTTATTTCCCTTTTTTTTTGTAATATTTCTTATTCTCTATTATTATCAAAAAACAAAGTCATCAGTTAAAATGAACATTCACTTTATTTATTTTGTTTGTTTAATGATAAATGTTAGTACTACATTCCTAAGAGTCATAGTGTATGGTTTTATAGGCAATTTTTTTTCCATATTAAACAGGTTATCTTTTAAAAAAAGAATTTTTCAACTCAAATTGGTAAATATTAGATTCACGAGTTCGAACATAAGATAGGTTTTTGACTTTATTATATTAAATTTGATGTTAGAGTTTAGAAACTTAGACAATTAAGCATAAAAATGATATCTTAAAATCTGATCGATTGAAAGTAAATCATTAATCTGAAATTTTTTTATGCGAAAATGTTAAATAAGAAGTTTAACATAATTACTTATGCAATAAATATTACCACCTAATCACATACTGTCAAAATTTCTGAGTTATCATGCCTTGATAAAGTCATTATTGAAATTGCATAATAGTAATTGATAAAATATAAAATGAATTCACATCTATTAAATCATTGGAGTGCAACAGATATAATCCATTTCAAAGATTTAAAAACAATATTGAGATAAAAATTTAGTATTTTACTATTCAAACATTAAAATTCTATCTGATCCTGTGTTGTTTAGATTTCATTTAAGATAAATTAATTTTAAAATTACATTTACCTAATTCTTACTATATACTGCAATAAATATAACACATTTTTTTAAAATATATACTCTAATTCAGAAAGAGATATAATGTATCACCTTAGTATATTTACAAGTGATAAATATGTCTTAAAGTTTATTTAAGTTATGTCAGCATAATAGTATACTATAATATTAGAATGGGGATTTTTATTGTAAAAATCAGTTACTCATATCATAGTTTATAGATTAAAGATATATTTACCAAAAATTTCAAGTATTTAAAAAGTTTCCAAGATAAATGATTTAAAATGATTATTTTTTTAATTATTTAAAACCATGTGTATATATATTCGTATGTAAGTTCTGATCTCATTAGATTTTTTCTATAAAAAGTTGTCTATGTGTTATCCTGAATCTCTTAACTAGCTGCATCCTACGATCCACCCATCTGTACAAACATTTTCATTTACACTATTATTACTTGTACCCACTACTTCGTATGCTACTAGACATTTTGAGTATCATCCCTTTTCCCAAAGGAACCGTACAAAATTTCGGGATAAAGAGTCTATTGTTCTAACTCATAGTATGGACTCAAAGCGTGCCAATTTTTATTTAAATTAATTTAGTAATTTTGACGTGGTGCATGGCGAACATATGGAGTGACTAACAAATATGAAAAATTAAAATAGAGTTCTGGCTTCAGTATCGATTACAGAGTTTCTTCCAGGAGTTAGTTCTTCTAGTTTTCGTGTGAAAGCGTAACAAACAAACTTACTTTCGCATTTATAATATTAGTATGAGTTACAGTTTTATTATAAACATAGATTAGGAGGGAGGGATAATAAAATTGCTTAAAACAAAATAATTTAATATTTGATTATTTATCGATCTTCAGGTGACATATTTCGATGGTAAAGGTCGCGGCGTGATAGCGACGCGCTCGTTCGATCGCGGTCAGTTCGTGGTCGAGTACTCGGGCGAGCTAGTGGGGATCACGGAGGCAAGGGAAAGGGAACGCAAGTACGCGCAGGATCCGACCGCCGGCTGCTACATGTACTACTTTAGATTACAGGGCCAACAGTATTGGTGAGTTTAATATTAAATAGTTTCTTTGAATTAGAGAATGATATGAAATAAGAGAATTCATCTAGATGAGAGAAATACCGAAGAACTGGTTTTGGAAGAATTGTAAGAAGTAACTAAAAATGTTTAGGGTACTGTCCCATTACTTGTAACACATGAAATTGTTAAGAAAATCCAATTATAAGTGGACGTTTTTATATATATGAAATTTCAATGTTTTTATCCTTGGTTAAGTTTTTAATCATTTAAATAATTTATTATTGTTTAATAATTTTTACAATTTTTTATAATCCAATGGTTGTTTTATATTAATCGGAATTTTAATAATATTATTATTTTATTAATTTCAGACCGGATGATGTATTATAATTGTTGTTGGTAATAGTCTTATTTGAAAATTGTGTCTCGTTTGGTAATTATCTCTTGTAAAATTTTGGTTTTTTGTTAATTTATTCCTGTCTTTTAAATATTATAGTATAATAATATTATATTAATTGAGGATACACTCGGCCGAATAACTGATCTTGATTAACATTGTGTTAATGTATTTCTTGTTGGTGCAACAAATAAATAAATAAAATAAATGTCCCGCAGTATCGACGCGACCGCAGAGTCGGGCCGGCTCGGTCGGCTCGTGAACCACTCGCGCAACGGCAACCTGCTGACGAAGGCGCTGTGGCTGGACGGGCCGCGGCTGGTGCTGCTCGCGGCGCACGACATCGCGCCCGGCGACGAGCTCACCTACGACTACGGCGACCGCTCGCGCGAGTCGCTGCGGCACCACCCCTGGCTGGCGCTCTGACCTGGGTCAGTACCCAATGCCTGACTTCTTAGGGGCCATCCATAAGTTACACGTTAGGGGGTGGGGAGGGGGTCGACCGAAGTATGACATTGTGTGAAAAGTGGTCCTAAATTTCTTGAAATCACATTACAAAATAATATAATATATCTATGTAATAAAAAACGAAATTTGAACTACATACCTATTAAAAAATAACATAAAAATATTTCCAACTATCTGCATGAGCATAAGCAAGGAAACAAGTTCTGTATAATAGTTATTGCCCCAGTGTCGAGGCATACTTATTTAAGCTATCTTTGTATTTCTATCTTTATCTTATCTACCTATATTTTGCATCACTCAAAGCCTCTAACCTACACGAACAAGCACATAAGATTAAAAGTCTATACCGGATTGGTGACCGAATAATTATTCGGACACCCACCACCTCAGTACCCCGAGATCATGGACGCTGTAAAGGGTCCGAAACGTCGTGAAATAATTTAAAATATTGTAAAACTAAGTTTTGAATAAACGCGATAAAATCCGGTATAGACTTTTAATCAAATGAGTAAAATTCGCGTAAATATAAGAGAACAGTAAGCACATAAGAGGCAAAAATAAGTAATTTCTAGGTGTAAAAATGCAAAATATGTGACGTCTCACAAATGTGACCAGCTGTGTTCATATATTTTTTTATTATTATTTTTTTTTTAAATATGTGTATTAAAGCTACTTTTTTATTTTTCAGGACTATTCAAAAATCTCAATTGGACTACAAACAAACATTTATTAATTTAACCTAGTAGATAATATGATGTTTGTTACATGTTTTGTTTGATGTTGCATACTGCTATTGTTAAGTAGTGAGAGGGGTGAGCTAACACAAGTTATGGCATCTCAGTGGGTTGGACGGTTCTCAGAAGTAATACTGCCTTACACCACTCATACTAAATGTATTATATGTAATAACGTCATTGTGTACTTTTGTAAACTCACAAAAATATAATAGACATGCAATGGGTAAAGTATATGGACTCAAATTTTCTCACCCGTAATATATGTATATTATATAAAATTAAAATTGACAAAATTTATTATTGTTTATTGATGAGCTAAATAAATGTATTGATAATTAAATTACAAACAGGAGTAATAAACAAATCTTTCTAATTTTGTGAAACTTAAGTAGTCAATATAAGTATTACTAGGATCTTTACTTAAATTAATGTTTTTAAAATAAAATAAAATAAAAAACCATTTGGTTCATTTGTCAATTAATTTATGAATAAGTTTTACATATTATGATTTCTGTTTAGCCCGGTCAAAATAGACATTGACCCTTGCATAAATTCACAACAAGCTGAAAATACAAATAATAGAATAAAATAGAATTACAGGCACGTAAGGGATACCACTCTAATGAACTTCTGAAAAGTCCCCATTGATCCCATGTGTGAAATTTATTTTATTCAAGGTCAAAGGTCGGAAAGTTGGGTTTTTTTTTTGGATTTTTTGGCCAAATGGTTCGTTTTACGATAAAAATAGCTCAGACTAAAATTGTATATCAGATAATTATCTACTAAAATTGTCCTTATATTTTTTCTCTAATATTTATCATTTTTGAGAAAAGGCTATTTGAAAGTTAGCTGGAACTGTATTCACCATAATATGCATGATAACGCTGTCTTTGAACATTATTGGACACGTAATATAAGTAAAATTTTAAGTTTGCGTGACTAATATATTTATAATGAGTAATTCTCAGAATTTGAGTTGTAAATGACCCGTCCTTTATTTGATGTATCCACGTGGTCATGAGCAACATCTATGTTCAAAGTTTGTGCTGTATTCAGTTTTCAGAACGAAATTAGTAGTAGAAGAAGTAGAAAGTATTTAATGTTATTGCAAATACTATTTCTTAAAGTTTGTGCTGTATTCAGTTTTCAGAACGAAATTAGTAGTAGAAGAAGTAGAAAGTATTTAATGTTCCCTCGTAATGAAAACACGTGGTTAATGCAAATACAATTTCTTAAAGTTTGTGCTGTATTCAGTTTTCAGAACGAAATTAGTAGTAGAAGAAGTAGAAAGTATTTAATGTTATTGCAAATACTATTTCTTAAAGTTTGTGCTGTATTCAGTTTTCAGAACGGAATTAGTAGTAGAAGAAGTAGAAAGTATTTTATGTTCCCTCGTTATGAAAACACGTGGTTAATGCAAATACAATTTCTTAAAGTTTGTGCTGTATTCAGTTTTCAGAACGAAATTAGTAGTAGAAGAAGTAGAAAGTATTTAATGTTATTGCAAATACTATTTCTTAAAGTTTGTGCTGTATTCAGTTTTCAGAACGAAATTAGTAGTAGAAGAAGTAGAAAGTATTTTATGTTCCCTCGTTATGAAAACACGTGGTTAATGCAAATACAATTTCTTAAAGTTTGTGCTGTATTCAGTTTTCAGAACGAAATTAGTAGTAGAAGAAGTAGAAAGTATTTTATGTTCCCTCGTTATGAAAACACGTGGTTAATGCAAATACAATTTCTTAAAGTTTGTGCTGTATTCAGTTTTCAGAACGAAATTAGTAGTAGAAGAAGTAGAAAGTATTTAATGTTATTGCAAATACTATTTCTTAGTTTGTGCTGTATTCAGTTTTCAGAACGAAATTAGTAGTAGAAGTAGAAAGTATTTAATGTTCCCTTGTAATTAAAACACGTGGTTATTGCAAATACTATTTCTTAAAGTTTGTGCTGTATTCAGTTTTCAGAACGAAATTAGTAGTAGACGAAGTAGAAAGTATTTAATGTTATTGCAAATACTATTTCTTAAAGTTTGTGCTGTATTCAGTTTTCAGAACGAAATAAGTAGTAGAAGAAGTAGAAAGTATTTTATGTTCCCTCGTTATGAAAACACGTGGTTATTGCAAATACTATTTCTTAAAGTTTGAGCTGTATTTAGTTTTTAGAAAATGTCGGGACTTGGCTTCATTTGTAAAGATAGGAGGGATCTTAGCAAGTAAAATTGTTATTGTTGATAGTAGCATGAAAAAATTGACGAGAACTGAAACTGATACTATACTATACTGAAAGAGGTGATGAATTCACAGACTAGCTAAAAAGCCAATAATTAGTTCCTGTACATTTGCAATGTCGGAAAACTACACTTGGAGAAGTACTATCGCTGCAGTGAAAAGACAATATGAAGATGATCATGCCAGGACATCGAAAATAAGTCCTTCTCGTACCAGAGCACGCGTAAGTGAATCAGATTTTTGTTTTAAAAATAATTCTTTTGCGGCGATGAAGCAAATGAAAAAGCTTTGCTGTGTTTCGGAAAGAAGGGCAAGACAGGCAGTGTAATTACTGGCACCGAGACTTAACATCATATGTCTCAGGATAGGCAACACATAAATGAGTTGGCTGGGCTAGTTCCAGGTAAACTAGTTTATGTTCATGGGCGACGTCGACCACTTACCATCAGGTGGCACGTCTGCCAGTTTGCCTAACCAACTAACATAAAAAAAATATATTAAAAAAAAAAAAGAGCTCAGAAATTTTGGCGTAAAATTTGTAAGGTAAACTTTTATTCAAATAAATCTGTTCTGAAAATAGCCCAGTCTCGTTCTGATAATTCAAAAACTATTACCGCTCGCATAGGGTTTGAACATAATTTAGTCGCTGCTGAGGCGAGCTATCATCACGATTGCTATGTGTCTGCTTTAAAAACAGCCCACTGGGGGTAAAACTGGTCGTCCCCGAGATGAAGCATTAATTCTCGCTGTGGAAGAAATATTTGCATACATCGAAAACAGTGATGATTGTCAGTTTACATTAGGAGAGTAAAAAAATGTTTGCAAAAATTCAAATATTGATAATAGAACTGTTCAACTGCGATTAAAGTTAAAATATGGTAATAAGGTTATTATCACAGAAAAACCCGGACAATCAACATTTATATGCTTTATCGATACTCATTATGATCTATTAAATCGAGCCTGGTGTGAAAAAAAAGCCTAATGGAAAAGAGAAGCGATTTAAACGCGTGGCGTGGAAACGTGTGCATTTTATGAGAATACGAAGATAAAGAAGAAAGAAGAAAAGTATAAAGACAATTTTTGTAGATAATTATCTGATCTACAATTTTAGTCCGAGCTATTTTTATCGTAAAACTATCCCGTTTGGCCAAAAAATCCAAAAAACCTAACTTTGCGAACTTTGACCTTGAATATTTTTTTTTGCACACACGGGATCAATGGGAACTTTTCGAGATTTCATTATAGTGAGTGGTCCCTTACGTGCCTGTAAATTTTCAGCTTATGAATTTATGCACCATGGTGCCCCTATTTTTTGGACTAGTTTGACCGGACTAGTTGGTTTATCATCACACTGTAAAAAGAGTTCCTGGTAGAAGAGAGCAATGCATAATAAATTAAATAACTCACTGACACAGAGACACATATTAGTAAGGGAACATACTCATACTACGTGACCCGTTCAGGGTTCTTTAAACTTACCACGATTGGTCAGAGGGGGCCTCTTAGGTTTTCGTCACGTGGTCAATATTCTTTGGGGGAAATCTCGCACAGTTTCGAACTATATTTAAATATAGCGTGCTACGTTTAGCGCTTTTTAAGGTTACAGGTGATAACACTAACGCACATATGCCGGGACAGTTTGCAGTGCAGTTGTCAAGTAAGTCAAAGACAGTTCGTAACCGATACAATAATGTCGTTGTACGATCGACTGTGCAATGTGTTTAATAAGGATGTGTATAACATTTATGGATTTTTAGATGGCTGTCTGAATTTGAAATATAGAGTTAATAATTCTGTATCGATTAATATAAACAAATAGGTACCTTTGCGAAATAATTTATTTT
Organism: Euphydryas editha; assembly: GCA_036937285.1. Taxonomy (NCBI): domain Eukaryota; kingdom Metazoa; phylum Arthropoda; class Insecta; order Lepidoptera; family Nymphalidae; genus Euphydryas; species Euphydryas editha. The sequence continues at coordinate 10,206,223 of JAUPFZ010000019.1, forward strand.
AAAGTCATTATTTACTCAATGTTATTTTTACCGGAAGTGAAATAATTTTTAAAATAATTGAAAAATTTATGTTCTTCTAAAAAACTTGTACGGGTAAAAACTTATTCTTAGTAAGTTTGCAGACGATTTGCGATAGTTCAACACCAATAACAAATGGAGTTTCCGATAAATGCAGAGAGATATTAAGTTCATGAAATTCGTTCTGAACTCACTACTGGTGTAGATGTTAGTTAGGCCGCCATTTGCAATATAAAAATCTAGCGGCAGCATGTCGATAATAACGTGCTCTTTATTTTCCTCTCTATTTAAAATAAATATGTAAGACTCGTATTATATGAAAATACATTTTTATTTAATAAACAATATAATTATTACGTATAACATATTATTCCGACGACAAACGCGGTAGTGAAATCCAATGTTAATTTTTTTTTTAAATAATATTATAAAAAAAATGCAAAAAATCTATAATAGATTTTTTATATATTGATTGATTTGATAGAAACTCATTATAATTAACTATTATATTTATTATTATAACTATTATATTCATATAAATTAACAGGAAATTTCGTTGACAATTTACTGCATTTTATTAAGTTTAAAAATTAATTAGATGTACTACGTAATTTGACCTTATACACATCCTTTACTATCACAAGGATAATATATATATATATATATATATATATATATACAGGGTGACTGGTGAATTACCATCGACATTCGGGGAGAGCGCTCGGCGCACGGTTCCCACTCGAATCATGTAAAAAAAATAGGTAAATATTAATAAACTTTTAAGTAAAGTTACTCAACAATTATCCAATTATTTACGCATCGTCTGGACACCCTAGCAGCTAGCTGCACTTTCGACACAAAACAGGTAGTTTATCTACGTCCAAACGCCGCCACGTGTAAACAGGGTAGCAGGATAAACAAGCATGATCCAGTCCCCCTTAATACTTTAATCCTGGCTTAGGAAAGGCAAAAATACTAAGATATTTTACTCGTTTAAGCAACAAATTTGTTGACTAGGTAAATTATGTGACTTTGGCAATTTTTAGGTGTGAACAAGCGACACATTACAACACCTGTGCATGTGCCGCCGGCATGACTGGAAAAGTGTCATCGCTTCATTTATTTGAATTGAAATTTATGAAAATTTGGTCAAAAATTAAGTATCTATTTTTATTGCATGACCCGAATGGGAACCGCGCGCCGAGCGTTCTCCCCAAATATCGATGGTAATTCACCAGTCACCCTGTATATATATATATATATATATATATATATATATATATATATATATATATATATATATATATCATATATCACGTACTCCCCGCGTCATGCGAGAAGCGCCGTATTATTAAAGTCAAATATGAGCCAAAAAATATTTTTTCCAGCTTTCTGTTTGCAAAAGCTAATTTAAAACCATATTTATGATTTAGTACTTGAAAACTAGAGGGGGTCGTGGCATATACTACGGGTGATCATTGAGAGATAGGTTGAGGCGTGCGAAAAATTGTAAGTAATGGGTCACATTGTATGCGTACATTCCCTAAGGTACAAATAAACATTGAAACAATATTTATTAGTACTTAGTAGAAACATTTTGAGACAAATTTTTTAAGCGCTCTATTATTATTTAATAAGAAAGTGTTAAGAAAATATGTCAAAATATTTTTATAAGATATAAAGGCTATATCAATTATTATATATTATTATTCTTCTGGCACCATAATCTTAGTTACATTCAATGAACAGGCTAAGATTAATCAATGAATGTACATTATGTTAGATTAAATAATAATAAATAATTTGTATCTTTTAACTTTTCATATATTATTTAAATGTGTTAAAGTAAGGACTTATTACTCAAATTATGGTCAAGACACAAACTCTCGAATAGTTTACGTATTTATCACTAGTTTAGAACTATATTATAAGTAAATTTAATTTCATGAAAGAGGAGGTTGTAAGCGTTGCTCATTGGTCAAAAAGAACGTTTACGATACTTGTTAATAATTTACGGTCTTACTTATAAACGTTTCTTAATATTTAATCCATTGCTTAGCAACTGATCAGCAAAAACCTCACTCATAAACACTATTTAGCGTTAAGAAGTCGTTAAGTAATGCGTAAATAGCTGTCAAAATTAAACACTGCCGAGACATAGTTTAACCCTCGTTAAGCGGTAAGATGGCGGATTTCACATAAATCAGCTGTTCTATTGCGACGTCTGATCTACTTACTTGCGTTTGTTTGTTAGTAAGAAGATATTTAGAATGAAATTCCCTCTGTATAAAAATTAAGATATACTAAATGAGCGTTATCTGTCTGTTTCATACAGATTTTTAGGTACCTAATTTTAATTATAATAACATAATTTAAATAAGGTTAAATTTTAAGTAAATTTATTAATTTAATATTTAATAAGCTTTGTTGAATTTTGTAATTGAGGATACGACTACTACCCATCAAAATAAAATTGATTAGAAATTAGAATATTGATCCAAGTTCCTGTCAATAGAGGTCACTAGTAGTGACTCACTAGGTACAATATCGAGCTAGAGTTTTCTCTATAATGTTAATAGATGTCGCTTGGATGTAATTTTTAACAATTTCGTTCATTCAATTTCTCTATGTAATCGATTATTTTGGGTATAATCTGTGCCAATTATCTATATATCGTTCTTTGTTCGTTTCTTAACTAAGTAACAGCTAGTCAATGTTTATAAGTAAACAAAAGTTAATCCTTGATTTATAGCTTATGGGTGGATTAACTAAACGGTGGCTAAGTATTACTTAACGAGATTTTTATAAGTAAGACGGTTAGTGTTTGAATATTTTAATATATAATTATTTTGTGTTTTAATTACGAATATTGTATGCTTTCTTAATTGAACAAAGACCCACCGAAATGAGATCATATTCGGTCATATTCATAAAACGGGCGTTTTCCGAGTACGAGTTTAATATATGACCTATTGTTTTGTGTCATTTGAAGTTATTATTTTGATACTAAAATGCTAAATGACGTCCTTTTAACGCTTATTTCACTAATCAAATTTTTTTATGGTGTACGTAGGGCTGCCATCTTTTCAGTTTTATCAGGATTTGTCTTTAAAACTTAATTTCAGTAAAACGTTGGAGGTTTTAGCAGTTTTGGTCCAGTTTCAGTGATGGCAATCCTAGTACCAGTGAAATATTCGAATGGTTATGAAAAGTTATTACGTCCATTATGATTTGTGACAATCAGATACACTGATTGAGGAATCCTTGTATTACTTTTCAATAATATTCTAAATTGTACATTTTGGATAGAAAGAGTATTGTATTAGATTCTTGATAAGCGTTTGTGATAGAGGTTACGACTTGTACGTCTATACGGTACGGTATGTTTTCCCAAGCTATGAACGTTCAACACAAGTCGATGAAAAAAATCGTGTAGTAATTTAGCATAATTTTTTTAAATGGTGTATAATCCCTATTTAATTATCATCTATTTATAGATTGGGATTACATAGCCTCATGTCCTAAGAGAACTTTTAATACAATCGATTTTTATAATTAATAAAGCTATTGCATTGTGTGAAATCGTGAAAAAGTGATTTATCTAATCACCAAATTATTGTAATATTTCATTAAGTATTGATAGGCTATGAACGGTTGCGGTTTGTCAATCGTTGATAATGTTTACTACTAAGGACTCCTCGATTATAATTCTGCTTCTTCTTTTCTTAATTTTAAACCAAAAAGTAACGACTGATAGATCTTTTAGTTATTTTACCTTTGACCAAAATTAATATTGTTTGATTTTTATATAAATTGTATTATAATAATGCTGCTGGATTCATAGTATCGTTTATAGTGCAGTTTTGTTAGTATAATTAAAATATATATAAGTAAATTTTACATAAATAAATCGTGGTTACTTTTCTATTGTTTTGATATTGTTTACTTGACTTTCTTTAAATAAAGGTGTTTCAAGACTGAATGTTTGGCATTTAAAAGTTATATTTCGTTTATGTCTATTTCACAGATTTTTGTCAATTTAAAAATATATTTTAGTTTGTTACAATCCAGCAACATTATCGCGCTATAAATAGCATTGCTTTGTGTAGTTCCTATTCCAATTTAAAAATATATAACGCCTTTTGCGATTTACTAACCTTTCTATCACTAATATAATACTGCCTTCGTATAAGATCTGTTTTACTAATACGAAGGAAGTACCTAATGTAATAAATAATGTAACTTAAAACGAACTTTGTTAAATTACGTAAATAATGAACTAATTATGTAATGTAATTTGAAATGGTAGATTAATGTACATTAAATAGAATAATATATTTTGGAAAAATTGTTTCGTATTTTGTTTAATTAAAAATTATTAAGACTAAGGATCGGCCTACTTTTGAATATCAAAGAGTCTAAAATATTAGCTTGCGTTCAATGTAATATTCCTGATTTTTAATTTCATCCAATTGCAGATTTGTTAACATAAGAATATAAGTTTTGACAATTTTAAATGATGAACAAAGAAATATGAATTTTAAACATTGGGTAAGTAATAAAATTAAATTTTTCTAACAAAAAACAGACCTTTATCCGAATGTACCGTGTCCAAGTTTAAACTCGACGTGTAGGTATTCAGTCCAGACAATAAGTTTGAATCGCATAATACTAAATGCTGCGTTTATTGATAAAAAAAATTGTTTTGTACATTATATTAGGAAGATATACAAACAATTACTTTCCGTCTTTTATGCCCCATAAAATTAGTATTTAAAAATTCACACTATTTAACTATCGAAATATATAATATATAATCTTCACAACAAAATAAACTCGATATTGGAGATACATTATTTGTTCTCATAACCGTACACTATAGTTTACGTATTTTTGCATTTTTTGGAAAAAAACAAAATTGGTTTTTTTTAATAGAATTTTGGCACAGTTATACTAAGCAATACTTATAAAATGCTTATTTAGCTTTTACCATGGCCTAAATCTAAAAAGAATGATTCAAAATGAAAATCCTTTAAATAACTGTATCCACATAGTAAACAACACAAACGGTGGGCTGTGTCATCATCCTATGCGTGCGAATATTGGCATATATATATATATATATATATATAAATTCAAGCACTTCAATTTATGTTTATTTCTGATACAATTTCCTAAAAAGACTAAATTCTTAGATTTTGTTTTCTTGCTTAATTTAGTGTATCTGATAAAATATATTATTTAATTATACATATATCTAAATTAAATTTAAGGTTTTCTACTTTTTTTTTTGTAAACAGATTTATTAAGACCTACTTTTTACACTGTGCGTCAAGAAATAAGGCGTAAAAAGTAAAATACTAGAACGTGTTATGAAAACAAATCACTTTTTTTTTGGCAATAATTTATTGATAATATTTTGTATATAGGTATAACTAACACACATGAATATTAAATTAATTAAATTTTGCAGACTTTTAGTTAATTTACATATAAACCTTAACACATCAAACAAGTTCAATTATAAGAACGGAGCGGCGCCGGCGTTTGAAATACTTTATGTATAGCTGAGGGCCTGTTTCACGGGTTGCTGATAAAGTTATCTGACATACAGATAGACTTTAAATGAGTTGTTTACAAATAATTTGCTTATAAATACTGTGTATATGTCTTGGCCTTATTGTAAAATTGCCCACATCATTAAATGCTCCAAAATTTAATGGAATGTTTTACCGTCCATTGGCCACATCATGATGTGCCTTGACCAGATCAATAAGAAATCGTTTGTCGATATGGTCAACTAAGCGCGCCAATTCATGAATTGGTCAATATTATTTAATCATATCGCTTATAAAACAAATAAAGGATAGTAGGGTGACCATGCGAAAAAAAGTCTATAGACTATTATTGGCTATCCAAATATGATATTACGGAAATGCGTGAGAAATATATTGAAGAAAAAAAAAAAACTTAACCTAAACTAACTCTACATATTCTGGATTTTTTATATTCAAGAAAAAAAAAAACCTTTTTTTAACGGAATAGGAGGAAATGCATTTACGCATGCCTCTCCGTGAGGGGGAATAAATGAATATGACATCATGGAAACTATGGATGAGGAATATATTATATTGAAAAATTTTAAAAATCCGAACCTAACATTCTGGATTTTTATTATATATTTCATGGCCTATCGTGGATGACAAAATCGTGAAACGTTTACGATTTAATGATCTGGTCCAATTTAGTTGCACACATCATGAAATTCTCGAGCATTTTATGATGTAGGCAATTCTACGATATGGCCACGACATATACAACGTGACTATAGAGACAGCGATCCATTTTATTCTTTCTAGGACACTTCTCTCGTGATAATTTCTCGGTTCGTCTTTATATATTAATGACATTATTGTATCAAGACAAACCTTACTTGGCTTATCATAAAATATTTGCAAATTTTAAGCCACTGCGACCTTATGATGCATTTTCAAGTAATACATCTGAGCTTGAGATTCTAATTCTTGTAGTGATTTCACCACCGGAGCCATCTGACTTACGTGATCCTAAAAACATTGTAATAGATTAATAAACACAAACAAAAAAAAAAAGTTTATAGATGCTTTGAAAAATAATTTAGTTTGAACTATAATATAAAAATTATTTTTTATTTTACTATATTAAAAAAATAATATGTAATTATCGAAAGCTGATAAAATAATGATAATAATGTTATTTCATTTCCAATTTATAAATAATAAATTTTAATAAGCTTCTAATTGATAAGACATTTTGAATGTGAACTTTTAACTATAGATTAATTTAAAGTATTAAGAATGATGTAGTATTTGTCGAAAAATATAAGTAGTATGAAAAAAAAAACCTGATATCCGGTTCCGACTTGCGTTCTCTTTTGACCATAAACAACTTTGCCGTCAAACTCATTGCTCGGTACCTTCATGTCGGTCTCTATTTGCTGGATCGTGATATTCAAATGATCTTCGATATCAGCAAGGTACTAAAAATAATCGATACTATTATTTTTCCTAATTACATTTTCTAATTTTATATTGTAGTAGTTACAAAAAATCATTGTATTTGATATTAGATAGAAATTTAAATTCACGAGCAATAGAATCTGAGAACTAGCTATAATTTTTTTTTTACAAAAACTGAAAAATTATTCAAAGGTCAATTGTGCGGGTTAACCCAATGAGAGTAGGTCAAATTTAATAATATTATTTTGAAATTACCTGAGGTTCATTGTACCACATACAGCAACCTTTAGGCCTGTCGTCAACTAGATTGGTGTTCCAACAGTTTCGACCTCGCGAGGAACACCATTCTCCATGGTACCATACCTAGACAGAATAATACACCTATGTAATATATATTTTTAACATACATATAGAAAAAAAAACCACTATAGTTAGATCAATTATGGAAGCCTTTCTCGCTTAGAGCTCTTTCTCTTTTATAAATTTTATTATTATTTTTGAACTTTATAATTGTAATTGGTGATGTTATTACATCTATTAATACGTCTATTAAGTATATATGAGCGAAAACAAAACTAAAAATGCATGTCAGCAATTACAATCTACAGAAATATGCACCAGATCACATTAAAGGCAAAAATTCGAATTGTTTGAATGAACTTTTGATATCTAATTAGTTCGACGAAATGTAAAATGTTTATCGATCTCAAAATAGGAGGATTTCAATACCACTGTATATTTTTCGAGTACGTTATGAAAAATCATCGCTAATTGTAAAGCGATTCTTTTGTGAATAGAGTAAACATTATTTAGATCTCAAGGATGATCTCGTATAGATTTTACAAGTGAATTCCACCTTTAAGTATAGAAAAAAGGATAATTGAAGACAGTTTCTATAGCAATATGATGTTGTAGATAAAAAAGTGAACCTTCTCCGGCACAGTGGACACGAGGCTGATGGCCAGCCCCATGCGCTCGGCGCGTCCCACGCGCCCGATGCGATGCACGTAGTTCGATTTCTCGTCCGGTAATGTGACGTTGATCACTAAAAACATTACATATTTAAATCATACTTAATATTATAAATGCGAAAGTAATATTTTATGATACACAACAGTAGGAAAAATACTGTTAAGGGAAAGGAAAAACATTCTTAAGTAATCCTTGCTCCATATTTTTTGAGACAAAATTTTGTAAGTCTGTATTTATTTGGTGAGTTCTTATATAATGTGATAGTCTATAGTATGTTGTAAACTTAAGAGGTATTTTTACTTTTCTTAAATTGATTTATTTAGGTCGTTCTTGCACTAGGTCTAGGTCCCTGTGATGACAATATTACATGTTTACTCATACTACTTAACCGACGGAATATTAATGCTTTAATAAGTAAATTATAATATATAGAACGATGACGACCGTTCTGTTCGTTCGATTCCCGTTCGGGACAGATATTTGTATTTGTACCAATATTTGTTTCCGGTCTGGGTGTATGTCCTGGTGGTCTCCCCACCGTGCATCTAGAACACGTAAAGCCGTCGATCCCGGTTGTTATCATAGACACCTGATAACGATCGTTATTCATGATAGGGAAATTATCCACAAACCCGCAGTGGAGCAGCGTGGTGGATTAAGTGCCAACCCTTCTTCTATATGGAGAAGAGGCCTTCGCTCAGCAATTGATAGTTTACATGATGATTGCTGATACATTACAATATATATAGAACGATGGACAGTAAAAAAAACAGTCGCTTAAAATCGCATGTTTCTGGCGACAAAGGACTACGGTACGGCTACCACAGACCGAGCTGTAAATAACCATCACAATCAAAGATAGAGAATATCTATGAGAGAGAGAGAGAGAGATAGAATATTTATCAAAGAAGACATACTGAAAGGCAGTCCGGAAACATCGATACCCCTGGCGGCCACGTCGGTGCAGATGAGGAAGCGCACTTGGTTCCGCTTGAAGAGGTCGAGGTTGTTCTTCCGCTCGGCCGGCTTGCGGTCGCCGTGCAGGCACACGCACGTGAACTCCTTGTTCACGGACTTCAGGTACCGCTCCAGATTGTCGCAGTCCAGCTTCGTGCGGCAGAATATTATCGCCCTAGAACGTATACTCCATTATATCGTCGCTGTGAAATAAAACCGGCAAAAAAAAATTCATCTAAGCACTTTAAAATTCTTAAAGAAACGGCTATTTCCACTTAAATGCATACCGGTCCACCGCCATCTGACGGATTTTTATTCAACTATACGATATACCGGTTTGACATAAAAATATACGGGAAAAAAAGATTTTTTTTTATACATCAAGAACTCAAAAACTCATTTTTTGCACATATGCCGGTTTGATTTCACAGCAACAATATGACTGACTGCAAATGTTAACTTAACAATAATAATTTATTTGAAATAGTAGATAGATATAGTCAGAGAAGATTATTAAGAAATTTAAAAAATATCACTACAGTGTAAAAAATTTACATTTGTTTAATTACATAAATTTAGGATTTTTAAAATCGGGAGGGTATTTACAACACATAATACCCCCTCTTTTATTTTAAATAATTATTAATTCGTTCCGACGATAATTTGCTCCTTAAAATCCCTTCTCACTCCTCTTACTTTTGTACTAAAACCTTTACACTCCTCGCCTTTGGATTTCCTTAGCTTTGCTTATAAGACGTGTACAAACACTTTCGCTTTTTAAAGACTCTCAGGAAGCATTTTCTTAAAATTCAACATTAATCAAAATTACATGTATTGTATACGTGGTTATTTATGTATGTGAATATGTATGTATTTACTATAAATGTTAATATTAAATTTGTACACCTATGCCGACACAAGACCATTTCCTCTGCCCCTAGGTGCCTGGAAGAGATCGTTTTTGAACGATAAGGCCGTACATTGTATAATACCTTTGTAGCGACATCTATCTCGCCATATACGAACTAGAAGAAAATAATGAATCCAACATCGCGCTATCGAAGTTTTCAAAGCGATTTAATATATATACAAGAACTCGACAACAAACGTCAAGTGGCGCGTAGCCCACCAGACGCAATACCGTCTGGTCGAAGAATCCTTCCTTTTCAATGGCAGCCTCTCACTACGCCAAACCTTGTTAAATGTATTTTTTTATTTCTATGTAATATTTGTTTTGGTGTACAATAAAGTGTATTATTATATTATCTTAATTTGTTTCATTTCTATTTGAATATATGTATGTTTAAAGGAAAATATAAAAGAAATTCTATCAATAATTAGGCTAATAAGACGCGCATTTTTTAAATATTGCCATTAAAAAATTAACTAACCTATCCATTTTGTGTTCTACAATAGCTCTCACGACGTATTCTCCTTTAAGAATCTTGACAGCCTCGGACAACGTCTCCGGAGTGGTATTTCCACTACGAATGTTATCTTTTGCGTGCACGCCATCCGTCTGTATTTGTCTACAAAAGAAGTATGAAATATATGGAAAATCTATTGCTTAATAAACCCATATAGCCGTGGCTCATTCTATTTAAAATGTATTGTATTGTAAACACATAAGTTTGAGTTACCAAGTTATTGGAATAATTGTAAGATTTGGTAATTTAAAGTTTACACTTATATTTTAATAGATTGAGCCATGGCCACGGGAATTTGTAAATTTCTACAATGTAGAAATTCTAATTTTTATTTACATTTTTTTACGACGAAATTGTATTATAGTGTATATTTTGTATTGATTTATACATATTTTCTGTCTCATGGAATTCACATTTTTCAAACATACCAAATTGCTTCCAATAATATGCTCCTTTTATTTACCCAATATATAATGATATACTACTAGACTACTAGAATAGTTGTTGATTTCTGGCAGCGCAGGAACGCGAATGTTGAAGTCCATGAAGGAGGCATCCTCATGTCGAAGGCATGTCTAAAATTTGACGACCATCGAGCAAAATCGATGATGATATTTTGATCAAATATTTGTTTATATTTTAGCGGCTGATTGTACAATTTCGTTAGAAGAATTCTCTTTACCTGCGCAGCGTCTCCCAGGTACGGTCGCGCTGCGGGTCCACGTTGACGACCACGTGGTGCACTGTCTCCGGCACCGCGTCCTCGCCCTTCAGGTCTACCCACGTGGGGAAGTACATCAGTTTCTCCTGTCGCAAGCAATCAAGGAATTTTAGTTTTGATTTATTTACTCAAATACAATTTATTTTTAAATATGTTATATAAAAACGCAGTCATAAAATATTATTGAATTAAGAATTATGATTCTATAAGAGAAACTAAAAAATAACTTACCGCCATTTTCTTGACTTCGAATGCGTGTAAAGTCGCGGAACAGACAACCATTTGTAGACGACGACCATCTGAAGTAATCTTCGGTATCTGTCTGTGCAGTCTCTCAATAGATTCGCCGCAACCGGCTTTGAGTAGACCGTCAGCCTCATCCAGTACAAAGAAACGACAATGAGTTAGGGCTAAATAACCTACAAAATAAATTTATATTATAAAATTTCAAAGTTAATATAGGTAAAAATTATGTTATTTTAATTAACAATCTATACAATTAATTACAATTTAATTAGTAATTCGTAACGAAAGTTGGGGAGAGGTCTGTAAAACGTTACGTTGCGGCGGAAGGGGGATTAATGCAATGCATTATATAGCCTTGTTTTTTCTTTTTTATTTATTAATCAAAACCAAGAAATTAAAGTCTCCCAAGATGGCAACTCTTTTCGTTTATGTTTTACATTTATGTGAAATGAAACATTCCATTCCCTGTAGAATGGTATTCATGACGGCAGCTGTGCAGATCGATGGGTCCACCAAGAAACACAAGCCACAATGGGTAGTATGCGTAAAATTCTCTAAATCCGCTGATTTGTGATGCCTCACACAGCGGCTTACGGTGGTTAGGAGAGACCGGTACTCATAACAGGCATCTCAGAGTTCACCAGGCAATGGTCAGATGAATCAAACAGCGCATTGATAGTCACCCGGTAACAGACCAAGTGGGATGTCAGCAGTAGAATCATGAATGAAGATGTAATGCCACCAAAGTCTACATGCGCTCACAAAATAGATAGTTCAAGTAGACTTCAAAGAAATTTTATATTTTAACTTTATTGATTATTGTGTAGCTCAGTGATTCTAAACCTTTTTTTTGTTGCGGCACATATTTAACGATTTCAAAATTTGGTGGCACACAAAGAAAAAGATAAAAATTATTTACTTACTACAACACACTGCATAAATAGTTTATGACAAAAATACTTACTATTAAATACTATACTACTACTATAGTCTGTTCGCGTTAAGAAAATAGTGACTCATCGTTGTCACTCAACTTAGCCACGCCTCTTGACCAATAAGATCACAGTAAATTATAAAGTCGTGTTCACTTTGAACAGTTGAAACCCTTCAGATAGTACGCACGTGTTCTTTGCCAATTTTAAAAATGAATACCTCGCCTATTCTTAAAAATAATAGTGGATCAATATTACATAGCAGAGAAAGATGAGTGACTTACAATGTTTTTAAGTACTTTAAACAGTGTGGTGACCAAAACGTGACTATGGAGAGTATAGTAGTGAAAAAGGCTAGTGCATGCGGTGTTTCTGAAAATACGGTTCTGACGATTCTAATCATTTTTTTAATGTAATAACTACTTCATTTTAATATTTTAAAATACTGTCATAAAAACTTTGCTTTAATATTAATGGTTTAATTTTTACCCCAGTATGAATACGCCTTTACTTTGATGAGTCACTATTTTCTTAACGCGAACAGACTATAGAATAATTAAATATACGAAATAAACTAATATATACTACAATAATAACTAAATGTTTATTAAGGAAATATTTTTCTTTTTAAATGATATAATTTAATAATATTAACATTATTATATATTTGCAAAATTTGGCGGCACACTTTTGAAATTTGGTGGCACACAAAAGTGCCGCGGCACAGTGCTTGAGAATCACTGGTGTAGCTATATATTATAGTGTATATTTAAGCAACACTATATTCAATCTATTGTTATAAGTCATCAATAAATAATCATACAAATAATAACTAATATTTTTTTTCTAAAATTTTTTTGTACCGTATTAGCAATCCCCCATATTAATGTTGGCAGACAAAGTGTTACATACATACCTCCTTGAATGAGATCTTCAAGTCTCCCAATAGTACCGACAACTATATCTACACCAGAGTTCAACTGATTGATCTGATCCTTAACATTAATACCACCCACAACAAGTAGTTCCCTAACTTTGGGGTTTTCGAGGTATTTTTTAAATAGTGTTATTTGTGAGCATGTTTGTTCTGCTAGTTCTCTTGATGGCTAAAATTACAATTGAAAAAATTGGAGCAAAGGAAAATATAACTTTTTTATTCAATAAATAAAAACTTTGAGTTGAGAAGTTTATAAATTAATATTAAGTATTAGAAAAATGTTAAAAGCACTTTTGCCATTTCTAATTAGTTTTTATTTATGTATTTTGTATTTTCAATACAACTCAAAAATATGAGATGTTATTACTTTTTAATAAATAAATAAACTGAAAGTATTTATATAATAACAAAAAAAAAAAAATACAAAAATGAGGCAAATAAGAGCAATAAAATGCAGTTATTTAAAATTAAAAGAAGTTTTAGGGACTGCAAGTATGTCAAAAGGTTTGCAAAATTTCCATTACCTCAATAATGATTGCCTGGGGAGCATTATTGACTTGTTTTGCCCCAGTAGCTGCAACTGCTGACACAACATTTTGTTTCACACATTCCTTTGGAGCCTGACAGATTCCTATATAATCTCCTTTGGGAGGGTACTGTAATAAATGTGATGAATCACTTACAAATTATATATATTTAAAAAAAAGAAAAATAAAAGGCAGTTTAGACCTAATGATTTAAGACTTATTTCGTTTAGACCTATTTTGTAGATAGGAAAAATTTCAAATTGCCTTTAAAACTGTGTTTACAAAGATAAAGATTATACCCTAAATGGTGTTTTTCCAAAGTTGAAGCTCATCTCTGCATTTTTTAAAACAACAGCTGGAAAGTAGCAGTCAGAGCGACGTGATTGATTCAATTTAAATGCCACACCCAAGTCTTCACCATTTTTTGTGTAAGAAATATCACCAGTATTCAGATTTAGGAGACAGCCTAAAAATAATTACATAGCATTATTAACAAAATGCTTATGATAGTTAAATAATCACAAGTTTTAAAGTGTATAACAAAATAAAAGTTATCATTCCATGGAGTACAAACCTATAACATCATTTTTTCCATAAGCACTACCATAGTCTTCAAAATTTTTAGCATTTGATTTCTTACCAGTACCACCAAAACCATAGCCAAACCCGTCTGTACCTAGATCTAGTCGAGCCTGTAACAATAATAAATGACAAATTTAGAAAAAATTACTAATAGGTATGTGAATAAATTGATCATAACCACACATTGTAATTTTCAATCTATTATTGTGCAACATTGAACATTAACAAAAAAAAAAAATTGCTGTTGTACCCTGATAATTGAGTCATACAGTATCAAAAACGGCATTCTCCACATTTTTCTCAAAAAAAGTTATCTATACTAAAATGTCCTCTATAAACAGCTCTTCCATTTTAGTTAATAAAAAAATGGAGTTAAAAAAATGGAGACTGCCATTTTTGATACTATATGACTCAATTTAATTACTTACAGCCTGAGTCGACCATCCTACACGGCATAAACCCTCATCTGTAACTGTAGCTTCATAATAATAAGCTCCCTTTGTGTGAACGCCCTTAGTGCCCCTGCAGCCGTGCCAGCCGTTCTGATCTCGAGACTGGCACCGCAACCCGTCTGGAGTGACGGCTAGAGCATCAGTTCGATCAAATAACGACATCGTCCATTCGGTCGAAGTTGCAGTTATCACTTTACTTGTTTTTCCTTCTTGTATGTCTTTTAATGTTTCCCATACTATCTGCAATATTGGAAGGCAAAAAGCACCGGTCTTTCCGCTACCGGTCTCAGCTGCCATAAGGACATCACCGCCACCCAAAATAAGTGGAATAGCTTCGGCTTGTACATCAGTTGGAAGCGTCCAGTCCATTTCTTCTATAGCCTTGCCTATTTCAGGCAAAACGCCAAATTCTTCAAATGCAGTCATTTTTTAATAATTAAAAATAAGAATCCTCTCTACAATGAAAGTTTTGACGATTGTCTGCTGCGATTAGCGATGTGTAACTCAGCTCAGAACCGGTTCAAATATTCAGTTCACAATAGCTTGAGCTGTTGAGCTGCGGCTCAATTGCTAGATAAACGGTTCACAGCTCACCACAGCTCACGATGAGTCGCGATTCGTGCCGCGGCAGGCGACAGAGACAAGAGACAGCGACAAGTTATATCATTGGTCGTCTCGGTTCTGTTGTCTCTGTCTCTCCTGTCGGCTGTCGCGGTCGCATTTAATTTCAGCTCATTCAGCTCAGTATCATAACTCAAACTCATACTTTACAAGATACATTAGGGAATTGAGCAAATGAGATTTTAGACTAGTTATTCAACATAATTATTCTAATATAGTATTCTGTGATAGAAGAGAATTTTAAAAACCACTATGGCAGGCTTGTGTATTTATTAAACAATTATTTTAAAGTTTAATTTAAAAAAAAAATCTGCCGATACATATAGCGCCATCTTGTATATGAATAAGATACCGGTAGTTTTTGAATCCGATTGAACCAATCAATAACTAATTAGTAATCACGCTATAAACGAGATGGCGCTTAGAAGTGATTTCTTTTAAGATTATAATGTATATAATAATATTTGTATAGACTAACCACGATTGCTTCGTGAGACTAACTGTATAAATATGTAAAAAATTAGGATTTAGAACGTTTTGGTAAATAATATTATAACTAAAGTTGATAGACAAATCGTAGTTATAAAAATATAAACATACGTATAAATGTACATGTTTATTTATTTATTCGAATATTAACTAATAAAATACAATCAATTTATTGATAAATGTTCCTTATATATAATACTTAGCATTAAACTTCACTTTAGCATTTATCATATTATGCATGAAATTATATTTTTGTAAGAACAAAAAAATATCACTATAATAAGTTTTCGAAAAGCTGCTTTATTACATATTTAGGTCCCTCATACATGTCATTTGTTTGAACCGAGTCATAATTAGCTATAAATCTAATAGTTAAAAGTAACAACATAACAACAATTGAGCTGAACTGTGAGCCGGTTCACAGCTCCGGTTCAAGCATATGACTCATGAGCTGATCTGCGGTTCAAACAAATTCATTGAGTTACCCATGTCTAGCTGCGATTGTCTGACAATTGACAGTTGTAGACCACAGAATAATTTTTTTTTTTTTTTTTGGGATTTTATGACCTGGTATCTAGACCCGATTAAATTATAAGTGACGACGAAAAATTTTTATTTTATCAGGCGTTCCGAGATCCACACGTGGTTTTTTTATTTATAAGAATATATTGTATAATTTTTTATCATTTTAGTATAGTATAAATAGGCGGAGAAATAAAAAAAAACTTTTGTTCATATTTTTTTAAACTTTAAAATCGTCCTCTTTGCTGACAGTCAGCTGATTGCTAAATCTGTCAAACGGCTATAGATAGGTAACTTTATTTTAAACAAATATTTATCTATTTTTTACACATGATTGCATTAGTTTGTTTAAAAAATGGATTTTGAAGTTGACTTACATTCTAATACTAAAAATACAAGTACAACATCGTCGTTTGGGAAAGTTTTAATTTATACCACAGGTGGATTAGCTTTGGGTGTCAGTGTTATATGCATACCATTCGTTTCACCTGCTTTTAGAAAAATCTGTCTACCCTATGTGCCAGCTACTAATAATCAGTTGCTTAGAGTAACAACGGCATTAAAAGGTCGAACTGGAAGATTACTAGACGTTGGCTCTGGTGATGGTAGAATAGTAATAACAGCTGCCAAATTAGGATTCAAAGCCGATGGAGTAGAATTAAATCCGATATTAGTCTATTATTCACGACTTTCGGCACTTTTTAATAATCAATATGGCAAAACAAGATTTTATAGGCGTAATTTGTGGAAATTTGACTTATTGCCATACAATAACATTGTCATATTTGGTGTTGAACAAATGATGGAAGATTTTGAGAAAAAACTTTTGGGAGAAGTGAGTGATGGAACAGTAGTAGTAGCTTGTAGATTTCCTTTGCCTAATATGGTGCCAGCTGAAACCATTGGACATGGTGTGGACACAGTATGGAAATACATTGTGAAAAGATAACATAGGTTTTATTCATTTTATAACATAATTAGTATAATAAAATAAACAATGTTAGAATCGCCCACTTCTTTTTCTCCCTGTATATTTAGTATCTGGTTTGGTCTCTTTCCCTTGTTTCCTTCTTCTTTCTTTTTTCTCAAGGAGCCAAGCTCTTGTATTTTTGAGTGGTTTTCCTCGTGCTGCTTTGGACGCTTCTCTCCTTGCATATTTAACTTGCAAAGAGTTATCACTTTCTTCAGTACCTATTAAAATAATTGAAAAGAAGAAATTTTAACATATTATTAATAATAAATATTATTACAGTAGATTTAAATGAATGAATCAATTATGACTAAATCTAAATTTCATTATATATTTTTATATTACCTAAAGCTTGTGGTAGAGGAGCAGCACCACCAGTCATAAGCACAAGGAAGAATTTCTTAGCTTTAGCAGAATTTGGATAATCAATAACAACACCTCCATAGAAACCAGCTTTCATAGCTTGTGAAGTTACAAGGTCTAGTTGACTTTCATTTTCTGGATAGAATTGAAATACTGCTCTCGCTGATCTTGACTGTAAGTAAAAAAATGTATTTATAATTTTTATTTTAGGCATTTTTTATTTCAAAAGTGTCCCAATTTAGAATAGCTTTGCCTCAAACAAGATTGGCTTTAAATATAACAATTTAAAGTGAAAGTGTATAAAAAAAATCTATTCAAATAAAATTTAATTATTATAAAGAATGCAATATACTACTACTAACTAGAAAATTGATAAAAATTGTAAATACTGACTAATGAAGCATATAAAGAACTGAAAAATTTGTATAATCTCTTTATAGGTTGATGTGATTTCTTATCAGCATTGAAGAGCCACTGTAGTGCTGATACTGACACGGCACCATCAAAACTACCAGCTTTAAATGGAACACCTTCTCCCATATCTGCTAGTATTAAATCGCCCTCTGTTTCTCTTTCTAATGCAACATCTGTAACACATATACTGTTTTATTTGTATGAAATGTATTGTTTACATACTAAAATACATAATTACTGTATTATATACTTTACTGTATAACACATAGTAAAGTTAAACAATATAAGACTTAATAACAAAGAATTAACACAAGATGCACAATAAGGTTTCCTCATCACTAAGTAGCTTCCTTCTCCAGGCAACCTTACGGGCTTTAAAACAGATTTAATATATTATAGTATGTCACAGTCAGCAGAAATTTGTAATTAATAATATACATAGTTTTACAGCAAGGAGTATAATACCTAGCATGGATGGTGAGATATCTAAACCTATCCACATGTGTCCAGATTCTTCAAGTACTGATCCTGATAATCCTGAACCACAACCAATATCTAGCAATAGACATGGCGTGTCCTCTGGCAGTAGCAGTAACTCCAAACATCGCTCAGTCATCTGTGCTTGAATATCTATGATTCGGGAACTGAAAAATTAGAGCTAGTTAATATATATGTGAATAATATTATTATAAAAAGATAGTTTACCAATTTACAAACTTTTGTGTATATTTTCTAGCTTCATCCTCATTATAAAACTGTAAAAAATATATTTGTAAAGATTAGTATGATGGGGCATTAATTTTAATAAAAAATATACATATTTATGTAGGTATATATAGGTTAAAATATTACAAGTTCAGGTGGGGCTTGATGTTCAGGTCTTTTAGACATGGTTCTTTCGTTTCTTTTTTTTCGAATTATCTTATTGTCTTATATTATGAATAGTCTTCAAAAATAAATAAACAATTATAACCTCATTAGGATACACATTTCACATTTTCCAACTGTCAAAACCATCTGTCTATATCATAGAGGTATTATATAAACATAGATTTCTCTATAGTGCTAATTCGTAACTACTCGATAATTTTTTATTGGATAATTATCGAGTGGTATCGATATATGTGATTCGATAATTTTGATCGAATAACTATCGATAATTTTTCTTTCGATAATTATCGATAATTTTGATTCGATGGTTATCGATAATTTTTTTGATTCGATAATTATCGATAAATTTTTTGATCCGATAATTATCGATAATTTGCATTCGATAATTAACGAGAAATTTTTTGATCCGATAATTATCGATAATTTAGATTTGATAATTATCGATAGATTTCATCCGATAATTATTGAGTAGCTAATAATTTTGAAAGGTAAAAGTGATGACCTTATGATTAAACATTGGTTCGGAGTCGCGATCACGGTCTAGGAAAAAGTTACTAGGCCGTGGTCGCGACGACCTTTTTTTTATTTTATTTTTTTGTGTGCACCCTCGAGACAAAAAAAAATTGTTTGTCTGTAAAGTCGGTTTACGGACGATAATTTTACGTGATATCGTCAATGTAAGAAAACATTGATAAAAAATTGCATACCTACTTTAATGAATTTAATTGAATTATTATCACTGAGTTATCATTATTTTGTATAATACAAAGAATGGGTTAATTCAATTAATTACAATTGTTTTCGATAAATTAACATTTATTTGCACTCGGTAATTCAAATATTACATTACTTAAATAATATTTTTATAATTTATTACAGAAATTTTACAATATTATACATATTTACAATTCAAAACTTAACATAACTATTTACAAACAGTTTTGGTATAAATCATGTCCGCGTGGAATGGTGCCAAGAATACTAGCAGCATTTCCCCGTTGAATCGCAATTCCGATTCTTTGGGCAAAAAATGCACCAGCCCTCTTGTCACCAGTGGAGGCTATGAGTCGTGGTGTTAATTCTTTTAGAAAATTTTTAGCACTGCTACTCCAAGGTCCAAGTGTTTCGACTGCAAACGGCACAAAAATATAACTTTGGATAAGTGACGAATATTTGTGCCGTTTAGTCATTTCAGCCTTCTCCGCAGCGGCTCCCATTCTTACAGCCGTTTCCCTGATATGAGACGGAGCCAATGTATCGACGCAGGTTGCGTCCCACAAAAGCGCCCGTCCCCTTTCCCAGGGAATCAGCGTTAAACCATCAGGCCTCTTGCCATCATCGCGACTAATTCCAGTAGGCTCAATAAGAGCAGGAACGTCGATGGTGGCAAGAGCCCTTTTAATGGTCTCATTCAGGAACCGTGGCGGGAAAACCTACCTGAACTCTTGTTGCAGGAAAGGCCGTGTAGTCCGAAAGTATCAACCTCCTTTCCGCACGGACATCTGTGTTCAAAACACAGACGTGCTCCCAACCGGAGACCTATACAAATTCGAAAACTTTCATCATCTAAAAGTGTCCCAAGGTTTTTTGACGGCATTTCATGTAACCAGTGACCTGACTCTTTACTTGATAAAGCTAGAAGCCTTGCACGGTTTTTGTCACTTGTAAGATTTTGCGTCAAATTTTCACGAGTATTGTGAACTAATGGCGCATCCCAAATTTTTGTTTTGTAACTTCCTTGGGGATATCGTCATTAGGACACCTCAACTTCCAGTTTTCTACTGCGTCTGTAGCATCTGTAATTTGGACTGAACTTGATTTTAAAATTTTGGAACATAGACCTTTGATACTATGTACAGAAGCAAGAAAAGCAGGAAGAGCGACACTAGAAATTTTTCTCACGCCGATGCCACCATCTCTAATTGGTAAAGTAGCTTGGGTCCAAGAATTTTCATCAAAAGATAAATTTAGAATTTTTTCTAAAGAGCATTTTAGAGTGGCATCAATTTTATCGGTCAAGCCAGGGAATTTCCAAATTGGGCTCGTGCGAAGTATTTACATTAATTTTGGGACAAAAAGACAATATTTCAAAATAGTATAGGCTATATGAGAATTTAGAGTACCCAATTTGTCAGTATTGTCCAGGAAAATTTTAATTTTACTGTCTAAAATTGACTCTATGCCTTCATCAAAAAGTGGAGCACCTAGAAGACAAAGTGTATTTTTTTGAAGTATTTTCAAATTAGGTGCAATTTTATAGAATAATTCCGTTGCCAAATTAATTTTTTTAGGAGATAATATATCTGTGAAAAAAATTTCACATTTCGAAAAGTTTAGTTCGAGGCCAATGCTATCGAACTCGTTTTTAATTTTGATTAAATCTTCAATGACATCATCTACTTTGCCTCCTATGGTTCCATCATCTAGGTACCATATGTTAAATTTAGATTTTAAATTTGAAATGCATTTGTGGATACCTAGACTAAAAAGAGCCGGACCTAGTGGGTCCCCTTGCTGAACGCCGACATTAGAGAAAATTGTGTTTTCGCCAAAGAGTAATTTACATGGTGAACTGTAACATTGCCAAACATATGGATAAATTTCAGGAAGATTTAATGAGACTTCGTTAAGCAAGGTTGCTTTATCTAAAGAATTAAAAGCATTCTTTACATCAACTTTCAGCAGCACTTCCGCCTCATTTCCTTTTAAAAAGGTACGGGCCGAATGAACTGCTGCTTCACAGCCTCCTTTAATTCCAAAACCCACCTGTATTGGTCCAAACTTTGTTTTTAGAGTGGAGATTATGTGCTTACATGCAAATTTAGACGCCAAGCGGCGAAATGTGGTCCCAATAGCAATTGGACGGATGCTACCGTCTTTTTTATTAAAAGCACATAATCTTGCACCATAAATATGTGGCAAAAAAAGATGAAGTCACCTTACCAGATAACATAAAATTACAAAGTTTAGTTATGTCATTCAAGAGAGCCCTGCCAGCGTCCCCAGCTGAAGCACTCACAAGATCTTTAAGATGTTGTGGTGTGATGCCGTCTATGCCGCTAACAGAGCCGCTTGTGAACGACATAATTGCGGCATAGGTGTCTTCATCCTTAACCTGTAAAACATTATTTGAACAGGGTGGATCCGGAAGCAACGAGGCCGGATTTGGTAACGGATGCTTTTCGCGTAAGGCTTCCAGCGTTTTGTTATCAAACGGTGCGAGGGTATCGCTAGAGAAAAGAATGCGAGCAGCATTCTTAAGATCTCCATCCATTGCTTTATTTTCAACAATTTTTTTTGAGTCAGAATACAAAGGTCGTAAGGAGTTTTTAGGAATAATAATCGGGGTATCTAATAAGCTATTTTGTTTTAATTTAGCTGATAAAGAACCATTTTTGGTTTTATCAGCATGTAAAAATTTATAAAAAAAACAAAAAGAGATTTTGCCAGGCCGAATCAGTGTCCGAAAAACATTTTTGAATAATAGCTGATAAAGATCTAGCTAGAGATATCCTCGCTCCTCTAGGAACTCGTTTAACGAGCGGTATATTTTGGTGACATTTAATAATAAATTTATCGAACGGAATCGAATTAATATCACTGGTTATGTTTGTAGAAATATCTGATATAATAGGCAATGAATGCACCAAGGGATCGCTGTGGCAACGGGAAATGTGAATTTTTAAGCCTTTGCGGCCTCTAAACAACCTTCCGTTAGTGCATTGGGGACATGTCAAAAGTTCCGGTTGAGATGCGTTGGTTATTAAAACATTGTATGACATACCTATTATTAAATTATACACTGTACACTTAACTAAACACACATAGAGTCACTATAAAGGCGTTGCTGCGGCGACGACAGCACGGAGACCCGTTGTAGGGGCTGCCGGCTGTTACTGGCTGTCTCTGCTCGGCAACGCCACGCTCAGGAAATCTGAAAAACGAAAAACATTTTAAAAAATATTGAAAATTTTATATATTTCCGAGATTATTGAATTTTTTTATTCAATTAGATGTCAATTTAATAAAGAAATATGGTCAAAATAGAAATATATCAAAATAAAATTTAGAGAGCAAAATTTTGAAGTTGACATCCAACTGACAAATATATAGATTAATTACAAGTAACAATGTGCTATTAACAATTTATTTACAACTTAAATACATGTGTGCAAGGAATTTATATATAAACTGGAATGCTCACGTGCACACAAAAAACGTTCCTTAACCCGGGATTGCGTCTCTTTCTACCATAGATTCAAGGCAAAACTCGTAACAAAGAGGCAAAACACCAGTTGTCAACGAAATGCTCGGAACAATTTTTCACTTTACATGTTGGTAAGAAATGTCAACCTTATGACGTTTATTTCAAGGTCCATATTTGAATATACAAGTTTACTATAGTCGTCAAAATATAATAGGCCCGTTTTGACATTTAAGAAAGACCCTAGAATGTAACTTGCAACGAAACTGAAAGAAACAATAAAAGAATAGTTAATTACATAAAGTGTTTTTAAAAAATACATAAATTTTTTTGGCGCGTTAAATAATATGATAGAATATATTGCGAGTATTCTTTTCAAGCTTACTTTGTAGTAGCATGCAATTTTTAAGTTTTACGAAACGTCTCAAGAACAGTTACGTTCTAAGTCTTTTTTTTTAATACTAGTGTTGTTACAAATTAATTACTAAGATTCATTCGATTTTAATAGTAATTAAATATTGTGTAGTGATCTTTACTGAAAAGAATGAGCTTGGTGCTCAAAGGTATAAATAAAATTTTGAAATGGCGGTACTGATTTCTATAGAATGTGTTAGTTCGCCATCTTGTGATTTTGACTGTGCGCTCGTTTATGTTTGATATTTTTTTCTCGACTCGGCTTTGCTTTTGGACTATTTCTGTTTACTATCACGTTGACCTTGGCTCTTGTATTTTGAACATTGATGATTTAAACATAGAGATTTGGACTCGATTTACTCAAGCAAACAAAAAGGCTTATTTAGTGGCATGGCTACAAAGACAAGGCGTTGAAGCTGATATGAGATTGTTGAAAGCTGAATTACTGGCACTGGGAAAAGAAAATAAACCTGCGAAACTAAAATATTAAATTGATGAATTGGCACTTCACCATGGACACAAAGTGATAAGAACGCCGCCGTACCATTGTCAGTACAATGCTATTGAGATGAACTGGGCTCAAGTCAAAGGATACGCAGCACGCCACAATACCGCTATTCTCCACTAATAAAATGATGACATTGCTAAAAGAAGCTTGTGCCAAAATAACTAAAGAAGACTGGGCAAAGGTTGTAAAAAAAACTCGAAAAATAATAAAAGATGATCATGACAGAGACATCAATATTGATAATATAATTGATAATAAAATAATTATATTTACAGGTGACGATAGCTTAACTGACGATTTTAGCTTATCATCAGAAGAAATTGATTGAATGAAAATTCACTAAAAATATTAAATTAAAGACAAATTGACCTTTCGTACCATTGTATCATTTCAAAATACCTATTATTAAAGTTTAAGTTAAATTATCTAATCAGAACTTTAATCCAATTCACTTTACAATACATAATCAAATCGATCAAATACTCATACAAACTTGAATCGATTTATCGTGAGTATCGAGTACCGAGTCGTATGGTTACATTACTAGTTGCGTCGCGATGACAACTGTCAAAACGGGCCTATTACACGGCCGATAGTTCGACCGTGGCCTATTATATTTTGATGACTATAATTGAGCGTTCTACTTATGATATAAATTCTATGCATGTGTGATATTTACTTATACGATTCTCCAATCTGCGTTATTGTTTTCATTCACAAACCGAACGCTTAGGCCGATCGTGCCTCTCAATCGCTTGTTCCACGCTCTCGCTTGCGAAACGTGACAATTCTTCGTGCGGTGCAGCTGGCATTCATCGATTTAAAAGACGTTATCACGTCAAAAAATTAATGAACCGATTTGTGAAAAATATCATTTGAGGCGCTTTTTTTGACCGAATAAACTGGCCCACAGTCTAATAGGCTGGCAAAATATGTCCATAGGCATCTTTTTGGTGGCAACATTATTCAGTTTTGACAAGTCGATATACTCTTTGTTGACAATTATTTGACATTGTAAATACCGCCAATTATCAGTGATATTAATTCAGTAGGTTTTGTATTTTATATTTTGTGTTACTTTTTGACTTTAAGGTGATTGAAAAGGTAAAAATAAAAATTCATTATTGCTTATTAAATCGTAAGAATGTAATAATAACTTTATATTTAAATTCTATATAATATTATGATCGCCGAAAATGAGCTGAGGATGAGGAAGTTTCAATTAGATTTTAAACTCATGATTTCAGGCACTGAATTTCCGAAGTCCTCTTCAGAAAAGTTTTACAAGTTAAAAAATTTCTAAAATGATATCTTAAATACTTTATATGAAAAATAAAAATGTCGAAAACGTTAAGTTTAAAAAAGGTAAGCTTATATTTATTATTATTATCATAATAATTTATTATTATTGTTATGTGACTGTATTAACTTGAAAATCAATATATTGTATCATTTATGTTGTTTTAGTCAAAAACGAATGCTTCAAAAAATCAACAACCAATAACACAATTTTTCAAAAATGTTACAAATGATAATAAGTCTCCAGTTAAAGAGTCTTCAGTGGAAAGTAAATCTAATTCAAGAATGTGCAAGAGAAAAGTTTCTTTAGTGGAACAATCGAATGTTTTAAGAGATGAATTAAAATCTTCAAAAAAATGCAAAATAGGCAATAATAATGTTTCATTGGAGAAACAAAAAAACACGCTTAGTATTGTACAATCACCTGAAAAATTAAGTACTAATTTTAAATTTTCTCCTGAAAAAAATATCAATAGAACTGTCAATAATGACAAAGAAAGTTCCTGTTGTGTAGATAATAAATCTCCTTTGTTGTCATTATCTCCGAATACTATAACAGGTCACGTAAAAGCTACATGTAATCTAGATAGTAAAAAATGTAAAGAATGGAATATATATAAAAAGGAAAATCAAGTGTGCAGTCATACCTATGATAATCATGACGATAATATACAAAAATATTGTGGAAATACATACAAATCACCTAAGAAAAGTCCTAAAGGTATTAATTCGTTTTTTATCATGGAACAAATATGCTTAGATGGTTCAAATACTATTTACAAGTAGAATAATAGATTGACTTGCAGTACCGCTTTTTATACATATTAGAAGCTTAAATATTAGTAAATATATATTTCTATTTGTACACATTTTCCTTTTAAATTAAAACATTATAAATAATACATTTCTTCTGCATAATTAATATTATAGCAAATAATTATATTTTAGAAAAAGAAAAAGTCATTAAAATTACATCTCCATTAAAATCGGAACGATCACCATCAAAATTTGAACCAGTTGTTAAAGTTCTAGAGTTCAATCAAAATGATGTTCCTGATGTATTTGGTGATGATTGGGAACTTGATAATTTTTTGGTAACTATTGCAGACACCTAACAAAAAACAGGCTTCATTAAAAAAAAATGTTCAACTAAATTTTATAATATTACTAAATATAATAATTTGAAATTTTATACAAAAGTTGATTTGGATACATACAAACATATTGACCAATACAATATACAAGTATATATTTTTTATGAATTGTATCAGAATATATATTATTTACACAATTTTAAACAGGACAATAAAGAAGATCTAGATCTTACTGTAATGCAGAGATGTGAAATTCTTTGTATTATTAGACATCCTCAAAAAATAGAATTGAAACTTAGAAATGATAACAACAGTGGTACTTGTTTTATTGAAGGAATTTGGTAAGTATATAATTTTTTTTATATATAATTTTGTCATTTAAATAATTTATAAAAAATAGTTACCATTAAAATTTTAGGGTCAACACATCTTTACAGCAGGGAGAAATAATAAGTGTACTTGCAAGGCGTGATTCATCAGGCCAGTTTAGTATTAATAACACTTCTGGTTTGTTAACCCTACGACCTGATCATCTGATGTCTAGTACTAGTGTTGTAGCCGGTGTTTTCTGCAAACGGAAAGCAATTTTGCAGGAACGTTGGCGTGGAATAGATTCGGCAAATACTGCGGTAATTAAATTACTTTTGAAACCTATTGATTTCATAAATCGAGATGTAACTACAAGCTTAAAATATAATCGATTTTGTCATTGGGTGTTTCATTCTTGAGATACAATACAATACAAGTACTGTTTATTGCACAACAAAACATTTTACAAGTACAGAGTAAAAATGTTTACAAGAGAAGTGTACAGAAGATGGCCTTATTGATAAAGGTATTTCTACAGGTAACCTTATATAGAGGAAATATATAGAATGGTAGGGGTGTATGCAACACACATGAGTAATATATATGTATACATTAGTAACAAAATATATAAATATTAATATCTCTACATACATATGCATACATATTAGGATGTACCAAAACACGATGATATTTTTTGTTTGCTCTCAGCCCAAAATATCTCAGAAGATGTCCCAACAAAGCTCCTGTTAAAAACCGGAACTCAAAATTCCAATTCTAAGAGGTTCTCCATCGAACTTTAATTTATTTATTTTTAAATAATTTTATCACAGTTTGTAGGACAAAAAAGGAATAAAAAAACCATTTTTCCCATGTCATTAAAATGGAAAACTTTAAATTCGATGGAGAACCTCTTAGAATTAGAATTTTGAGCTCCGCTTTTAACAGGAGCTTTGTTGGGACATCTTCTGAGATATTTTGGGCTGAGAGTGAAAAAAAATATCTTCATCTTTTGGCACATCCTAATATATATACATTCTTAAATATATACTAAAATAAAGCTAAAGAGTAATATAATATTCCCTTATAATATTTTTTAATCGATGCAAGATAATTTTGACTTTTCTCTTTGAGAGGTAAAGAATATCATATATTTTATATAAAATGATGTTGAATGGGGAGGAATTGTTTATACTAGATTTTCTTTTGATCAATGAGTGTTTATGGGAAAAGCGTAGAAACCGGAAATGTTCATTTAAATAGGATGGAATGGATTCAATAGTAGAGAGATAATGGAAAATACAGTAGAGAATATGAAAAATATGATTATCCCTATGAAAACATATTCGGAGCCACTTGGATTTTTCAGATGTGAATGTGTGTTTCAGATGACCATTGGTATTCTGATTCATGAATTAGTACAAAAAGCTCTCACACATAACATAAATAAAGCATTGGATTTGGTTAATGAAGCTGATAAAATTATCAAAGATTCAACACAATTGTTATATGATGCGGGAATAACTGAGCAAGAGGCACATTCTAACATGGAAATGTATATTAAACCACTGTCTGAATTCATGGCGACATATGTGTCTAGTCAACATTGTAATAAGGTAGGAAAGTAAAAGAATGAGAAAATGATTATATTTTCACATAGTAATACTGTAGTATGGTACTATAGGAGTGTAAATTTTATGTATAGAAGTAACTTAATTATTGCTCTTTAATATTATTAATGCAAGATGGGGATTTAAATAAAAAAAAAAAAAAAAACTGCTGGAATATAATGATACTGAACATTAATTATAAAACATTTTTATTAGAAAATATTTATTCTTAAGTAAGTTCACAAAAAGTAAAAAAGAATACTTTTGAAGCATTTTTTTACAAAGTCCCTAATTTATTACTTTCCTGAATAACAAGCTTTTCTTCTTTAAGTTGGAATTTTATCTGTTATTTTTATACACATTTGAATTTTATTACAGAATATCGAAAAACACACATGGAATGGAAAAATAGAGAAAGTTTTAGATATAGAAGAAAATCTTTGCTGTCCGAAATTAGGTTTAAAGGGGAAAATTGATGCAACATTACAAGTTACTATTCACGATCGTAAAAGTAAGCTTAATTCGCATCAAATAAATATTGTGATGCATGATATTTTTTATGTTCCATAGCATTACTAATGTATAATGTTCTATATATAATAAAAAAAGCATAACTAAAAACCATACAAATAATAATAATAATAAATAAAACATCTCATTTGCTTATAAGCAAATATAGGAAGTAAATATGTTTTGCTTATTATACTTAAAATACATAAAACTACAATAAATACGACATTATACTTAGTAAGGTCAGTAAAATAATATTTTGTAAAAGATAATTTATAAGAATATAATCATTTCTGTATAATATAATTAAGAAAGAAAAGATTGAAAAACTATTGAATACAGTATCTTTATTGTAAAAAAATTTTTGACAGAATGGTTAAAAATTACATAATATGACGAAAGTAAAGGTTTTTTTTTTTTTAAATTAAAGTTTTAATTTAATACAACCTACTCACACAGTCATTTGAATGAATTCATTTGTATAAATAAGAAAAGAAAAAAACTACATAAGTATGTACTTATATTTTTGTTAATTAATATCAACAATTATTATTATACCTACTTAAAAGAATGGTTCCAACGCGTACCGACCGATTATATCGATATTTAATTGATTTTTGAAATCAGTTTCGTACATAAACGCGTTCAAACGAACAAATTAATTTTTTATTTTGTTCTAGATATAACAGCGATTGTACCTCTGGAACTGAAAAGCGGTCGCTCCACAATGTCGGCGGAGCATCGTGGACAATTGTTTCTGTATGGAATGATGTTAAGCTTGCAACGACAGGAGGATCCCACGACAGCCATGCAAAGAGGATTGCTGCTCTATTTAAAGTTAATATATATATTAATATAATAATATTATATTTAATTATATAATAATATGATGATTTAATGTATACCCTTAAAAAGGCAATTAGAAGAAAAATATACACTTACAATATAGGGAGCATTCAAGTATTACGTAATGGTATTTTTGAAAACTTTTGACCCTCCCTCCCCCCATGTAACTCGCCATAACGTTTTTCTGGACCCCCCTAAACGTCACGTAACATCCAAGTTACCATTTTTTTTTCCTAAAATATATAATTATATTGCGCAAAGTAACGGAAAGTCGCTAAAATACCTTTGTTATTGTTTTAATCGCGTTTGCGGTAAAATATACAAATAATTAATCTGTTGAAACCTCCGTTTCATTAATACACTATATATCATCAAGAATAAATTTTAATAGCGCGCTTTTATTTCAATCAGCGCCATCTCTTATCATTTTTTTTGTGTGCACGTATCACGTAAAAAGTACAAAACCAATGTAAATAACTTTAATACACAAAAATTATACATAACTCACAGTATAATTTAGTTTTTGTTTCCTAAATATGTCGGATAGGAATAGAAACCGTATTAATATTTTAGATAAACATTATTTTCAATTAATATACTATTATGTTAAATTATGTTTGTCTAAATATAAAAACAATATTCTACCATTATACGATAGATGGCGCAGAATATACAGGGTGACTGGTGAATTACCATCGACATTCGGGGAGAGCGCTCGGCGCACGGTTCCCACTCGAATCATGTAAAAAAAATAGGTAAATATTAATAAACTTTTAAGTAAAGTTACTCAACAATTATCCAATTATTTACGCATCGTCTGGACACCCTAGCAGCTAGCTGCACTTTCGACACAAAACAGGTAGTTTATCTACGTCCAAACGCCGCCACGTGTAAACAGGGTAGCAGGATAAACAAGCATGATCCAGTCCCCCTTAATACTTTAATCCTGGCTTAGGAAAGGCAAAAATACTAAGATATTTTACTCGTTTAAGCAACAAATTTGTTGACTAGGTAAATTATGTGACTTTGGCAATTTTTAGGTGTGAACAAGCGACACATTACAACACCTGTGCATGTGCCGCCGGCATGACTGGAAAAGTGTCATCGCTTCATTTATTTGAATTGAAATTTATGAAAATTTGGTCAAAAATTAAGTACCTATTTTTATTGCATGACCCGAATGGGAACCGCGCGCCGAGCGTTCTCCCCAAATATCGATGGTAATTCACCAGTCACCCTGTATAATTTTCTGAATCGCGCTGACCAAAACATCGGACAAAAGAATGACACTCGCCCGTATTTAATAAATCGTTTTTCTTTTTTGCATTTAATTAAATACCTTAGGGTACTACGGTCTTGATTGTTTGTTTGTTGTTAAAATATTTGGTCGTTATTTGTTTGTTGATTGTACAAAGTTGGATGGTTATAGCTATTTAAGTTGTAATCTATATATATATATATATATATATATATATATATATATATATATATATATATATATATATATATATATATATATATACAGGGTGACTGGTGAATTACCATCGACATTCGGGGAGAGCGCTCGGCGCACGGTTCCCACTCGAATCATGTAAAAAAAATAGGTAAATATTAATAAACTTTTAAGTAAAGTTACTCAACAATTATCCAATTATTTACGCATCGTCTGGACACCCTAGCAGCTAGCTGCACTTTCGACACAAAACAGGTAGTTTATCTACGTCCAAACGCCGCCACGTGTAAACAGGGTAGCAGGATAAACAAGCATGATCCAGTCCCCCTTAATACTTTAATCCTGGCTTAGGAAAGGCAAAAATACTAAGATATTTTACTCGTTTAAGCAACAAATTTGTTGACTAGGTAAATTATGTGACTTTGGCAATTTTTAGGTGTGAACAAGCGACACATTACAACACCTGTGCATGTGCCGCCGGCATGACTGGAAAAGTGTCATCGCTTCATTTATTTGAATTGAAATTTATGAAAATTTGGTCAAAAATTAAGTATCTATTTTTATTGCATGACCCGAATGGGAACCGCGCGCCGAGCGTTCTCCCCAAATATCGATGGTAATTCACCAGTCACCCTGTATATATAAATATATATAATAAGAAAGTCGTGTTAGTTACACCGTTTATAACTCGAGAACGAGTGGAACGATTTTTATGATTTTTGTATTTTTGGATTTGTCTTCGTCGAGAATAATACTAATTAAAATATGATATTCATCAATGAAAAAATAATTAATAAAAAAATTAGTTCAAATGTTTCATCCGTACTATCTATACATATAGATATAAAAAATCTGTTAACGAGTCCGTTTTATAATCTTAATCTTAATATATAAAAGCGAAAGGTCACTCATCACGATATTTTTGGAACTATAAGACCTAGAGACTTGAAATTTGGTAGGAATATTCCTTTTGCCAAGGAGAGGTCAGCTAAGAACGGATTTTACGAAATTCTAACCCTAAGGGGGCAAACGTATGGGACAACGTAGTTCCTTGGTCCAATCTACTTCAAATTCTGCATAAAATATTCTTTAACAGAATTGATTGAAGACGTGTTTCGTATTTTATCAAAATTCATCCCCTAACGGGGTTAAAAGGGGGTTGCTGTTGCTTCGAAGTTGATTTGACAACTCAATCCGTCTATTATAAAATATTTTCCAGTATCGACGCAGGTGTAGGTGATAAAAAATATAAATTTATAATTTTTAAAATTTTAGTTAAATACCCGTGCGAAGCCGGGGCGGGCCGCTAGTAATAAATAAAACAAGAGATTTCTATCTCGTAATACAAGGGAACAAAATAACAATGACGTACAATACAATCGAGGGACTCGCCGTAAAACATAAACGAAAAGGGTTGCCAACTTGGGAGACTTTAATTTTCTATTTTTTTTTTAAATATAAATAAAAAAAAACAATGTTACATAACGTTTTGTATGAACAGCCCCTCCCCTTGTAACG
The DNA here is from genome assembly GCA_036937285.1 of Euphydryas editha. Lineage (NCBI taxonomy): Eukaryota > Metazoa > Arthropoda > Insecta > Lepidoptera > Nymphalidae > Euphydryas > Euphydryas editha. Next base: position 10,239,024 of record JAUPFZ010000019.1, read on the forward strand.
CATCGTAACGTTTTACAAGACCCTAAATCCCCTCCCCTAAAATTGCGTTACGTAATACTTGAACGCTCCCTAAGTAGGTCTTACATTTCACGTACTTATACTTACTACAACTTACTCGTCACTAAAAAAATCTCAAGGCAAAGGAAAAAGAAGGTTTTAATCCATATTTATGAGTAAAGTCGCGGTGTATAGTTTTATATATATTACATGTATCTCTGACAACCGTTCTGGTGTAGTGGGACCGGACACTCGGAGCAGATATTTGTATTTATGCAAATATTTGTTTCTGGTTTGGGTGTATGTCCCTGTGGTCTCCCCACCGGCTTGGAGAGCACGTAAAGCCTGACGGCTTTCCCCGTTTGTTACCACAGACATCATTACTCATGGTAGGAAAATTATCCGCCAACCCTCATTGGAGTAGCGTGTTGGATTAATATACCCCGTTCTCTTTGTCCGGCAGTGGGACGTTAACGGGCTGTTTTAGGTCAGTTCAGTTCATGTATGTCCAAAAGATTATGTGGCTATTAAAGATTATAAGTGAAAAATTATTATTTTTTGTTTTAATTTATTTTCTTGAACCAAAATGAAATTGAATTTACAGTAATGAAATAAAATATTATTTTACTCTACTTCTAGAGAACGCGTAGATTTAAAGGAGGTGAGCTGTGGTTACCCGGAGAGGCGTGATCTCATTATGCTACGCAATGAATTGGTACAGCATCTTGCTTCTGGACCACAAGACTTTGATACCGGTAAACCTTAATATTATTGATTATTATTTATTAATTTTATTAGCAACTAATGTAATGTAATAGTTTAATAGTGTCCATATTATATTTTTTTTAATTCTGTCCCACACCCTCATCTGGTTAACATGTTAAGAGGTGAGAATTTTTTTTAGTAAATTTTTCTTTATGCTCTACTTTAGTAGTACTTTCTGTATATACATATAATGTAATTATTGTAGCGATAAATGTATGCGACTGAAAATACGTCTAAAGCTTGATGTAACTAATTGGATATAGCTTGAGTATGTAAATGTAATCACTCAGTTGACTCAGCCACAGGGCCGGCCTAAGGCGAAAATTGCAAGTGTGCAAGACTCACATCGTATGCCCCTATGAAAACATTATCGAGTTTTACTATCCTGTGTCGAAAGTGTACACAAAAACAAAAGCCGCCATGCTATACTATACGTATTACTAAAAAAAAATAATTGGTTGTCTGTAAAGTCGGTTAACGGACGATAATTTTTACGTGATAACGTCATAAAAAAACATGAATGGAATTGAATTATTATTACTGAATTATCATTATTTTGTATAATATACAGGTAATTAATTGTATTTAATATAAAAGCGAAATAAAGTTAAATACTTTGAAAATATGTAATACAAGAAATAATCAAGTTTAATAAAGAAGTTAAGTTTAATTAACTTAAAATAGTAAAAATATACTAAATAAAGATATAACAGTTTATTATATATTGACAAAACAGTTTGCCACCATTTCCCGCTGTCATTTCTACTCGGACGCGTCGTAAGTTAGGCCGACCGCCGATCGTGAGCCGAACGCTTAGGCCAAGCCGATCGTACCTCTCTACCGCTTGTTCAGCGCTCTCGCTCACTAATTGTGACAATGATGACGTCATCTTCTTCGAACGGACACCCTTTCATCAATTTATTAGACGTTATCACGTCAAAAGGTCCTCCGAGATCAACCATCGACTGTAGCCTATCCGAATACCTAAAAAATATGCCCTCCTAAGCTCCAAGCTCCAATAAGCTCGTGTGTGCGGCTGCAAACTTCGCAAACCCCTTAGGCCGGCCCTGCTCAGCCACATACCTACAAATAATTTCGTAAAGGATAACATGATAATACAATGTGCCATGGAATCATAAAGTCATTACTAATGACTCATAATAACAGCCAGAATAGTGTGCTTTTAGTAATGCGTAAGATGTACTATAATTTAGGCATGTTAGTGTGGCAACAGTAACAGACTATCGTACTAATGGTCGTATGTTCGATGCTCATTCAATATTAATATATATAATTTTTTTTGTGTAAACATGTACATGTCATCCTTACTCATTTTGTTGCTTATTTTCATTCGTCTTTTTGCTTCTCTCATACGACTTGTAACATGATATTTTATAGCCTATTTTTTCTGTAATAAATAAACTTTCTTACGTTAAAAGAATTATTAAAATCAGACCAATGAATCTTGAGATTAGCGAGTTCGAATAAATAATCTTTAGAACTTTATAATATAATATAGTTTAAAAAATATATTAACAATAGAAAAGCTAGTGGATATAGAAGACGCCTCTCGACTGCTGCAGCAGACCTTACCAGAACCAGTGCACCACCCTACCGCGTGCGCCAAGTGTCCTTATCTCACGATCTGTTCGCTACATCTGTGGTAAGACTTGGTCATGAGTTTAATAGTAGTTTTTTTCGATAATATTGTTGCCAGATAAAGGAACTTATTAAATGTCGTATTGCTATTAGGGGAAAGTGGGGAAATTCGGAACACTTTCAATCCTCAAAAATAATAGAGAAAAAAAAATAAACTAAATCAACTTTTATTTCTACATAAATTTTGGTTATCTATCTGCTTATTAGTCATAAACAAATTCCTAAAAAAATACATTTTAATAACAATATAAATAAAAACAAAAAACATCGTCGTTCTTATTATCGGTTTGCTGAATAAAGTCTAAGAGTGCTTCTTATTTTCTCGCTTAGAAGTAGTTCTTGTTTTGGAAATGACAGACACATTTATGATTTCGGTGAAAGGCACAGGAGTAGATGGAGAAGGACTATTAATGGTAGCGCTCAAATCATCTTCATTTTCAGGAGATTTCATTCATTTCATTTTAAAAGTGGCATCCTGTGTTGGTATTTGATTCTTTCTGATAGAGTTGATGGACTTATTTTCATTCAGTTGATGGATTTTATTTTATTCGACTGTAGTTTAATGACATAAAGCCATAATAGCAGTGCCTGCCTGGTAGGTTTTTTATTAAAATACTGACATCGTTTCTAATTGCCCCAAGTATTCTATATAAATCAAAATGGTTGCCACTCTCAACAGCAGATTTGGGTAATTTTAATTTGCGTAGGATTTAAATACAGATAGTGCATGCATGACAAAAAAAAAGGTTTCTTTAAACTCAAAAATATAATACATCTATTATAATACACAATAAAAATTATATCAAAAATGATAAAAAAAAACTATTCAACTTACGTGATAGAACGCATGCGTCCATCCTAACTGGCGCGTACACAATGAGTGACGCTGCATGCAGCCGTTCACCGACTCAGAACTGTGTAGTGCAGGTGGATATATTAAATATATAGTTGTTCCCAATTACCCCACTCTCCCCTAAATATAAAGATCATAGTAGTATTTAAGTCGTTTAGTTAATAAATTAATATTTATAATAGTATGATTGTATATTGAAGATTCACACTGGAATTGATGCAAATATGTTTATTTCATTTTTTTTTAACAAGAGTTAAAAATAATATGAATATTCCAGGGTAGCTTTTGTAATTTATTTATGTTTGCAACAGGCATACAGAAGGCCCAGAAGTATCAGAATCCCATCCGCTTGCAAAACTGAAAGATGATGCACTCGGACACCTTTCATCTGTGCACATAAAGTACTTCTTACACTGGACGTGTTTGTTAAGGTTGGAAGAGAGAGAACAGATGACAGCCTCCCCTTTGCATGCTCTGTGGACTGATAGCGTAGAAAAACGGTGAGCGAATATTTTAGTGTAGTTTACGGAAAAATTAGAGAATACTTTTATGGTAAAACAGTTTTTTATTTAATGTAGTCAGTCATTACTGTTCTAGAAAGTTGTTGGGATTTATATAGTTTTTTTACAAAGTTAAAGCCACCACTGCGCCAAACAATAAAGTAATAAGAACCGACTGTTTGTTGACATCACAAAATCTGTCTTTAAAAAAAAATTCAATCTTTCGAAAGTTTTTGCATTTTTGCTTCTTAGACTAATTTTATTATAACTGTTCTTGTCGTATTTCTACATATATTTAAATTCAGACAACAATATATTAGCATACAATATCTTAATAACAGTTTTTTTTTTAATCTTCGTTTTCAGATCAAAACGCGGTGTATGCGCTGCAAACTTAAAGCTAAAAGAGGTATCAGATTTCGGTGATAAATTCTTACATGTTTTTATTCGACAATCTGAACACAGTAAGTAAAAATAATTACAGTAAAAAGAGAATGTCCAATGTGAATACACAATTTTTGTATACTTAACTTTTATTACTATTTTTTGTTTAAGCGAACTCATTAAATGAAGCTAGAAATGCAAAAGGTCCTCAGGAAGGTGATTTTTCAATAGTAAGCATAAAAGATAGACCCTGGATTGCTGCTGGAGTCGTTACTGTATCAAACAATATAGAGTTGAATATACTTTTGGAACGGTAAAATATGATATTTTTATGTTCTGAATTGTGTAGTAAGATTTTTTTTTTTGTGTAATGTTTGTTTTCGGTATTGGAACAAATTTATTTATTGTGTTAAACGTTACAGAGATCTCAGCCGCCGTCTCGACCATCAAACTTTATTCCATATTGATACGTACGAATCATATGCGACGACCGTTCAAAACCTTACTAATTTAGGTGTGCTTATGGAAGATAGCGATCGCGCAACGGGCCTGAGAAGGTATTTATAAGCATTCATTTTAATAATACCGTATAAAAAATAATCATTTTCAATAAAAATTGTAAATTTGGACGACGGGGCGTTTCAGATTGATAATCGAAAAAGATAAACCTGAGTTTGCTTCAAAATTACCTCGCGATGTGGGAAAACTCGGCGTGAAGCTGATGCGACCGCTGAACATCGAGCAGCAGCGCGCCGTACTGCGCGCGCTCTCCGCAGAGCACTACGCGCTGCTGCGGGGCCTGCCCGGCACCGGTGAGTGTGTGTGGGCGTGTGCGTGTGCTTGTGCGTATGCGTGTGTGCAAGTACCTAAGAATAGACAACTGACTCGCTTGATTCTAATCTTTTAATGGACTATTATCATGAAGAGCTCGTTTGAACGTTTTATTCATTAACGTATTTGACATGTTGCTACTAATAATTCTTTCACTTGACTTTTTATGATGAAGATAAAAAGATGAGATGAAGGACAGATCGGCGACTGAAAAAAATGTTCAATGAAATTTTTTTTTTTGTTTTAGGTAAAACACAAACTATAAGTGTGCTCATCCAAATGCTGGTAGCGCTTAAGCAACGTGTACTTGTAACTGCTCATACCCACTCAGCTGTAGACACCGTATTAAATAGGTAAATAATATTTAGATTTTATTGTTTTATTTGTCATTTAATTTTTCTTTTTCGTTATCATAGATTAAAAACGAAGAAATTAGAAAAACTTTTGGGTGTAGGAGTAACTCATTTCTTCTTCATTTATTTTGTTACTAATTGTATATCGGTCGACGAAAAGGGACAAAAAGATTATTGTAGTGTGCCTATAATATAACTGTATACAATTCATATATGTGTCCAGTAATAAACTATATTTTCAAGCCTTCGGACGTATGATGACATGACAGTAATAGTTGCGTTACCGTTGTGCGCGCAGACTGCCCGCGGCGCTGCGCGTGCTGCGGTATGACAGTAATAGTTGCGTCATCGTTGTGCGCGCAGACTGCCCGCGGCGCTGCGCGTGCTGCGGTATGACAGTAATAGTTGCGTCATCGTTGTGCGCGCAGACTGCCCGCGGCGCTGCGCGTGCTGCGGTATGACAGTAATAGTTGCGTCATCGTTGTGCGCGCAGACTGCCCGCGGCGCTGCGCGTGCTGCGGTATGACAGTAATAGTTGCGTCATCGTTGTGCGCGCAGACTGCCCGCGGCGCTGCGCGTGCTGCGGTATGACAGTAATAGTTGCGTCATCGTTGTGCGCGCAGACTGCCCGCGGCGCTGCGCGTGCTGCGGTATGACAGTAATAGTTGCGTCATCGTTGTGCGCGCAGACTGCCCGCGGCGCTGCGCGTGCTGCGGTATGACAGTAATAGTTGCGTCATCGTTGTGCGCGCAGACTGCCCGCGGCGCTGCGCGTGCTGCGGTATGACAGTAATAGTTGCGTCATCGTTGTGCGCGCAGACTGCCCGCGGCGCTGCGCGTGCTGCGGTATGACAGTAATAGTTGCGTCATCGTTGTGCGCGCAGACTGCCCGCGGCGCTGCGCGTGCTGCGGTATGACAGTAATAGTTGCGTCATCGTTGTGCGCGCAGACTGCCCGCGGCGCTGCGCGTGCTGCGGTATGACAGTAATAGTTGCGTCATCGTTGTGCGCGCAGACTGCCCGCGGCGCTGCGCGTGCTGCGGTATGACAGTAATAGTTGCGTCATCGTTGTGCGCGCAGACTGCCCGCGGCGCTGCGCGTGCTGCGGTATGACAGTAATAGTTGCGTCATCGTTGTGCGCGCAGACTGCCCGCGGCGCTGCGCGTGCTGCGGTATGACAGTAATAGTTGCGTCATCGTTGTGCGCGCAGACTGCCCGCGGCGCTGCGCGTGCTGCGGTATGACAGTAATAGTTGCGTCATCGTTGTGCGCGCAGACTGCCCGCGGCGCTGCGCGTGCTGCGGTATGACAGTAATAGTTGCGTCATCGTTGTGCGCGCAGACTGCCCGCGGCGCTGCGCGTGCTGCGGTATGACAGTAATAGTTGCGTCATCGTTGTGCGCGCAGACTGCCCGCGGCGCTGCGCGTGCTGCGGTATGACAGTAATAGTTGCGTCATCGTTGTGCGCGCAGACTGCCCGCGGCGCTGCGCGTGCTGCGGTATGACAGTAATAGTTGCGTCATCGTTGTGCGCGCAGACTGCCCGCGGCGCTGCGCGTGCTGCGGTATGACAGTAATAGTTGCGTCACCGTTGTGCGCGCAGACTGCCCGCGGCGCTGCGCGTGCTGCGGTATGACAGTAATAGTTGCGTCACCGTTGTGCGCGCAGACTGCCCGCGGCGCTGCGCGTGCTGCGGTATGACAGTAATAGTTGCGTCACCGTTGTGCGCGCAGACTGCCCGCGGCGCTGCGCGTGCTGCGGTATGACAGTAATAGTTGCGTCACCGTTGTGCGCGCAGACTGCCCGCGGCGCTGCGCGTGCTGCGGTATGACAGTAATAGTTGCGTCACCGTTGTGCGCGCAGACTGCCCGCGGCGCTGCGCGTGCTGCGGTATGACAGTAATAGTTGCGTCATCGTTGTGCGCGCAGACTGCCCGCGGCGCTGCGCGTGCTGCGGTATGACAGTAATAGTTGCGTCACCGTTGTGCGCGCAGACTGCCCGCGGCGCTGCGCGTGCTGCGGTATGACAGTAATAGTTGCGTCACCGTTGTGCGCGCAGACTGCCCGCGGCGCTGCGCGTGCTGCGGTATGACAGTAATAGTTGCGTCACCGTTGTGCGCGCAGACTGCCCGCGGCGCTGCGCGTGCTGCGGTATGACAGTAATAGTTGCGTCACCGTTGTGCGCGCAGACTGCCCGCGGCGCTGCGCGTGCTGCGGTATGACAGTAATAGTTGCGTCACCGTTGTGCGCGCAGACTGCCCGCGGCGCTGCGCGTGCTGCGGTATGACAGTAATAGTTGCGTCACCGTTGTGCGCGCAGACTGCCCGCGGCGCTGCGCGTGCTGCGGTATGACAGTAATAGTTGCGTCACCGTTGTGCGCGCAGACTGCCCGCGGCGCTGCGCGTGCTGCGGTATGACAGTAATAGTTGCGTCACCGTTGTGCGCGCAGACTGCCCGCGGCGCTGCGCGTGCTGCGACTGGGCGCGGCGCGGCGCGCGGCGGCGACGCACGCGGCGCTCGACCGCGACCTGCTGCGCGACGCGCGCGACCGCGACCACCTCGCGCTGCTCTACGACTCTATGGTACGATATATACTCCATGGACGTAACCGACAAAAATATTTTATGTGAAGCGAAGTAGCGAGTAATGTTTATATAATATTTTTTTAAATTATTATTGTTGTTGTACGTTTTGTAAAATTTAAATAAATATATTTTAGGAAGTGGTAGGTGTAACATGCTTGGGAGCTAACCATCCGATGCTTGCGAGAACTACTTTTGACGTGTGCATAGTTGACGAAGCTACACAGGTTAATAATTTAATTTATATTTACCGACAGTTAATTATTGTCGGTCTTTCGATATACCTAATACTTCTAATAATTATTTTGTAATAGGTGTTGCAATGTACAGTCCTACGACCACTTTTTTCTGCAAAGCGTTTCGTGCTTGTCGGTGATCCCGAACAGTTACCTCCCGTTGTTAAAAGCAAAAGCGCCAGGTAAATTTCTCTGTTTGTAATTCTGTCTTTACTTTTCAATTGTATGTAAATACTATAAATTGAGTGATTATTTTTAGGCGTCTAGGAATGGAGGAAAGTTTATTCCATAGGTTAATGGTAAAAGAAGCGACTAGCACTCTTCGCCTGCAGTACAGAATGAACCAACCTCTAGTCGACGTGGCTAACAAAGTGGCGTATAACGACAGCCTTAAGTGTGCGAACGAGACTGTCGCACAGGCAAAATTGAAAATAGATTTTCAGGTAATATGGTTTATATTTTTACAATTCCATTATCGATAATATTAAACGGAACTTTTACTGTCTACCCAATTAATCGACCACTGTCACCTACATTGGTCGATGCTTGTGATTCGGTCTGTGAAAAAATTACATATAATTTGTTATCAAATTCACTTATCAGGTAACTCCTTATGATAATAATATTTCGACTTTCGTTTTAAAAAAATAAATTTGTGTTAGTCTATTATTTATTGTTTTTTTTTTTTTTTTTTTTTTTTTTTTTCAGAAAATATCGTCTCAGTATTTAGAAGAATCGCCTTGGTTAGTACCAACTTGCAGTCCGGATTTTAACTATGCAGCAATATTTCTTAATTTAGAGCTTGGTATAAGTGATAAAGTAGATAATGAAAAAACATTAACCAATATTGAGGAAGCGTGCGTCGTTATGACTATAATAGATACTTTAAAAAAGGTAAATATTTCTGTTTTTAATTTACTGTAAATGCTTTAAGTAAAATTATTATAATAGAAAATGTTATACGTAGATATAATGCAAACAAATGGTAAAGCGCCCGGTCCTTTGCCTTGTTTGAGTATGTAATGTGTAATTTAAAGAGACGACTTCTTTGCTCCAAAGATCGTTTATTAATCTTTTCTTATTAGAGTAACACAATTTATATATGTATAGAGATTAGGCTTACATATATACACTACAAGTACGTATTATGTGTCTAATTAACATGTCGTGTCGTCACACACACACATACGCACGCACGCACACACGCACACACACACACACGCACACACACGCACACGCACACACACGCAGAGAGAGAGGGAGAGAGAGAGAGAGACACTCATATACATTTATATATGAATACATTTTTTTTTAATATATAGAAAATATTCTTTTGTCAAAACAGGCAGACGTGTCCCCAGCGGATATAGGGGTCATTGCTCCATATCGTGACCAAGTGTCACTTCTGCGACGATGCCTCACGGGCCAGGACATAGACGTCAGTACTGTGGATCAGTTTCAAGGGAAAGATAAGGACGTTATTATATATTCGTGCACCAAACGTGACAAACAAGACGGCAGAACTATTAAAGTAAGTATCATGAATGGCAACTTGTTTCCTATCAAAGAATCAAACATTTGTTTCTAAAATATCCAGACATTATATAGGACGCACTGTTTAGGCATAGCCTCCTTATATTAGCAATGATTTTTAAGAAATATAAATTTAGTATAAACTGTACCGGTTTTTGAACTTTTCGAAGAGCGGGACTTTCCGCCACAATTACTAGTAGTAATATCAGTTACTAAAATATGAAAGCCCCAAATTCTAACTATAGTTGTACTATGTTAATACACACATTAAAAAAATGATGAGATGAAAAACGTTCTGGAGTTAAAATGAACCCTTGAGCAGGTGCGGCCTACTTGCTAACGATACGCGAGAACTACTTGATTTTAATAATTAAAATCATAATGAATAATGTGTGTCTAGTTAAATGCTGAATTTAAATATTTTACGATAGAACTATACCTAAACTTTTAAATACTATTTAATGAATATTTAGTCATAATGTTTTTTTAATTTTTATTTAGTATGTAAAACAAAACTTCTTACATAATTTTGAACACCTTTTGTTTTATAAGTTTTTAATCTTTAATGGTCGCTAACAATATGATTTCTATGTAAAACGTTGCTATTTACTCTATTTTTGGCACTTGCAATCCAACTCAAAATGACCAACAACGAACATAGTAAATTTAAATGAAAAATGGGATGGGATATTGACCATATTCGTTGTTGGTTATTTTGAGATCCCGATATTTCGGCATGAAAGTTTAAAAAGTTATAAAATAGTAAAACGGAATCGTTTTACATATAAACCTTTTGCATTAACAGGAAGGAGAAGTTCTAAATGACCAAAGACGTTTAGCTGTAAGTGTGACGCGCGCCAAGCACAAGTTTATCGTTATAGGCGACTTGCGTGCCTTGCGGCGGTATGCGACACTAGTGCGACTCATTGAAGCATGCACTCCGATTGTAATTAACCAAGAAACAATACAAACGTTACAAAGAAAATACGGAAACGTTATTAAATGACGCTTTATCTTTCTTTTTTATTGTATTAATAATTATGTTCGATACAATCTTTTAAGTCTTTAATGTTTCTGTTATACTAGCTTTATAATTCACTTTAGTTGCTGTCTGTGCTTGTGATTATTTATAATAATTAAGATTAAAAATATTTTTTTGTCAACAATAAAAAAATTCGTATACCATATGCTTTTATTTATCGCTACGTTAAGTAAAATATTTGGTTAACTAATTGATTTCCATATGAAAGCTTTTTTCAAAGTTGATTAAGTTTTTGTAATTTGTAATTATGTTTATCCTTATTTTAATATATTTATTAGTTACTATTTATATGTTAGTATACTACAGCCCTTCTTTTTTTAAATATTATTTTTATTTTATACACAAACAAAATATCAATAAATTTTTTATTAATTCTTCTTAACAACAATTCGTTTATAAATCAAAACAATGAGCACGAAGATTTTAAACTTTAAATCATGAAGGTTAATTTATATATTACGTGCACATATACATACACCCAAAATTAATGAATAAATGATTATTATCATTATTATATGTTTCTTATTTAATCTCGGATAGGCGGTAAGTTGATGGTTTGGGCCAAAACCAAATGTACATCAACGGAGTAATTAAAACTGATTGTATTATTTTTCTAAAATGTAACAAATATGTATAAAAAATAAAAATGTAATAATTTATGTTTGTGGTTGGCCAGAATGATTGGGCTCACATTGAAGAAATTTTCTTACCAATCTACATGTATTCAGTACTAGTGTTTTTTGCAACAGGTGAAAAGTGCTCGCTGGTAATTTAAATTAAACGTACATAGGGACCTAGGGACAGATGCATATTATTTTTATTACATATGACGACGGGTTAGTACAGTGGTTAAACTAACCAGGAAACCAATTGTAGTTACCTGTTACCGTTACAACCAGTGATGTACAAGATACCCTATACAAAGTATCTGGAATACAAAATACAAGATACTTTTAAATCAAGTATTTCAGATACCAGATACAAATACCTTTCTGGAATAGTATCTGAAATACTAGATACAAAATACGTATCTTCCAAATACTTTTTAAAGATACAAATACTTTTGTAAGAAAATAACATTTTATTTAATGTAAGTTTAATTTTTTACGTGAATTATTTACAAATACCTACATCGCGTTGATCGCGCAAAAGTGAGAAGATAAAATATTGTATTATTAAGGTTTTAATTGAGACTTAAGTAAAACCAGTTCTTCAAACATTTTATCACTCATTTTTCTTCGATAAGGCCTGATAATCATACCTCCAAAAGAGAAGAGTCGCTCCACAGGAGCAGAACTTGGCAAACAGGTGTTATATTTGAAAAATATTTTTCTTATTGTAGAGTAAGCATTTAAACTCTTCAAGTTGGTATATTTATTGTTAAGGTATTGCAGTGTTTTTAAGTCAGCGGTATTACCAGTAGACCCTGTGTTTTCGCCACTTGCAATAGAGGAATCAGAATCCTCTAAAAACATTTAAAATTAATGTCACCATAGAAACTTAACCCAGTCATTTTAGGTTTTAACTGCGGAAAAATTCCTTGTGAGCTGATTTTTTGTATACACCTTTATTACGGCGTTGTAATGAAGATGTTCGACATTGATATCTTGCCGGCTAAAAAAGTTATAAAGGTCAAAAGGTCACGAAAATCAGTTTTTTGCAAATATCACGCTACCTATTACTCGGAGGTCAATATAGATCATTATAAAATTGTTTGTCGTAAAATTATCTACAAAAAATGCCTCTTGCATTTTTCTCCAAAATTAACCGTTTTTGGAGTAGAGCGCGGAGAAAGCGACTACATGCACTTTTCCTCACTACCTACCTCGAGAAGAATCCAAGGTTCGTTTTTTTTTTATATATGCTTTTCCCCGTATGAATAATCCATGATATTTAATAATAGATTTTTTTTAAGAGTGAATATTTTTTTATTTGAATGATAAATACAGAAAAAATAATATATCAAGAATAATATATCATAAAAAATAATAAGTATACTTATAATTTTTTTTTGTCAATAATTGACGATATCTTCAGTTTTTTATATCATTAACAGTTGCTGATAAAACGTCGAGTGGTCTTATTCCTATATTTAAATCGAAATCTTTATTATTTTCATCATTGGTTGATCAACTGTTGAAGAGCATGAAACTAATAAAATAAAGTCTTTAACACTCAAGAAATGTTTTTCAACTGACTCAGTATAATTGTCAGAGTTTCACAAATAGTTAATAAAAGTTTTTGTGTTAAAACTCCAAATAAAAATCAATAAAGTTTACGCCTTGGTGTATGGTATACAAAACCGTATGTGAGTACATTCTAGTCGCTTTCTCAGCGCTCTACTCCAAAAACGGTTAATTTTACAGAAATATGCATGAAACATTTTTTGTAGATAATTTTATGATGAATAACTTTTATAATGACCTGGAATGACCTCCGAGCAATAGGTCGCGAGATATTTGCAACAAAACTTATTTTTGTGACCTTTTGACCTTTGTAACTTTTTTAGCCGGCACGATTAGGTACAATGTCGATTTTTCACATCTTCATTACAACGCCGTAATAAAAGTGTATACAAAAATTCAGCTCACTTAGAATTTATCCGCAGATTGGGGCTTAAAATGCCTAAAATCACTGGATTATGCCATATTTTGTGAATGAATGCATAGAATAACTATTACTAAAAGTATTTTACCAAACATAGTATTTACAAAATACTAAGATACCCAACAAAAGGTATTTAGATACAAGATACAAAATACATTTTAAAAAAGTATTTTAGATACAAGATACAAAATACGTATTTTGTATCTTGTATCTGTATTTCAGATACTTGTATCTTAAATAAGTCACATCTCTGGTTACAACAATTGCCTGTTGAGCTGGTAAAGGTTTGCCTTCTCCCAACCACGTAAAACATACATTCGACATTTCCGCGCATGTTGAATATATGAGATGCGCAGGCGCTCCTATCAAAGTAAAGAAAATCTTCACTTAGAAGAAGGCCACGATCATAGCCATTGTTAAACGTAGATTTAACACTTTTTTTGTGAGACAGTATATAGAGTGACTGGTGAATTACTGTCAATATTTAAGGAGAATACTCGGTACATGATTCTAATACGAATTATGTAAAAAAACAGGTACTTAATTTTTGACAAAATTTCCATAAATTTCAATTCAAATAAATGAAGCGTGGACACTTTTCCAGTCATGCTGGCATGGCGGCGCGTGCACAGGTGTTGTACTGTGCGTCTTGTTAACATCTAAAAATTGCCAAAGTTCACATAATTTACCTAGTCAACAAAGTTGCTTAAACGAGTAAAATATCTTAGTATTTTTGGCTATCCTAAGCCGACCTAAGCCAGCTGATTAAAGTGTTAAGGGGGATTGCCGATTGGATCATGCTTGCTTATCAAAGGTTATCCTGTTGTATCAGTGTTTATCCTGCTACCCTGTTAACACGTGGTGGCGTTTGGACGTAGGTAAACTACCTATTTTGTGTCGAAAGTGCAGCTAGCTGCTAGGGTGTCCAGACGACGCGTAAATAATTAGATAATTGTTAAGTAACTTTACTTAGAAGTTTATTAATATTTACCAATTTTTTTTTACATAATTCGAATGAAAATCATTTACCGAGTATTCTCCTTAAATATTGATAGTGACTCACCATTCATCCTGTATATATTAGTTGCCGACACCACGGTGTATTATAAGCTTATAAGACCATGACCGACACGGATCTTGAGCGCTCGATGACAGAGTGAGACAGATGCGTTTATTATTTACCTACTTTTTCTTAGTTTGATAATAATTATTTTTTGATTCCATATCTGAGAGGAAAATGATTATATTAAAATAAAAAAGTGAGAATCTCAAAGAAAATATTCGTAAAAATTGGTTGTCTCTAAAGTCTGTTTACGGACGATAATTTTACGTGATAACGTCATAAGAAAACATTCATGAAAAATTGCATACTTTTATGAATTGAATTGAATTATTATCACTGAATTATCATTATTTTGTATAATAAAAAGAAAGAATTGAAACAAAAAAAAGGTGCACGAGTGGCTGTTTTGACACTACACCCAATACATATTAATTCATTACTTTTTAACTTCTTACATCTTGGTAAACATATTGATTAAATATATGTAACAATTTCATTAATTTATTTTAAATATAACTTTTCTCTATTCTTGAATCATGGTCATACTAGTAGAAAGAGATGCAATACCATATAGTGGCTGTACTCTTCGGAACGTTTTTTTGGGTGCACGTGCTCATTCCAGTTTGTCATTTTTACAACATAAAATAACATTTAATACATAGATGTCATTTTATTACGACTCTTGTATATTCTTATTTCTTATTATAAATATTAATTCTATTTTAAAACTGTAACATAAAGATAGTTTAAAAATCTGAATTGTGCCAAACTATTTAATTGATCTATTTTTAAATTTATTCATCGTCAAGTATCATGTAGGTAATTAACACCGTCTCATTTATGTAAGCAAGATTTTTAAACAAATATATTTATAAGTGTATTTAATTATGATTTAACACAAATGAGTATTTAAACAGATAACATTCCTTTCAATATTTATTCTACTCTATGAGATAACATTTGGTTATCAGTTACCATCCAAGAAGACGTTTTTTTCAATTTACAATGTGAGTTTTTTATTTATTTTTTATTATTACTAACAATACTGTTTCGTATTCACTGTTAAAATTTAACCTTAATGAATGAGAAATCAGTTCTGTTCTTGATATTAAAATTAAATAGAGTAGCATGGAACCTTATTATTTTATTTTCTATACTTGTATTATTAAAGACTTATATTGTAGATGGTGAAGGCTATTGCAATTATAACCGTGAGCGATAGTTGTTTTAAAGACAACTCAAAAGACACATCGGGGCCAACACTATTAGAATTTGTCACCGAGAAATTTCCAGAAGCCAATGTACATACAATTATTCTACCTGATGAAAAAGAAATAATTGAACGAGAACTAAAATACTTTTGTAATTCAAATGTTGACCTCATTCTTACTACAGGAGGTACAGGCTTAAGTCCTAGAGATGTTACACCAGAAGCGACAAAAGCCGTTATTCAAAAAGAAGTTCCAGCACTTACAATAGCAATGACAATTGAAAGTTTGAAAAAGACTCCAATGGCCATGCTATCACGAGCAGTAGCTGGTATAAGAGACAGAACACTCATTATTAATTTTCCAGGTAGTCAAAAAGCAGTAACTGAATGTATTGAAGTTGTTAAAACTGTTTTAACACATGCTATTTCATTAATAAATAATGAATTGGCTGAAGTGAGAACAGTTCATGAAAAAATGCAAGGTGACCATGTATGTCCTCATAAAATGAATAGCAAAGTTGATATATCTAAAGTGGCTCTAAGACCGAGAGAATCACCATATCCAATGTTGGAAATGACAGAAGCCTTTAATATAATTGATGCTGTAATGATGCAATGGGTGGAGCAAGTAGAATCAATTCCTATAAAAGATACTGTGTGTCGAGTTGTGGCACAAGATATAATTGCTAAGGAGCCTATGCCTCCATTTCCCGCTTCTGTTAAAGATGGTAATAATTTTGATAATTAATTGTTATGATTTATTGTCTGATATGAATAAATTTTTCCTGTTAATTGAACTTAATTAATATTTATAATTTTATTCGTCTTCTATGAAAATCTTATTTTTTTTTTAATGTGATTGCATATTATTTTGATAACCTATACTTATGATTCTAAAATAATTGATCATCATTATTATTTAATACAAGTAAATGTAATTATTGTATTATTAAGGGTCATATTATTTAAAAAGCACAAGATGATTTATAGAAATATTGTTCTTTAATAAAAATAATATAATATTATTCTTAAACAGGTTATGCTTGCCTTAGTATGGATGGTGCGGGTGTACGAAAAGTTCGGGCAGCTGTCACAGCAGGAGAGACTCCATTAACACCTCTAGGACCCGGTGAATGTGCTAGAGTCAATACTGGAGCTCCATTACCACTCGGCACTGATTGCGTTGTGCAAGTAAGGGATTGTATTATTACAGTATCATATAAAGTTACTCCTTTTGATCCCTTTAAAAAAAAAACAAATAAGTTCTTAAAAGTAATAGAAAGTAATAAGTTGAAATATTGGTATGGCAGATTTCTAAATAAGAAAAGTAACATAATCATTTTAGACTTGTAAAGCTAAAATAGTAATGAAATAAAATAGTACCTAATGAAAACACAAATAAATATTTTTTGACCGAAAAAAATGTGTAGTTTTTTGTATTATTTTCTTTTTAAAATTATTCAGGTGGAAGACACAAAGCTTATTAAAGCTTCAGACGACCATGTTACTGAGTTAGAGATTGAAGTCTTAGTGGCGCCGCAACCTCATCAGGACGTGCGTGCCATTGGCTCTGATATTCCTGTTGGTTCTCTGCTTGTTGAGAAAGGTATGTTTATAACATTATATTCATATAGTAATATGAAATAATGATGTAAATATATTTTTTTTTATTTTCAGGAGATGTTATTGATTCCGCACAAATTGGTGTTTTAGCTGGTGCTGGTTTCCAGAGCATTCCAGTAATGGCATATCCCAAGGTTGCTAGTTTTCATTATTATTTCATTATCTTAAGTAAAATTATACGAAGCTTAATTTTAAACCGACTACTATTTCAGGTAGCAATATTGTCTACTGGCAATGAGTTGCAAGAACCATCAGAAGAAACACTTAGGCCCTCACATATAAGAGACTCCAATAGAATTATGTTAAAAGCTTTGTTTAAGTAAGTTATTCAATATTTTCACAAAAATGTAAATTATTATTACTACGACGATGCCTTTAAAAAGGCGCGAAGTCGCGTACATAGAGTTCTATTTAGAAATCAGGATACAGATAAAATATGAACTATCTGATTAACAAAACTAAACAAGCGGTCAACACTGTCAGTTTACATCTGTCAAATTGTAAACGGGGTTCAGAGCAATCAAAATAATCAGTACCAGATTGAATTTACCTAACTAAGTACTTGTCAAAGTTCTCTTATATTTACGCGAATTTTACTCATTTAATTAAAAGTCTAAATCGGATTTTATCGCGTTCATCGGACACCCACCACCTCAGTCCCCCGAGATCATGGACGCTGTAAAGGGTCTGAAACGTCGGGAAATAATTTAATTTAATTAAAAAAAATTGGTTGTCTGTAAAGTCGGTTTACGGACGATAATTTTTACGTGATAACGTCGTAAGAAAACATGAATGGAATTGAATTATTATCACTGAATTATCATTATTTTGTATAATATTTTGTATATATATATATATAAGCTACAGGTAATTAATTGTATTAAATATAAAAGCGAAATAAAGTTAAATACTTGTAATACAAGAAATAATCAAGTTTAATAAAGAAGCTAAGTTTAATAACTTAAAGTTAGCAAAACAAATTAGATTATCATATCATCACCACTTATGAAAATTGTAAAAATATACTAAATAAAAACAGTTTACTTTTTATATGATCGTAATTATATGAGTCCTAATAACTTTTTAGTCAAAATTGTAATATAACCTAATATTACTGCACTCGCCCACCGATGCTACTTATTTTATAATCAAAGAACAAATAGGTGTTTGAGATTATATCGCTAATCGGATTCTTAAAATGCAAGAATTAATTACCTTTTTTGCTGCAATTGTTGTTGTAATAAACTATGGTAACAATTTTATGATTTTATTAACTTTTATATTATAAACTTACATTTATTTACTTATATATTATTAACTTATATTATCACATTACATTATATTATCAACTTTTTACTATTTGACATTACTTCAAAATTGACAAAACAGTTTCCCGCCATTTGCCGCCGTCATTTCTACTCGGACGCGTCGTAAGTTAGGCCGACCGCCGATCGTGAGCCAAACGCTTAGGCCGAGCCGATCGTACCTCTCTACCGCTTGTTCCGCGCTCTCGCTCACTAATTGTGACAATGATGACGTCATCTTCTTCGAACGGGTACCCCTTCATCAATTTACTAGACGTTATCACGTCAAAAATCGTTAAACTGTAAAGTTTTAAAACAAATAAACGCAATAAAATCCGATTTAGACTTTTAATTAAATACTTGTCAAAGTATTTTACTATATGGGAAAAGATTTTAATAAAAATTTACTTAAATCGGTATTGGGCGGACAGTTCGTAATATTAATATCATTTTAAGGAAACTCAAAATGAGTGAGTAGCACTTTAAGTGCAGAAATATTTGTTAGAAATTTAAATACATTAACCGCCATTGTGCGTTCGATTGCTCTATGTCAGTTTTACGTCGTACAGATATCAATTGTTGATCGCTTGCTTTTTGTATGCATAATATTTAGCATTGATGCTAGTCAAAAACAATTTAGCAATGTAAAGTGGAAATATTGGGATACTGTGGATTGAAATACGCCATCTGGCGCTCAAAGTTCGAACTAGCGTTTGTAGGATAAATAATCATAATTATGGTTACCTACTATAATCTCAATGACATTAATGTTTTAAAATAAGTTTTAATTCAAATTTTGAAGAACGTAAGGCTTAGAATATTTAAACATTAAATTTAATTCATAAACAAAATACGTACGTATACAAATATCTTTATAAACATGGAGTTTTCTCCTCATAAAAATAAGAGTAATGTAGTATAGGCTGGGCAATAATAAGAAATGTAATCTTTTTTGAGAACTTCCGTTGCGTCCATTATTATTTCTCTCCTCGAGACATTTTTTAACTATAGTTCCACTTTTAAAGTAAATATAATATCACTCTCTTACTGAGAATTTTCGAAAAAAAAAAAAAACTGAGACCCCTTGCTCTGCAGTAACGCTTGCGACCACTCAACTAACGAGGCGGGTACCTACTCTTAGAGTAATTGTTTAAAAATATTTAAGTACGTTTTTCCCTCAAATTAACGCGGGTTAAACCGCGGGGCACAGCTAGTATTTAATATCACTGAAACAGTTGTC
Organism: Euphydryas editha; assembly: GCA_036937285.1. Taxonomy (NCBI): domain Eukaryota; kingdom Metazoa; phylum Arthropoda; class Insecta; order Lepidoptera; family Nymphalidae; genus Euphydryas; species Euphydryas editha. The sequence goes on from JAUPFZ010000019.1 coordinate 10,258,800, forward strand.
AGAGAACGTTTAAACATTTTACAAATCAGATTTATAATAACACAGCCACGATATGTTTGCAGTACTTCCTAATCCAGCTTTACATGAATATTCCATACCAATTATTTTTCCATCTTTTGAAAATTCATCATTTATTTCGTGAGGTTCATTTTTTTTTTTGAACTAGTTGTTTGTAAACAAAACGCGAGCACTTGGTAAACATTACTTTCACTATTGTTCACAGTACCAAAATTAAGTACATCAAATATATTTTTTCCACCAGCAAAGTTTCTATTATTAGGGGTAGCACAAGCAAATTTAGACATCTGTTTGATACACGCATTTTTATTTCGTAATTAATTTTTTTTCTTTGACAACAACGTGTATGCATCAATGTTATTATTGTTATTATTTTATATACAATAATACCGTGGGATTATTATAATAATGTTTTTGATAACCAACTTAACTAACGCATTGTGTTCCCTGTAATGTTAGATATAAGTTTTATGCATAAAATAAGTAAATTAAAAATTAATAAATAAAATCAGTTGTTACTTATACGTTATAATCTTACAATTGCTAGTTTGTTTTTGCTGCCAGGCGGCGAAATTTTAAGCCAAGCCTCTCTAGATGTTCCTAATACTGCTAGCTGAACTTTGCTTTTGAATTGCAATTTGACAACAACAATTACATATTTTTTGCTGTCACTCGACTATTGCAAGTTACGTAATAGAGAACCTTTAAGACATTTTGAAATTTCGAAATATACCATTTAACACGATACACACGTCATTAGATAGTACTGTACTGTATCAGCCTGTAAATAATCCACTGCTGAGCGAAACCCTCTTCTTCATATAAAAGAAGGCCTCTTCTTCATATAAAAGAAAGGTTGGAGCTTAATCCACCATGCTGCTCCACTGCGGGTTGGCGGATAATTTCCCTACCAGTGAGTAACGATCGTTATCAGGTGTCTATGATAACAACCGGGATCGACGCCTTTACGTGCCCTCCGAAGCACGGTGGGAAGACCCAAAAGGACTTACACTCAGACCGGAAACAAATATTTGTACACACACAAATATCTGTCCCGAGCGGGAATCGAACCCGCGACCGCCGTGACGTTGAGACGAATAGTCGCACCACTACACTAGAACGGTCGTCATTAGATAGTACCTATCGGCTTTCAAAACGACTGATATTTGTGGTAACAGGGAGCACGGGTACGACAGTGTCGACTGCGGCATCGCGCGGGACGAGCCGACCGCGCTGGCGCACGCCATAGCGCGCGCGCTGGCCCGCTGCGACGTGCTCGTGTGCACGGGCGGCGTGTCCATGGGCGACCGCGACCTGCTCAAACCGGTGCTCGCTAATGTAAGCTTAGGCCGGATTTAGGTAGGGCAATCGGGGCAACTGCCCCGGGCCTCCACATAAGAGGCCACAATAGACTTTGGATAAAAATATTTTTTTTTTTGGAATATGGAGAGGCGACGACCTTTTCTTTTCGTGTGCACTTACTATTTTGGGAATTACTATTTAGAGAAATAATTTGGGGCCAAGGACCTCCACTCCTTTGTTGCCCGAAGCTGCCCTGCTTGCGACGTCACTGAATAACACTAGATAATTTCGCGTTCTTCATTCAAACCGCAGTAAATTTTGATGAAATGAATTATTAACAGTTTCTTATCATTGAACTGAACTGAAACAGCCTGTAAACGTTCTACTGCTGAGCAAAGGACTCTTTTCCATGTAGAAAAAGAGTTGGAGCTTAAACCATCACATTGCTCCACTGCGGGTTGGCGGATAATTTCCCTACCAGTGAGAAACGATCGTTATTAGATGTCTATGATAACAACTGGGACCACCGGCTTTACTTGTTCTCCGAGGCACGTTGGGAAGACCCACAAGGGAACACCCAGACCGTAAAGAAATATTTATACAAATACAAATATCTGTTCCGAGTGGCCCGCCGCGCTGTTGAGGCGACTACTCGTACCACTTCACCAGAATGTCGTTACACTAGAACGTTCTTATCATTAGTATAAGACAATTTTATCTTTTATTATTTTGTTGAATACTTTATAAAAAAAAAATATTCAATATAAAATTTGTACTTTACAGATTTCTAAAAATGATAGAAGTGTGTATATTTAGTACTAGTAAGTCATTAAGGTGCTGTTACAGTATATCAATAAATGTAATGAACAAGTCAAGAAAGTATAATAAATGAGCATGTATTTTAAAGGATTTCGGCGCCGAAATACATTTTGGTCGCGTGCGCATGAAGCCCGGAAAACCAAGCACATTCGCCACTTGCAAGTTTGAAGGAAAGATGAAGTTCATATTTGCTTTACCTGGTAAGGTTGCATTTTATGAATATACAAAGAATTTTTTCAATTAATCCTAAAAAGAAGATCCTGAACCAAGAACACTGACTTACATAATAGTAACCCTTTTTCTAACCAAAATAGAATAATAAGATTATACCTTTATTAAATATGTCGAAGGATAGCGAGACAACCTATAACTAAGCTAGTTGGTTTTCAACTGCCTTTATTTTTAAATTGTTACGTGGTCACAGCCACCGTCATTCGTTATATACATATAATATATAAGTGGGTGGACAAAATATAATATACAACAAATCCCTTTCTCTTATAATAGCAAAACGCAATAACTACTGAATCGATTGTGATGAAAAGTAGTATAGTATAGGTAGCTGGAGAAACAAAATAATTTTCTTTCCCAAAGTTTGCGATACCGAATAACGTGTGTGAAACCACAAGTTAAAAAGTTATATATAACTAGCATCCGCCCGCGGTTTCGCCCGCTTGGATGTCGGTAATCGCGACCAAAAAAAAGTATCCTATGTTCCTTCAAGAGTATGTGTACAAAGTTTCATGATGATCGGTTAAGAATTTTTCGCGTCAAAGCGTAACAAACAAACAAACTTTCGCATTTATAATATTAATATGATGTTAAACGACGCCCAGGCAACCCGGTGTCCGCGTACGTGTGCTGCCTGCTGTTCCCGGTGCGCGCGCTGCGGCAGTGCACGCGGCGCGGCGGCGAGTTCGCGCGCTGCGGCGTGCGCCTCGCGCACCACGTGGCGCTCGACCCGCGCCCCGAGTACGCGCGCGCCGTGCTGCGCTTCCCGCGGGTCGACGACCTGCCGCACGCCACGCTCCTGGGCAACCAGGTAGGCCGAGCACTTTTTTTATTTATTATATAGGGAAAACGGACAGTCGGTTCACCTGGTGGTAAGTGAAAGCGACATCGATAGACCCGCTACATCAGAGGATGAGCAGATGCGTTGCCGGCCATGCATGTTCCAAAATGCTACATCAACTACGTCGACGCTCATGAGCCTCCAAGGCTTACGAGCATTAAAACCTTAGCTTATAATACTCGAGTCACATACTTAATCACCAAAACATTCTTATTTTTACCTGAAGGTATATTTATTAAATATTGACTTTTGGAGTATTGATGAGAAGATTAGAGTAGTTGTTTGTAACGCACACAAGAAGTAAACAACGTACAAGGCGTTTGTATTAAAATGCCTTTCTGACGTTCCATTCTTTGGCGAGCCACTGCCTGTTTATGAATCGACTCGAATTCTGTCTTGAACATTTGGTAAATGTTTGAGCGCTGTTTTGAGTGTTTTTGTAACACTAGTAAAATACACTATTGCATGTTCATGCACTTATATTTATTTATGTGCTAACAGTGCAGCAGTCGGCTGATGAGTGCGTGCGGTGCGAGCGTGTTGCTGGAGCTGCCGGGCGCCACCGATAGTGTGACGCGGCTCGCCGCCGGGACAGTCGTCTCCGCACTCATTACCGGCCGCATCGATCTCACTAGACTTTGACTCTGAACTTTATAACTAAATGAAATTAAAATATTTATTTCGCCATAAGGTGACATAGTTTACAATTGTTTAATGATTTTTGTGTAGTTTTTAAGTTTTTTTTTTTGGAGTTTTCTCCTTAAGAATCGATTTTCATATAAGGCCCCCGGTAAGAAAAAAATATGAGGAGTAACTTCTACTGATCGAATGACCTCGTTACGTTTTTCGTGCGCTACCTATTTTCACTTTTAAGTCGTGAGTATTAATAAGTATAGTCCGCGCGCGAGCTCCGAGGAATCGCTAGTTGAGGAAACGGGTGGGTGTGCGCTGCGCCCGACCGTCGCTCCATACCCCGCACTGCAATATATTTCTTACCGTACGACGACGATAAAAAAAAAGTTCGTAGCGTCTCACACCGACATTTTTCTTTATTATTGCTATAATGAAAAACAAAAATATAACTCCGTTGGCCTATGTGTATTCCTAAAAAAAAAAAGGTCGCAACTCCGACCTCTACTAATTACTCCGTCGGGCTATATGTACGCATAAAAAAAAAACAGGTTATCTCTGAATTTAAATTTCTGTGTCCCGAAGTCTCTTGTGGGGGTCACTCTTATGTAGAAGCCCTCCCCTAAATCCGACCCTGCCTCTATTAGTAAGTCTGACAAGGTTTCATGTCCCTACACGTTCGGGGCCCCTGTAGGCCGGGGACCCCGTATCATTGGTACGGAGCTACGTCTCTGATGCCAAATTAATAACGGACAATTTATTGGCTTAGAAATCTAAAGGGCGTTATATTTTCGCGTAAAAAATGTGAAATAAGTGTTATTCCGTGTCACATACGGATTATATTATTTGTGCCTGTTTAGAGAATCGTTCTCAAGGTGTAAACTCAAGCCGTGCGTCGGATCTGACACTCAGTTTTTTTAATTGTTTCTTTCCATATCTTTTGGTTTTCTTGCTTCAAGTATCTTTAAGTGTTATAATTATTAGTGAAAACCTTATTGATATGGGTGTTAGTGTTGTTGTTTGTGAATGCAATATAGGAATTTAAAAAAATATAAATGAAACATTTTAGGAAAATGCCAGTGCTAATTCTACACCTCATTAAGTGACCAGTGATCGACTATTGAAACACGATTGGAGGAGTAGAATGGGTCACCTGACTTAATCACTGGTATAGTCCAACGAAAACCAACGCGATCCCAGTTTAATTTTTATAATTTGTCATAAGGTTGGTCATACATCAAACTATGTTCGTATTTGTAATATTGTTATTGTTTTACCTAAGTTTTAACGACAAGATTCTTTTTTCGCATATAACTTGGTTCATTGATATTAAAGAAGCTTAGGTTCAAACTGTCCGAAATATATTACTGTTACTATAGTACCTCATCATATATGTGATATTGTACCTTTAATTTACTTTTTTAAAATGTTTAGCACATAGGTGATGAATCTCTATTGAAAAAAATCATAAATTTTACATAATATTTTTCCGAGTGATTAATTCGATATATTTATCAATTTGATTTATTTATAGGATATACTAAACTAGCATTTTGTTAGCGAAAAAAATTAATAAATAAATATATATATCAAGCTTGGATAAAAAATTTGCATGGACCAAAAAATCATTGCTTGCTCGGCGTTAAGGAACCTAGAAACATTTAGAGAAATTCTCATAATTGTAAGTCTGATTTCAACATCTGCCAATGCACAAAGCAATGTCATCATTAAAATAGGAAGCATTGCCAAGTATATGGACTTTATAGATTAATCTTTTCAATAACCACATCAACCCCATAATGTCACTAACAATTACATTAAGTGTACCAGAGTAATAATAATAATAATCAAAAATAGTAAAAGTTTACATGCAGAATCTCTTTCATTTTCACAATTTATATATTGTATTATCTACATATATCTTTTAAGCATTATCAATTAATAACAATTACATACTATTTCAGTGGCATGATTTCGTCTGGCAAATGACTTGTTGTAATGCTGAATAAGATTTAGATTGTGTTTGAAATGTGGTAATTTTACTGTTGAAAGTTATTGTTATAATCATGTGTTAAACGTACAGAAATAATTATTTTTACTGTTGTTTTTATTTAGTGTGTAACCTATACTTAAAGTTTGGGTTTATACAATTATTTGGATAAATGTAAAAATGCCTAATATGCAATAAAAAAGGTTGTGTTTTTTCTATTTTGTTCACAAATGATTTTAAATAAAAATATTTGCTCCATACCTTGTTAATCATTTTTGATAATTTTTAAGTAACATTTTACATATAATCACAAATAGATGAAAACAAATAAATATTTTTGGATCTAGTGATAAAATAATATAATTATGAAAACAATTACCTTTATTTATCATTTAATAATTAAACATTTTTGAAAAAATAAATCATAGTTGACCAAATATATTAAATTAGCAAGCTATTTGAAATTATCTTGTAATAATTGCATTTATATAAACAGATCCACATTTGTAAAATTATATAGTACAAGTAGTTTGTATATCTTTTGGAAATTAATTTTGGTGTCATTATGAATACTAATAATGGGTTTAAAGAAAATTAATGATTTTTGCAACTTAAAGTAGGTGTGCATTTTTTTAGGAAACAAGTTTTAAGGTTAATATAATCTGATTTACTTAAATTAATACACAATTTAAAAATGTTGTTGGCATACAGCAAGGATTATGTATTTGAAAAGATAATTCATTTCGTAATATCTTAGTGTTTGACTTATTTTATACAAAAATAATAAATAATGTTCTGTTCACATAAACTTTTAGGACACTACACACTGAAATTAGTTCATACTTCAGTCAATATAAAAATTTATTATATACTATTAACTTACTATGTAACAAAAACAATTGTTAGACAACACGTTGCACTTCGAAAAATCTTTTTAGATAATATACTTGCCCTAATGTCATGACAAGTAAAACAGATGCTTCAAAAATGGACCACATCACTACACGAGAGTTTGTACTTTCGTTGATAGCACGATGAATTCGGTCACGTACCTGTAAATAAAAATTAATTTGTGTATACTGAAAATGATATGCAATAAATTTTTTTAAGCTCTATGTAGAGGGCCATATATAACTGGCATTTTATTGTAATTAGCATTCACTATTTATTTCTATTCGCTAGTATATGCATTAATAAAATCCAAGACATGAGTGAATGAAACTTGTGGATAACCAAGGGTAGAAGATTCAAATTTAAGCTAGCAATGTTTCCATGATAAGCAATAAAGGAAAATATTTTGCAGAAACATGCTTGCCTCAGGGAAATTATTCTGCTCTACTGTGAATTAAGGAAATGGCTTTTGCTCAGCAGTGGACATTCACATTCTGATACATTTATCACATTATTCATACATCTTGAGGGTTCTTTGTAATAATTGATTGTAATATTTTTCATTTTGCTCATTCTGAGATGTTGATGGAGGAAAGTATAAAAATATTCCATAATAATAGTTTTGTTTTTAATTATGGTGTAAGAGTGGTAAATTGCATGTAAATAATGAGAAGTAAATTTTATCAATTACCTGCATATATTCCTGTTCATGTTTAACAGTTTTAAGCGTCGTACCAAGCTCTTTGATCATGTCTTCAAGTTTGTTCGGGTTAACTTCTTCATTCTTTTCATTATTTTTATTTGGTGCTTCTCCAACTTCTAAGTTGAACATTACCACCTGAAAATTAAACAAAATATACTATTTTACTTTATCAATATATTTATTTACGGATATAACATTTTCATTTATATTTATATGATTTTAATTAATTGAACAGTTAAATTTATTGTAACAAACCATTGGAAATTTTGAATGACTTAATATGTATATAATATTTTAAACAAACTAATTCTAGAATAATTATCTCTTTATCAACAGAATGTACCTTAGGTGTCATTGTAGACATTTGATTACTGAAGCAGTAAGTGTAACGTCCTGAAGTAGTGGCTGAGAATGTGAATATACCAGAAGATTCTCTTTGTCCAGAATATAATACTGTGCCATCAGGAGCGGTTATTTTTACATCTATGTCTAAGAAACCACCTTCTGCTATTTCAAAAGATAATCCTGAAAAAACATATATAATATAAATACAACTTACCAACACAATTCACAACATTCTCTTCGATGGAGAATAAATGAGAAAGAGATAAGCCCTTCTATTTTAGTAAATTTACATTGCCCTGTTGCGGCATGAAAAGAACGTGGAAAACGAAAGAAGGAAAAGAATAATGTAAAAATATGCTAGTCGTAGTTATAAAAGAAACACTAAGGATATAAAACTATTTACCCATTTTCGTGCCAGCTTCAACATTCTCAAAAAAACATTCTTCGGCGTGTGCATCAACTGTTATAGTGTAACAGTTTGTAGAAGATAAAAATATGGTTAAAATTGTTGATATTAGCCATAACAATTTATATGAGCTACACATATTTGCTAATTATCTGTTTAAGTAATATGTACTTTCAATAATTTGTTGTAACAGCTCTGTATTATATTTTACACACTATTTATTCTGATTATCGGATTCTGTTTGAAAGGCCACGTAATGACAAATGCCCAAAATGTTATTACAATTTTGACGTATAAAAATCTAAGTGTTGCGTTCGTAATAACATTACATGAAATATACCGTAAAATGGGGTGAATAGGTTTGATTTTGAAGTTCACAGCAAATTTTTTTATATTATCCATGAAATATGAACAATAAGTTTTTTGTAAACTTCTCCGCCTATTTATACTTTACTGAAATGATAAAAATTGTACAATATATTCTTATATATAAAAATATTTAACAAAATGTAGGCTGTCCCTATTGATACTTAAACCGGGGTGTATAGGAACAAGAAAAGGGTAAATAAATAGAAAAAAATGCATAGGGTTGTCAGATATTTGAAACTAACTTAAATGTAGTATTTGTAGATTTGATGCTACAGTATTATATAAAATAAAAATTGTAAAATTAGGGTATTCATGGTTATTAAGCTGAAAATATGTAATTATAAGGCCTAATATAATATTAGATATATAATTATGTTGTAGTATTATTATATTTCTAAATAATTTAAAGTGGTTAAACATTTCACGCAGGAAAAAAAAATCAGTGGTGTCCTCATCGTCGTAGTAGGGCGCCACGGGATCGCTTTCGCATGCAACCGTGACGCCCCGATGGTTGGCCCGCATCTGCGGGAAGCCTTCGCTTATAAAGCGCTCGCGGGCACTGTAAGCGCTCTATTGACCTGGTGGCGAGTGGAAGGATGTGGTGCCCTCTCCCACTCTATTGCGGAGGGTGGAGGAGTGCATATTGGCGTCTCCTCCTCCCGGTCGTCTTCTGCGGAGCGAGTCAGCGGCTGCTTCCCGCTCTCGCTCCGAGGCCTCCTTCAGTGCCATGACCTCCTCACAATATGAGGTCACGGTCGACCGGCACCTCTCGCTGCCAAACATGTAGCGGACCACACTTGACAGCGAGAGGTCTCCGCCTATCACTACCAACAGGGCCCTGCGCTGGGACTCCCAAGCGGCGCATTCCTCCAGGGTGTGACGCGCCGAGTCGATTGGCGCGCCACACTCGTGGCAAGCAGGTGTGGTTTCTCGTCAAAGTGACAACCCTATCCCTATTCAAACTTTACCGTTCTAAGTCAGCTCTCATTTACTCTATTTACTTGCTTTAGCGTGCCTATTAAGTTTCAAGCACAGCCTATTTTACTAGACCGTGGTTTCAAGACGTTCCTTTTCACTTTTTTACTGTGTCTTTTAACCATACGTATAAAATCGAAATGAGATAGACTTCTGATTGTTAAGGACACCGACGCGCCCGACAGCGCCCGACGGGGCGCGGGGGGACACGATCGGCGGGGCGAACGTGAAGGGCGCATTCGATCTTTTTTTACCCGCAACGCCGAACCGTCTTCTTTACCCACGACGCCCATTTTTATATATTTTCTTTTCTTGCTTGTACCGATCTAGATACCGCGTTAATATACAGTCCATTTATTTAACCATCATTTTATTTAACCATCATCGGGTACCCAGTTCTTCCTCACCAGCACGGCACAGGGCACTGGCCCCACCATATGGTCCTTCGAGCCGGATATAACCGAAGAATTGGAAAATTGAAGATTTCAAGTCAGAGGTCAAGTGAAAGTCACCGCCTGGCATATCGTTCCTGTCCAAGTTGTTTCGCCGGAGTGAACATTGCTGCACTCATAGCTGACATTCCCGGGCAAGAAACACTCAGCAATCGATAGGAATACAATCTGTGTAAAGATCTTGGACACGACGGAAACTTCGATCGTCAAACCGCAAACGTCAAGGATTCACGTGAGATCGTTCAATATCCTACTTTCATCCTAACCGTTATCATTCAACAATCATTATTCCATTTTCACGTCATTTCATACCATAGAATTCATGCTCATTATTTCGTAGTCGTAGCATTCGTTACATAATTATAATTGGCTATAATATCATTCATCAACTTACAATATATTTAAATTAGACTAAATTATAAAAATTTTACGTACACAACGTTACGTTACATAATTTAATAAACAGCTTTTCACAATCATTTACATAAAAATTCATTAAATAATAGCTTTATCATCATCATCCTTCATTGTAGCTTACATTCAAATTGATTTCTTGACAAAATTATTCATTAATAATTTTTTCATTACAGGTCGGTACTTCAAAAACAAAAGTGTACGACATTGTAACAATCGTTTTTTGCGATAAAAACGCCTGATAATTTTTAAAAGCAATCGCTTTACATCATTATTGCTTTATTTTTCATACGGTTTATTATTTATTTTAGAGAATTATTTTATTTAATTATTTAATTTAGTAAATAAAAGTTTTAATTTATTTGCTTAAGCTTTAAACTTGCTTTTTGCCAGCTTTATTTAAACAAAAAATTAATACGCGTTAACTTAAATATATATTTCTTTCAAATTTTATAAAAAATTACTCATTGTTTGTAGATTGTTACAACTGAGAATATTATTTAACATTTTATTAAAGAACAAACAATGAGTGATAAGCAAATGAAACATTTGATTAAAAAACGAGCTGTAATTAAAGGAAAGCTTACTAGCTTTAGTACTTTTTTAAAATCGATAAAAAACAGTAAACAAATCAATGAATTAGAAACACAGATCGAAATTCAAGTGCGTTTAGAAAAGATTGAAAGTTTATACGATAAATTCAATGGGTTTCAGAGTGAGCTGGATGAATTGATGGATATGCCTGAGGACGAGGCTAAGGAGCGCGAGGCCTTCGAGTCCCAGTACTACTCTCTCGTGTCTGCCGGACGAGCCTTGATCCAGAATCCTAGCAAACCGTCGCTTCCTTCGCAGGACCCTTTGTCTCCGGTTTGCTCTGGGGAACATTCACACAGACGTAAGGTTGTTGAACTACCTAAGATAGACTTGCCACATTTTAACGGCGATTATCAATACTGGCTTGGCTTTAGGGATACGTTTAATTCCTTAATTCATTCAGATAGCACTATTGACAATGTAAATAAATTTCATTACCTACGGGCTTGTTTGAAGGACAATGCGGCCTTGATTATATCGGGTTTAGATTTTTGCGCAGACAATTACGAGATTGCATGGAAAACTCTATGCGAACGATATGACAACAAACGTCTTCTAGAAAATCACCATTTGAATTCTTTGTTTAAGGTAGAATCCATACAAAAGGAATCTAGTGTAAGTTTGCGCAATTTGATAGACACAATAAATAAAAATTTAAGAGCATTATCTAACTTAGGCCAACCTGTCCAATAATGGGATACATTAATCATTCATATGATGGCTTCTAAGTTAGATAATGTCACAAATAGGGAATGGGAATTCTATAGGAACAACCATAAAGATCCCCCACATTGGAAATGTTTATTAGATTTCTCTCCAACAAAGCAGATCTTTTAGAAACTTTAAATACAGCAAAAATGGACAGATATAAATCAGATGCCAGTTTTAATAAATCCAAAAGTTTTGCAATTTTACCTAGTAAATCGTTATCATGCCCCCTTTGTAAAAAGGGTCATGCACTATTTCAATGCGAATCATTTAGGATGTTACCAATTGAAATAAGAGTTCAAAGAGCAAGAGCGTTTGCAGTTTGTTTGAATTGCTTGCGTCTCGGTCATTTTGAAACCAAATGCAAGTCTTCTCATTGCAAATACTGCGCCAAAAAACATAATACCTTATTGCATTTAGACGAGTCTCCTTCACAGAACGTAGCACTTTCAGCTAATGAACTTCATTCTAACTCTCTTCAAACTTCTACTGTTCTGCTTTCCACAGCTCTGGTTAAGGTTCTCGATGCCAATGGACAACCGCATGCCGCTAGAGTCTTGCTTGACAATGGAAGCACCAATAATTTTATAACCCTGAATTTTGCTGGTAAGCAAAAACTTAATACTAATTCTACTGAAACTAAGGTGTCTGGTATTAATAATCAACCTCTCTATAGTTCACAGTCGTGCTCTCTTATATTGGAGTCTTACGTTGGTGACTATAGGGTAGGGATTGATTGCATAATTTTAACTAACATCACAACACTTATTCCTTCTGCCTATGTTAATCTAAATAATATACAATTAATACCATCGAGTATTATTTTAGCTGATCCGTCATTCCATATTCCTTCTACAATAGATATATTAGTGGGTGCAGAAATATTTTGGAATATAATTGGAACGAATCGTATCAATTTAGGCAAAAATAAGCCTACACTCTTTGAAACTAGGTTAGGCTGGCTCGTATCTGGTTCCATCATAGATAAAAATTATGATAACAATCAAAATCCTATATGCATGTTAAGCAACAATTTAAAAGTTGACCTCACTCGTTTTTGGGAGCTTGATTCTTTTTCTTCTAAGCACAATTTTTCCCCAGAAGAACGTGCATGTGAGGACCATTTTGTAAAGACTACAAAATGCAAGGCAGATGGACGATTTGTTGTTTCGCTGCCCCTTAAGGAATCACCTAGTCATGAGCAAAATGTATCACTAAAAAGAAAAGATTGATATGTATCTTTTGATCACTGTGATATGTATCACTCTTTTATATCTTTGTATCTTTACGTGTCAGTAGCTCACAGTACTCAAACTCAGTTAGTAAATCAGTAAGATAGATAGGTCGTAACATTAGGAATCTTTCTGATTTGTCGGGCTGCTTTTTCTTTCTAGGTATCTATTTGTTATGTATGATTGATACATATTAAATAGGTACTCGAAAAATTAACTTAATTTGTTCATGAGTGCGCTATGCATCATGCGATACAGATAGAAAAAGATTCCGTGATAGAACGAGTTGAAAAAGATACACTGATACAGTGATACAGTCGGATTTGAACGGATATCAAGAGTAATAGATGAAAACGGAAAGATTCATATCTTTTGTATCTATCACTCCTGAGTTAGAGCCGAAACACATAACGGCGTTGCGTTGACGCAACGCTAAAATCAGCAGTTTGCGTTGCGGCGTTGCGGCGTCGCGAAAAAGAGCGTTGTTGTAGGGTAACCAGTTCTTCGTGATTTTTGATTGCGGATATTAATTTAATTATTTTAAATATTATAATTCACGTGAAATTTGTTAATATTTGAAGTTGTTATTAAAGTAGAAAAAAAAAAAATAAAAAAAAATAAATCTATATCAACGTCAGACATTGTAATTTTAATACTGCTTCTGGGTTGACTGACGCGTGTTGTTTGCAAGAGTGATAGACACTAGTGATAAGTGATGTGTAATTCAGCCAGTGTTAGCATTATTTGCTGACAGTATTACGTATTTTCGGTCGTACAATTATCGTTTTTCGTTCCAATATATCGTACAATCGCCTGTACATGACCACTACATCTAATCTAAAAAGTAAAAATCTAAAGTATATGTTTAAAAGCTCAGAAACTAGATACGAGAGGGCAGTTCAGTAGTTACAATTTCCATTTCGATGAGATTTGAACGAAAAAAAAAAATCGCAAAATTATGTTGTGCGCGTTGAATTATCGTATAATTTCGATATCAGCTCTATGTTCGATCGTAAAGATTTTTGTCAATAATTTTTTTTATACTGGTAGGATTTAAAAAAAAATTTTGTCTTATAAAGCCTTAACAAGATTTAAATAAAGTAATACATAAATTAATATCTTACATTTATATTCGTTCTATAGATTAAATATAAATAAATACCTTTCGCCCGCGGCTCCGCTTGCGTGGTACAGCTACCAGCTAGTAGTCGGTATGTAAAGTAGGTACTCTATGTCCTTTTCTGTACCCCAGACAACTGGTATGCAGAATTTCATGATGATCGTAATTCAGGTGAATAGTTAAAGCGTGAAAGCGTAAAACAAACAAAGAATTGTCTATATTGTTGAGGTTCCGACAACACAAATATGTTGTGACTGCCGACAACGAAAAAATGTACCGTCAGACGGAAGTCTGTGAACAGCAGCGTGCAATTCAACAAATTTTATGGAGATTCCATCCCTCTCATCCTATAAAAAGTTATCAGCTCAATACTGTTACTTATGGCACATCGTCAGCGCCTTTTCTTGCTACCAGATGTTTGTATCAATTAGGGCAGGAGCAGAGCCCTCTTTCCCATTGGGCACTTTGGGCAAGTGCCCAGGGCCCCGCGATCGATAGGGGCCCCCTCAGATCAAATAAAAAGTCCCTAGTTCCTGTCAGATCACCAAACGATAACCAATATTTATTACCAAAAAAAACTTATATAAATCGAAGAAATGGAACCTAAATTACTGACTATAATCCCAACTTACTAACTTTTACATGCGCGAAGCTATTCTAGTCTCGCCCAAAAGTTAGGCTTTCCGACTTCAGCATGCTTAGATAAATTTAAATAGTACCTGGATGACCGAGCTTTGCTCGGTTAAATTATATTTAGATACATACAGATGAAACGTAAATAATATTTTCGATCTTACCGACATATTAGTAAAATAATAGGAACTGATTATTTAAATAGAAAATAAAAAATAAAAAGAGCTCTTAATTAAAAAAAAGGAAAAAGATTGGTCTGTAGAAACCTGGATTCGAACCCAGGTTTTCTAATTTCGAATCCGCCCGATTCCTATCTGAGCTATTAGAAGCTTGTCAATGACTGCGAAATTTACCTTCGTATTCTAATGGTATTTTTTAATTGCGTAAAAATAGGGATAAAACAACATTTTCTAAAAATAAATCCTAGCTAGATCGATTTATCGCCCCCGAAACCCCCTGCATACTAAATTTCATGAAAATCGTTGGAGCCGTTTCCGAGATTCCGATTATATATATATATATATACAAGAATTGCTCGTTTAAAGATATAAGATATAATGGTATACTCATTTTCACTCATCAGTGACACTCTATTTAAATTAAGCGAACGAAGCGAAGCATGAGGCTCCAAGTTTGAATTAACCAATTTATTTAATTGAGAAATTACATAGAAAATTAAAATGTGTTTGAATTTATATTTAAGGAGATGGTGGAATGGAATCCCATATAAGTTTGGCCCTGGTTTGAATATCAGTGTCCAAGAATAATTTATGCCACATTAGTTAGGTATATAAATGCAAATAATAGGTACATATTTTATTTACTTACAATGAGTTTTAATAAAACAATGGAATTTGTGATCTGATAGATTTTTTTTTTGAGAACTTCGTTTTACATTGAGGTTTTTTTACTATAAATTAAGACTTTTTTATTATTACTTGCGTATATTTTAAGTAAAAACAATAATTTATAATTTGCAACATGATGATTCGTTTCGTACTTAACAAACAAGTGTGGTGTGATGGATAATACATATTTTACAAAGTATTTTGCACTCTGCATCGTCAGTCCAACTGAATGGAAGAGAGAAATTTAAAATAGAAACCTTTCTTCCCATAATTGATAGCCTCAGCGTTCATTTAAATTTTCCAAATTAAAAAGAATTAAAAATGAATTGAGAAGTACAATGCTTCAAGAGAGATTAACCAGTTTGTCGTTGATGTCCATAGAATCTGATGTGCTAAAAAGCATTGATTTTGAAGAAGTGATTAACGATATTGCCCATCTGAAATCTAGAAGGGTTCCTCTTCAAATAACATAGATTTTTAAGCACTAACCTGCAAATGCTAAAAGAGTTATTTTTGTTGACTAGGGTACGTTCGCGGGCCCTCTTCTAATTGATAATTCATCACTTTTACCACCATCTTGCTTATTTCTTCCGTGAAACAGCTTTGCTGTGTTTCGGAAAGAAGGGCAAGACAGGCAGTGTAATTACTGGCACCGAGACTTAACATCATATGTCTCAGGATAGGCAACACATAAATGAGTTGGCTGGGTTAGTTCCAGGTAAACTAGTTTATGTTCATGGGCGACGTCGAACACTTACCATCAGGTGGCACGTCTGCCAGTTTGCCTATCCAACTAACATAAAAAAAAATGTGGTCTGTGGACTGCATAGATTAAAAAATCCTATAAAAGTGATGAATTATCAATTAGAAGAGGGCCCGCGAACGTACCCTATATTACATTTATCTATTCGTTTCATGTGATTGTTAATAAAAATAAATATTTAACCTTGTTTATCTACTTTCTTTGTCTTTTCTAAAAAAAATAGTGTTCTGTCAAAGTCATAGGGGCCCCATTATCGTAATATGCCCAGGGCCTCCAATATGTTAAAGACGGCCCTGGGCAGGAGTCCACAGACCCAGATATAAAACGAGCAATTTGTAAAGACTTCTATGTTGATGATTTTTTGTCAGGTAATAAAACTATAGACGAAACAATATTTCTATGCCGAGAAGTACCTAAGTAGAGTTTTAGCATCAGCACAGTTAAATTTGCGAAAGTGACATTCGAATTAGAATAAAATATTGCTGGTTATTTCCGGTGAGTCTGACATTTCTGGATCTGTGGATCTCAGCAACGATCATCTGTCTAAAACACTAGGATTATACTGGACGTGCTCGGCGGATACCTTGTCATTTCCAATGTCTATTCAATCAAGGGACAGTATAAACAAGCGTCTTATTTTATCAACAATTGCTCAAATATTCGACCCTCTTGGCCTTGTTACGCCTAGTATTGTAGAGGCTAAACTATTAATGCAGCGGTTGTGGATAGATAAATGTGGCTGGGATGAGTCAGTTGCTGCTTATATTGGAAAGGCTTGGTCTGACTTTGTGGTTTCATTGCCAGCATTAAAAACTTTAAGTATACCAAGATGTGTTATTTCTCAGGTACCAACTGATATACAACTGCACATATTTACAGATGCATCAGAGAAGGCGTACGGCGCATGTACATATGTGAGATGCCTGAATGTTGATGGCATTGTCATTACCCGTTTGCTTGCTTCCAAGATTAAGGTAGCTCCATTAAAAACGGTCAGTATTCCCCGATTGGAACTTTGTAGTGTACTACTGGGAGTGAGACTAGCAATAAAAATTTTGGAATCTTTAACAATTACATTTAATAAATGCACATTATGGACAGATTCCACAATCGTTTTGTGTTGGCTCAGATCTTCTCCCAGTCTACTGAAACCATTTGTGCGTCATCGTGTATCCGAGATACAGGAAAGTTTTTCAAATTACGAATGGCGTTATATTCTTTCGAAAGATAACCCCGCAGATATAGTTTCTCGAGGTTTGCGAGCGGATATGCTTAGTAAGTCTTCTCTATGGTGGTCAGGGCCTTCTTTTCTTCAATCAGATCCAAAGGACTGGCCAATTCAGCCTAAGCAAGAAATACAATTTCTCGACTTACCAGAAACAATTAGATGCTTACATATTGTTCAGGAGAGTAACATGTATACAGAATTAATTGCAAGGTATTCATCATTTTCAAAATTACAACTTATTGTTTCATTTGTGTTCAGATTTATAAATAATTGTCGTAACAAGTCCAAAAGATTAAACGGCAACATAACAATTGATGAACGTGCTAATTCCACTAATTTTGAAATTTGGTAGGAATATTCCTTTTACCGAGTAGAGGTCAGCTAAGAACGGATTTTACGAAATTCTACCTCTAAGGGGGTGAAAAAGGGGGGTAAAGTTTGTATGGGACAACATGATTCCTTGGTCCAATCTACTTCAAATTTCGCATAAATATTCTTTAACAGAATTGGTTGAAGACGTGTTTCGTATTTTATCGAAATTCATCCTCTAACGATGTCAAAAGGGGGGAGAAAATTATTTTGATATAAATACTCCATAGTGATTTTGATTTAAATTAAAATTTATTTTGACACATGTTTGACAACCAATCCTTCTGTTATAAAATATTTTCCAGTATCGACGCAGGTGTAGGTGATAAAAAATATAATTTTTGAAATTTTAGTTAAATACCCGTGCGAAGCCGGGGCGGGCCGCTAGTATTTTATAATTTATCAAATAAATCCTTGATATTATTATGATTACTACCTTTCTGTGAGTATATTTAATGATAAATTACTTGTCATTTAAACTTCATTTTGTTAAGTAAACACTAAAACTTCTTAGTGGTGTCCCGAAATTGAGGGGTGGGGGGATATTGGTGGGAGGTAACTACTGGTTTCTTCCTCTTTCAAATGAATCCCAACAGTAGGGGTCTAGGGTGGCTGGCTTTGGAGTTACACTGGGATGATTTTTGGGGTAGAAAATTGGTGTAAAAATAAAATATAAAGTATTTAGGAAATTAAGTATTTTAAAAAATAACAAATAATGTAAAATAAAATGAATCAAACAAAAAAAAAAATAATAATATAGAAGCAACACAATTTGCAAAAAAAACTTTACACTCAAGCACGCTTGCACACTACACTCACAAACACTCACAGAAGTTCCATACAAATATTCGAGATGCTTTCGATCAGCTGCAGTTTGGCGGGAGTGCTCGCAATAATTTTCTTCGTTTATATAAAATCTAATTATAGCTGACCTTTCACGAGACGTTGACGACTCACTTTCGATAGACTGTAGCTCGCTCGAAAGCATTGACGCTTGCAATAGTTTTCTGACCATTGACCATAACTTTGTTCTCTCATTCAACATTCGGAGTATTCAACAAAACTTTGATGCTCTTTTGGTGACCCTACAACGTTCTAAGATAGTATTTGATATCATAGTTTTGACGGAATGTTGGTTACACGAGAACACTGTGATACCGCAAATTCCTAGATTCAATGCCTTCCGTACACACAAGTATATTAACAAGAGTGGGGGAGTAGTTGTCTACGTCAGGGAATCCTGGAGTGCGACAGTGCAGGAGTCTTCCTGTGAGGATAGTAATTGCTTAGAGATTAATTTTGATCCAAATCTACTTGTTCTAGCTATATACCGGTCTCCATCTTGTAGCAACGTGGACAACTTTTTATCATCTTTAGATAAAGTTTTGACCAACGCTCGATACAAGAAAAACGTCATCCTTACAGGAGATATCAACCTGGACCTGTGCTTCGTACCACTTGGAGACCAATGTAATAACTACATTTAAGTACTGACTGAACATCAGTTGTTTTCAGCCATTAATAAGCCGATAAGAGGTAAGGCCTGCCTTGACCATATTTTTGTGAGAGACCCAAGACAAGCTGTAGGTATAGTGTGCGTATATAAAATTTCGTCCCTTAATCACTGCAATGAATTTTTCATCAATGTTGGAAAAGACCTAGCGCACAAATCCCTCACTAAGCTGGCTGCTACACAGGACTCTCTTACAGCGGCAATTAAAGGAATCAAATCTCCTATTAACTCTTTCTTCTTAACCCCTACTGATGAAGGTGAAGTAAGCGGTCTCATATGTGATCTCAAACCTCATAGTGCTCCTGGAATCGACGGGTGTCCACCATCACTCATAAAACATATAAAAAATTACATAGTTAAACCTCTAACCCACATATTCAATTTAAGTCTATCATCCGGTACTTTCCCTACAATCTGGAAAACAGCATTAGTGACACCCATTCATAAAAATGGTGACAAAAGCAACCCGTGTAACTATCGACCTATTTCTTTGCTCCCAGTTGTTTCAAAATTGTTGGAAAGGTTAGTTAACAGGCGTCTAACTTCTTACCTTGAAAGCAACAATCTAATCCCGGATAGACAGTACGGTTTTCGGCGTGGGCGATCCACAGAAGACGCGGTAACATTATTGTCGAGTATAGTCTCGACTGCATTGGATCAACACAAGTGCTGTCTTGGCGTGTTTCTTTACCTGGCCAAGGCATTCGACACTGTTTCGATACCCATTCTAGTTAAAAAACTTGAAGGCCTGGGAATAAGAGGCATTGGAGTGGTTTAACAGCTACTTGACAGCGCGGTTCCAATGTGTGCAGGTGGGTGCGGATGTTAGCAATACATTACCAGTTGGATTTGGCGTACCTGTACTACTACTGTACTGTGTACCTGTTCCTTGTTTACATAAGCGACATGATGGAAGTCTTATCCGGTAGTCGTATATTACGTCGATGATACAGCAATAATCTTCCAAGGTATGACATGGAAAGAAACTTACAAAGCAGCAGAGAAAGGAATGGCACGTGTAGCAGATTGGCTATTGAGAAACTTGCTGACAATAAATATTAATAAAACTAAGTACATAGCCTTCCACAAAACGCGCATTTCACAACCTCCCGCAACGGCATGCTTAAAATTACATACCTGCAGCCTAATACCCGCCTACTGTGATTGTCATTCGATAGCCCGCACAACCAATATAAAATATTTGAAAACCGTTTTCATATATCGATATCAGTAGTAATGATTTACTATCAATTGCGTAACGTAAACACAAAACGAAACAAACGCAAACTGTTGAAAATAAAGGTTAAAACAGTTTAAATATAAACTATAACAAGTTTATATCAAATGTTTTGAAAAACTACGTCTTATGGTTATAAAATATTAAATATTATAGTAATATTATAGTATTATTATAATTTTTAATTTTTTAATATAATAATTATTATAAGGCATACTTCAATAAAACTAAAAATGATTCGTTTCACAAACTTTTTCTTAAATACACACACTATTTTATTACGGAAACTAAATAATCATAACCAGAAAAGAGTAAAGACTCGACTTTATTGCTTAACCCTTTCCTAGCGAATATGCCAAAAATAATGAAAAACAAAGTTTTTATGATTCTATATGGATAAGGGATAGTAAAGAAATCTAATTTATTTTTTTCAGATTTTTTTATTATATCTAAGTACTATTTTTATAACCTAGACTTAGAAGTACCGTCAGGCACTTTAGGTCACAAAATGAGTAATAAAATAGCAACATTAAGTACTTCTTTTTAGCTCGAAATAATAATTAAATTAAAAAGTAATTAAACATTAGCATTGTGGTATTCTGAAAAACAATTCTTTTTTTTATTTATGCACAAAAATACATATAGATCAGCGTTGCCAGACGTCCCGATTTTGGCGGGACGTCCCGATTTTTTAATCAAAATTATGAGCATGTCCCGCGCGGGACATGCTCAGTCCCGCTTTTCGGGGAAAACTCGACCATGCGTGCAGCGTGCTGAGAAAGCGTGGGCGGGTGATACAAACAAGCATGGACTGGCCGCCCGCCCTTTTATTTCAGAAGACTATTTAACGATAGGGTAAACCTTATTTCAAATATTATATTTTTATTGAAATACATTTTCTATGGCTATTTTTGCTATCTGTTGTCACGTAAACGTGATTTGAATTCAAATAAAAAGATAAATATTTAAAAACTTCTTATTATATACGTTTTTTTTACTATGTCCCGCTTTCGACGAAAGAATCCCGCTATTTTACTCAAAAAGTTCCAAAATCCCGACTTGGCAAATAAAAAAACTGGCAACGCTGATATAGATATAGTGTAGTGCAAACATTTAAGTGAGGCTTTGATTGCACTTTCTTCATGCTGCATACTTCACACTCCTTCTATTTGGCGCAAACGTAGGCCAATGTACGCCGCGGATTTCTACACGAACGTCTTTCAACGTTGAGAAGCCAGTGTTGCGCCTCTTAGATGGCCCAGGGCTAGGCACAGAGCCTCTTGATAAACTTTTCTTCTTGTTATCTTTGATGTTCTTCATAGACTTGATGTTCCTTTGCATACTGGATCTGATTATCTGTATGTCATGTCATGAAGGCATTTACGTGTTGTTATTGCAATGAAGATGGCCCAAAATTGCTACAAATCTGTCTCTAGGCATAGTTTTACATATCAGAGGGTTATTCAAATCAGGTGCCGCTGAATATAATGATCTGTCCACGAAGGCTGGGTATTGTACCCCATATAGAAGTTCATTCCGATAAGGGCCAGTAGTTCTTCTTTTTTCAAGTTCAAGATTTTATCTCTTTGTGTTGCATATAAGTTACTTTGATACACAATATTATCCAGTACATCACTAATCAAGACTAAAAATATCAGTTGGCGTAGTGCATTTAACAAAATATACGTCAACTACTCCCGTGTTTGCAGAATATTCTGGTAAATACGTTTCTACATCACGTTTCTTCCATTTAAAATTAGGCTCAAGTTTTTCTTTTTTTTTTTTTTTTTGATTGTGCATGTGTTGACGGAACAGTTTCCTCAGTCTGTAAATTATGTGGAACAGTGTTGGTAACAGAATATACAATTGCCTCTTGGTATATTTCCACTAGGATCTTCTGCCTCATTTCTTGTATATGGTTCAGCTCGGCATTAATTCTTCTAATACTGTTACGATTTTTTTATCAAAATTGCTAGTTGAGGGTAGTTGTTCTTCGGAAATGTTTTCTTCGTCAGACAATTCCATATCTGAAGTTTTAGAACAATCTAGAAGATTTTCCATAAGTAAGGTGTCTACAAAAGCCGTATTCTTTGAAATATTCAGTATAAATATCTGTAATATAAGATAAGAAAGTATCATAATATATTCGTTCTAATTAACAAAAAATCAACCAAAATCCCTGACGGTACTCATAAGTTCTTGTACATTTTTATCGTTATTTTAGCACTAAAATTTAAAATTATTATGAAAAACCATATTAATTTTATAGTTAAAACTATAATCTAATATAATAATATAAAAAAATGTGTGTGTCAGCTTCGACGCACGACTGGAGTTTACTCCTTAAGTACGATTGTCTAAACATACGCAAAAAGAGTTTATCCAACTGAAAATAAGATTAATACCATATGAAAGGGTAAATTAACAAATTAATGAAAATAATATACATATATAAATATATATTTATTCATTTTATATACATTTATTATAACTAATCGGCGAAATATTTTACATTTAACTTTTCACAATAGTCAATTTCAGATGTGCACAAATATTTCATTACGAATGTTGATAAATTATGTAATTATTATTATCTGACAATTATCATTTATTTTTTAAATATTATTTTTCAATATTAATTAGAGCAACTTTACTTTCGCACCGCACCGTAGGTGCGCGCGCACCGAAAAAGTAACGAGGTCATTCATCAGTAGGTTTTACCTCTCATATTTTTCTCATACCGGGCGCCTTATATATGAAAATGGAGTAAACTCCAAAAATAAAAGCTACTTTACCAATAAGAGATGGTGGCATCGGCGTGAGAAAAATTTCTTGTGTCGCTCTTCCTGCTTTTTGTGCTTCTGTGCATAGTATTAATGTTTTAATTTAAAATTAGTTTCAGTCCAAATTACAGATGCTACAGACGCAGTAGAAAACTGGAGGTTAATGCGTCCTAATGACGATATCCCCCAAGGAAGTTACAAACTCGTGAAAATTTGACGCAAAATCTTACAAGTGACAAAAAAATTGGTTGTCTGTAAAGTCGGTTTACGGACGATAATTTTTACGTGATAACGTCATAAGAAAACATGTATGGAATTGAATTATTATCACTGAATTATCATTATTTTGTATAATATATATAAACTACAGGTAATTAATTGTATTTAATATAACAGCGAAATAAAGTTAAATACTTTGATATGTAATATAAGAAATAATCAAGTTTAATAAAGAAGTTAAGTTTAATAACTTAAAGGTAGCAAAACAAAATAAGATTATCATTAACCACCTATGAAAATTGTGAAAATATACTAAATAAAAACAGTTTACTTTTTATACGATCGTAATTATATGAGACCTAATAACTTTTTAGTCAAAATTGTAATACATATAACCTAATATTACTGCACTCGCCCACCGGTGCTACTTATTTTATAATCAAAGAACAAATATAATATGAGATTATATCGCTAATCGGATTCTTAAAATGCAAGAATTAATTACCTTTTTTGCTGCAATTGTTGTTGTAATAAACTATGGTAACCATTTTATGATTTTATTATTTATTTATTTATTTATTTATTTATTTATTTATTTATTAATACATTAAAATATATATACATGCAGTGCCTCATAAACAAAAGTTAGTTTTACTGTGCACTGTAGTTAAACTATACCTAAGTTATAATATATAAAATTATAATACTATGTAATCTAAATATAAAAATGGAATTTATCCGACCATCGCATCAACGCCGTAAGCAGAACCGGTATCTATACCTACACATTCCTCTAAAAAGTGCTTTTTGAGTTTATGTTTGTAATTTTTTTCGTTCATTTCATCTTTTAGTGTTTTTGGGAGTGAATTCAATAAAGTAGGAACAATATATTTAAGTGAATGTTTGCCGTAGTTATTAATGACTTTGGGGATTTCTAATTTTGGATTCTTACTACTTCTCAGTCTTTTACAGTTGTCAACTTTTTTTTGGATTTTTGTGTTCAGATATTGTTCTGTAAGTACAAGATATTTTACTTTAACGTCAACTGGCATAACTTTGCAGTAATTGAATAGAAGATGATAGTTTTGTTTATGTTGTTCTTTAATTTTTTTAGGTACTATGGCTTTTAAAATACGCATTTGAAGTTGATATATTTGATTTATATGACTTTTATATGTTAGGCCATTGCTACTTAGTCCATATGATATTATAGATTCGCCTAATGTTTTATAAATTGTTAAAAGTGTCAAAAAAGGAATTTTATTTTTTATAATTATTAATTTTGCCAAAAGGGCCCGTAATTTGTCACAAACATAGTTAATGTGTTGTTCCCATAGGAGACGATCGTCGATCAATAACCCCAAATATTTTTGACAAGTAACAGTTTCTACTGACGAACAGTTACATCCATCATAGTGATGTTTGTCTGTATGTAAGCATTGATGATTATGAGCTATTAGTTTAACATCACCACAGTATCTGTTCCTGCCTGAGCTTATATACATTTTTTTTGTTTTATCAATATTAATAACGAGACCATGGTCATGTGACCATTTTAAGAGTGAATTAAAATCAGTTTGGAGCTGGTTCATTGCTTCCATAATATTATGGTGAGCAGCTACTAGACAAGTATCGTCAGCATATTGATATAATTCGCAGTTTTTTATTATATTTTCTAGGTCGTTAACGTATGTAACGTAATGTAAGGGGCCAAGTACTGATCCTTGAGCTGTTCCCTGTGTTACATGCACTTCGTCACTGAAGGTTTCTTTAATTTTGACTTTGTAAGATCTGTTGGTCATGTAGTTATGGCACCATTTTAGGACTGGTCCTCTAATCCCATTATCTTCTAGCTTATCAAAAAGAATGTTATGTTGGAGAGTATCAAATGCTTTGCTATAGTCAATAAATACTAATAGGACATGTTTTTTATTATTCAAATGCTCATTAACGGAGTTTGTGAATGTTGTTAGTAACTGAGTAGTACTTTTTTTGGGCTGAAAGCCAAATTGTTTATTGGATAATATATTATTATTTTTATAAAACGAATTTAATTGTTGGCCTATATACTTTTCTGCAATTTTGTCTATGATTGGAAGAATGGTAATAGGTCGGTAATTTTCATAGTTATTATTAAGACCTTTTTTAAAAACCGGTCTTACTATGCCAGATTTGAGACTGATTGGATATATACCCGTAGTAATTGAAGTGTTGATAAGTTTTGCAATAACAGGTGCAAGTTGTATTGATAAATACTTTAAATCTGTCACACGGATGTTATCTAGCCCTGGAGCTTTTTTATTATCTAGTTTTTTAATTAAAATTGAGATGTCAGACGTTGATGCTTTTTTATATCTGAACGAAAGATTTACATTTTTTTTATATTCTTTTTTATCTAGCAACGCTTGTTTACAGAATGTATGTAAATTGTTTTTAACGCTAATGTCAAAAGACTTAGCAAAATTATTAGCAATTTCTTTTATTGAATTACAGTTTTTATCAAAAGCTTGTAATATAGTATTATCTAATGATTTTTTAACTCTACCCGATAATGTATTCAGTATGTCCCATAGCTTTCTCAAGTTATTTTTATGTTTATATATTTCATTTTTAATATATTTATTTTTAACGGTATTAATTACTTTATTAGCAAAATTTCGGGCTTGATTATATTGTACTTTTAATATCATGTTTTACGAATCTTTCTTCCATTTTTTAAACAATTTTTCCCTGTACTGTCATGCTTTAATGACTTTTTCATTAATCCAAAGGTTAGAACCACGATGGTCATTATTACTTATTTTTATTTTATATTTTGATTTTTCATAGCATAGATTCAAATTATTGTTGATATGAGAATATATGTCATTTGGAGAAGTCATACAGTTGACAGATGTCCAGTCTATGTCGTCTAGATAATATTTGAGTTTCTTATTATTATTAAACAAACTTGACCGTTATTCAAAACCTAATTAAACATGAGAGTAGCAGTCTTGATTTCCTACTAGCTTTAGCCGTGCGGAAGCGGGAAATCCACTGTTTCCGTCTCACTCACTCCCCCCGACGACCACCACCAAGGCAGCTTTGAGTGTAAGGAACGATTTAGAATCATTGGCGTTTTGATTTTTGACCAAGCTGGTCGCTAGTAAGAAGTGCTTGTGCGAATCACGATCACTTCAAAGTCGTGCGATACTGGTAATATATCCCATTATTAAGGTAATTAAGGTAACGATTACGACTACCAGGTAAAATTTTTCGTTATATTTATTTTCTGATTTCATTTTATTTTGAATTAACGGTGCTACCGTTCGAAATTATTAAATTTAAAATTTTCTATCCATATTAGAAATCCTTGTTATTTTTTTTTTTTTTCAAGTACCTACATTAAATTTTAGTGCTACCACCTATTATAGTGTATGTGATCATAAGTATTAATTAAATTGTGATTTTAGATTTTAAATATTGATGAAGCGGGTCCATCCACTGTAACGTGGGAGTACAATGATGACGAACAAAGGATTACCGATGGAGACCAGCCGAAACCTCGAAAACGTAAAACAAAAAAGATTATCAAGCTCTGACTCGAGTTCTAGTACCTCATCTAACTCAAGTTTGAACACATCTTCAAATGACGTGCGTTGTAAGGTACGACGGAAGAAAAATAAGCGCAGGGAAAAAACGTGACAGTAAGTTAAACAATTTAATTGATGATATTTCTACCCTCAAGAATGAGTTATTTCGTAAGCAAACTAGTACTCCATTTGAATCACATAATGGTAATTGTAGCTGTTGCGTAGACCCAAACATTAGTAGCATTTTATATGGAAGAGAACCGGAAGCCCAAGCTTCAGGTTCCGGTCTCATACCTGACTTACCTAAAAAAAAACCAATGTTTTGTTTTAATGTTGGAACTAAATTAAAAGAACCCTCTGTACCGCATACTTCTAGTGCATTTTTAGAAAAATTAAAAGAGTTAGAACGCCTTGGAAATTCAAATTGGGACTGTGTACGTTATACAGAAGGTCAAAAACAATACTTGCATAATCCAGGATTCACAAATCTTGAGCCTAACGATGAAATTAAACGTTATGACAATACCAAATTCACAACACATATCGAAAAGGCATTTGCAGGTCTTACTTACGCATTGTTGAAACAAAAGAACGTGTTGGAACACGAAATACGAGGGTTATTGACATCAATGCAACAACCCGAACGGCTCAATAATGTTAATTTTGCAGAAAAAATTAAATGAAACATTCACGAAAGGTGACTATCAGAAGGTCACTAGTGATATCTTTCAGCTAGTTTGTGGTCATAGAGCGGAACTGGTTCAGTACAGAAGAGAATCTGTTATAAACTCAGTGAAAGATCCTTATCACAAATAATTATTATGGAAAATTCCGCCATCATGCTCACACCTATTTGACACAGAAAAATTTTCCTCTCTGCTGGATAAGACTGGCGGTGTAAAAGGAGTTTTTTGGCCTAAAACAAAGGATCGAGTACATTCTGCCCCGCAGAATGATCCCGGCCCATCCCCGCTATCAAATGCTTACGAGCCTACTCCTAAATCATCATACACGTCGAGACGTGATGTAAAACCTTGCCAAAGGAAATATCATAGCCAGTACCATAGCCAGGGCCATCAGCCCTTTCGAGGTAATAGGGACAGACGAGGAGGAAAACTATACGATGATAATAGAGGATGAAAAGCTGGCTCTCCCTCATCCCACCGGGATAGGAGAGGACATATAACAATCGAAAATTGTAACTCTCGAAAAACTTCGTGCTGGTCAGCTACAAAATTATTACAGTCCCTGGAGGATGCTTGGGGCACCGCCCTATATTCTTAAAATCGTAAGCGGTTATCGTATTCCATTCAAAATGAAACCCCCACTGTGTCAGCGGCATCAGCAAAACCAAACGATTTTCTCGCCAGAGATATCGACAATTATTACGAAAATGTTGTCCAAAGGAGTGATTATAGAAGCCAAACGTACTGCAAGCTTCATTTCATCAATATTCCTCCGGCCAAAGAGCGACGGCACGATGAGACCAATATTCAAAAATTAAATGTGTACGTTCACACAAACAAGTTTCGTCTAATAAATACACACAGAGTTCCAGATTTTCTTCAGGTACAGGACTGGATGGCAAAAATCGACCTTCATCTGGCATATTTTCACGTTGCACGCAGCCATCAACGGTATTTACGCCTATTGTTCGACGGCAAACTATATCAAATGTCTTGTCTGTCGTTCGAACTGAACTCTGCACCCAAAGCATTCGCAACACTAACAAACTGGATAACTCAACTCATGCGAGAGCGAGGTATTCGCTTACTAGTATATTTGGACGACTTCATCCTAGCTTACCAGAATCAATATACACTCTAAACACATGTCGCTATTGCAGTGGACTTGCTGGTAAATCTGGGCTGGAAAATAAACAAAGACAAATCCGTTTTAGCACCACAGTAGTCCATAAAGTTTCTAGGCGTTGTATTGGATACATGGGAAAATGTCAAACATCTCCCGCAAAGGCTAAAACTCAAACTGAACAATCTAATTCTAGATGCATTACGAAGTCAAAGTCTAAGTCTAGATCAATTACAGAAAATAATAGGTACGCTGAATTTTGCAAGTTTTGTTGTGCTAAGAGGAAGGTTAAATTATCGAACCCTTCAAGTGCATGCAAATGCTCTATTAAAAGCTCCACCTCGTACCAAAACTCAATTGGATCCACAAGCGATAAACGAATTGTTATGGTGGCAAACAAATTTCGACACACACACACCGTCTGTAATCAACAACCCTCTTCCTTCGCAATATCTGATGCGACCACAGATGCGACCGATATCGGATGGGGAGTGAAGCTAGACGAGAGTCTACAAGGGACCTGGACAGTTTCAGAGCAAACTCTACACTGCAATCAAAAAGAACTTATTGCTACAATAAAGCCTTTACACGAACACGGTCATTGCCTGAGCTCAAAGGCTCTCCTCATTAAATGCGACAACAAGACGACTGTCTCATATCTACGCAACGAGAGAGGAACCAAATCTCGAGCCCTAGGGGATCTTACGAGAGAAGCGTTAGCTCTCCTGGATCGCTACAGAATACACATGACCATATACCACCTTCCAGGCAATTATAACTCGGATGCAGATCACTTATCACGATACAAAGCACCTCCAGAATGGCATGTTCTGCCCAGGGTAACAAGAACCATCTTCGTGAAATGGGGCACGCCCGAAATCGATCTTTTTGCCTCTCATCGAGCACATGTGGTACCGACTTATTGCTCTATTGACAGATCAGACCCACGGGCCGAATTCTACGACGCTCTAGGGATGGACTGGGATTTCAGCCTTGCTTGGGTGTTCCCACCATCTTACCTGATGCCGAAAGTGCTTGCTCACTTAAACAAATCAAAAAGCATTTACATGATAGTAGCCCCAAGATGGGAGAAAGTATACTGGAGACCAGACCTGAAGAGTCGAGCAATAGGACCGCCCTTCACGATCAGACGTCTATCCAATGTACTGATCGACACCTCGACAGGACTCCCTCCAACAAAAGCCTCGGACATGATTCTGGGGGTTTGGAGATGTGAGGGTGGGAATCAAGCTTGAAGGACTGGTCTGACGAACAAAAATCGCTCCTCTTAGCGAGTTGGGGTAAATCAACCCTTAATACATACAAACCTGCTTGGAACAGATAGATGAAGTGGACAACTATCAATAAAGTCGATGCACTCAATCCAACTGGCTCACAATTCGCAAGAGTCTTAGTAGATTTATACAAAAATTAAGGGCTCTCAGACTACAATACGATTCTTGTTCACAAATCTGCTATTTCAACCTTTTGTGACCCGAATAGTGAGACGAAGATAAGCACCCATACAGTCGTAGGACAAGTTTTAAAGTCTATTCGTATAGATAATACTACATCTACAAACCACCCAGTTTGGGATATAGATACACCGATATCATATTTGAGTAAACAAGACCCTAATACATCTTACTTTTACGAAGTCTCTCGGCATACTGCGGCTATTTTGCTTTTGTGCTCCGGAAGACGCATTCATGACCTGACACTGCTTCGAATTTCACCAGCATAATCCTCTGGCCCGTCTTTGGTTTCAAAACTGATACTGCTAATTACCGTCAATCCGGCTGGAAGCTAATTTGTAATAAGGAATGTAAGGCGCTAGTCCCTGTCTACTGGATAAAACGGTTAGTCCTATTATCTCAACCAAGAAGGAATTTGATAGCGTCAACAGACTTATTCATCAATACGTTTGAAACACCGAAACCAGCTACTCGGTCTATAATAGCTGGTTGGCTCAAAAAGCTACTATAAGAAGCTGGCATACAAGCGACACCCGGTAGCTTTAGATCAACAGTCGCATCAAAAAATTGGATTGAACACTCTAATCTCGATGAAATTCTTGCAAGAGCAAATTGGTAGTCTGCAAACACTTTTAAAAAGTTTTACTGTCATGAAATAATAAGCTCTCACACTACCAGAGTACCAGAATCTTAGAGATCTAATTTGATTATGACATTAAGTTTCGAGCGCCTAAATTAATCAAGAATTTCTAAACTTATTGTTGTTGTTAATGTAATGTTGATTATCTTTATACTAAAGTTGATATTCTTTAGACAAAAATTGATTCTATAAATAAATTAATCTTTTGTCATATAATTATCTTTTATTTTACTTTATATGAAATATTCTCACTTTAACTTAAATATACAATTATTTCAGTAGATACCTACTTCATATCATCACATTGGCGTCACCACCACCAGGCGATAACAAACACGTCTCTCATGTTTAATTAGGTTTTGAATAACGGTCAAGTTTGTTTAATAGCAACATTTTACCTGTAAAATAAAATGTATATTAAACATACTTACCTTATTCAAAACCTAATTACTTAAACCCTGCCTGGTGGCAAAACATGAGTAGCCCAATGATTCTAAATCGTTCCTTACACTCAAAGCTGCCTTGGTGGTGGTCGTCGGGGGGAGTGAGTGAGACGGAAACAGTGGATTTCCCGCTTCCGCACGGCTAAAGCTAGTAGGAAATCAAGACTGCTACTCTCATGTTTAATTAGGTTTTGAATAAGGTAAGTATGTTTAATATACATTTTATTTTACAGGTAAAATGTTGCTAATAATAGTTTTATATTTCGGATCATCTTGTACAGGTGATGAGCCTACACAAGCTAAGGCGATCATACGATGGTCAGCTAGTGCGATGTCAAGCGTCGCTGTGTATAGGTCTAGTGTTCGGGACTTAGCATATATGTGATCAATACAAGATTTAGTTATTTGATTATTACGTGAATCAATACGTGTGTAACTTGAAATCCAAATAATAAAATTAACTTTTATATTATTAATTTACATTTATTTACTTATATATTATTAACTTAATTTATTACATTACATTATATTATCAACTTTTCACTATTCGACAATACTTCAATATTGACAAAACAGTTTCCCGCCATTTCCCGCTGTCATTTCTACTCGGACGCATCGTAAGTTAGACCGACCGCCGATCGTGAGCCGAACGCTTAGGCCGAGCCGATCGTACCTCTCTACCGCTTGTTCCGCGCACTCGCTCACTAATTGTGACAATGATGACGTCATCTTCTTCGAACGGGCACCCTGTCATCAATTTACTAGACGTTATCACGTCAAAAACCGTGCAAGACAAAAAAATGCACAAATGTCACTAGTGGAGGTTATGAGACGTGGAGTTAATTCTTTTAATTTTTTTTTTGCACGGCTACTCCAAGGTCCGTGTGTTTCGACTGTAAACGGCACAAAAACATAACATGGGATAAGTTACAAATATTTGTGCCATTTAGTCATTTCAGCTTTCTCCGCAGCGGCGCCCACTCTTAAAGTCGTCTCCCTGACGTGAGACGGAGCTAATGTATCGACGCAGGTTGTGTCCCGTAAAAGCGCCCGTTCCCTTTCCCAGGGAATCAGTGTTAAACCATCAGGCCTCTTGCCATTATCGCGACTAATTCCAGTAGGCTCAATAAGAGCAGGAACGTCGATGGTGGCAAGAGCCCTTGTAATGGTTTCATTCAGGGAACCATGGCGTGAAAACCTACCTGAACTCTTGTGGAAAGAAAGGCAGTGTAGTCCGAAAGATAAACTTTATTAGACCATCTTCCGTCCTACGTCCATCGACCATCAGTTCTTCGGCGAATATGACCTGACCACTGCCACTTCAATGTCCTAATTCTTCGCGTAATAGCTATAGGAAATAGAGAAGATAGGGATAGGGAGTAGAGAGGGAGTTAAGCCATCCGAATTTCTCACAAACCGTACGAAACGTGGCTAAAAACCACAAGTTAAGTGAAAGAGAAGTACTTCCTCGGCACGTCGCCCAAAGTAGTAGGGCGCTACTTCTATAATAAAATAGACCAAGACTTCAAAATAGACCAAAAATGTTTTTACAAATTTGACGAAATTTTAACATAATTACCATTTCTAAAAAAAACTAATTACCATTCGCTTATGCGAACGGCAAATATCGGTAATGAGACAAATGGTAAGTAGTATTTCAACTATTTTCTTAAAAAAATCAGTCTTTTGTTAGAAACATTCTAATTCTATTCTCAAAATCCAAAAGGAGTCACTATAAGGACTACATAAAACATGTTATCAAAAATATGTAATTGGTCACTTGCCTAAAAAAACAATAAATGGGTATTAGATAATATTTTAACAAAAACACTTTGAAGACGAGATAATCACAATTGGCGCCAAAAAGACTGATATTTGACACTAGCCTTCACTCGGTGTCCGAGCTCTGACTGGTACCCACGCGGCTATGTACTATTGGGTTGGAATATTCCAGTTTTTACAAGAAAAATCATTACGGAATATTCCCAAATGGTAATTAGCAAGTTGTCGATGGATATTTTTTAACTGATCTTATTTTTAATAAGTTATGTTCTTTACGTGTTATAGCATGGTTTTATGTGTTCATTAACAACTTAAGTTTATGAATATCTAACCAAAAGTATAATCTTCAAGAAGAATTTAACAATTTTAGGATAATTTTTGATTGAAAATGGAGAATTGGACACAAACTGGAATTAGATTTTGGCACTTTGATTTGTAATATCTCTAAACTCAATTTATAAATAAGATTTTTAGTTATAGATCCATATTTGAGATACTTTTTTACACGATAAATAATTCACAAAAGTAAAAATACATACTCCGCATTCGTTCTTTAAGAACCGCCGCGCGATTTGCACATTTTCAAATATTTGCCCGGTAGTCCTTTGCTCTAATGTGAATGAAGCTGTAAAAATTTGGTTTTACTTAAATTTACTTTCAAGGAGTTCATATCTAGCAACCTTATTACTTTACTTAGTGTTATTGATCGTTATATTAAAATTAATTTTACCTAAACATTTTACATGAATAGTTGTATCGTCGGCAAACAAAATACATGGATGGCTAAGTGTTTTATGAAGGTCGTTGATGTATGTAAGAAAAAGCAATAGACCCAATATACTACCTTGTAGAACACCATATTTAATGGACCTCATTTTAAAGATCCTAAGTAGATAATGAATAATATGATTTCTATAAATTGGTTCATAAAATAAGTTTTTAAACAGAATACAAATTTAAAATTTAATTTTATATAGGTAATGTTAAATGAACAAACGCTATGAGCGTTCATTTGGCATCTAGAATAGAGTATATATCTCTAAGAATATAATTAAATTATTTCTTATATCAGGAATTATTCAAGCCTCCGCATATGAACAGCGGACATGACAATATGGAAATAGTTGCCAAGAGGTATGTTAATTACGCAATTTACATAATGTATAGACTGGCGACGTAATGTTTGTACATTCATGGGTCATCAACATTAAGCACATGTGTATCAATCGCTCTACTAACATAATCTGTATATCACCTTCAAAACAAATATAAAATATATTAAAACTAAAAATTGCTTCCGTTACTTGTGGTGCGCGCCAAGAACACAACTTATATTATTAACAAAATCATAACAAATATTTATTAGTTAATTCAATTTAAATCGGTTATAAATTACTATTAATTAAAATCGAACTTTACGGAGACTGGAGACAAAACAAAGAAAATACGAGAAATACAACAATACGAGACTGGTAATTACGTATGCAACAATAAATAGCTCTCGGTATATTGGTATATTTAATATATATATGATACATTTAGACTGACATTACAAAATACTATTTAACTTTAAGATTCTATACGGCAAACAATTTAACTACAAAGTCATCAAATTCGATCTATCTATTAATATACTATTATACTAGCGGCCCGCCCCGGCTTAGCACGGGTATTTAACTAAAATTTTAAAAATTATAAATTTATATTTTTTATCACCTACATGCGCCATCTATCGTATAATGGTAGAATATCGTTTTTATATTTAGTGACATTTAACATAATAGTACCTATATTAATTGAAAATGATCTTTATCTAAAATATTAAAACGATTTCTATTCCTATCCGACATATTTAGTAAACTTTTAAGTTTAACAAAATAATAACTCAAAAATAAGTTTTGTGAATTTTTAAGATTCGCTAGACCAGATGGCGTCTATGACGCGTAGGCGTATTTCTATTTTCTTAAATATTTATTTTTAAATTTAATGACAATGAAACAAAAACTAAATTATACTGTGAGTTATGTATAATTTTTATGTATTAAAGTTATTTACATTGGTTTTGTACTTTTTACGTGATACGTGCACGAACAAAAAATGATAAGAGATGGCGCTGATTGAAATTAAATCGCGCTATTAAAATTTATTCTTGATGATATATAGTGTATTAATAAAACGGAGGTTTTAACAGATTTATTATTTGTATAGATTAGGGGTTAAGGTTCAGTTCTCTCGTAACGCAACGCCATCTACTATAACAGTATTGTATTTTACTTGTGATATACGTTTAAGAATATTGTTGTTTAAAAATAAATGTTAGTATTTTTTTTTCTTACTGTTTTTTTTTTTTTTTTGGACAAGAGTCGTGTCGACCTGAAGGTTAAACAAATCTCATATTAAAAATGTCATCTCACTGAAATTAATCGATTTTATTAAAAACTAAACATATATTTTACATTTAAACCTGTTTCAAACGCTATTGACCTGTTACGAGCCTGTACGACGTTCTTATCGAGATCGACGATTGTATCTTATCGAGTAGGTTCTTATTTAGGTATATTATGATTCGTATCACAGCAGCTTATTAGTCTACAAAGGTAAACAAATTAGAAAATAAAATTAGTGAAAATAATTATTATCACAAGTATTAGGTCTAATTATTTGTAATAAACACAAAAGGCGCATCTCACATCTTGGAAATTAATTAAATCGGGCACAAAGGCTTAAATTTAGATAGACCGAAAATTTTCACGTTTTATAATGTCACGTCATATAGGTACCGTGATAATAATAGTTATACTTACAACAGTATAACATTATTCATTCTTTTATTTTGGTTCAGATTCGGGAGTTAGTTAGAAAGTGCAAGACCATATTAGGCCTGACATGTACACACGTATAGGTTGTAGGCAGATTAACTATTAAGTCGTCGGTCCCTGTTGTCTCTATCTTAGTCTAAAAATTTGATAACGATAGTTACTTTTGGTAGAAAAGCAATTCGCGAATCTGCAGTAGAGTGAAGCTTTAACTGTAACCTATCTTCTACACGGGTACCTATAACAAAAGAGGCCTTAGTGGCGTATTTACAAGCTATTTTAGCTTATTTCAGTTTTTAAATGTATAAAACATACAGATTTTTTTTTTAAATATGAGCATTGTGTTCTAGTAAGTACTTACTTATAGTCCAAGTATGCATAATTTATCATCATCATCATCCATATCAGCCATCGAATATTTGCTGAACATAGGTCTCCTCAATCGAACTCCAGAGCTCTCTTTCTTTTCTTTTCTCGACTTTCTTTAATTAAATTGTATAAAGCTAATTACTGTTTCTTATGAAACTCTGTCAACGTAATTATTTATGAAGTTTTTACTGTAAGTCGAAGGTTTCAATGTACATAAAAATATTTATGTTATTATAGAATATACATCTTTTCAAATGAGATCGATCGCAGGAAGTCGTAATGTACAGTAAAACATTTGTAAAATACCGGATTTTAGGGTTTCATAGTCAACAAGAAATCCTTATAGTTTTCCCATGTAGTACTCTTAGTAACAGATACCTACCTGTATTTTGCCATGGTTATTTATCTAATAATGCTGACAAACTAGGGTGAAATTTTAAAAATGTTTTCACATCTGTTTCATGGGTGTCGTTGGATAGGTATTTCATATGTATTGAATTTAAAGTAATTTTTAATTCGGAATCTGTTGATTAAGCTTTAAAGTGAATTTTAGTGAAATGTTCTTTTAATTTTCCAAGTATAAGCTAATGGTGAATATTATATACAATATATAAAATAAAGTGAATAAATTATTATAGCTTGATAGGTTTAACAGGTTATCGAGTAATAATCGATTAAACGCATATTGTATTTTATTGTGGTTAAATATGTTTCTACTATAGGTACTATACTAGTAGTACTACTAGTACTAACTATAGGTACTTACTACACTACTACGGAACACTACTTGAATATGCGTAGCCTAACGCTCAGGTGGCCGATTTATTGCTTCTGACAAATTATTGATCAAATCGCAAAGGCTAACTACACGTCCAGTACGCCCACTTCAAAGTTCAAACACGCTCTATTTAACGATTCCTATGCCATAAGGAAGGAATTTATACGATACATATTTTTGTAAAATTAAACAACTTAATTACGTGTAATAAAATATTATATTACTAATTATATCACAATATGCATAAATATATAAATTATAATGTATAAAATAGTATTAATTATAATATGTTTGTAGATATATAAACTTAGATTCTAGTTCAATTGTACAGTATATTCTTTATCAATATGAATATAATAAGTACCTATAAAAAAACTATACTAGGTATCATTAAAAGCACTAGGTTCATATTTTTTAGGTTTATATCTATAAATAATCTCTAAGTCGAAAAAACAAATATACATAATTGTTCTTTTTACATGCATTCTCAAAAACTTAGCAAGACAATCTAGTAAGAAATACATCTAGGAAAAACACAATTAAAAATACTTTAAGAAATTTAATTTTTTTTACGTGTAGAAATATAAAAAATTAAAATTATGAAGATTTTCAGTTCAATTTGTATCAATTTTTAGTTATTTTTATAAACTATATATAAATATAAAGTAAAATATATAGTTTATATAGAGAACTAAAAATTGATCGAAATTAGAAAAAAGAACCTGGAAGATTTGACTTTGGATAGGTATAGCAGAGTTCACAACTAGCATTGCTTTTGTAAATTCATTTGATGTTAATATAAATTTCGAATATTATATAGATAATTGTTTTTGAGCAACGTAAAGTAATTTGCATATCATACTGATATCATCTTAAAAGTGGTGGAAATTTAATTAATATCAAAAATTGACATTTTAATTGAAATCCGAATAATCGAAATTCATTCAACACAAAAAAGACTAGTTATGTTATTAAAGCGAAATGGTTCATACATAGGATACTGCTGGAAAATCAATTTTTGATTCAGGAAGCCTCAAAGTGTAAATTTTTTCAGAGTCCGAGTTCACGCATATATTCCGCTGAAAAATCTATGAAACTGGCCAATCCATAGCGAAATGATACGTTAAACTTTTAAGTCCGAAAATTTGGTATTCAAGGGTTGTAATCATATTTATCGATAAGTACAGTCCAAACTGAGAATAAATTACATAAGTCTTTTGAATATGAGACAGTACCTAATATGACAGCATCGTCATCAACTTACATAACTACGATGAACGACTTTCCCTTAAACTCATAAAGTCTAACCAAAATGTATCTATTTATTAAACTAATATTTCTATATTATCGATTAATTAAAATTTAATCAATATCGAGTTTTCTGAACGAACCCACAGCACCGTAGATATCGTTGTCGAACGATGTGTCTGGAGTCACGTCACAAAGCTCGTTGAGATATCGAAGGTAGTCACGCACTTCGTCAACGCGACGCCGCCATTTCTTTGTAAGAATTTCGATGGACTCCTCTTCACCGCCCCACTCCACTGGCAACACACGAGCCGGGAAATAATCCAATAGCTCTTCAGTTTTTGAATGCAAGTAATACTGAAATTAAAATATCATTTGAAATATACAACATTACTTTTAAAATTTTCGTTATTTAAACTTATATGGTTTACATAATTCGTAGACTTACCCGTTTCCGAACTTTCTCATTAACGCAAGAACGCATGAGTTGAAGTGAAGAGGCGACAAGTGTGGACGCTCCGACTACGTGAATTCGACGCATGCGTTGTGGATATGCAGCTTGAGCGAGATGAATGCTGCGGCGTACCATACCCGCAGCTGCTGCAACGCGTGCAGCTATCGAGGCTCGCACATGTGAAGCCTGATACCAAATTATAAACCTTACAATCCAAATTTCTAGAACGATATAACCGTCAGGTTGGAAATTATATCTGACAGAAACAATTCATTCGATCTAGCGCTTATTGGTTATTAGCGAAATTAAACGCAACTAAAACCTTGATATTTATTCAAGCTATAAATATAACGATCAATATATTAATTAATGTATTATTTTACCTCCCAAACAAAAACGTCACCCGCGATGAGTGTCTCGTCGTGCATGCGCACGTCACTGATGAGAAGGATGGCTCGAACAGCGGCCGCTATGTCAGCAGCGTTCTCCGGATAGTTGGGCCTCACCCTAAAGATAGTCACGCGAAGGCCCTCGTCCGTTAGCTTCGGTAGAGGCACTATGTCTCTGTTGTAAATCAAAAATAACTTGTTAAATAAGAGATCTAGGACATATTCTTTCACAATTTCTTCTCTTTTTTATAGATGATAGAGGTCGCTTACTGCTTCATCCTTGAGACGTACTGTTTTATTGGTGCATGTATTATATCTCTAAGAATTTCTCTCGAATTATGCAGAATTTTCGTGACTATCCTCACCATGTTTACCTACCTTAATCGTCGAGGGCTAGATAAATTTTAATCGAATTTAGAACTTGAAACTGGTACGGATTTTAGTTCGCTATGTTGTTCAATCAACGATTTTCCATAGGGCCATTTCATTGACTTAAAGTAAGGCGAAATAAATCACGCCGTTTCAGTCAAAAGAAAGTTAGTTTTTATGGTTTTGAATACTTATCTGTGCGTATGAGTCATAAATCATAATGTGATATTTACAGTGAATAAAAAACACTCCTACATCAAAAATATTTTTCAAAATAGAGTTGATCCCGAGAGAACTACGTACAAACCAACAAAAAAACCGCCAATTTATTATACTCATATAGTTTCTGCGCAATATGTAATCAGCATTATTAGCAGTTTTTTCCGACGGAAAACAGTTTTTATTCTCTACGAAAATGAGATAAATATGTTAATATGGTTATTTATTTTGTCTATTATAAAAAAATTATCAAAAGATTGATAACAATAATCTGTTACAACTTCACATGGTTATATAACATTAATTTACATTTAAACACGAAAAACAACATAAGAAAAATACTAAGAAAGTAATAATTCCCTTGACCTGCATTTTAAGGAAATTGTATTTGTTTCAGTCAGCACTTCGCATCAAATTGGCATTAAATTGCAATACTACGTTTCAAATCAAATTTGCTTATAAAAATATTTACTTACATTAATATTCTACAGATGCTAAATAAATACAGGATAAGTAATAAATATATTTTAATAATATAGCTCTATATCTACATAAATTAATATCGAACAGTGAGCACCAATCAAATAGTATGCCATTGATATACATATAATTCCTCGTCTTGTAATACGTATTTTATAAAAATCGAAATATTATTATTTTTTATTGTAAAATCATAAAATATAGAAAAGATGAATATTATATTTAAAATTACAATTTCAAATATTTTTAAAGAATTCATCTATTCATTAATTTGACTATGGAAATTTATAAGCAATCAATGTCGACTTATTTCCTTCTTTAAGTCCTTGAATGGATCTACTCGTATATATTCAGTTCTCGTCTACGGAATCAATAAAGCATCATTAAATGAAAAATCACAATGACGATATCGATGTTGCTCTGCTAAATCAGGAAGATGTTTTTGTCGCTTTGTGGCTCAATGAAAAAAACGCTCTGATGGTCCGTAATGATATTTAATTTTTCCAGATAATATCAGAACTTTCCATGAGGCAACCTTTAACAAATCTCATCCCTAGTGACTAACTCGTTCACGGATCGGGTTACAATCATGGGATTGTTTTATTAATTCTAGAGGGGTTTAAGAAATAGTAATTGTAATATAATATAGTATTGATATATAAATAATCGAATTTAATATTTAACGACTTGATAACAAAATCTCGAGAGAGAGAGACTCGACACCACACAGGCAAAGACCAGTTTGTTACATGCGTTACATGGCGAGTAGCTTCGAATTATTCGTTTTGCATGTCATTGAGATCTAACTTCTCCAGGTCTGCAGATGGTAAGTATTTTTGATACGACGAAGAATTTTCTGCCTCATAATATCCCGCACTATTTTGTAGGTGTATAATTAGTAGTTTTAGTAGACCTCATGGTACATTGTGACGATTGCTTATACACAGGTTTTTATTAAATATTGGTATAGTTGGTTCCGTAAATAGAAAATGTAAATTATAAACAAAACATTCCTTTAAGAATATCCACCATTAATTTGCTTGAAGTTAATTTTAGGTTTAGTTAGCTACTAATACATCTATTAGGGAATGAATAAGTATATTCGATTTTGAATATATTTAAAAAAAAATTACATAATAAATTTTTACGTAGAATATCTAAAAAATCACCTGGGGTCATATAACGTATGTATCTGCATGTCTCGTATCCAAGTAATACAAGTTACTTTATTACAATCATTAGATTACAATATACTCGTAGATGGTTGCATAGATTACAAGATAGAAGATTACTAACTACTAATAATATAAAAAATAAAGTATTCACTTACAGGAATTTGCATACTTCGTTTAGAGGCGGTTCTGTTAGAGAACGGTGTTCAAAAATGTCTCTGAAACGCGAGCGGGCGTAAAAAAATGTTTCTAATTTTTTGCGCGCCCTCTCAAAGTCCATGCGGCAACCTCGTAGGAACGATTCTAGTAAATTTATATCTGTGGAAAAAAATTAAATGTAACAAAAAATATTGTTTAACATAAATATATTAACACAGTTATTTCTAAAAATAGTAACATAAATATGAGCTTATCCATTAAACATTTTACGCACAATTAAAATATATGTAGGTATAACTTGTTTTTGTTAATCGTTGTAAACTTAAATATGTTCGTACATATATTTTAATTATTCCTTATACCTTTTTCTTAATAGCGATTTCTATTCTATTGTTAGTTTCTTATGCAACACACGTCGTATTTGCCAAGAAAATCCAATATATAAACTGAAGGTTAGTAGGTACCTATATAAATATATTAAAATACGCAATTTCTTCGACACCTA
The DNA here is from genome assembly GCA_036937285.1 of Euphydryas editha. Classification (NCBI taxonomy): domain Eukaryota; kingdom Metazoa; phylum Arthropoda; class Insecta; order Lepidoptera; family Nymphalidae; genus Euphydryas; species Euphydryas editha. The sequence continues at coordinate 10,301,112 of JAUPFZ010000019.1, forward strand.
CATATTAAAAACATTTAACGAGCTGTAATTTGTACCTACATACTAAGAAAAATAAATAGTATGTAATTAGTACGTGTAAATAATTTTACAAATACTTAGTCAATAATATACATACTTATATATAACTGCTAAGATAATTGTTGTAATTGACAACCATGCCAATAGTTGTTTGGAATCTTAATTTATAAGCATGTTTCGGTTTACTTGACTCTTTTTTTAAATATTAGTTATGCTTTAATTTCCCTTTGCATTATTGTACTAAAGGGCGCTTAAAATGTGGTGTGTGTCCTTTATTGTTAATCGCATCTCGGCGAATATGCGATGTTCACACTATTATGTCAATAGACGCGCCACCTAGTCGATACAATATAATGTATGTCAAAACTTATTACGAAATATTTATGGGTTCATATGCTACGTACGTCAAATCCTAGAGTAATAAAAGTATTATGATAGAAGTTATTTTCCGTAAAGTGAACATTTTCCGACTGTTTTAGGACACAGTTTCTGGATCTAAGGGCGCCTGTCCATTCAAGCGGAGCGAGGCTACGCAGCGGAGAAACTGAGAAATATTAACCAATAGAATTGCAAAAAATCTCCCCTCCGCTCCAGTGGACAAGGGTTTGCAATCCTATGGATTAATGTTTCTCCGCTTCTCCGCTCCGCCGGCTCGCTCCGCATCATTGGATGTGGCAGGCATCCTTACTGATTGTGAGATACCATTTTATTTGAGTGTACTAATAACATCCTTTTTAGGTTGAAAATATATTTTTGAATGATCTGATACCATCATATACACACTTTAAAGACATTTTAAAAGATTCTACATTGAACTGATGATGAAAGCGTTTCGGTTTTGAATACTAATGGAAAGATGGACTTTGAATTCATTGAGAATTGAAACAATTAATGAATCGAGAATGAAATGTTTAGTACGGTACGTGATTACAAGTTAAGAATAATAAAAGTAATTGGGCAGGGTTACTTATAGAACCTTTATTTTTATTTAAGTAACAATATTTTATTTACGGCTAGAACCTTCATTTTTATTTAAGTAAAAGTAAACAATTAATTGATTGGAAGTTAATAATAAAGTTTCTTAAATATAAATATATATCTATAAATCTGTAACTAAATGATCTAATTTTGATAAAGTTTCTTAAGGTTAAATCATGATAAATAATTTGACTAAAATAACTTTATAGAAGATAAAAACAGAACAAAGGAAATATGACTTTGTATTTATACTATATATTAATATATAATATGTAGGAACCTATCAAAACAATTTGGATTTAATGTTTACATCATACTAATGCCATCAAATTATTTAAAGTTTTGGAATATAGAGTTGGAACAGACAAAAGGGATCGAATGCAAAATTTGTTTTAGTAATAGTAATATAACGTTTTTTTTACATAAAAATTTAAAGAAAGTAATGTAATCGTTTGAAAGTAAATATTCAGGATATCAAATCACTAGATATTAATATAACAGCCAGTCTGTACGGTCTGCTAAGGTTATTAATTCAGCAATACATGGCATTGTACTTCACCTTGAGACAAATTTAAAACATAATTATATTCACGTGGTTTATTTCCTACATCCATTAATTGAAATACTTGTTAATCTGGTGTTCGAATCAGTTAATATTTAGACAAAAAAAAAAAACCTTTTTTACTCTTCCTCCACTTAATATTACGATATACCTATACCTAACATATTGTTATATGTGAACTAGAATGCCACAAGTTGATACATAAAGAGACCCAGTGGCCAGTGCTGGATTAAGCAAGCGCGGGGCCCGTAGCAAATTCTTTAAAAGAGCCCTTGATCTGCTATAAGTTCTTAAGTATAAAGTAGTCAAAAAATAATTCAGTACTCAATACGTTTATTTGCCATCTATAGGTTACAATTTTGTGAGTAATTAATAGTCTAGTAGATTACTATAGGCCCAGCTAGGCTCTGACAAGTACAAAAAGCTAGAAATGAGATTACCTGGTGCCAGAGATGAACTTTTTGTAGAACTTGTGCGTTTATCGTATATAATTCGGTGTTTTATTTACGCCTAGGAATACTCGGTTACCGATTGTCTGACGTGGATTGTCTTAGTAGAAAAAGTTTTATTATTTCACGTTTTTGTTATATCAAGTAATTTCAATATACCACATCTAAATAAGTCTCACTTAAAAAATTACGCTCAGGCAGAGATGAGTGGGTTTAAATATACGGGGTTTTCGCGCGGGGCCTATAGCAATTGCTACTCTTGCTACGTGGTTAATCCGGCACTGGAGATGCCGAGGTACCGGCGTCAAGCTTATAGCACCCTCTTTTTTGTGGCTTAAAAATAATAATGATGTTCTTACAAGTTATAAAAATTATGATATAATGATATAATTTTCATTTAAATTTAAATTTATTAATTTAAACTTATAAATAATAACTATATGAAACGAAACCTCTTTAAAGTGAAACTAGTTTAACATTTTTTTCTTATAGTATTATGCTCTTAAAATAAAAATAAAGGTGTGTCTCTCCGCCTAGTTTAAGGTCTCTGACTTGCTAACGGGTTTATGAGATCTTGAATATATTTATAATACAGGCGTGCATTGGTATTATTGAGTCTCATTATTAAATACCTATATGGTAGTTTGATAGGAGTATGTGTAGCTAAAAATAAATTCAGTTAAAAAAATATTTTAAATATTTTTTTTCAGTTAAAAATATATAATTTATTTGTGTAAAAAACAACTTATGATGCACACATTATTTATGACACATTAAACGAAATTTTGTTTTTTTTCAAATTCAAATTTGATCATAAGTCTTTTTATACGCAGAAACTATTGGTAGGTATATCGTATGAGCATACGTACGTATCAGGGCCGACCTAACGTGTTTGCGAAGTATGCAGCCGCACACTCGAGCTTTTTGGGAGGGCATGTAATTGGGGCATAAAAAGGGGAAAATTTTATCATAGGGGCATTTTTCATGTACCAGTGATGAATTTTTTTTTTAGGAATACGTATAGCCTGATGGTGTAAACATCGTTACGGGGGTCGCGATGCTCTTTATTTTTTTTCGTGTGCACTTCCAACACAGGATAATTATAGATGATAAAAATCGTTAATGTTTTCCATAAACATCCACTTTAAGTCTTGTACACTCGCCATTTTCGTGTTAGGCCGGCCCTGGTACGTATATAAGCGATATATATATGGACACGATAAGTAGTCACGACAACCAGAAATCGCTTTATAACAAGTAATAATATTATTACGTTTTATTGTTATAAATTTATACCTTTAGTAATTAATAGTATCATAAGAATTTAAACAATGTTGTTTACGACGAATATTTTCCACATTATCAATAATACCTTATAGAAACGTAAATAAAGAGACAGGAATTCATGGTTTCTCTTGTTTATAAGTTTTATTAAACATTAGGTATAAACCGATAAAGTAATTATTTATGAATATAAAGTTTTTAATTCAAAAAGAAAATATATATAAATAAAATCATTTGATTAAAAAAATCTGTAGTTTGTACAAATTATTGTCTTTTTATTTAAAATGGATATATTTTCTTATTTGATATAATTTATATATTTTTAGCTGAACTTTAAAATAATAAATTAAAATGTTAAAAACTTGTTTAATATATGGAATTGATCGTTAACATTTGAATTGCTGCGTATAAAACTAGTATTTTTTTAAAGTATTTTATCTCACAGCGTAGTTTCTTGGAGTTATTGATTGGATTAATATTTAAAATTATATCTGTAAAATGAGGGTTAATGAAATTAAAATAATAAAATGTTCAATACAAAAAAAAAAAACAACCTAATAAGTTGTATTTTTTTCACTTAAGAACATAAAGTAAATTTAATTATATATATATATATATATATATATATATATATATATATATAAAATAATCGGAACTTAAATATTTGTATAATATTTTTTATTATTATTTTTAATTTAAAACAGAAAAAAGGGACCCACCTAAAACTTCTGGCTGGGGTAAGTAGGGATTGGCCGCACACATACTGCGGAGGTCCCTAACCCCTTTCTCTAACTCCTCAGGCCCTTCGCCCAGCTCCGATTTTATGATTTCCGCCTGTTTCGGAGAAGGTCCTTCGAGGAACGCCATTTTTTCACACCACAAGTCAACTTATAATTTTCAATATTAATGTACTAATTAAAATTTTATTGCTTAACACGACGAACTGTAGCGGAGTAAGAACATAACTGCTAACAAATGCTATTCAGCCTCTTTTATAAACAAGCGCTGTAACTTCCACACTTACCTTATTGTCGTCCACGAGGTTGTTTTTATTTGTTACTTTTTGTTTTAACGAACTAAAGGATTAATTATAGTTTTTATATTGCAAATTATTGAGTTATATCGATAACATTATTGTTTAAATATATTATATAAAAAAAAACATATATATTTTAAAAATACTCTTACATTACCTATTTTTTCTTTTACATATAAATATTTTCTTTGCCTCTAATTTTTAGCGTCCCACTTTGTTAGTGTGAAAGGTGCTTTATTATAATGTAAGTATAAGTTATCATGACGACTTAGCCAAATTATCATGTTTCCAGAGATATGCAATGCTACAAATTAACTAATATTTTTTTAAATTTCTATATCATATTGGGGAAAAGGATTTCTTTCGTTATTTGTCCATCTGTCTATCTGTCAGACTCAGGAACATGTTGTGGTATGAAGTCCAAATTGGTATCACAAAATTCAGGCTAGCAATAATTAAAATATTTATGTTACATGTATTAATACTCGAAAATAAAATAAATCCTATAGAGGCGTTCCTGTTGATGTAGAATCATGAGATTTAGCAAGAAACAAGGTCTTTTAGTACAATAAAGAAAAAAATCATCATGTTATGTTCTTAAAATAATAATATCTAATAATAATAAGATTGTACAGAAACCTAGTTGCACGAATTAGACTCGCGCTTGTCTCTCTTTTGATACACACAGTATAAAAATCTTTTCGTGTCCTATTTTTAACACATATCATGTTGTTTTACTTATATATCTATGATATCAGTGACGAACTATAGTTTTACAAGTAAATTTTTAAATATAAAACCTTAAAATAAAATAAAATAAAAATTTCATTATTTAACACTAGCTGCTGCCCGCGACGTCCTCTGCGTGAACGCTATTAGATTACACGTTGTTACAGAATGCGTTGAAGAAATAAAGGTTCACTGTTCGTTCTCCGTAGGTGATAGCGTGATAATATGTAGCCTATATGTTGACCCAACTTCTAAATAATATTCGTGCCAAATTTGAAGTAAATCCATGCAGTACTTTTTGAGTTTATCCCGGACATACATACAGACAAATAGATAAAAATTCTAAAAACTATATTTTTGGCTTCACTATCGATTGTTAATCACAACCAAAGTATTCTTCTAACAGACTGTGCTATAGTTTTGTCGCGGCGTTCGAGCGGCACGATTTTAATTAGAACCCAGTGGAACCTATAAGTAAACAATAGCTCTCTCGTTCTTATATTTACATGAATGCCTTGACTAACCCTCTTGAATCGTAAAATCAAAAGGCAAAAAAAATATTAAGAGTTGCAGTGAAAAATGTGTAGTGTGCTCAGTTGCGTAGCGAGCTTATCTCGCGCCCGGGGCACAATACCTTTTTGGCGCCTCCCACCTCTCATGCGAGAGACCATTTGGCGCCCCTTGGTGAGTAGCGCCCGGGGCATGATGCACCCCTTGCCCCCCCTCTCTACACCACTGAGTGTGCTAAAGTTTTGTCGCGGACTGTATCTTCATTCTTCACTACTTTAAGGTATAGAGAATAATTTTAACTTTTTAAGCATCGTATATGCCTTAAACTTTCATAAGCTATGGATATTTCTTTTAATAAATTTGAATAATTATCTTAGTAGATATAATATACTTAGATGTATATAGAGTTGTGACTTATTTGAAATACTTGTATTTAAAATACAAATACAAAATACAAAATACGTATTTTATATTTTGTATTGAAATACTTTAAAAAAAAAAGTATTTTGTATTTTATTTGAAATACTTTGCGAGATGTATTTTGTATTTGTAAAATATAAAATACTTTTTTACTTAAAGTACTGCTAAAGAAGAATTAAAAAGTGCACAGCCACAAACATCAACAGGGAAAAAAAGCAAAAAAAGTGAGTCTTACTATATGTTCAACGATTCAGACTCCTCAGCAACCTCAACTAATGGCAACAGCCGCATCTGCATAGATTTGTAGACCCTCTAATATTTAAGAGACGAAGACACAAGTCTGACCATTCTCAACACATACCCAACGGTAAAAAAAAGTTTTTTTTAAATACAACACCTGCCTTCCTAGTTTGGCACCAGTGGAACGATTGCTTTCATATGGTGGTATGATAATGCGCCCACACAGACGCAAAATGTCTGATGCTCTTTTTGAGGAACTTATTGTGTTAAAATCTTTAATGAATAAAGAAAACTAGTAATTCCATTTGAAAGTCATCATCATCGTCATATCCTGCAGAGTGACCGGTTCAAAGCAGCTTCCATCCAAGGCTTCCAGCGACTTTCCTCGAGTTATCTGTCCATCTCGCGGACGGTCGTTCGACGCTGCGTTTGCCGGTACGTGGTCTACACTTGAGAACCTTTCTGCTCCATCGGCCATCAGTTCTACAAGCTACGAGCTATGTGCCCTGCCCACTGCCACTTCAGCTTACAAATCCGTTGGGCTATGTCGGCAAGCTTCGTTTGTCTGTGGATCTCATCATTTCTGATTCGATCTCGCAGAGAAATACCAAGCATAGCCCTCTCCATTGCACGCTGTGCGACTTGGAGCTTGTTTAAAAAGCCGATAGTCAGAGACCACGTCTCAGATCCGTATGTCATCACTGGTAACACACATTGGTCGAAGTCTTTCGACTTCAGGCACTGAGGTATGACAGATGAAAAGACGTTTTTTAACTTCCCGAATGCTGCCCATCCTAGCTGGATTCGACTTTTGACATCTCTCTCGAAGTTGGACCTACCAAGTTGGAAATTTTGTCCTAGGTAGATGTAAGTACTCGTCAAATTGAAAGTATTTTATTTGAATAAAGTATTTTGAAAATACCTATTTTGTATTTAGTATTTAAATACAAAAAACAAAAGTATTTTGTATTTTGCATTTGAAATAGTAAATTAGAAAAGTATTTACATTTTGTATTTAAATACATTTTTAAAAGTATTTTGCACATCTCTGGATGTATAATAGTTTTTAAATATGATATAAAAAATACAAACGTGTAAAAGTTTCATATAAAAAAAAAAGACTTCACGGAATGCTGACGATGAACATAGGTACATTAATTTTAATAGTTACCTATTAATATATTTAAAATTTATATATAACTAGCGGCCCGCCCCGGCTTCGCACGGGTATTTAACTAAAATTTTAAAAATTAGGAATTTATATTTTTTTATCACCTACATGCGCCATCTATCGTATAATGGTAGCATATCGTTTTTATATTTAGTGACATTTAACATAATTAATATTTAACATAATAGTATATTAATTGAAAATGATGTTTATCTAAAATATTAAAACGATTTCTATTCTTATCCGATATATTTAGTAAACCTTTAAGTTTAACAAAATAATAACTCAAAAATAAGTTTTGTGAGTTTTTAAGATTCCTTAGACCAGATGGCGTTGGCGGCGTAGGTACCTATTTCTATTTTCTTAAATATTTATTTTTTAATTTAATTACAATGAAACAAAAACTAATTTATACTGTGAGTTATGTTAAATTTTTATGTATTAAAGTTATTTACATTGGTTTTGAACTTTTTACGTGATACGTGCACGAACAAAAAACGATAAGAGATGGCGCTGATTAAAAAAAACGCGCTATTAAAATTTATTCTTGATGATATATAGTGTATTAATAAAACGGAGGTTTTAACAGATTTATTATTTGTATAGAAGAAGAAAATGGTGCTAATTGAAAAATAAAATTTAACTTAACCTATTCTTTCATAAACGCTATAAATAAAATAAAATCAATAAAAAAATATCATTCGAACACACGACCACATGGTTCAGTTTCGACATGATTGGGTTTCGACGCAATGTCTTTTATTTGACTTTGGCGCTGAGGGATTTGCAAACATAAACGTGATGGGAAGGTTATTATTACATTCAATCTTAACGGTGGAACTGATTTTGGAGAAAACTTTATTTTTATACATATATAAATAACAATAAACGCTTAACACTTAACGGACCTACGATTACAATCGTTTGTCAGCGGTCCAGAAACATACGTAACACAAAACACAAGCCCCCAGATCAAGATAAACATCTTTATGGCTTACACCTTGAACCTACGACTGCTAGAGCAACATAGAGTTGATGTGGCAATTGAGCCAACTCGTTAGAAATATAAAAAACTAGTAATTGTAAATACAACATATGATAATTTTTCGACATCGAAAAAGAGAGCTTGGTTGATTTGAAGGAAACCTTTAAAATGAAATCCGTGATGTGCTGTTTGGTGCATATAAGCTTTGGGTTCTAAAGCTAAACAGTATACTACAATATTCTAGAGTTAAAAAAAATGGTCGCAATTTTAATAAGAATGACATATTATGCCGGGGAAATATAGAACAATTTTGGGTTGTTGGCTCCTCCAGTTAAGTAGTAGTTGATAACAATAAGTATGACGCAGACAAAAATATATTTTGCTATAATACTACATGTACATCTATTTACATTTAATAAGTTATCTGTTTTTTTTTCTAAATAAGTTTTTATAAAATAAATCTTTGTGTAAAATTAAAGCCTGTCAAAAAACGCTCATTTAATGATATAAAAATACTAAAAATAAAATATCGAAAATGTTTTTTTTTTTTAATATCTGATGTCATCATATGAATATTTATGACTGCAATTATTTATTTATGCAATAAACCTTATTTCCTTATATATTAGTAATATCATTGTTTTGATTTGATAAGTTCAATATAAGAAAGTCTTTTTTGATTGTGTACTAATATATATTATTATAAAGTATATTATATTTATACTGTAGGTATTCCTAAAGTCGAAGATAAAAATTAAATTAGATTAATACAGTGGCGTAGCGAGCTTAATTCGCTCCACAATATCGTTTTAGCGCCTCCCCCCTCCCTCCATTCGAAAACCATATAATATTATAATATGTAAAATATCCATCGCAAATTAATAAATAAAGTCATGGGCTAGGCTTTAAATTTGAGACAAAAAATGTAATTAAGAAATAAAAACTATATTTTGAATTGTATATGATCATTAAAAAAAAATAAACTCTAGAAATCGCGGAATTACAGCAAATGTTTCTGTTGTATTTTCTGTGCTTTTTATTAGATATGAACATGGATTTATTATTTCTGATGTACTTGGGTCTTGTATTTGTTGAGTTGTGTTATTAGTACCTACATTAAAGCTTAGCCGCACTAGATGTACAATCTGAATCTGGTTCTGACTCTGAATTTGTTTTTACATACTGTTCTCTTATATTCACGCGAATTTTATTCATTTAATTAAAAGTCTAAAAACGGATTTTATCGCGTTTTTTTAAAGTTACTGTTTAACAATTTAATTTAAATTATTTCCCGACGTTTCGGACCCTTTACAGCGTCCATGATCTCGGGGGACTGAGGTGGTGGGTGTCCGAATAATGAATCAATTGTTACATACCCCGCTTTTTATACAATTATAAATTATTACTTTTGACCGTTCCTATTCACACAGAATGAACTTGTTGTGTCTGGAAGTCGTGCTGTGTTCTTATTTTCCTTGGGTTCAATTAATTTTAGAACTGGTTCCCAAGCTGGTGGTACGTTCCAACCATCCTCTCTATTGAAATTAGGATGTTTTTTTTATTTCAATAGCCTCACGAATCATCCTTGTTAGGAATCGATGTTCTTTAGCGAGAATTTGTGGCTTATCAAATCTAATGTAGTGGTTGGTACCTTGTTGAGTATGTTGATACACAGCAGACTTTGTCGACCGTTGGTGTTTAATGTCAGCTATATGTTCTTTTACGCGTGTCTCTATACTCCGTTTAGTTTGTCCTATATATGAAAGACCACATTCACAGTCTAATTTGTAGACCCCTGCATCTTGTAAAGGTATTTGGCACTTGACAGATGGTAATAATTGACTTATCTTCGTTGGCGGCTTGTAACTTTAAATAAACGCGATAAAATCCGTTTTTAGACTTTTAATTAAATTGTTTTTACATCTTCATCCTTTTTATCTTGGCTCTGGCTGATGGCTCCAACTCATTTTCACCAACAGAAATAAAAACACATCAAAACAATTAGGATAATTTTGCTCAAAAAATCAGCATCCACTTGTCAATGTTCAATAATCCGTTCAATGAACTTCTTTGTAAGTGCATCTTTGCTATGCATGATCTTTTGGCTTTAATTGTTGTGTTAACTGCATTTTATAACAGATCTTTACTGAGAGAGCTTCTTGAAATGTGCGATTCTTCTCCACGACGCCGACTTTTCGTACTTCGTAGTCGGACATCGTAGTCAGGACCTGGTGTCCTCAGTGGCAGGCTTAGTGACGGTGGACGTCCTCACCTAAAACACTGGGTCAAAAGCCGGCACGGGGTGCTGACTTTCAGGCTACGCAGGTGCTTACCGGGCACGTTTGCTTCGGGAAATACGTGCACCAGATAGCGAGGAGGAAAGCAACCCCTTCCTGCCACGAGTGCGGCATGCCAATCAACTCGGCGCGTCACACTCTGGAGGAATGTGCCGCTTGGGGGCCCCAGCGCTACGCCCTGGTGACCGTAATAGGCGGAGACCTCTCGTTATCGAGCGTCGTTCGCAGCATGCTCGGAAGCGAGAGGTGTTGTTCCGCCGTGGCTTCTTGCTGTAAGGAAGCTATGGCTCTCAAGGAGGCCGCGAAGCGAGAGCGCGAAGCAGATGCTTACGCTGACTCGCTCCGCAAAAACGACCGGGGGGAAGGAGACGCCGTTTCGCACTTCTTCACCCTCCGCCATAGACTGGGAGATGGTACTACGTACCGAAACTATTCAGATGACAAAAATAGGCTATTCAAAGATTTTTGGTTTTGGAATATCATCGTTTACATAGGTAAACAATATGATATTTATGTTTTGGAGTTAAAAACGAAATAATATAAAAGCAATCCCCATTGGATCAGTTTTTGTCCATCTGTCTATATATATCTATTTCTGTAGACATGGGCCGATATTCTCCATCAAAAATCGGACCACAAGATATATGAGATATGGCATATATATATATATATATATATATATATATATATATATATATATATATATATATATATATATATATATATATATATATATATATGTTAAATTGCTATTATTAAAGAAAATTGCAAGAAGGATAAGCATTATATTAAAATCAGGGTTAGCATTGTTTTAAACACTTAAAAAATGTAGGGGAAGTCCGGGAGACTTCCCATCGCCATCCCTAACGTGAGATAAAGGAGGGTGCATCTTTAAGAAAGACCAACAAGTTTGATAAAAGAAACGTTAAATATTTAATTTTATTAACAAAATTTTTAATAATTATGTTAATTCATAAAAGATAATAAACAAAATTTTCTTTTTACATTTATTAACTACCTATTATTTTTATTTAAAAGTATTGCCCATCTTCCATTTCCGTTTCCGCGCATGTGTTCTGTGGAATGCATAGATAAAAAAGTTATGAAATCAATCAGAAGGGGGCGCGCGAACGTACCCACTCATTCATATACTAATCACGGTCTTAAATACAAGTCTTGCAATGAAGCCCAATTTTAACACTAAGAGATTAGTGGGCAATTCCGCCGAAAGTTGTACAAATAATAAATTCGAGGATAAAAAAATAATTTGAATTTCCAACAATTTTTTTAATGTAGGTAGTCGATATATATAATCAATTTAATTTTAAAAAAACCACGCTTTTCTTGTTGTTTTTATTGTTAAAATATATATTTTGTTAATGAAAGACCATTTGGTAGTCAAGATCGTTACGAAATGTTTCTTATTTTAGTCAATAATATAGACATTTTAGTAGTTATAAATTACTTTTATTATTAAACTTACGGAATAATTAATCAAATTAGGAAGAAAAATCTCATCTCTTCATGAAAAAATACAGTAATTAGATCACCATAAACCCGTTTCGTTACGTTTTGGGTATTATCTAATTATAACTTTAACATTTTTTACTATTAAACTAGTTCTGCTTAGAATTAATCACAGTCAAATTAAGCCCTTACTATAAATTAACTAATTATTATAGATTTTGAGCTTTAAATATTCAAAAATCATGTAAAAATAAATTTTTATACAAAATTATTTAGGGACAGTAACTAAACCTGACGCGTGTGTAACGAGAGTGACAACTTGACAAAATTAGGTTGATATAAAATAATCAACAAGATAGCAAAATAAAATCCCATTCCAAACGGTCAGAACTTTTGAGTTTCCATACAAAATGTATCGCTCGTTTTTATTTACTTACAAGACACGAAATAATACTTTTCAAAGTATTATTTCGATCTACTTGAAATTTGTAAATTAAGAGCAAACTATGTTTGCATGAGAATTCTGCGGGACACAAAAAATATACTTTCGGTTTTTTTGGCGGGGGCTTTATCTCTAAAACTGTCAAAATTACTATTTGTGCTATTCACGGGGTTCGAGAGAATAATTTAAATATTTCGTTAACACATCGAAGTCCGACCATGGGTTCAAAACATAGTCACAAATTTATTTATATAATATTTATAACACTAAATAGAGATCAAAAGAAGTCTTATATGTAAATAAATATAAATTGTAGAAGGTCGTAGAAGATCGAGGTTGTAGAAGAAAAATTTTAATTAATCAAGTGTTAAACACGATGAAAGTTTTTAGGGACAGTATGGGAAGCCAATTTTGTCAATTTTCAGAGTAACTTTAAAATAATTATTGTAAATATATTTTTATTTATTGAGATCTTCTTTCGTAGCCTATTTATTCAAAAATATTTTGAAGCACTTACTTTAATTATATTGTAGCTTAGTTCAACAAAAACAAATATTAAGTGCTCGGACATCAAAAAAACACTAATGTACAACTTTTGGCGGAACTGCCCTAGTACGATCGTGCTATAATTTTTCTTTCGCGTCAACGCCGCTATACGTCGTTGCTATCGATGGGTGCGGTGCGCAGTGCGCACTGTGCACGCTATGTGTGTTGAATGACAAGTGATTCAGTTTTATTTCTCATTTTTAATCATACGGCGTTTTAGGTATATTTTTCTCTCCCAAGTATTGTGTAATTTAATAATTCTTTTGCGATTTTGTTGTCAATTTTGTTTTGTTGCTTAACTTTTTTGTTTGGATTTGATATTGTTCAAAATATAATTTGACTTCGTTGTACAGAACACCTATCTATCTTCAAACCTCTGAAGGGCGTAAATTAAAAAGAATAACCTTAGAACATAAAGCAACCATCATTCTGACGTACCTACCCTACTACCACTACCTAATCTGTGACCACTACTGTCGTTATAAGACCTGTGTATTAGATCGTAAGACTAATTGATTTCGAGTTTATATTTCGATTTTCAAAAAGTAACGGATGAAGTACTGGTCAAAAGAGACAATAGTTTTTTTGCTTATATTTTAATTAAACATCAGTGTAAATAAAACAACAATAGAAATGTTATATTGTCCCTGATGTTAAGTACTGCGTAGTGTTCCAAATGGAACCCTCTAAAGAGGCTATAGCTGTACGCATTACTCGATTAAACAGACAGATTATTGGTAAGGTGACCAATGGTACTAGTAAACTCAGCAGAAAGATAGACCGCGAGACATTATTGGATGCTTTAACTGTATTATATGATGATTGTAATGAAGATCCTGTTAAAAAATGCGATGAACTTGTAAGAACTTTCTTAGACAAATGTAAGTAGCCATTGTATCTGTAATACTAACATCTGTTCCTACGATACGGTTAATAGAGATCGTTTAATAGTAAAAAACAATACGATTGCTTATTATTTAGACACGACTAATTATTGTTATAATAAAAAGATATTCAGGATGTTTAAACAACTACTAAAATGATCTGCTTTAATTAACTATATACATATAGGAGCTACTATTTTGAAATATTTTTATTTGTTCAAATATTGAGATTGATTTTATTTGTGCTTTATTAACTAGATAAAATACTTTTTAGATCGAAGTACTTTAGCTGATTTGAAAAGTGCTCGTGTTTGTATTTCTGATTTTGAGCTAATACATATAATTGGTCGGGGACATTATGGAGAAGTACATGTAAGTCTTTTGAAAAATTTCAATTATATAATTTTTTTAATGAGAACTGCAGAATTAACCTTTTGAGCATAGAAATAATTTGTATTTAAAAAGGCTAATTATACAATGCATATAGATTGACAGATTGCGCTGTTTTATGTTAAGCCAGATTAGTAAATAATTTCATATTTTGCAGATGGTACGTGAAAAACAAACAGCTGATGTGTACGCGCTTAAAAGTATCCGAAAGGATCAAGCCCGAAAGCGGGTGTCGGGTGCAGAGGATGAAAGAGACATACTGGCTAATGCTACAGGACACTGGATACCACGTTTACAATATGCTTTTCAGGTGCATTTCAATAATAGTAACTTTTTAAAACATATATTTCTAATTTATAAAATTTTATTGTTAAAAATATTAATTTAAATAATGTTATCAGGATGCCACCAATCTCTATCTTGTAATGGAATTATGTATCGGTGGGGACTTGGCGGGTTTATTGGCTCGTCGTAATAACCCATTATCGGAGCATGATGCAGCTTTCTATATTGCTGAAGTAGCACATGCACTAAAAACTCTACATGGTATGGGCTATGTACATAGAGATGTCAAACCGCAAAATATTTTGTTGGACAGGTTCGTTAATTATACATATAAATTATTTCACTTATCATTTATTTTGTGATATTTAATACTTAACTAAATTCATAGCTTACTACATAGCAAACCACATAGCTACATAGCTTAAATTTTAAAATAATAATTTGTTAAATATATACAATTATTTTCAAATTCAACTTTAACAATTTAAAAAAAGAAAATAATAGTTAAAACAAAAAATTACCAATTTTTTTTTGGGTTCCTGTTCATAATTTGAGACTTGTGATATTAATAAGATTACTAATTGTAAGTTTTTATTGTCAAAGAAATAAATCTATTATAAGTTATTCATAAATAAACATCTTACATTCATCAGCCCCTAGTGGACCATATTGCTGTAATTATTAAAATATTAAATCATATTCAACTTATTCCAGATGCGGCCATGTGAAGTTGGCCGACTTCGGGTCGTGCGCGCGGCTGTCGGAGGGTGGCTGCGTGACGGGCGCCACTGCTGACTACGTGGCGCCCGAATTGTTGGGCGACTGCTCTTCCGCGCACACTGTGTGTCTCGAATACTGCCGCCGGGTTAACACTGCCATTGTGGGTTCGCACGCACTAACGCTTTTTAGTGTAGATGTAGTTTGATTAATTAGGGCTGTAATCTGTCCGGGTTGTCCAGAGCCTGTCAAGGGAAATCGGGGAAGGTGTTTGACAAATAGTCTATGGAAAATCTATACATTTTTAATGTTTGTAATTATATGAAAGATTTATACATTAATGAATTAAACATGTTTAAGACATGTTTAATTCATTATTGTTTAAGTAAGTTTGAGTCATGTCTTAGTTTAAAAACTTTATTATTTTGGTAGTGTTTTTGAAAAAAAAGTTGGATTCAACCCAATGTGCAGGGTTTCATTTTATGTCCTTCTCCACCTTTGGCAATTTAGGTGATAACAGCCCTTTATAAAATGTGAATGTGATAATTTTTATCACCTTAACATTATTGAGAATGTAATGTAAATTATCTTGGTGTTTGATAATAGTTAAAAATTAATTACAGTATTTTTGATATTTACTAATTAAATTAATATAATTATATTTATTATATATAATTAAAATTTTAATATAATTATATTATTTTATATTATAATAGTGTGTTTACATTTACTTTAAAATATCTTGCATGAATTTGATTCCTTTAAGTTAAAAAAAAAAAATTATATCTTTAAGCACAGTTAGATTGAACTTTTTTCATTTTAGTTTTTATATTGAAACTTTTTTATTTTTGTTCTATTCATATAATTGGTTACATATTTAGCTCTTAGCTAGACTATTACGTAAATAAATTATAATTTTATCAATGTTATTTCATTTTGTTTTTCTCAAACTTTTATCAATTGTGTCTATTTCAGTCTGCTTGCGATTACTGGTCATTGGGCGTAGTGGCATTCGAGCTTGTGACTCTCAATAGACCATTCTCTTCAGGAGATGATGATTCTACAGCACAAATTCTTAGCAACATACAAAAGTTTGTTTATTTTTTATTATAAAATTTTTATACGCTTTATTTTATCAACAATAAACAAGATCAAATAAAAGATTTACAATAATGTAGTCATGTGGCCCTTTGTGTCGTGAACTTGTAATTTTTGAAACTAACAAGTTGTCATTCACACATAGTAACTGTATCAACATATTAAGAGTTTATAACTCAAATTACCAGATCACGGTACAGAATAGTAAATTGAATACTGATAATAAGTAGATCCTTCCATACAGCCACACTTCTCGTCTCAATCTGAACTTATTAGAAACCTGCCAAACATAAAATTACTGATTGTATTATAAAACCATGAACAAGACATCAAATGTGCACTATTGTTTCAATATTGCCTTGCATTTCGTAATGAGCCTAGGTTCAGACAGGGCCTGATAAGAGGTCTGGAGGCCTCAGAGCAACAAAAGAGAGGTCCCTTGGGCTAAGGGCCTGGGCTCCAAATTATTTTCTATATAAAATGGAAATTTTTTTATATGATTTTTCCAATAAATAATTTATTGTGAAACCAAGTATAGATTTTTTGGGGGGAGTGTGAGGAACAGTGTGTAATGTTCCTCATCAACCATAGAAAAGGGAGGATCCTCCGACCAGACGGATGTTGTGTCTGGTGGGCTACTGCGCCACATAATGTTTGTAGTCGGGTTCTTGTATATATACTCAATCGCTTTGATAACTTTGATAGCACGATCTAGGATACGTCAGTTTCTTCCAGTTCGTATATGGCGAGATGGATGTCGCTACAATTCTTTCATTATTTAACAAAAATATAAATATAATCGGAAACAAGAATTATCTGAAGTTTACTAGTTTGAATTAGGATTTTTTTTACCGAAGTATCTTTTGTGGGGCACCTCTTTTGTGGAGGCCCCGGGGCTGTCGCCCCGGTTGCCCCTCCCAATCCGGTCCTGGGTTCAGTATTCGCGAGTTAGACTGTATTACTGTAAGTCGCTCGTGTCCGCAGGTACGAACGCGACCCGGACGCCGAGCCGCCGTTCGAGCCGGCGCCGGGCGGTCCGTCGCGCGCGTGGCGCGGCCTAGTGGCGGGCCTGCTGCGCGTGCCGCCCGCGCGCCGCTTCAACTACCTGGACACGCTGCAGCACCCCGCGCTCGCGCACCTCGCGGTGCATGCCATCCGCGACCAGGTGACGGCTCCCATTCCTCCACCTCTCTCTGTTTATCCATAGGCCTTTAACATTCACAGAGTACAGAGTTCAGTTCGGTTTATTTCTCACTGTCTGTTGTCTTATAATATTTGGAGTTTATTCAATTGTCTACCTAATATATCTTGAAATAAACTTCAATGTTACTATTCATAGGCACCGCCGTGGGTGCCACATGTTCGTGGCCCCGAAGACACTACATTTTTGGCCAGTCCCACGCGTGAAGTAGCACCTCCCTCGGCTGCTCCATTTCGAACACGTCCACCATTTGCTGGACACTTACCATTTGTCGGTGAGTATGACTAGCTTTTTACAATATTCCAAAGGGTTTTATTATTATTATAATATTCTAGAAAAATGAATTATATAATTGACATGTATTTTTTGTTGTTTTGGGTTACAAAAATATTAATTAATTTCATTTTTTTTTCAGGATACTCATTTGTAGCAATACAGGAAAATGACGATAGTAGCGGCGGCTTCAACGCTTCACACGACTGTACGGCCATCGATCTAGCGACTTTTAAGTGAGCTCAATCGACCTCATCCAAGTTATATAACATGACGGCGGTTCAAAATTATAACTAAACATTGAGCTAGGAGTCGAGCTGGTCCCATTGATAGAATAAATATATCAGAGGGGGTTCAAATCCTGGCTGGAACTGCGGATTTTCAAGTTATATTTGTCTTTACCCTTGTATCTCCTGCTTGGCAGTGAAGGAAATTTCGTGAGGAAACTTTCATATATATATATAAAAGGTCTGAGACGTGTATCCACTGCACTGGAGTAGCATGGTGGATTAAGCTGAAACATTGTTTGTAAGAAACTTTTCACCTTGGATCAGTAGTGGGACGTATTTATCTGTACTGTATCAGCCTGTAAACCACCCACTGCTGAGCGAAAGCCTCTTCTTCATATAGAAGAAGGTTTGGAGCTTAATCCACCACGCTGCTCCACTGCAGGGTTGGTGGATAATTTCCTATCATGAGTAAGGATCGTTATCAGATGTCTATGATAACAACAGGGACCGATGGCTTTACGTCATCTCTGAGGTAGGAGGACTCTCAAGGACATACACCCAGACCGGAAACAAATATTTTTATAAATACAAATATCCGTCCTGAGCGGAAATCGAACCCGCGACCGCCGGCGCGTGGTTTGAGGCAACTAATCGCATCACTACACCAGAATGGTCGTCGTGGGACGGTCGAAATGGGACATATACGAGTTAAAAATATAAATGATACGAATTCAGATCAGCCGAGAAGTTGGCGGCGATGCGGGCGCGCGAGGTGGCGTCGCTGCAGAGCAAGCTGGCGGCGGCCGAGGCGGCGACCGGCGCGGCGGCCGAGCGCGCGCGTCGCGACGCGGACACGGACGCCGAGCGCGTGCGCGCCAAGCTCCAGGCCGAAATCACCGCTCTGACCCTGCAGAACAAGTACGAATACGCACTGTTTACCACATGAGTAAAGAAATGGAGCAGAGACAAAGCTAAGGAGTGAGCAAAATGTTACCTATTTTTGTAGGGTTGCCGAAGAAGGATAAGGAAGGATCCAGAAGGATAAAATTTAGGATAGATAAAAAATGATGTTTTTATATTCTTTCTATTGTACTTTTATATTAAAATAACATTAAAACAGTATTTAAATTATCATTAAATGAAGCAGTGAGAACACTAGCCGAGCCGGTGTAGGCCGGTTTCTCTCCATACATGACAAAGCGCGAGTGCTCACGCACACAAGCTGCCCAACAAGTTGTGTACCTAACGTGGCGCGCTTGTATGAAGCTTTGTCTCTGTTCCGTTTCTTTACTCATGTGCCGTTTACCGCGTTGCGATCTAGTGATAATGAAGACATCGGATTATACTGTGTCGTAGACCAGTGTGGCATGTTTGATTTTTTTTGAATAAGTAGTAATTGAAAGAAGTTTGAAACCTTTATCTGATTTATTTATAAATTACTCATTGTATGTCGTGTACTCGTTTTATTGTAACAATTCATGTACCGTACGATGATAACGACGTAAGAAAGCATCAACGATTCCACATTGTGGTGATGTGACTGAGCCCTCGGGTTCAACCCTTATTACCAGTGTCGTATAAGCCGTCGGGCACTATATCGAACAATGAATATCGATTAAAACGATGTCCACGATGCGGTAAACAGGCGACTGGAGCGTCAGATAGAAGTGGAGAAGGAGGAGCGCATGGCGCTGCAGCGCACCAACCAGGAGCTGAGCTGCGGGCTCGCCGAGCGCAGCGGCGCCGAGCTGCGCGCCGCGCAGGCGCGCGCGCGCGACCTGCAGGCCGAGCGGGACCTGCTCAAGGAGGACGTCGCGAGGCTGGAGGCCAGGCTCCGCGACCTGCAGGCGGAGTGCTCCGGCGCGCAGGCGGCCGCCGACGCGGCGCGCGCGCAGCACAAACATTACAAGGTAACAAAGTACAGATCATACCTTTATCAGTAATTTTTTTTTTTTGTATTTCATCAGAAGATAATATATTAGCTCAATAACTAAACGATACATTAGTTCCTCTAAAAAAATTCTATGAGAACTGATCGTTTTTGAGATAAATACAAATATACAAACCGACCAGCAAATGTAATTGAGTAGCATTAGTGTAAATAAAGGACACACTAGCTTAAAATATATATAAGTTTTCAGAAAAAGTTTTATCAATCAATATTTGAATCTATATGAAAACAAGATAAGAGAGTAATTTTTCGTTGATCAGGATATCATACAGAATGTACAAGATTTACGGCACAGGTGGCTTACGGAAATTAATGTGAAACCAATCGTAAGTTTCTATTGGAATTATTTTCCATTTGTTTTATTGTTAGTTTGTCTATATTTTATATGTGCACTAAACACATCGTATTATGTCGCATTGTGTATATTTAGTCGCAAATATTTAAATTAATATTATGATTATTTAACAAATTACTTGATTTAATATTTGACCTTTGATTTGATTGAGACTTGGGCGGTGCTGCGGTCTCTCTAGCAGTGCCACATTGACTATCGGTATATCAAAGTTTGTTGAAGTGCTTGTATACAACAACGCTACTATGTCGGTTCGTACAGGAACATAGCATGAGAGCGATTCCAATGTAGCGAGGTGTGAGACAGGGAGATGTCATTTCTCCGAAACTGTTTACAGCAGCATTGGAAGACGCTTTCAAGCTTCTGGAATGGAAAGGATTCGGCATCAACATAAACGGCAAGTACATCGCTCACCGTCGATTTGCCGACGATATCGTGCTTATGGCAAAATCCCTGGATTATTCTGACATTATTATTGTGATATTATATTATATTACATTATTATTGATTATTGTGACCCCGATGGAGTTTCCCGACGGGTGGGCCTTAAAATAAATATGGACAAGACAAAAATCATGTCATCATCAACAAAATCATGTGTCCATGTCGTGTTCACCCCGTAATTGGTTGGGGAATCTACTCTCGAAGTTGTTAACGCATACATCTACCTCGGACAAAGTGTCCATCTTGGTAGGTCCAACTTCGAGAGAGAGGTCAATCGTCGATTCCAGCTAAGATGGACAGTGTTCGGGAAGTTAAAAAACGTCTTTTCATCTGACATACCTCAGTCTCTGAAGTCGAAAGTCTTCGATCAATGTGTGTTACCAGTGATGACATACGGATCTGAGATGTGGTCTCAAACTATGGGCTTTTTAAACAAGCTCACACAGCGTGCAATGGAGAGGCCAATGTTGGTATTTCTCTGCGAGATCGAATCAGCAATGATGAGAACCGCAAATGAACGAAGGCTGCCGAACCAAATATAACCCAACGGATTTGCAAGCTGAAGTGGCAGTGGGCAGGGCACAAAGCTCAGAGAACTGACGGCCGATGGAGCAGAAGGTTCTCGAGTGGAGACCATGTACCGGCAAGCGCAGCGTCGGATAGCCGTCCACGAGATGAACAGACGACTTAGGAAAGTTGCGGGAAGCCATTGGATGGAGGCTGCTTTGAACCGGTTGCTCTAGAAGTCGATGGGGGAGGCCTACATTAAACAGTGGACATCCAACGGCTGATATGATGATAATGATGATGAATATTTGACCAGTTTGTTGAAGTAAAATTTGTATTTAGTTTTATGATTATAATTAAGCAATTAACTCATCAAGTATTCCATAGAAAATATAGAAATCAACCTGTTTTAATTTTGTCTTAATCCATCAACAATAATTTTTGATGATTTATAAGTTTAGTGTAATTCTAAGAAATGTCAACCCTTATTGGACCGATGTGTCGGGTTTGAGCAATCATATACATTAATATCGTATCAACAAATATTTTTGTCTCGTACATTTTCGCTCATTCTGTATTTTAACATAAAAAAATTTCAATATAAATTGAAATCCATTCAAATGCAATATGTTTACACAAGTATGAGTTAATTTTCTGGTGTTTATTAGCCATTACTATTTCTGCACTACAACAACTAGTTTTGCATCGACTGTCATATATCCTTACTGTTTCTATTATTGCTTTGTTTAGCTGCTTTCCAAGTGATCCTTTCAAATAATTTTGCTTTCATGAAAATGCTGTATTTAAAGTTTATTTTGGATTTTTCTCAAAATTTAGATTCTAACTTTCGAAACATATAAGATTAGCTTTGGCTATGCACATGATAATGAAGTGTAGTTTTACTTAGACAAAGATATTTAATTTTCTAATTACCATAGTAATTTTTAAATTTATTATATATCTGTGTAGCAGTTAAAGTGATCCATAACTTTATTATTTTTAAATTAATAATAATTATCGTTAACTAACGATAAATTATTTGTGATTATTTAAAGTCAGTTTTATAAAGATTAACAGAACTGTTTGTACACGTACAATAAAATAGGAGGAGTTATGGGGCGAAATGACTTTACTCCACGAGTGCTGTTTTTACACTGATTTATTCATGATTTATACAGAATACATGGTTCATGTGAAATGCTGTGTAGGCAAAAGTTGTATAACATAAAAATATATATTGAATATAACAAATTGAATGTACGAGTATCTATTTATATACTCTGTACAAAAGAGGTTGAGAGATAATGAATATCAAGTTATAAAAAAATATTTCTTTAAATACAATTGTAGAAGTAGTTGTTGATTAGTTTATATAATGTAGTCGTAGCATGGTTATTTACAGTTATTTACCTGAGACTGAGACTGAGACCACTGAAGACATTGAAGTGTGTTTTAATTTAGTTATAAAGTATTTTAATTATCTATGATACATATTTGTAAATAATTTTGAGCCAAAAAGTATTTTGATGTTACTTATATTTTAACATAAGAGCTGTTGATATAATTTAATTTTTTGTACACTTAACGTAATAATGTATATGTTGTGTATGTGCATAGAAATCTTTTGGTAATATTATATTTGTAACGTAGCATATATCCGAAGTAAGTTCATATCATTCATTACGCGTAACGATATCAGTCAAAAAACTGAATAATGAAAAAAATTTAAATTAAATAAAAATAAATGTCGACAAAATCGTCAAAAAGGCTATATCTTTGTATGTATTCGTTTATATCTTTAAAAATAAACAATAAATTATTAATAATGGATTTCGATATAACCCAGGATACGGTAGCGAAGGAGCGCGCTCTCCGCCGTCAGACGCTGAGCGGCGGGGACGCGGACGGGCGGCTGGCGGCGGCCGAGGCGGCGGCGGCCTGCGAGCTGCGCGCGCGCCGCGACGCCGACGAGCGCCTCGCCGCCGCCGAGCGCGACCTGCAGCGCGCGCGCGCCTCCGCCGACCAGCTGGCCGACCGCCTGGCTGCTGCTCAGGTATCCTTGTAATCACTTGTGGGCCCGTCGTCCTTCATTACTGCCACCGCTCAAGGCCGGATTTAGGGGTGGACAACCGTGTCAACACAATAGAGACTTCTTTAAAAAAAAATTAAATTCAGACTAGTAAAGAACTTTTCCTTTCATATATAGAGAGGCTTAACAACTCTAAATGATATGACCAAGGCTGCAAATATAGAAGATTTTGACAAATGGGAAATAAGTGAGGCCTACAGGCTGGGACGACTGGGGAAAAAGGACGGCAAAAAAACAAGGCCCATCCTTATAACACTCACCTTGGCGTGGAGAAAGAAAGAATTACTTCGCAACAGCAAAAAACTACCAGAAAACATCTACATTACCGAGGATTATCCTAAAGATGTTATCAATATTAGGAAAGAACTAAAAATGAAACAACAAGCTGAAAGAAAGAAAGGAAAAATAGCATACATCCGTTACGACAAGTTGATTGTGAAAGACAATAACACTAAAATCCCAACCAAAGAAAATGAGAAGAGGAAAAGGCTTCCAACCGACTCGCCGACACAGCAACACACCAAGGAAGGAAAAGAGGCAACAGCTCTTTCAAAAATAAACAAAACAAACGCTCTAGGACTACCAACTCGCCTTAGGGCAAACTCAACTTCTGAAAATAATAAACAATGACTTTCAGAGATCAACAGGAACCGGAAGCAAACAAAAAACAAACAAAAAAGAAACAAACACAAAAACCATACAAATTTAAACTGTCTCCCAACACGGCTGGTCACCGCGGGAGAGCTAGACCAAAACCCTCCAGTAAATTCAATTCACTGCAACCCTCTAACACAAGAGAAAGACACTTCAAAGAAAAATAAAAATAAAATCGATTTCCACATCGGCACATACAATGTAAGAACTATGGCAAGCACAGCCAAACTTATAGACCTTACGAACGCCCTCAACAATGTTAAATACGACATCCTTGGATTGTCAGAAATGAGAAAAGTAGGACATTGCATAGACGAATACGACGATTTTATGTTATGTTACAGTGGACAGACAAAGGGAAGATATGGAGTCGGATTCATTATAAAAAAGTACCTGAAACCTTGTGTCAAAAACTTCATAGGTTTTTCGATAGGGATATAAATGATACACCAATCACTATTATCCAAGTTTACGCACCTACCGAAGAGTCTGATGAAGTAGAAATTGAGTCGTTTTACGAAACTCTACATAGAGCTCATGCAAATTCAAGTAAATATACAATAGTTATGGGCGACTTCAACGCAAAAGTAGGACAGAAGGACACCGAAGAAAACAAACTTCTTGGACGTTTCGGTTTCGGTAAAAGAAGCTCTAGAGGCCAACTATTAATACAATACGGTCAAGAATACAATCTATCCATAATGAACACCTTCTTCAAGAAAAAGCCTAGTCGAAAATGGACGTGGAAGTCACCAGATCAGACAACCATGAATGAAATAGATTACATACTTACAAATTTTCCAAACAAATTCAAAGATGTACATGTTTTAAATAACATCAAGTTCCCATCAGACCACAGAATGGTCAGATCAAAAATATCACTTAAACAAATTAAAAAAAGCCGAGTAAAATACAAATGCTCTACATATAGCCTAAAAAATCAAAACGAAACAAACTTCTACCTAGAAAAATTAGAAAATAATACAAATCTATAAAACCAGATGATACATATACAGGTCAATCCCTATACAATAAACTTGAAGAATGTATACTAGACAGCATGAAAACAGAGAAACAGAAAGAAAAACGAAAATTAAACAAAATCCTTACAGAGGAAACTCTAAGTCTCATTAAACAACGTCACAAACTACAAAATTCTAAACCAAAAAGCCACGAAGATAAGATGAAATTGAGCTCTATCTATAAAGAAACTAACAAAAGTATCAGAAAAGATTACAAAAATCACAGATTAAAAACAATAGAGGAACACTTGAGGACTAGTGGTAGCTACAAACGTGCATTTAAAGAACTCCATACACACAAAACCTGGATACCAAGCCTACTCGAAAACTCTACACCTTCAACCAATAGAGAAAATATTCTAAAAATAGCAACAAACTTTTATGCCAATCTCTACGACCAAAAAGACAATGAAAACTCCGAAATCATAACTTTTCACCCTCAAAGTAAAACGAACATTGAATGGAACGCAACAGAAATAGTCCGAGAAATAAACAGGTTGAAATCAAACAAGAGTAATATAATTATGTATATAGTTTTTACTTTTTATTTTTTTCTATAATTTAATTGAATTTAATGAATTTAATTTTTAATTTTTTTTTATTTGAATTTTTTGTTTAATAATGATTTTGATTGTGTAAAATTTCTTAACTTTTTAAATTGCTTGTGCCTAAAGTGTTAGTAAATTGTGGAAACTTAATTGGTCTATGTATAATTGAAATTTCTTTTTTTTTCTGTAAAACTAAACTGTATGTTTCCCGAATAAGTAAATAAATAAATAAATAAATAAATAAATAAATAAGAGCCCAGGGCCAGACGGTATACCAAACGAGGCACTAAAGTTGGGACAAACTTTGTTAACACCTACAATAACAACTCTATTCAATACCATAATTAAAGAGGAGAGAGTGCCCGAACAATGGACGAAATCGAATATAATATTATTATATAAGAAAGGCGATCCAAATGACATTGGAAACTATCGCCCTATCAGTCTTCTACCGAGTCTCTACAAACTATTCTCTCAATGTATTTTAAGCCGAATATCGACAAAAATCGACAAAAATCAACCAGTCGAGCAAGCAGGATTTCGTAAGGGATTCTCTACCGTCGACCATATCCAAACTTTAGAGAGCGTAATAGAGAAATACAAAGAATTCCAAAGACCTCTTTACTTGGCTTTTATTGATTACCAGAAGGCATTTGACTCTATTTCACACAACTCAATATGGGAGGCTTTGAAGGTAAACAACATAGACAGCGCCTACTGTAATGTAATAAAAAACATATATGAGAGGAGTACAAGTAAAATCAGCCTGGAAACAAGCGGTCCTGAAATAAAAATCAAAAGAGGCGTAAAACAAGGAGACCCCTTATCCCCAAAGCTCTTTATTGCGGTATTAGAAATGATATTCAAGAAACTTAAATGGGAAAACCTTGGTATCTTAATAAATAACGAATACCTAAGCCATCTACGCTTTGCTGATGACATAATCTTATTTTCAGAATCAATTTCACAATTAGAAAATATGATACAACATCTACAGTTAGAAAGCGTACGCGTGGGATTAGAAATGAACCTACAAAAAACTAAACTGATGACCAACTCCTTAAAATAATCAATAAAGATAAGAAACGAAAACCTGGAATATGTAGATACCTACATATACCTAGGAAAACAAGTATCATTTCACCGGAACAACAACTTAGAGGAAATAAATAGAAGGATAAATATGACATGGCAAAAATATTGGGCTCATAAAGAGATAATGAAAGGAAACATGCCGCTTTCTGTGAAAAAGAAAGTAATAGATAGTAGCATCCTTCCCTGTCTAACATATGGCTCACAAACATGGATATACACGAAACAGGCAAAAGAAAAAATCAGAATATGTCAAGCTGCCATGGAACGATCCATACTAGGGATACGCAAAAGTGATAGAATACGCCACACCAGGATAAGAGAAAGAACAAAACAAATAGACTTCTTACTTCACTCCATGAAACTAAAATGGAAATGGGCGGGTCATATAGCCAGATCAACGGACAATCGATGGACGAAGCGTGTCGTCGTCCTATGGAAAGGACCTAAGGGGAAAAGAAAAAGAGGCAGACCTTCTAGAAGATGGACCGATGACATCAAAGATACAGCAGGAGACGAGTGGCAATTAAAGGCAAAAGATAGACAACAATGGACAAAGCTGGAGGAGGCCTTCACCCTACAGAGGGGTTCCCATTTAAATAAATTAAATAACTAAATAAACATTTAAATAAATTATAAAAATAACACGTTTTATATGTATATGTATGTATGTATATATATATATATATATATATATATATATATATATATATATATATATATATATATATATATATATATATATATATATATATATATATATATATATATATATATATATGTGTGTGTGTGTGTGTGTGTGAGTGTATGTATGTGTGTATATATATATAATTATTGTTAAAAAAAAAAAATGATTGTAGAAAAATGGGAAATAATAAAAGGCTTTATTATTATTATTATTATTATATAGAGAGGTGATGACCTTATTTTTTTTAGGAATACGTATAGCTCGAAGGGGGTAAATATATTTCTTTTTTTTTTCGTGTGCACTTATGAGACAGGAAAATTATCGATATTTTCATCCAATATTTCCCATGAACATCCCTAGGGCAAGGGGTCTCTACTCCTTTGTTGCCCCGAGGCCTCCAGACCTCTAATTCCGGCCCTGCCACCGCAGACCAAACTGTTAAATATTAGATAAAAATTAGGTACATTCGATAATAATCATACCTAGAAATTTTGTCAATTGACTTACAATTTTTATTTATGTTTATCGTGATATGAAAAAAAATATATGGTTATTATACATGCTACACAGGATTCTATAGCAGAAAAAGAACGCGTAGTCTGCACAACTAGTCAACAACTGAGCGAGACTCAAGTGCAGTTAGCACAGGAGCGGATGCGAGTGACTTCACTGACGGCGCAAGTTCAGGTACTGTATAATATAATTATATTTAGTACTGTCTGTAATAACTGTATTGTATGTTTCATGGAAACCCAACCTGCTCACCAAATATTCTATTTTGATTTCACCTCCTACTAGTAGTAGGAGGTGAAATCAATTATTGTACTAAACTTAATCTCCGCCTCATTCTCTATGTGTTGATACAGTTCTTTTTGTGATATTCGAACTAGAAACAAACTTAACAAATTCCATATGTATTTTAAACGTTAATAAATAATTAAAAAAAAATTTAATAACATAATTTATGTTGTTTCTCAAAACCTTATGTATATGTATTCACGGGGTTGTATCCGCAACTCGACGTCTACTTCCCAAAAACCTTACAAAAACCACATATGGAACTTGTCAGGCGCAGTGACGATATAATTATGTTTAACATACACACGGTATGGTACACGGTTTGTTCCTAATGTAGGCAACTTAATGCCTGTGTTTTAGGTAACAGCTGACTAACATACTTTTTTTGTAATTACATACAAATAATACATATATAAATAAATATTTATAACACCAAGACTCAGGGCGGGAATCGAACCCACAATCCTGGAGCAGAAGGCAGGGTCACTGAAATCTGCACCAACGGGCCAGCCGAGATAATGCAGAAAAATAAGTGATCATACGTCGTATGTAGGAGCTAGAGCGCGGCGTCAGCGCAGCGGGCGCGCGCGAGGCGGCGCTGGAGGAGCAGTGCGCGCGCACCGAGGCGCGCCTCGTGGAACGGCTCGAGGCGGCCGAGGCGCGCGCCACCGCCGCGCTGCACGACGACGCGCGCCACCGCGAGAAGGTGCGGTACTCTCCTGTATCAGCCTGTACACAGCCCACTGCTGGGCGAAGGCCTCTTTTCCACGTAGAAGAAGGATTGGAGCTTAATCCACCACGCTGCTCCACTGCGGATTGGCGGATAATTTGCCTACCATGAGTAACGATCGTTATCAGGTGTCTATGATAATAACCGGGACCGACTGCTTTCCGAGACACGGTGGGGAGACCCACAAGGACATACACCCAGACCGGAAACAAATATTTGTACAAAAACAAATATCTGTCCCGAGCGACAATCCAACTCGCGACAGCCGCCCGGCGCGCGACGTTGAGGAGACTACTCGCACCACTACACCAGAACGGTCGTCGTTGACGGTACCGGCATTATATTTTTTTATTTAATTAGTATTTAAAACAACATTCCCAGTCCTCGCACTCATTTACCATACATCCTTCTAGGACAACACAACCAAGAGAGTTTATATGATGCATATGCAGGACGTAGTCACACCATTTGCTTTCTCAGAAATCACGCTCAGACACAATATGCGAATGTTAGGATGTACCAGATTTAACTAATTTGATACCTAGTGATCTAAACATGCTCCGTAAATACATATAACTAAAAGTAACAAGTGCTTGGCGCTACTAATGCCAGCTACTGACGCAGGTGACGAGCTTAGAGCAGCTGGTCCGGCAGCTGGAGCGCGAGGTGGGCGCGCTCGAGAGCCGCTCGTGCGCGCGGTGCGCGGGCCGGGACGCGGCGCGCGCGCCCGTCTCCAGCGGCACCAACACGGAGGACGCGGAGCTGGACGCGCGCGACGCTCGCAGCGACACGGAGAGCGTGCCCGACGTGCACCTGCACGCGCACGTGGCGCTGCTGAAGGAGCAGCTCGAGCGCGCTGAGGCTCAGCTCCAGGTTGTTGAACTTTTATTTTTATTTTATTTATTTTTTACTATATATATATATATATATAATAAAAAGTATCCTATGTTACATCTAATACCTCCAAGAATATGTGTACAAAGTTCCATGATGATCGGTTAAGTAGTTGTCATGTGAAAGCGTAACAAACAAACTTACATTTCACATTTATAATATAGGATTAGGGACTCTAAACGTGATTTTACATTTATGATAATAACACTGTTTCATTCATTGTAGCATGATTTATACCATTTAACAAACAAACTTTCTAGCTACAGAATTTCTAAAGACTAACATTAATTTTGAGGATAATGAGTTTGTTTAAACGAACAAACTCTTTCGATATATTTGATTAGTAATTGTAATTATTAGTAAAATATTAAATCAAACCTGTTTTAGGCTCGTGCTGATGAAATAGCAGCGCTGCGTCAAGAAGCAAGAGCTGCCAATTTAGCACGATGGCGCAAGGTATGAGATAATTCCTATGCATAACACTGCTTTACTTCAAACTAGACATATTTATTCATTAAAAAATGGTACCTTTTAGGAGAAAGAATATAACGACTTATCTTTAGATGCTAAAGTGACAGCTCGCGACTTGAAGAAATTGGAGGAACGCCTCGCGTCGGCCGTAGAAGCTCGTAAGTCGGCGGAAGATAAAGCTGCCTTAGTGCATAGAGAGATCACGACATTGAAACCACAGTATGAACAATTGAAGAGAGAGTCTCAGACGTACAGAGAACAGCTAGAGAAATTGCAGAAAACTAATGAAATATTACAAGCAGAAGTCGATAGGTACGTTAATAAAGCAGTCCTCGTTGGCTCTTTTATTAATTTAAAAAAAAAATGTGATAAAACATATTTTAATTAATTTCAAAATATATAAACTACCACAGCCAACCGCAACATAATCTGCTTGAAGTTTAGTAAAATTCCCCATTGCGTTGGATTTGGTTTACAATTACATAAGTTTTAATTGGCTGTCATGGAGTTTTTATTTTTCTTTTGTAAAAAACACCTAACATATTACATTAATCTTATAGCTGGAGCTATCTGACATTGGGAGTACCATCAAAATTGGTTTCAGAATACATGGACGGCGTAAACATTCAAAAAATTTATGCATTTTTCTTTATGTATATAGATATTTAGGAATAACATTAGTACGCATAAAACAAAACAATTGCTGTACCCAAGTACACAAAGTAGTTTTTTATAGCTAAGTAGGTACTTAATCCCTACTAATATTATAAATGCGAATGTCAGTTTGTTTGTTACGCTTTCATGCGAAAACTATTTAACTGATCTTCATGAAATTTTGTACACATTTTCTGGGAGCTTTTAGAAGTAACATAAGATAATTTATATATACATTATATATATATAATTATATATATATATTTTACGAAAGAAAAAATTGTACTTGATCAAAAGAATTCAAAATCTATTACTTCAACGCCATCTAGTTCCAGTAATTGATTCATTTCTATTGTAATGATCTCTGATACTTATTTAATGGCTTCAATGCGAGCGAAGCCGCGGGTAAAAGCAAGTACTAAATATAGCAAATTGTTTTTTAGATCACGGAATGATATCCGTAAATTAAAAAGCGAGGTGCAGTACAGCGAGAAGAGACGGCTACACGCCGAGGAGCAGGAGGAGATGTCGGCGCGCGAGCGCGCGCAGCTGCGGGACGAGCTCGCGCCGCTGCGCGCGCGCTGCGACCACCTCGCGCAGGTACCCGCCGCGGGCGACACCACTAGTAAATAGCGGCCGTGTTCCGACATACACTGCTCAGTGCTGTCACTGGCGAAAAATTCGTTAAATATATGACGTGATAAATCGTCGCCATTTTTGTACTGAGGTAAGGTGCTCTCACTATCATGTAATCACGTGATCAAAAAGTGCACTCGACAGCTCTCGGACGGGCTCAGTCAGACTTTCAATACTAATTGAGGCTCAGCTAATATTGAAATTCGACACCACAGTGATTTCTCGCGATCACGCAAGTTACGTAATAGCTCCACCGGAAACCCAAACGCCCAGATCATGACAAGCGTCTGTTTTGCCTATACAAATATTTGTCATGTGCGGGCATCGAACCGGTGATCGTTACTTCACCAGCCACTTGCTGACCACTACGTCAAAGTGTTAGCAAATTAAAAGTATATATGCATTGTGTACATTTAACGCAACAGGAGACTACAACATTGTAATGGAAGATATCCCCTCCAGACGTTCTCTCTTGGTTTCATCAGTTTTGAAACTGAGATAGATATTTTTATTTTATATTAATTATCTTTACTGATGTTTTATATCTAGTAACTAACCTTTCTCAATTGATAGGTTTTTATCGAAATTACTGAGTTGAAACAAACAAATACTGTTAAGATTTATTGTAATTATGGATACACGTTTTATGACCCTTAATGACATCTTCTGTTTAGTGTTTATAGCCTTTGTGTAGAGAAAAATGTTTATAACTGTAAAAGAAAACATAGTCATAAACAAAACACTATTGTCTGCTTTATATTAACATAACACTCGCATTAAAATTCTTAGTTCTATACCTGGGATTGGTCATTACGCGTGTCTCGTTATAATTAGCGTTCTAATTTAATAATAATTTAAATCTTCTCTTTGTATTTGATTTCATTATTTTAATTCGAATTTTGATATGAAAGTATGGCATATAATTATAAGCATGAAATGAAGTCAATTCGGGATAAACCTATAGTCTGGCCGAAGCCGAGATACTTAGATAAATTTGTGTGGACGCAACGCATGCGTGTCGCGTTCGCAGCCAACTTATTGTGCGGACGCTGCCGAGCCGTCGATTGTGCGCTCGCGACCTTACGTTCACACCTATCCATTGTAAGTCTTTGAATTGCACAAAAAAGGTGGGCTTATTAGCTAAATTTGACGTCCGATTTGGTATAGTGGTGCGAGTAGTCGCCTTAATACCCCGCGCCGGCGGTCGCGGGTTCGATTCTCGATCGGGACAGATATTTGTATTGGTACAAATATTTGTTTCCGGTCTGGGTGTATGTCCTTGTGGGTCTCCCCACCGTGCCTCGGAGAGCACGTAAAGCCGTCGGTCCCTGTTGTTGTCACAGACATCTGATAACAATTGTTACTCATGGTAGGGAAAGTATCCGCCAACCCGCAGTGGAAGCGTGTTGGATTAAGTTCTTCTTCTATATGGAGAAGAGGCCTTCGCTCAGCAGTGGGTTATTTAGAGGCTGATACAGTACAGTATTAGCTAAAATTAAGGAATTTGCGATTATCGCGGTGTTATGCCGGTGCCATGGGTTGTTCTATGTGAAGTACAACGGTATTTTAAGGTGTCGCTTGTTGCATACATTTTGCATTGAAACTAGGCCCAAATTAGTTCACTGAGAAGTATATCACTGTATTAAAATAAACTACAATGTGCTCTGGTTAATAGAAATAAATAGGGTAAGTGTACAGTATGAGTTTGTTTTGAGAATATTCAGGAGTTTTTATTGTTTCAGAATAACAACGCTCTCCAAGAGGCTTGCGCTCTGCTTGAAGAGCAACTAACCGATCTTGAAAAGTTGACGGATCTGCATGAGATGAAGAATAAGGATCTTGAGGTTAATATAAATTATAATAGTATTTTATAAGTAGTCGGCGACTCAACCTATATAATTTATAATATTAATATTATAATAAGTTATTTGTTTAATAAGTAGTGAGTACAATTGTAATGAAGTACATTATCAAAAAAAATATTCAAACTTTAAGGAATTATTTATAAATATTCCATAGATAGTTAAACTAACTGACACACAGCTTCATTTGAACGATTTTGGAAATGACAATTATACATCAAATGAAACATTTTTATTTCAAGCAATCAATTCTAAATATAACAGTGTACACTAGGTAACTACACAGAAGAGCGAATTATATAAATACATATGCAGTTACATACAGTGTAACTTCGATATAACGAAACTGAAGGGAATTCGAAAATATTCGTTACACCAAGTAATTCGTTATAATCTGTTATATAGAGGTTAGGTTCGACAACGATTCGTTTTAACAAGGTAAGAAAGTGGAATTAAGTGTAAAAAATTAATAGGATATGTTATATCAAGGTTTTAGTTTGAAAAAAAATTCGTTAAATAGAGGTAAAATACCTTCTACTTATATTCTTCAATGATTTGTTATAAAGATGTTTTTGATAAATGTTATTCGTAATGTAGAGGTATATTTTGTGTTAGCTTTTACGCACTAACTCACCATTTGCATTTCGCCATCAAATTCATTATAATCTAAGTTCTTTTATAATTATATATTTTACAGTTTTTTATTGATACACATTCGTATGGTCACCTCGTATAGGCAGTTCTAGGGGATTTTAATAATTGGTTAAATCGAGGAATCCGTTATATTGAGGCTCGTTATATCAAGGTTGTACTGTATGTATTAAGTGACAATAGTGCAATTACCATAAGTCGATGGTGTATCTTTTCGACGAATACATTAGAAATTACAATCCACTGAAATATTTCGAGTCGAACAGAGCGAGGCGGCGCGCCTGCGCTCGGAGCTGGAGGCGACGCGCGCCAAGCTGTCGGAGGCGGAGCGGCGCGCGGCCGAGGCGGCGGCCGGCGCCGCGCTCGCCGACCGGCGCGCCGCCGACGCGGACGAGCAGCTGCGCCTCGCCGCCGCGCAGCACGACGTCCTGCGCGTGAGTGGATGGAGTTATTTAAACAATATTGGAAATAATATCTAAACACACACTCAGTAATAATATTTTTTATTATTACTGAAGATAAAAACGACTACTGTCGATGTGAACCGAGTCAATTTTAGGAGATAACTTCAGATTTTTCTATATTTTCTCAATGTATACTATTCTACATCATATTTTTTTATGTATCTGTTATCTCTATCTCGCGATCGTGCAAGTTACGTAATAGCCGCATAGTAAATAATAATAAGTACAACGAGGACAAATAACTGCACCGCAGGAGCGGCTCTCGAACCGTGAGCGGCTCGTAGAGCAGCTGGAGGCGCGCGCGGGCGCGCTGCAGGCCGAGGCGGCGGAGCGCGACGCGGCGCTGAGCGGCGCGGCGCGGCGCCTGCGCGACCTGCAGGAGGAGGCCGCCGCGCTGCGCACGCGCGCGCACCTGCACCACGAGCGCGCGCTGCAGCTGCAGGCCGCGCTCGCCGACGCGCAGGTACTGGCCTCTGTGCTGCTCCGCGCCACCACGGCGACACTCGCTATTCTATGCCTATACGATCGTATCCGACTAGCGTCCGTTGAGCCGCTCACGCAAGGACATTGATATTGGCCCTTGCAGTAGTAGGCAATCAATAAAAAAATTTTTAGAAACATCGTCCATATGATGTACAAATTAGATCACCAAAAATGTATTAATAAACTCAGTTTAATTTCCGTCATCAAAATATCAAAACGTATTCGATTCTCACCGAAAACGTTGCTCACAGCGTGCACGCTTGCTAAATTTGTTATTCCATGACTTTAATAACAAACTAACTCGTTACTTGTCACATAACAGGCAGAGCAGAAGCTATACGATTACTTCTTTAATCTAATTAAAAAACTAAAAGAAACATACCATTACGCTCTTTGAACAGCTAACGTACGATTAGTTACATTTCCAAATGTAGCAAAATAGTTTGTTTTGTGATAGGAAGAAACCGAGGCGGCCCGCGAGGCGCACGCGACGGCGACGGCGTGGTGGCGCACGCGCGAGACGAAGGCCGACGCCACGCTGCGGCAGCAGGCCAAGCTCATCGACTTCTTGCAGGTGCCCCGCCTCTACTATAGTCCACGCGCGAGCTCCGAGGAATTATAAGGAATGTTGACGTAATGAGTCGTGATTTAGTCGACATTGCGTTATCGATACTAACACATCTTAAGCCTCCGCGCGAGTGTAAATTATGAAATAATTCTATGAGGGTATTATGTACTTCAAATTAAAAAAAATTGTAACACCTATGTATTTAATTTAAGGCTGTTGCTATTCATACGATTGTCGTAAAAAGAAAAATATTATTCATACTGTTACAGCCCTTATTACAAGGCAGTAAAGCCCTAATCAGCATTATCTCATGCGGTTAGCATAGTTTTGATTATTAAGCATTTTACAATATTCATTCGATTTATTATTTCTTCATTACATTCAGTTAGATTCTGAAATCCGTCGCAAATAGTACTATACTAGTGTACACGCTAATATTTGGGAAGTTTTTTTTTTTTTTTTAATTAATTTTCCTCTACGAGCTTACAGACGCCCGCACTATTTTTTACTGATTTTATAAATTGTTACACAGGCATTATTACATCAGCAGACTATATTTTATCATTATTTAAATACCTATGAACTATACTTAGGATCTCTAGTTCTGGAAACATGAGTCCACATTGACCACTTAATGCTAACACTTATTTCTACCACTTAATTCTACAACTTGATTTTACAATTTAATTCTACAACTTAATTCTACTTTTTTTTTCTTCTTTTTTTCTTTTTTTTTTTTTCTTTTTCAATTCTCTTTACATGCAATATAAGTATTTACTATTTCTAATTATTCACCAACCACAATGCTCTTCTCTTCTCTTCTTCTATTTGGGAAGTTTACAATTAGTCTTTTGTGATCTTTTTCTAATATAAGTAGTTAGTGGTGAAAAGTATTTTTTTTTAAAGACAAACAGGGTCGGCCATGTAACAGTACGACTATAAAAAAAAAAAAAAATATATATATATATATATATACACACGATCGTATTAAAAATATTATTATTCAATAAAGTCAAAAATAAATAAATGAATTAATATTTCTTAATTAATAAAGACTCGATAAGTGTGCTCTCAAGTCAAGGTCGTCACTAATAGTGGGAGAGTGCGGGGTATGAAGCGACAGTCGCGCGCGGCGCACACCCGCCCGCTTTCTTAGCCTCCGATTCCTCGGAGCTCGTGCGAGGACTATATAACTCTGTCTACTATAACTCGCCGGTGACAA
This sequence comes from Euphydryas editha, assembly GCA_036937285.1. Taxonomy (NCBI): domain Eukaryota; kingdom Metazoa; phylum Arthropoda; class Insecta; order Lepidoptera; family Nymphalidae; genus Euphydryas; species Euphydryas editha. The sequence goes on from JAUPFZ010000019.1 coordinate 10,338,104, forward strand.
CACGGCAAACGGAAGTAGTGTACTACTACCACTGTGGAGAGCACAGGTGTATCCTACCGCTGTTCCTTAGAGCACCAATATAATATAATCTCACGGTTTGTAGATCTTTCGATTCGCCTTATTCGTTTAGTGAATAACGATTTTCGTCGTTTTAAAATGTCACAGGCTAAAGTGGAGGAAGCCGGTCGCAAGAAATGTTCGTTGAGTAACAAGCTGTTCGGGCGGTCGGGACGCCGCGCGAACGCTTCGCCGCCGCTGCTCAGAGTCAACAGGTTTTTATTGTTTACTTTATGTATTTTATATTTCACTTTCACTACTTCTACTGTATAAGAATAGTTTAATAATTCACTAATAGAAAATTTAGCTATCTGTCAAAAGAATTATTATGCTATTGCACTCGTAAATGTTTAGTCAGTATTTTTCTCTACTAAGTATATTTTAGTCCTCCATCAGTTCCGCGTGGTCTGATCCATTTTTCCATCTCCACATTTTATCCAGAAATTTGTTACAGATAACATTGTGTGACTTCAATAGTAGAATAAATTATACCTACTTTGAATGCGATTTGAATTACAAATTTATCATTAAAGTGATATATAATTAAGTATAAAATGAAATCAAATATTATATATTAATCATATGTATATTAACGTTTACAGGGAATTACGGGAAGAAGTGGAACGTTTGAGGGCCAAGCTCGCTGCTGCGAATGCCAAAAGCGATGTAAAGTATGTCATTAAATTATTCAATTCATTGGTATTAATTACTATAGTTATTATGTTTTAAAACATATCAAAATATAATTTTAGTTTCCCGCCGACGCCGAGACGAGATCGAAAAGATAATAAACCAAAGAAAATTGTAAATGCGTAAGTGTAACTTTGTAAATACTTGTAAACCTTTTATCTGTAAAGTGTTTATTAAAAATTAAAATTATTATATTTACAGATCTCAAAACTTAAATACGTCGGAGGGAACTGATGACTCTTTACTTATAGTATGGTAAGTAATTAAACAAATTATACATAACAATGAAAGTGTTAGCCTTGCTACTGAATGGCAACTTCAGCCATGTGACTGTGGCACAATAAATAAATATCAATTTTTATGCAAGTTAGTTAAAAGAACTCAAAATTAAATATATAAAAAAAAGAAAGAACGAAAATAAAAACCATTACGTTTTAATAAGTGTAATAGAATAAAGACAAGATTATTACAAATTAAAAAACTAAACAAATCGAACTACGATACACAAATAGTTTGTACCATGACATACCGTATCAAGATACGCTCTATCTAACTACAGTTCTAATCAATAATTTTCTATTTCTACACCGAAGTTTCCGCATAAGGTAAAGCGATAACAGTAGTTCTTTAGAATTAATGATGAGCCTACGATTATATTGTAACTTTTCGAACAATTGAAAACTGTTTGAGTAGTGAAGTGTATTTGTTCGAGCAGTTAGTAGGCAAGGAGTGCTCGAGCGGTCTGCGTAAGTCGTTCCATGACTGAAAGTTTGAGCTACCTGAAAGCGGTCACATATATATGGACCGTAGTCGCAGCGAGAGTCAAAGGAAAAAAATAAACAATTGAGGTCCTTGCATCAAAAGGGGGCAAGTCTAAATTTTAAAAAGTTTGGGAAATAACAAAAAAACCACTTTAAAAATTCATTTAAATGCAACAATAAAATATTAGAATCGTTCATCATCATCATATCAGCCATCGTATGTCGACTGCTGAAGGTAGGCCGTCTCCATCGACCTCCAGAGCGACCGATTCAAAGCAGCCTCCATCCAACGAATTAAAATTGTTACGCTTTTTTAATTATTTCTTTAAGGTACGTCAATAAGTTTTATAATTACTACGAATTTTCAAAATTTGCATCAAAATATCAACTTTCCCGATGGTTAATAAAATACATATGTACTAATAATTTTGTATTTCAAATACTATCAATTAGCACAGAAATGATGAAATGAATTTATATTTAAAGAAAACCTAAATAAAACAAGTCTTTAACAAAAAACGAAAAAATAATTGCCAAACGAATCTGGAGAACAGATCCAAACAGTGCGCTTGTTTTGCATTCGATTTGCTTCTGTTATCTATCAAACTTTCCATCCATCCATCGAACTCCCTTTTGCTACAAGGTCCTCAATTTCAGTGTAACCGATCGCGAATCCAGACTTCGAAGATGTCACGGATTTATAAAAATTCCATTGATGTGCACTAAGTCATAACTTACTTGAGTTTATAGCTATATTTTTTTTATCCTCCCACAGTGTGTATTATACTTTAAAACTTTCCCACGAGATGTGAAATTTTCGTCCAAAGTACAATAATGTAGTTTTTTATTCAATTGACAATATTCATATATAAATATAAGACAACTCGACTATTTTAGTGATTTCTTAAAATTGGAACCGGCAAATTAAACTATGCGGTGCTCTGAAAAAATAAAGTTTAAATTTTGCAATTTTTCTTTATACTTTTTGATCAAAGAATAAAATCCCCATAGTGGGAAAAACCTACTTGGAAAAAACAAAGAAACGACTTTCAAAAGTTTACTATCCGATCCCTTTAAAATAAATTATTTAAAATAAAGTATTTCTTTTATAATTGACTATGATGAAGTTTCAAAATGCTTTCATAAATAATACGGGTCACTACTGCTATAAAAGAGGCACACCATAGTTTAAATAAAAACTCAAAGGAATCTCATTTTTTTACATATATTTTACTGTCGGATAAATAATCACTAGTCCCGAACGACAGGGCGGACGGGAGCCGCGAGCGCGTGCGCGCGCGCTGCAGCTCGCACGAGCTCGTGCTGGGCGGCGGCGAGCGCGAGCTGCGCGCGCGTCTGCTCGGCGAGCGCGCGCGCGGCCTGCCGCACAACGAGGCCAACCGCGCCTTCACCGTGAGTGCGCCCTGCTACACGTTATACCACTAACTTGTCTTACGAGAGGTGATCCAAAACTAATGATAATCAGCTGTTTACAGTCGCATTAATATCTAAAAAAAAAATTGTTAGCTTATATACTTACTAGGTCAACATAAAAAAAATCATATAAAATTACCACGATTTCTAGAAAGTGTATTCATTTGAATATGAACCGTCGAAGAAATTACATCAAAATGGAAAAAAACGAAGAGCTGTGATCAAGTACCCTTTTTTTTAAAAAAAATGTCTACCAAAGACATCATTGGGGTACTCTGTTCCTCCATATTCTACAGTTGAACGCTGGGCAAAAGAGACTAATTTGGGCAGAACATCCACTGAAGATGAACACCACCAGGGACGCCTCACGTCTCTCACTGAATACAACCCTAAAAAAGTCGAAGATGTTAAGGTCGGCTGGAAGTTTATGGCGTCGATTTTTTCGGATGCTAAAGGAATAATTATGGTGTAAATTACACCATAATTATTCCTTTAGCATTACACCGTGTAATACAAAAGTATACACCACCATTACAAGCTACACTACGAAGACCAAATAAGAAGATTGTAGGAGGCTATCAAACAAAAAAGACTCGGCAAACTGTGAGCTGAAGTGCTGTTTCACCAAGACAACGCACTCGTTCACAAAGCCGAAGTTGCGATAGCTGCCATTCAAGAAACGGAATTCGAATTACTTGAACACCCACCCTATTCGCCAGTTTTAGTCCCCAGTGACTTTTACCACTTTCCTCGGCTCAAAGAACATCTCCGAGGTAAATAATTTCAAGACGATAGCGAACTAATGGTCGCTGTTGAATCGTTTTGGGAGAGTCAAGACAAAGATTTTTTTTTTCTAAGAGAATCGACTCTAGGTTTAGAAAAAATGTGGACTAATGTATTGACTTTTAGGAGAATTTGTGACTCTTTTATATTAATTATCATTACTTTTGGATCACCCATATATTTGACTGCATGTATATCGAACGGCAAGCTAAATTTGTGCAATTACTACAGTTAAATTGCAATCGTAAGGTGAATGAAAAATTAAAGAAGCGTACATTAGCGTAATTGCTCGATGTTCATTGTTATTGATTCTTATCTTTGTATCGTAGCGTAATCTTTATGACCATTCTCGATTAAGGTGCTATTTAATATAAAAATAAATTTTGAGTAGGATTATTTTTTGTGATTAGATAATTGAAACAAAGTATTCAAATTTATAACGATAGTAATTGACTTATATTTAAATGTATATCACATTCTAATTATTATATTTTAATAAAAAAAATAGTAACATTTGCTAATGTTGTAATAATATTTCGCAGGTAAAGTTAGATTATAGCGACCGCGGAACAGAAGCAGCGGTCGTGTGTTCGAGTATCGCTGAACGCTCACGGTGGATCTCATTACTTACTCCCGCCAGCTCCGTGGGCTTCGACCCTCCTACTCTGCTGCAGTGCCAGTCGCAACCGACAAGCGCACTCTACGTCGCTCCCGACACACTTGCTATCGGTAAACACATTACATTGCTTCGTTTAATTTAAGAAAAGAGAACGAAATATTATATCGTCATTGTAACATCATTTGATTATCTACCTATCTTCTGTACAATAAAATAACAATCGCAATCATTAATACTTCTGCACGAAAGCCTCTTCTACTGAGGAGTAATATTGATGTTTATTCCGAGACGCTCGTCCAGTGCGGATTAGCGCGTTACAGACAGACATATAATTAGCACTGCAACGTCAGGTTGCCCCGACGGGCTGCACTCGCTGCGCGGGCCGATCCGCCTGGAGTGGGAGGCGGACGTGTCGCCGCCGCGCAGCGCGGAGGGCGTGGCGCGCGTGTGCGCGGCGGGCGGGCGCGCGCTGCTCGTCCGCGGCGGGCTGCTGGCGCACGGCGCGCTCGCCGCGCTCGCGTCCGCGCTGCGCCGCGCGCCCGCGCTGCGCCCCGCCCTCGCGCTCGCCCGCGTGCGCCTGCCCGACACCACCGCGCCGCACCTCCTGCGAGTGAGTACGGGCCGTGTGTGTGCCGGCTGCGCTCCGGCTGGCCGACGACAAGGCGCCGCAATCTATTCTAATAAATATTAAAACGACTTACTTTATTCTTATTTTTCTCGTAAACCACCCACTGCTGAGCGAAGGCCATTTGTCCATATTTCCACCACGCTGCTCCAATGCAGGTTGACGAATAATTTCCCTATCATTGGTAACGATCGTTATCAGGTGTCTATGATAACAACTGAGACCGACGGCTTTACGTGCTCTTGCGTTGGGAGACCCACAAGGACAGCCAGACTGGAAACAAATATTTTTATAAATACAAATATCTGCCCCGAGCGGGAATCGACCGACGGCGACTGACGGTGCGCGATGTTGAGACAGCTATTTACCACCGCTATACCAGAACGGTCGTTGTATTAATCAATATTTATTATGAATTTTCAATGCAAAATATCCTAATGACTTATTTAATTTTTTTTAGGGCATTGACGATGCGCCTGACGGTCTCTGTGCAGCTGTCGCTTGTGGACGACGTGTTTTTCTGCTTCGGTATGATGCAGCGACCGCAGAATTTAAGATAGCCAGATCCCTCACTATTGATCGACCGCCCCATTCACTTCTCCTCACGAGCCAAATATTGTACATATCGGGAGAAAAACCACTAAAAGTCAAATTGCCTTCCGGCTCTCTGGAATCATTCGCAATGGATGAACCGATAGTAAATGCTGCATTTAAAAGACAATCTCCACCTCTAGCGATATTGCTAATCCGAAATAGGCCAGTCGAGGTTCTACTGTGCTATGCAGAATGTGGAGTATTCGTTGATGAAAATGGGAAACGAACCCGAAACGAGGATCCGAAGTGGAGCTCTGCGGTACACGATTGGGAGTTCGTTAATCCATTTTTATACGCTGTCGGAGAGCACAAAATCACAATAATATATATAAGCGAAGAAACATATCGAGCGCCACCTTGCACTTGTGACTCTACTTCTCTTATATCCAGTTCTTCAGAATGCTATCAGCCTGAAATCTTCAATTATAAAGTAAATGATCCTTATTTACTGGGCACGGCGCCAAATGGCATCGTTATTAGATCAAAAATTGACGACGAATATAAAGTTTCAATCGTAGAAGGTATGGCGGCATTTCGAAGTATAGGTGCTTCTCTGGAATCGTTGAACACAGTCTCTGACGCGCAAGGTTCTTCATCGGATTTGGCACAATCTCTTTCTGATGTATCGCCGCAGAATGATTCTAAAGAAAGCATAGAAGTAACCACAGGATTTTTGGCAGATATAAGAAATAGAGCGCGACAGTTGCGTATGAAGAATAGGCAAGAAACGACACCGGATGACGTCATAAAAGAAATTTTAACTACCGAAGTCGGTTTGAAACGCACTTCTAACGGTAGAAAATCTCCTGCAGTTATTTCTGAATTTGAGACTGACACTGACCCCGAAAGTGACGACGGGACCGGCTCCACGAAGTGCACAGCAGACGTGTGCGCTGAAATGTTTACGAGACAGGTTCGTTTCCAATAATTATTAATAATTTGATTTTAATAATCGCCTAATTTTATAACATTAACTTTTGTACGAGATGTACTGAGCTTATTATGTAATATTTACCAACATAATAATAATACTTAGTCAACTTTTTATTTTAAAATGATTACTGGATTAAATGTCATACTTGTTTACTTTAGTAACGCAATTTTTGATGGAAAGACTTCAGAATACTGGTAATTAACATTCCAAATGAGAAAAGAAGAAAACTTTAGACAATTATCTGCTACATTGTAATTTTTCTGAAATTGTCTATACATATTTTTCTATAAAATTTTCATTTAGAGCTGGTATGGTATAATATAGGATTATAAAGGATATTTTTGTAAAACAGTAACATTTTTAATATGGCATTCTATTATATATATATATATATAATTTACAATTTTTCATTCTGAATTTGTTTCATTTGATTAACTTTTACATCTTAGATAGATGTCTATCAACTATTTGGCGTTGCAAGATTATAATAAATATAGAATTAATGAATTTTATTAAGTGACACTCACTATTATTAATACCGGTAATATGGTATTACTACGTTATTTTTTTTTTTTTAAATAATTATGGCGCAGGTATTACGTCGTTCAGTACCACAGGACAGTTTGTGATTCATTTTATAAAAAAAAAAAAAAACTTTTAATTGTATTTTATAGTAGTATCAGTCAAGTGTTACAAAATAAGGTATTTTGTAACACGTAAGGTAACAAATAAGTTTTTTTTATATATATATATATATATATGAAAACTACTGAACAGTACATTAAACGATTATACATTTACTTCGCCAGTCGTCATATTTTTTAACTTTTACAGGATTATAATAATAGATATCACTTGAAATTCATTTTAATTCATTTGTACTTAATTTTATAGTAACATGTTTGTCAATTATTATTTTTTAAAGATATTTCTCAATTGATAAAAAAGGTCTAATCCATGGACTTCTAATTTTAATCAATCGCACTAAGTAATGTAATTTAGTTATTTTTGTTAAAATTACTACTTGCCTTAATTTAATTTTATGATAAATTATTAAATATTTTACTGTGATTTGATAATGTTTGTTTACTGTAAGATTTTTGTTAATAATAAAGTATTATTGTAAGTCGCAATTAATATACACTATGAAGAAAATAATGTTTTTTTTTTTTTAAATCTAACCCGCCAAATCCTAGTAATATACTGTACTTAAAAATCATTTCAATGACTCCGGTCTCAGCATTCATGCCTTAAATATGATATACCTAAATAATTCCATACCAATAAATTTTAAGTCCCGACTCCCGACTTCTTGGTGATGTGTTGGAAATGGCGACTAAGGGTATAGTGGTGCGAACAACTACACCAATCAGGATGGTGATGGGTAGCAGCGTCATATACTGCCACAATACACTGTGCTTGCCAACCCGCCTGCCAAGCGTGGCAACCCCCTCCCCTCTCCCCCCCAGAGATGAGAGGCTTAGTTTCAGCAGTGGACATCCAACGGCTGATGTGGTGGTGGACTTTTTCATACTCTCAAATGTTTAAATACATTTACATCAGCAGGCTGAATCAGTCAATCAAAACTTAAAAATTTCTTTAATAGTAATTGAATGCGTTGAACTCAAGATCTCATTAAATCATAATATTAATTTATAGGTACCATTTTCTTCGATAACTTGCCATCTTGTAGGTAGTAAAATAATCCCGTTCCTGAAGAAATCTTAAGTTTCTTCATTTTAAAAAAAAATACGACAAGTTCTTTTGACAGTCTTCTCTTGAAGTTAACACTACCCAAAGAATTCAGAAGAGACCGAAATAAGTGAAAATCTGAGTTTCAGGTCAAGGTCAGTAATAGTCCTGGATGCATTAACACTTCCTAACCAAGCTTTCTCAATTTTTGATTTGTAGACAAAGATGTGGTGTGGTCTTGCGTTATCATGATGAAAGACCACTCCTTTTCTGTTGATTAATTCCAGCCGTTTTTTCTCAACTGGAATTTCTGTATTGAAAATACTTGCTTGACTCTCATTAGTTGTTGGTATTGAGTCGCATTTGTCATTTTTAGAGTTCCGTAGCCAAATGGTTAAAACGGAACCCTTATGGATTCGTCATGTCTGTCTGTCCGTATGTCACAGCCACTTTTTTCAGAAAATATAAGAACTATACTGTTGAAACTTGGTAAGTAGATGTATAATTTATAATATTATATATATAAAATATATAATAAGTACGATTGTTATTTTTTTTTTTTATAAAAAAATACTATTATTAAAACATCGATCAAAGTTACAACGAACTACAAGAACTTTTATATGATGCTACTTGCTGCGACGGTACTCTTCATGGGCGAGTCCGACTCGCACGTGTTTAATTTTTTTTTATGGAGATGAGGCACAATCGTGTGTTACAAAAAGTGTCATTTCAGAGAAATCTGTAAAAAACTGAGTCTTATCATTAATAAAAAAAACTCTGAAAAATGCTGACAAATTCTTGTGGTTGATTCGGTACTGAGTCTATGATAATACTTGAAATTATACGTGCTTCCACTCAGCAAACTCATCTAAAACAGAGTTCAGATCATATTCACTACACCAGCGCTCCCTTTATTTAATGTTATTTTGTCGACACTTTTTGTGTCAAACAGCTATAAATGAGCTCGTTATCTCCACCCTCAATACCCTTTTTTTTTAATATAACTGCAGAATTTATCGAAATCGAATATATCGAAAGTTTTAGAATAAAAAAAAAAACGTTTTTAAAATTCTTGAAATCTTTTATTTACATTCTTATACATTTTACATTAAATAGTACGATGATGTGTATATAGAAGGACAAATTTAAGGTTTTTATTTTCCATTATATTCTGTTGTATCAGATTTTAATTCCTTTGAGACGATATAATAAAACAGAAATAACGCTTACATTTTGTTACCCCAAACAGCAAACCAAAAATGTACTTCAAACTGTACTACATAATAGTCTGACAAGCCATAGAGATCTCTTTATAAACAAATATAATGTACATCACATATTATACAGCGTGTAAATCCTGATATCTTAATCCCTAATGAATTATATCTTAGAATCAGTCAAAACAGTATAATACAAGACTTATTAAAAACAATAACGTGGTTGCACAGGGCTCATTTCAAGGAAGATCACACCAGACACACGTCACAAGTACACGATTATTCAATTAACTTAATACAATAATTATGACATTACTTTGAGGCAGTCGAAAATTATTTTCATTCTATTTACTTTAGGCGCATAGGCTAAATTTTCACATTAACCAAAAAATCCCTCACATGTTATTATAAAAATGTAAATAAGGCGTTTAGGATGTTTATTCGTTAATTTTTCTCTCATTAAGCAATAAAAAAATTTAATTCATCGAATATTAATTCTTATTTTTACATAGGTAATTCAATTCATTCAGTACACAGCTGTTTTGAGATTTCCTAACAATTGTTATATAAGTGCAGTGACTTGGTACAATTAAAAAAACAATGATTATCAAAACAAATATATTAACTACTTTGTCATTATTAGACAAAACAAAAGTCTATTATTAATAAATGGAAAACGTATATAAAGGGACTGTCTAATATGCTTTCATTTATACTCATAATCTACTTATTGCTTCTGTCGCAGGCAGTATTGCACTTTCAAAGGTTATTTTCAAATTTAAAAGTAGCCGAAACTAATTTTGTAATAACAAAATAAACAAAATATACATCTAATATATACGAAAATAAGACTGATGATGGACCCTAAAATCAGTTTTAAGCGGAGTAGTTTTGTGCTTGGTAATGTGAGAACACTTTAGATTCAATACATTATTCTTGGGAAAAGAAAACGAAAACAATCAAAACCGCTTCATAATGGACCATCTATCAAATTTATTTATTAATAGTTAGAGGGCCTTTTTTTCGAAAATGGCAAAAAAGGAAGTTTATGTATTTTACAAATGAAGCAAAAGAAAGCGACATTTTCAAAATATAAGTAAAAAATAAGATTGTGGGTAATATTTGACGTTGACGTCCACGACGTGGGTCCTGCGGCTCGGGAGTCTCGTATAGCGGATCGGTGAGGCTGGTGACCGGTAGGCGCCCCGGGGGTGTGGGGTTGTGTGCTCAGTTGAGGTAGCCGCGGCACTGCGGCGCCCCACACAGGCACGGGATCTTCTCGTCCTCGAGCGGGAACTTGTAGTCGTACGTGATCTCCTCGTCCACGCCGATCGGTTGCTTCGAGTAAATTACTATCTTCTTTTGGGATTCTATTGTTATTATCTTTGCATAGCAGTTGGGCTGTTGAGTAAGATTATATACATTTACATATTTATTTAAAAATTAATTTCTTAATTACTAACATTTGTATAAATCGTACGAATATTAAAATGTCACAAGAGCGCGTGACGGACTTAAAACAGATGAAAGGTCAAAGTGTTGAGTATATACTTAATATAATATATATTAAATTAATTAAAACATTCGTTTTGAGATCACGAATAAAAATTTTCTTGTATAGGACATGAGATTAAATGAGTTTAATTCTTAGCTTTCAATTATATACTATATATAGCGTTGTTACCCACTTACTCTTTGTGAAAATTTCACGTCTACCTATTACCGTTTAAAGACATCATTCATGCGACAAGTAGATGGATGAAAAGGGAAGCTTTAGTAAAAGATTGTTTCGTTCAGTCTCGTTGACACCGTCCGGGTCACTGAACCCTAAACGTTACACATAACATAGTTTGACGTTTCCCTCGTCACGTCCCCGGGTTGCCTGACACTCACGTTGCAGCTGTGGTTGATGAAGCGCGCCAGGTTGCCGCACTTGGTGGCGTCGATGATGGTGTCGAGGTCGATGCGGAACAGGTAGGAGCTGCCGATGCCCGTGGCCTCGTAGTGCGCCTCGCGCACGTCCGCCACGATGGGCCGCACCATCTGCCCCACGTACTCGATCACCATCTCGTCCGCCGCTATCGGCTCCTGCGGGCGACCACGCGACGTTACACATCACTCGCTCATTACTTCGAATTCTCTGAAGCTATCGGCTCTCGTTGCCGATGTATTCGTTCACCTTTACTCGCTACTTATGCTAGGCTAGAGACTAATTATCTATACCATTATTATACGGAGAATTAAAGTTTGTACACGATGTTTTGTTAAACTTTTTCGTTACTACTAACACAATGCTGATTTTTGTCTCTACAATTACGACAAATAGAAAGATTCGTGTTTTTACTGTCATCGATAAACTATAGAAATACTGAACTGATAAGAAAGCTATACGAGTATTATACTGAAGTAACGGAGACTCAAAAAATTACATCGGGACTCGTAGGAACGGAGCAGTAACCTTAAAAGCAACTAATCCGACCAGGTCGAG